>JAZAYU010000077.1:1892333-2599624 GCA_038501625.1 Corbicula japonica
CTAAACAAAAACCAAGAACATGCCATCTTATCAGTAGAGGACCTTTGGATTACATTTAAAAACTCATTGAATACCGGAATCTCAAAATACGTACCAACAAAAAGAATTGGCGCAAAACAGTCTCTGCCCTGGATAAATAAAGAAATAAAAAAGCTAATACATAAAAGAGACCGCCTTTATAAAAAAAGCTAAGAAAAATAATCATAACCATGAAATGATGATGAAATTCAAAAACTAAATCTTGTCATTAAAAATAAAATTAAAAGTTCTTATAATTCCTATCTTGAAAGTATACTTGATATCTCAGACAACGATAACACCCAAAGCAAGTTTTCTACCAAAAAATTATACTCAGTTATTAAAAACTCTAAACAGGATTCACAAAATGTGTCCCCCTTTAAAGATCAAATAACAGGATCCTTAAGGTTCCGCAAACATTGCAAATGGCGAAAAGTGGCTAAATTTTCAAAATTGAATTTTCGGGGAAATACTTATTGCCACCTAGATTTTAGTAACGAAATGTATTTAGCTAAGGATGTATTTAATGTTTGCATGCTCAATTTAGTCTAATTCATGTTCTAATTACCAGGCACATACTAAAACAATAGAAAAACCGTTTGCATGAGAACTCTGAAATCCATGGACAATATAACAAAGCAATTCATACCTGAAATAATTATATGCTGGTCTACAATATTAAGTGCCTATTTGTCAAAATAATATTAGGGTTTTCAAGAAATTCAAGGAAAACTTACTTCCGGGTTTCTACTTTCAGTTTCGGTTTGAAGTAAAAATGTACTTCTTAAAATTTCTGACATTATTTTAACAGATGACCACAAAGTATTGTAAATAAGTGTTTACGTGATACCTATATCATTTTTCTAGACGTTTTAAACAGCCATTTCAGACTTCTTGTGCAAACGGTATTTCGTTTTTGTGTGTGTCTGTTCTATGTAAATAAAGCATTTTTTTCAAACAACTTGAGCATCCAAACTTTAATACAGCCATGTGACACTATATTTCTTCACTTTTATTGGTCTGCCAGTGGGAATTAATGTCGAGTTTTGAAAAGGTACATCAAAATGTTAGAATTCAAACCGAAAGTAGAAACCCGGAAGTAAGTTTTCCTTGCATTTCTTGAAAACCCGAACACTATTTTGACGAATTTGCACTAAACATTGTAGACCAGCAAATACTTATTTCAGGTATTAGTTGCTTTGTTATATTGTCCATGAATTTCAGAGTTCTCATGCAAACGGTTTTTCTTTTGTTTTAGTATGTGCCTGGTAATTAGAACATGAGTTAGACTAAATTGAGCATTGAAACATTAACTACATCCTTAGCTAAATACATTTCGTTACTAAAATCTAGGTGGCAATAAGTATTTCCCCCAAAATTCAATTTTGAAAATTTAGCCACTTTTTGCCATTTGCAATGTTTGCGGAACCTTAAAAACAAAAAACTCTGATAAAGCCAATATTCTCAACAGACAATTTCAATCAGTTTTCTCAGGAACCTCTCCACTGTCCTTGAAACAAACATGCCTAGAAAGGCTCAGATTCCTTAACCCATCCCAACACTCTAAGTATCCACCAATGCCAGAAATCATTATCAGCAAGACAGGTGTAATCAAGTTACTGGCCAACCTGAAGGCAGATAAAGCTGCAGGTCCGGATCAGATCAAACCAGTTGTTCTGAAAGAGCTGAGGCATGAGATTGCTGATATAATAACCATTCTTTTCCAGAAATCCCTTGAATCCGGAACTATTCCCCGGGACTGGACCAAGGCCAATGTGTGCCCAATATATAAAAAGGGCGACACCAGTGATCCCGCAAACTACCGTCCTATCTCTCTCACCTGTATTCTCTGTAAAACTCTTGAACATATTGTAGCATCACATCTATCCTCTCACTTGACTACTCATAATATACTCTACGATCTCCAACATGGCTTTCGTGAGAAACGCTCTTGTGAAACACAACTTATTGAACTTACTGACTATCTAACCAATAACATCGCCTCCGGCAAACAAACAGACCTAATTTTACTTGACTTCAGCAAAGCATTCGATAAGGTTAACCATCTAAAACTTCTCTATATCCTTCAAGAATATGGCGTGTCTACTCAGATACTCAGATGGAATCGTTCTTTCCTCATCGGCAGAAACCAAACAGTCATACTAGATGGTGAATGCTCAACAGAAGTCCCTGTTACCTCCGGAGTACCCCAGGGCTCTGTCCTTGGTCCTCTATTCTTTCTTGTCTACATAAACCAACTTCCTTCTTCTGTTTCTAAATCACAAGTCCGGCTATTTGCTGATGACACTGCCATTTACCTCACCATCAACTCGTTGGCAGACTCCTTAACTCTACAACAAGATCTTGACAAGATGCAGGCATGGGAGAAGGCGTGGGACATGGAATTTAATCCTTCAAAGTGTCAAGTATTACACATTACTAAAAATAAACATGTCATTAAAAACAAATATTATCTCCACGGTCAAGTACTTGAATCCGTAACACATGCAAAATACCTAGGGCTAGATCTTTCTTCTGAGCTTAACTTTAACACACACATAGCAAGAATTACAACAAATGCCAATAAATCCCTAGGCTTTATCAAAAGAAACATAACAACTAATAACCAAAAAGTCTAAGAACTGGCATACAAGACCTTGGTCCGGCCCAAGGTAGAGTACTCATCTACTGTCTGGAACCCATATACCAAGACAAACATCCACAAGGTGGAAATGGTCCAAAGGCGGGCAATAAGGTGGGTTAAACAGGACTACTCTCCTCTTTCCAGTGTCACGGCTATGCAGGGGGAACTGGGCTGGAGGTCCTTAGAACATCGAAGACTTGATGCGAGACTTATAATGTTTTATAAAATATACCATAACATCGTAACAATAAACCTTCCTTCTTATATACAAAAACCAAACAGGCATCCCCTTTGTTTAAGACAAATTCAGGTCAAATCAGATTATCACAAGTTCTCTTTTTTTCCTCATAGTATTACCCTTTGGAATAAACTTCCTGTTAATATTGTAACCCTGCCTGATCTTGAGCATTCCAAGCAGGCAGTGGCTGTGATCCAGTACTAGTTGTGTAATCTTTGTTTTTATCTCTTTTACTTTTTATCTCCAATAAATCTAGCACTCACTAAGATTTTAACATTTGTCTTGGCATCCAAGATCACAATTCTTGACTTTATTCTTTCACAACTTTACTAACACTTCCGACGTGCACCAAGTCCTGTCAGTAACACAGATAGATAGATAGATAGATAGATAGATAGATAGATAGATAGATAGATAGATAGATAGATAGATAGATAGATAGATAGATAGATAGATAGATAGATAGATAGATAGATAGATAGATAGATAGATAGATAGATAGATAGATAGATAGATAGATAGATAGATAGATAGATAGATAGATAGATAGATAGATAGATAGATAGATAGATAGATAGATAGATAGATAGATAGATAGATAGATAGATAGATAGATAGATAGATAGATAGATAGATAGATAGATAGATAGATAGATAGATAGATAGATAGATAGATAGATAGATAGATAGATAGATAGATAGATAGATAGATAGATAGATAGATAGATAGATAGATAGATAGATAGATAGATAGATAGATAGATAGATAGATAGATAGATAGATAGATAGATAGATAGATAGATAGATAGATAGATAGATAGATAGATAGATAGATAGATAGATAGATAGATAGATAGATAGATAGATAGATAGATAGATAGATAGATAGATAGATAGATAGATAGATAGATAGATAGATAGATAGATAGATAGATAGATAGATAGATAGATAGATAGATAGATAGATAGATAGATAGATAGATAGATAGATAGATAGATAGATAGATAGATAGATAGATAGATAGATAGATAGATAGATAGATAGATAGATAGATAGATAGATAGATAGATAGATAGATAGATAGATAGATAGATAGATAGATAGATAGATAGATAGATAGATAGATAGATAGATAGATAGATAGATAGATAGATAGATAGATAGATAGATAGATAGATAGATAGATAGATAGATAGATAGATAGATAGATAGATAGATAGATAGATAGATAGATAGATAGATAGATAGATAGATAGATAGATAGATAGATAGATAGATAGATAGATAGATAGATAGATAGATAGATAGATAGATAGATAGATAGATAGATAGATAGATAGATAGATAGATAGATAGATAGATAGATAGATAGATAGATAGATAGATAGATAGATAGATAGATAGATAGATAGATAGATAGATAGATAGATAGATAGATAGATAGATAGATAGATAGATAGATAGATAGATAGATAGATAGATAGATAGATAGATAGATAGATAGATAGATAGATAGATAGATAGATAGATAGATAGATAGATAGATAGATAGATAGATAGATAGATAGATAGATAGATAGATAGATAGATAGATAGATAGATAGATAGATAGATAGATAGATAGATAGATAGATAGATAGATAGATAGATAGATAGATAGATAGATAGATAGATAGATAGATAGATAGATAGATAGATAGATAGATAGATAGATAGATAGATAGATAGATAGATAGATAGATAGATAGATAGATAGATAGATAGATAGATAGATAGATAGATAGATAGATAGATAGATAGATAGATAGATAGATAGATAGATAGATAGATAGATAGATAGATAGATAGATAGATAGATAGATAGAACATGAATTAGACTAAACTGAGCTTGCAAACATTAGTACGTTCTTATAATACATTTCTTTACTAAAACCTAGGTGGCAATGAGTAATTTCCCCAAAATTCATTTTTTGAAATTCTCCATTTTGCAATGTTAGTGCCCCCTTAATGTAGCTTTGTCTTATTTCAAAGATAAGGCTAACCTCAATGGAATAGTCGCAGATTCAGGTCTAGGACATAAACGGGATGGTATTTTTCTTTTCTGCCAAGCACATATTTTTTAACTTGTATACATCTATTTGGAGTAATGGAAACAACTTGCAAAAGAAGGATGCCATTGCTTAATTTTAATCGGATAACATTCTTTAAAGTTAAAAAAATAACTTTATTCAACTGTAGTTGATAGTTCATCAAAGAAACCAATTTAATGAAGTTAGCCATCCTCAAATGGTTTTAATGCCGATAACTTAATTTAAATAGACAGTTCCTAATGCTTTGTAAGAACTGCACATACCAACACCTTTATTAGCCTTGAATGATTTGTGGGAGCTAAGAAATCTACGTGCGACACACTAATAGGCTTTTCATGGTCCACGGGAGGGTGACCAACACTTGCGGTCTGAATCCATGGGAGCCATAACACCAAAAAGTATTGAAAACTGTATGTACGTTCTCTTACAAATTTGCTAGGGGCTTTTTTGATACCAATAATAGCAAATGCTTAACATTGCAAGAAAGAAAAATAGTAAATGCATAATCATTGCAAGAAAGAAAAAATACAACTTAGTATAAATGCTTCAATTTTGACTTAACTTTAAAATAAGAGTAAATACTTTCAGGGACTTAGCAGAAAAAGGCGTTTAAAACATTAGGCATAACTAGTGATCACCGGCAATATTTTATTTTAATAATAATTATTTCGCCCAGTCTGAGTTTTTACGTAAAATTTGAACCCAAAAATCTACGTTTGTTATGAAACTACCAATGACATTTCGACATAAAGCAGTGAATTTACAAACTTTTCATTTGCAACCCCGAAATACTTTTTATGGCAATATTTCATTATTTTATAAAGTTCAACAAAACAATTAAGCAAAGTTTTTACTTACCAAAATTTCCCCGGTGTGACATGAGACTGACACAAGTTTAACCCCTGGGGAATACATCCTTATACCGTCACGTTATATTTCACGCTCTGATGGATCCTTCTGTCAATGCATCGAACATGATGAAAGAAGGTTTATGATCTTTCTTGTATATAGGAAAAGTGTTTTTGCGCGGAAAACCCTCAAAGATAATGTTTATTTGCTTACGTGAGTGACGTAACGTCATGAAGTTTTGATGTCGTGTATTTAAGTGAGTGAGGTAATTTAGAAAATATTCTCTGATATCGTCAAATTCAGCATATGGAGACACAGAATTTCGGTAGAATACATATAAATAAATGTTATGAACAACAGAAGGTAAGCAAGAAGCAGACCTTTTGTGAGACATTCAGTGTAGGTTAAAAGAAATCTGACCATGTGGGTTAACTGTTTTGGCGGGAACTTGGCAGAGATTTGTTCCCGCCAACAATCAACATTAAAATATATTTTGAGCATTTTTTTCATGAATGTAACACGTCAAAATAAAGTAACCGCTAACAGAAGCTTTTAAATTGATGAAACGAAGCGATTCGGTATGGCAAAATAGCAACAGTACATTCTTGCAATTTCGGGTAACTTATTGTCTTTTATCAGTTTTTTATGCTACCAAAATTGAAAAGCTCAACATTTGATAGAAACAATGAAATGAACAGGATAACACTGCATAACAGCCAATCTGAAAACATGTTTAATTCTGTCTTACTTTTTCGTCGCGTAACGGACAATTTAATTTACTAAGAAATTAAAAGATTCCAACGATTCCTTTTAAGACACACTCAATTGTTTGAGATTGTTATAAAAGCCGCCTTTCGGGAAATATTTTAAAAACCAAGGGTGGAAACGCTGGTAGTGTGTTCCTGTGCCTAAGATCATAAAACTAAGTCTGAAGATCAGTCTCAAATCTCAAGCATCTGATTGGCTGAAATGGCGACCAGTCAAAATTTCAGCCAATCAGATCCTTGAGATTTGAGACTGATCTCAAATCTCAGTTTTATGATCTTGGACCCTGATCTTGAAGTTAGTGAATGTTTCAAATTACGTCGCAAGTAAAATGTTCAATTTATACGAAGCGATTTATATTTGATCAGTTATAGCAAGTAGAACTAGTAATTGTTAAAGAAGTAACTTTCTATTGACGGGGAGTGTATTTATATACAAGCAACTATGATTTCAATATATTATGTATATTTTGACGCAAGTAAGGTTCGGATGGGAACATTGCAGAAACTGATTTGGGTGGTAAAGTTCAGGTCGAATTTTCAAATCCATTTAACCATCCGATCGATGTTAGCGAAGTAATTTAAGGGGTTGTAAACATGCATCTTGGTTGCACAAAATTTAAGAGTTTTTCTTAGCAAGTCGGGTTTTTTTTTACAAAATAAATTGGACCATACCATTACAAAGACTATTTTGAATAATATGTTGCATATAATGTAAATAGCACACAACTCGAAAGATGAACACACATGGATTTTACAGGTAATTTAAGCATTTGCATCTATTTACAATACTGAAGATCATATCAGCAAAAGTGACATGTGCAAAAGCTGATCAATACATCTAACTACAATATGCTGTTGAAATAATACTAAAATGAAAATTAAACTTTAAGAAATTCGAGAAATACTCTATCAGTTTCAAAGGGCAATCATTTTGATGTATCATTTCAAAACACATAACATAGACTTATTCAAAAAAAAAAGAAATACAGTTTGCATTAGAACTGTGGAATGTAAATATAGGGAAAAACGGTACAACATAATCGCCAAAACACTGATCTACCATGTGTTATGGTCATCTGTCAAAATAATGTCAGTTTTTTTAAATAATACAGCAACATTTTTTTGAAAGTAGACATGAAGGGTGTCTTACTCTAATTTCTTAAAAACCCGAACATTATTCTGACGAATCGCCACAACATACTGTACGAGATGTGAATATTAGAGCCGCCTGCGATAGCAGATAGACACAGGAATCCTGTTGTCCGGCGGCGGCGGCGTCGTTGTCACCCGGCGTGCTTTTAACTTTGAAAGTACGTGTCCTTTTAACTTCATACTTGGAATATAACGCTTTTAAAATTAAAGTAGTTTGGAGTGTTTGTCTTCTCTAAGATGAATCTATTTCTCACCCATCATAACGCATTAGTCAGTAGTTAAAATAACACGTCAAATGTTGTGCAATATTGATCTTTTACGGCGGAGATGTGTATGTGTGTGTTGGGGGGGGGGGGGGGCTGAGTGAGGGGAGCGTATGCAAGAATACTTTATCACGGACTGATCTGAACGACGTACCACACGACAGTCCACATCTATCCCAACTTTTGAGGTTTGATAAATAGACAACAAAGAAAGTATTGCGATCAAAACATTCGACTTATCGAGTCGTGAGATGCAGTTATTGACAAACCTCGAATTACTCAGCATTGCCTTGATCGGTTTTGTTCATTAGGAGTGGTGAAAAACGGACAACCTAACATAACCTAGCACTGACTTGATCGAGAAAATGAAATACAATTGCTTTTAGACTTTATTAGGCTATATCTGACCAAAATGCGAACAGTGTAGATACAGATCAGCCATTTGCAGTCTGATCCGTACTTACCTACTAGCCTATGGTAGGCGTAACCATGAGGGAAAGAATTATATGAAAATCTCGACATCAGTGTGTACGTAATTATGTACGTAATGCTTAGCAAGAAAGAAAATCAAAAAGCCTTATATCGCTCACCCAAGAATCCAGACAATAATAATATTAAATATAAGCATCAATTCAAACATTTTAATGTTAAGTTTTGTGAAAATCTGATGGAAATCAGGGGCGAATCCAGGATTTCAGCAAGGGGGGGGGGGGGGGGGGTTCAACTCAGCGAGTCGTATTTTTAACAGCGTCAATTTGCAACTGAGCTAAAACATCCGGCCTTCGGACACTTCCAGGGTTCTCAATAAATAATGTTTGTAAAAATCCCCAATGAATTTTAAGAGTCCTAACTTATCTAAGGGGGTCCGCGGGCCTGCTCCCCCAGAATTTTATAGCAGGTTTTGAACTACTCATTCATACTTGATTTCAACTATTTCCTTGTGAGCAGTAGTGATGCCATTATAAGCACTCGGATCCAAATACTCTGCCTCATTATCTGAGTATAGATGTGCGACTTACAATGTTTCAACTCAGTAAGTTGTTTATTAGAGAAAAAACTGCTCGAAATGGCCACGTTCAGGGTTCCCAGTTTTTGGTCAATACTGTTGACATTTTAGATGCACTAATAACTCTTTGTGGTGGGATGGGGTTTAGAGAAAAAATTAGCTGTGAGATACTTTTGGTTTCCTACTGGAAAAAATATAATTATCTTTTGAATCATTTTGCATAAAACAAATTAATGAGCGTTAATGTGTCGAGGTCAACTTTTAAAAGTGATGGCTTTACTGTATAAGTAAACACCGTTTATGGAGAAAATAACCTCCTATTTCTTTTAATGTCCGAAATTATACGTTGACGTAGAAAATCTTTATTGAAGAAAAAGAAATTAGAGGGTTACTTGAGTTTTTTCATGTATTTTAAAAAGCTTAACTACCATAGAATATTAAGAACCTTCCTCTCTATGTATAAGAACTCGGCGAATAATCCGCTTGGTTCCATCACAGTCCTGCCAAAATTGGTCAGAATAATAAAATATCTTGTTTTCGTAAACTTTAAATCTACAAACAATGTTGAATTAGTGTATAAGAAGTCTCATAATCAAGTAATATCGTTTTTAGTTCGAAATAATTTGGAAAAACGGTGCGTTTATTTTTTTTTACTTTTGAATGCTTCATTTTCATGAACAGCGTGAAATTCATTCCCTACTGAAGCACTGACCAATTAAAGCAAATACTAATGTGTAAAGATTTTGGTACTAAAATCCTGGAACGACATTGGCGCGCCTAGCATATTTTTGAGGATTTTTTTTCTTTTCTATGATTTGTGCACGACTCTACCTCAGAAATTAGTCTATGCGAACTTACAGCAGTTGAGCTTGTGTCCATTACTTTTTGTCTTTGATGACTTGCCGCCGGACGTGATATCGAGAATACATGTATAATTTTTTATTCAAACTTTTCTTTCTTGTGTGGCACATATAAGCATAAGAATGAAAGTTGCATTTTATTCCACAGACTCTAACTGCGAAATTTCATAAATTGCAAAAGGTTCAGTGATTTATTAAATGCCCATGACGGTAGATTGGGGGACGCAAGAAACATTCAATACTAAGTTTTCAATTGATTAACAACTGACTACTCGTACTTTTGTTGTTATGATTAAAATTTAAGCAGATTGGTCACATACAGTGGCAAGTGTGCAGGGGAGCGAAGTTGTTTATTGGCAATACACAGGTTGGAATTGAGAGCATGTAATATGGGTGAAGTCCAAGTTTTGACACAAGACCATCACACAGAGGCCGCAATTTGTCGTCAAATGAAACAATTTTGTCCATTTCTTTCTGGAAACCATTAATATTGATTCGTACCCACAAACTTCGAACCTCGAACCAACCGGGACAAAAAAAATCGGGGAAATTGGAGGGGGGGGGGGGGGGTTCGTCCGAACCCCCCCCCCCCCACCCCCCTGGAAATGTGGACCCAGTTCATAACTTGCCCTGTATATCAAATATATAATACACTCATCTTGATAAAGTCTAGTGATAATCAGATAAAAGATGTTGATTCTTGTGTGGAAACATGTTTGTTTAGGTTTATTACCTGGAAACGTAGTTGTGTCCTCTTGTACTGTACTGTACTGTACTGTACTGTTCTGTACTGTACTGTAATGTATTCTTTTGATTTGACCCAGTGACCTAGTTTCTTAAACGTCTCAGTGTGCCCATGGATGGCAAATGGAGAGTATCATAATAGAACCAACCATGGGTATCCAACAATTATAACCAAGTTTTCAAACACATATGAGCTAGTTTTATACTGGTCCAAAATATCAAGACATGTTTAATCTTTTATTTAGACAAGACAAACTCTCAAACCGGGTTGATGATAATTGGATGAAAACAATAGGCCTATTGTATAAGTGAAGAGAAAGTTGACAATGGATCGTCGGTCAAAACATTATCACAATAGCTCACCGCCCTCAGTCAAATCATTTTCCTTCCTCCATATATCGACTAAATCGACAATTTATTGTATTGATTGGAGTATGAAAAGCATTTAGGTTGTTTACCCTTTACTGATGTTGACCTCACCAGGGTCTATCAATCAATTAACAGACCCCGACCTCATAGGAGCTATAAAACCTGGAACCACTAGAAAGCATGTTCTAAACTCATCTCACCAGCGGCGGATCCATAGGGGGTTCCGTAGGGTTGCTCGAACCCGCTATTTGGCCCGCAATATTTTATTTCGTATTTTTTTGGAGGTCCAAGAAGTTGGAAGTTCTCATGTTAACTACACAAGACCTCACAAAACGAACAGCTTGTATGGAAAACCTGCATCCGACCACGCTCACCCAATCATAACTGTCGGGATAATGCATAAAAATGACCGAGCAGAAAACAAATCACAAACTTAAGAAACTGTTAATCATTTTATTTTGCATGTGATGCTCATATTATTTAAACATAATAATTATAACAAAGCATTACATTGAATTTACGTAAAATGAATTTCAGAGCAGAAATCAGCAGTTTGGTACCTTATCACATTTTTAAATGATTCACGTAACATTTATTTCTTGCATACATTCGCAAAATGGTGTTAATTGATATACATATTACACGAGGCCAAGCCAAGATATACATGCAGTTTCATCAAAATTCACTAGAGTTCACTTGAAACTGATATTTTCATGAGTGACACAGTCACAAGTGAAAATATCACTTTTATTGGTGTATTTCATGAAATAAAATTAATATTTCCCTGAAACAAAAAAGTTTATTTTTATTTAATGTTTTTATGTCAAACAAATACAACATATTTTGTGGGGGGATAAAAGTTGTTGTTTTTTTTAGTAATTAACCCAAAACATTGAAAATAAAATGGTATTTAACAGTTTCAAAACAGTGAAAATGCCAAGTTTATTTCACTGGTAACTTACTAGATAAATTACTGGAAAACTTAAGATAAAACATAGTAACACAAAGAACATTGCATAGAGAGATATTTGGTTCTGAGATTTATGAATGATTATAATCGATCCTCTTAAGGGCAAATGCTCCTTTCATCTGACTGCAGGTTTGTTGACCATACAACTGTGCAGACCAGTCTCCAATCTAAAGCAAGTGATTGGTTGACAGTTAGAACACTCTGCAAAATGACCAATCATCAACTAGTGTTTAAAGACTGGTCTCTAATCTCAGTGTTATGATCTTGGCTCCAGACATCACCAAACAACCAAGAAAACCACACTCAGAGTCTTGAAAACAAAAACTAACCTAACAGAAAAGTATCACAAGTTTACAGTTAAGAAGTAATATAAAACAATTTCAGCTGACAATTTTTATTTATTGACAAATATTATGATAAAATTGGCATTTTTGCAGATATTCCAATCATCAAATATTTTAAAATAGAGTTTTATCACAAATCAGTTAACAGAAGTAGCCTTATAAATCTATACAGACCTAGAAAACGTTAAAAATACCCAATAAATCTATACTGATTTGAAAAACATGAAATTAACACATCGGGCAAATTTAATTGAAAAAAAAACAACAACAAGGTATAATATTGGAATGTGATATAAGCCAACTCCTCACAGCAGTCCCTTCCTTCTACAATAAGTAAACATGGCCTACACAGAAAATTTTATCAGAAATTTGAGGTTTTTATATTTTACTTGAATAAATTAACTTTCTAATAGTCATGCTTCTTAAACTTTTACATTCCACTAAAACCAAAAAATGTGGAAAATTTAGATATAAAATAGTAAATAATGATAAACTGTTAATCCGAAAAGATAAAGAAAATGTGATTTTTTCATGTGTCACATGATGCTATTGATCACTGTCACATGATCATTGGAGATTGTTGTGGTTACCATTACTAAATGGGAAGTAACTGCTGTTAGCAGATAAGCTATTTTAAAACATGTTTCCATAGACAGCAATACACCAGTTTTGTCATTTTCCGCTCAACACACAGCTCATGACTATAAACCTTACTTCCACGCCCATCAAATCAATATCAGCATGAAACTTGAATGACTTCTTATAATTTTAGAACTTCAAACTTTTCACATGGAATATGAGGGTATTTATGTATACAGTAACCAACTAGACGTGGTCTGATACTCATGCACGCTTTAAGTGTTACAAACAAATGGAAGTTTGAGTATAAAACACAGCTCAGTGCCATTTTTTCATAATCTCAGAGCTAGACAAATTTCAAAATTTTTTAAACTCTTAACAGTTAAGTCTCAATTTACCAAACACTATTGTAGGAGATTATCAAGCAAACATTTACATGCAGGCATGACAATACATTATGGGTATTGAGGTAACCATGTTTTGATAAAATGCATGTGCAGCTTTTGATTAATAGTAAAACAAGCAAATACAGTATTAAAAGTCATTAAGGATTAGTCCATTAAAAGACAATTAAATAACAGTACACACAAAAACATGATTTCATGATATATAGATTTCTAGAAATATTTATCTTAATTTATAAAATACACATAAAATAATGATGTAAACAATGTTAAACCCTTTCCTTGATATATAGGCATTTTTACGCATGTGCGACCAGTGTAGATCCAGATCAGCCAGCACATTCGTGCTGTCTGATCAGGATCTGCACTGGTCGCATTTTGGTCAGAAATAACCTAATGAATCAAAAAGCGAACAGTTTAGATCCTGATCAGACGGTACGGATGTGCCGGGTGATCTGGATCTAAACTGTTCGCCCTAGCAATAAAGGTGTATCTATACAGGAAAGGGTTAAATGTCAATCAGAAAACACAGGACTTTTCTAAGACTAGTTTAATTGGAACAAATTTTAAAGTCATTCACATAAGAAAATATGTTATCTTTAAAAGTTTAATAAAAAAAGTGTCAATTACTTGCCTTTAAAAGAGACCTTTTTCTGTTATATATAAATCGGGCAATGTAAAAGCAACTGGAACTGTTGTGTATATAATGATTTAACCCTTTAATCCATATATACAGGTTTTATTGCATGTCTGATCAGGATCTACACTTTTTGCTTCTTGGTCAGAAATAACCAAATGAACCAGTAAGTGAACAGTGTAGATCCTGATCAGATGTCATAAATAAGAAATGACGTCATGCACGGAAAACAGGTGCGTAGCAGTGATATATCAACTATACAATCACTTGTGATTCTCTGTATGCCATATGGGTAAAAATAGTCGGTTGTCAACAAAATTCACAGAAATTCACCACCAAAGTCAAATAACCTGGTAAAGACAGGTCCATGAAAATATTAGATTTTTCATCTTTTGATGACTGAAACTTCAGGTCAGCTTTGATTATAATATTATCACATGGCTAATGTTGGTCATGAATTTCTCTGAGAAGCCGGGCCAAGATTATAAACCATAACTCAAGACCATTCTCAAATCTCAAGCATCCTTTTGGCTGAAATGGATGCATGAGATTTGAGACTGGTCTCCACTGGTTGTCTCTGGCATATTTGAACATCATATAATCCTTCTGCTACTCTCAAGGTGGGTTATGTCATGTTGGAGCAGGTTTCCCATTGATGTTCACTGTAGATCCAGGTTCAAATCTCACAGGAATGTAGCCATCTATGTTGCTGCCCACCACACATGCTTCATCGTCTGTTAACATAAAATCAGAACTGAACTTCAACCAGTGCCCAAGATCATAAAACTAAATCTGGAGATGAGTCTCAAATCTCAAGCATCTGATTGGCTGAAATGTCGACGAGTTGCCATTTCAGCCAATCAGATCCTTGAGATTTGAGACTGATCTCAAATATTAGTTTTATGATCTTGGGCCCAGGCATTCTAGGTATTTCATACATCTTCCAATGTGAACTTATTCCTGTTTTAACAATGTTATGTTTTATTATCTGTGACAAAGGTTTTTGCCTTTGTAATAATTGCAGATCCTAATCAAAATCTGTGAAAATGATCTAGATCTGTTTTCTAGATACCATAAGAATCCTTCTCTGCCTGAATGGGAAACAGCATAGATCCTTAACTGTTTACTTCATACGTTATGGGTATTACTCCATGGGCAACAGTGTAGATCCAGATCAGCTGGCACATCTGTGCTGTCTGATCAGGATCTGCACTGTACACTTTTGATGATTTTGACATCTTTATTTTCTATTGCTAAGGATATGCTAGAGTTGAAATGCTAAGAATCTCTATTACAGATATTGAATACAACAGTCTTGATCCGCAAATACCATACCCCTGCTATTGCACTAGTTTCACTTATTTGCTACACAGACAGCACTTGAGTTTGTCGAAAGTTTGGAGTGTTGAACCATATGACCCTTTACAACATAGATTTGCCTTTTATCGCATGGGTTGATCCAGATTAGCCATCACATTTGTGCCATCTGATCTGGATCTACTATTCTACACGGGTCACTTTTTGGTCAGAAATAACCGAATGAATCTAAAAGCAAACATGGCAGATCCTGATCAGAAATCACAGATGAGCTAGCAGACGATCTGGATCTACACTGTTTGCCCATGCAAAACAACACATCTAAGGAGTAAATGGGTCAATCAAATAATCTACAGGTATTGACATAAAAATTAAACAGATATGACAATCAAGTTTTTGATGAAGAAAGATTAAACAGCCAAAAAGTCATCTGCTCCATTTCTTAAGAAAATTTTAGTATATGCAAATAGGAACATAAAATAAACCTATTCCAATCATACATTGTGTGATTAAAGTTGCAGCAATTACAGGTAAGATTGTTTGATAATTTTGTAGGCCCCACTAGTACCGTATATTATAAACCTTCATCAAACCAATACAATAGTTTCAATTTCAAACTTCAGGTTACTTTACCAATGAACATTTCGACTGTTTCCAGACTGAAGGCTTGTTTGATCTGTTCCAGCTGCAAGCGGCCATTGTCCAGAAGAAACTTCTTCTCTGTCTTCAACCCATCCTCACACCAGTAACACACCTGTACTGTGTCTGAAAATATAATCAAGTAGATTGTTCAAATTATATTTAACCCTTTACTATAAACTGTATACACCTTTTGTCACATGTGAAGACACAGTGTAGATCTAGATCAGCCGGCACATTCATGCCATCTGATCATAATCTGCACTGTTTGCTATTTGATTTATAAAGTTATTTCTGACCAAAAGTGAACAGTGCAGATCCTGATCAGATGGCACAATTTTCTGGCAGATCTTGATCTTCACTGGTCGCACATGCGATAAAATACCTATATATGGAGGAAAGGGTTAAGTTACTACAAGTAACATGCTGTCTGACTGTCTGCTATTACATGTATTTTATAAATGTATATGACAAGTCACAGTAGAGCTTTAAGATTAATAGGCACAACATAGAGCTTTAAGTGTCCACTGCTGTGAATGTACATTTTAACTTATAGGATGAAATTTGACAGAAAACAACATAGATCTCAAACTAGAATGTGTCCTTGGACACTGATGCCCCCACTGCTGCAACATAATTTTTAATAAAGGGCCATAACTCTTGTAAAAATGGTCGCAGGAAAAAATCTTTTCTTTATGATCATCTACACATCCTGCTTGATCATCTGTGCAAGTTTGAAAGAAATCTGCCTTATAGTTTAGGAGGAGTTGAAGCCACAAGATTTGGGGACGTATGTACGGAAGTACAGACGGATGGACGGATGTACGTACGAGTGCAACTCTATATGCCTCCCACTTTGTGGGGGCATGAATATCAGTCCCTGTTTAACACTATGAGGGATGTTCAGTATACTCAATTTATATGGCTAAAATGTCATGTGCCACCAGTGTAGATCAGCCTGTGCATTCTGGATTTATTAGGTGATTTCTGAATAAGAAGCTAATGTGAAGGCTCTGGTTCTACAGTAGTCGCAGACCAGGGTAAACCTCATATATTTATGAACATATTAAGAGTTACAATCATAACCAAATCACATTTTGCGATCAAAATTCACATCTTCTCACATCTGTGCAGTCTGACTAGTTGTACGATGTTTGCTATTAATTCAATAAATACCTGCAGACTACCTATTTCAATGCACTTTACTACATTTAAGCTACGAGTGATTACATTAATTAAGCAGGTAAATGGTAGAATAACTCACCTGGTTTATTAGCAGACTGATACCGAGATGGTAACACAGAGCTTGACTCGTCAACACGTCTGCAAATTGATCAAAATTTCTATAGTGAAATATATTTGCATTCCAAATCTTAGTGTGAAATTAGCTCATTAAAGGCTAAAATGACTGAAAATACCTCTGCTAATTAGTACAAATGTATTGGTATCTTGATTTTAACAATTAAGAACACCAGGTGTAATGATTTTCAAGTTTTTAAACATTTTTTACTGAAATGCAAAGTGTAATATATCACATCAATTTCTAGGTTTTTGTTTTAAAGATATTTGCAATTAAATATTTTTGTGTCAACTTACCTGCTTAGATTACTCATTTGTTCTTGCAATCTTGCAATCTTTTCATTCTAGAAAAAAAGTAAAATTAATCTTTAAAACTTTGAAAGTGAAAGTAGAAAGGCACAATACATCTGAATAGCAAAATATTCTGAGAAAATCATGCATGATAACATGTTTATTAACACATTTCTGGGCCATTTGTATAAACAATAAGCCTCATCTCCCTTAAACCTAGCAATCAGTAACATGATTCGATGGACAGGTAACAGTGTTAAAATGTGCACTTTATTGAAGACGTGCTTTATATCCATTAGAACAGATCAATCTGTGATATAAAAAGTCATTTATACATTAATTATAGTAAGCCCTCTCCTCCATATACACACCTTTACAACATGGGCGAACAGTGTAGATCCGGATCAGCCAACACATCTGTGCCGTCTTATCAGGATCTGCTCTGTTCGCTATTTAATTTATAAGGTAATTTCTGACAAAAAGCGACCAGTGCAGATCCTGATCATACGACACAGATGTGCCAGCTGATCTGGATCTACACTGGTAGCACACGCGTAAAAATGCGTATATACAGAGAAAAGGGTTAAACATACAATTCAATTTCCATTGAAATGTTGATGTACAACTGTTTGTGCCTTTCGTCTAAGAAATTGGAAATCTCCACTAAAATCAAAATTACAATGTTCCACTTATACCAGTAGCTATCATTTTATCAATACCAGAGGATCTAGCTAAACCAAACCCAACAAGATATTTCTGAAAATGCAAGAGTTATTGACTTCCCCCACAAGTGATTTTTTTTAATTTTTGTGTGAAAGAAAAAAGAAGATATTGGTTTAAAAAAACTGGGGGAGGATGATCAAATTATCTTGAATTTTAAGATGCCTAACCTAAAAAGTGACAGGACTGTGTGGCTTGAAGAGGAAGTGATTATGTCTGAAGCTGATCTAGAATGTTCCTTATATTGTAAAATAAATTACCTGCTCTTTCAGTATTTTATCGATGTCCTCTAAAGATTCCAATGAGGTGCTCATTTTCCTTGCCCCTCCTACCCCTCTTTCCCTGATATCCATAGACCCCTCTGCTGACTTCAGTTTTTCATTTGGTTTACCTTTCATAGTAGCACCCAAATCACTTGACACGCTAGCACGTTCATGAGATTTCTGATTTTCTTTTGCCTGATACTCCACATTGTTTGAATCACATTTCACACTGCTAATGTCCTTTGATTTCAATTTGTCACTGAGGTAGTTCTCAACAATCGCTTGCTTATCCAACTCTTCTGAACACAATTTCTGAAAGTCTCCCACTTTGAAGTTTCTCTCCTGTGAACTGAAATCCACTTTCTCAATTTCTAACTCTCTCCTTGGAGAGCCACTCGCATCTTTACCCACTTCAACAATACTAACACTCCCTCCCTTTTGAGTTTCTGCTTGTAAACTTATTCTAACATCAAATTCCTGCTCAGGATCTTGACTTATAGGTTGGTGCTCTTCATATAATCCATTGTTCACCTTGTTTCCAAAGCTATCATCCCTATCAACATTGTTATGACCAGCAAGTCTCGAAACAATCTCACTGTCAGTGCTTCTTTTCAAGTCCAAACTAACCACCTTGTTTTCCAGCTGCTTGATTGGCATATCAGGTGATGATTCAATGGAACTGTTATTTGAACCATTGTGATTTCCATATCTAGGTGAAGGCTCGGATGAATCAGACAGGTATTCCATTGGCATTGACACGGTGGCCTTGACCTCTGGCTTCTTCCCGATCAGCAGGCCAGTGTCACTATGTCTGTATGAGCCATCTCTATTTTGCCTCAGGGATTTCTTCTTTCTTACTGGTCTCTTAGGTGGAGAAGAAACTTCATCAACCTTGACCCCTATATCACTATGGTGACCATCACTATGACCACCATTAAACTTTGGAATTTCTTTCAGCACACTTTCAACAAAGCTCTCAGTTTTTACTTCTGTCACGAGTTCTGGTATTATATTGTTATTGTTCTCTTTATTCTCTAACTTCCTGATATCAGGATTGCTGTTTTTATGATTAGTGCCAAAGTTCATCACACTTTCATAAAGGCTGTCATAGTCTTTGCCATCATGGTTACCATTGGTTGCCACTGAAAGTGGGATTGAGGGTGCACTTCTTGTGTGGGTCAAAGGATTCTTCTCATACTTGGCTGGAATGTTGAATATAACTGCATAATAATGATTCTTTCCTTCTCTAAGGTTTAAAATTAACATTATGATTACAAAAACCTGAGTCTTATATAAACTAGAATGTGTCCTCCAACACTGATGGCCCCACTGCTGCAACATAATTTTTAATAATAAAGGGCCATAACTCTGGTAAAAACGCAGGAAAAAACCCTTTCTTTACGATCATCTACACATCCTGCTTGACCATCTGTGCAAGTTTGAAAGAAATCCGCCTTTTAGTTTAGGAGGAGAGTTTAGGAAGAGAGATTTGGGGACGGATGGAGTGCAACTCTATATGCCTCCCACTTTGTTGGGGCATAAAAAAAACTGGAGCCCAGTCTAGAAATTGAAACAGAGGATATTAAGTCCAGTCACCAAACCATACAATTAAAATCTTGAATTTTAAGACTGATCTTTAATGTTTGATTCATGAATTTAATGGTATAGAGCAACATTCATACTACATTTATAATACAATTATAAAATTCAATCTCTCATTTTGAAAATGGTTTAAACAACAGATTATGTTCATGAATAAAATGTTTACCATTTTCAGATTAACAAAAAATCCATCACTAAATGTCACAAAACTACAATCTCAAGATAACGGTTGTGCATTCTGACAACAGTAACAGTACAGTAAGCGTGAAACAATGATAATGATTGCTGTCTTGAAACCATTGTTTAAAGAACAATAGTGAACTAAAACCAATATAGGTGAAAAGACAATATGATTTGTGATGGGTTTTGCAGGAAAAATGTCTAAAAACAGGAAAAATATGTTAGATGAACAGGAAAATAATTCTATTTTCCACAAAGGAAGATAATATTCTTACTGTCATATTTAGAGTTTGGAATCTACATGTACATGTACAGTAAAACCCCTCATTACGGACACTCAATATTACGGGCACCCCGGTATTATGTGGCGATTTTTTAAAGAACAGACATGTTCTGTTCTTCTTGATTTAAACCCACAATTAAGGACAATCCGCTATTAAGGACACTTTTCCTCAGTCCCTTAGGTGTCCGTTATAGAGGGGTTTTACTGTAATATATAAAAAAGTTGTTTTTTATTTAAAATTTAATGTAAATAAAAATGAAATACATTTGCTGTCAAATTCCATGGCTCAGAAATTTTGTAACACTATTTTTTCATGAAAATCTTAGAATATTAACTTGCAGAATTTAGACATTAGAACAAAATGTCAGATTAGGACATATTCAAACTGGCTGTTTAAGACAGGTGGTTGCTATTCACAAGTTGTTGCTAAGACAGGTTTAACTGTACACCAATTCAATTTTTAAGTAAAACAAAAAATTTATTTAAAGAAAATGACAAATCAAACTGGAAAATGATAATTATATGAAAATACTACAGCAAACAATGTATAAAGGAACAACACTATTAGTTTCATGTGCTCAATTCAACATCAATTATTGCGTGGAAGTTGTTTTTTCCCATAATGATGTTTCTTCCTGGCATCCTTCAATTATTTTGATGTTTTACATGGCACAGCTCTATTTCAATGTGCAAACATAACTGCATTACACAAACTTACCATGTTTAAGGTTGAAGAATTTCAGGACAGACTTCATGGCAACAGCTGAAGATGAAGACAGGAAAGCAGCGTCTGATTTCTCCTTCTTGCCTATCAGAACCAATACACCTTCTACGTCACCCACACAACACTTCTCGGGTAGACTAGCTATACCTATAGGTCGCTCATCCTTTTCTAGAGCCTGGTTAACAAATGTAAAAGAAAGATGATAAATTTGAATAGAGATGGGACCAGATATTTGAATTTTAGAATATTCAGTTTGACAATGAATATTCCAATATGGTTTTGTACTTGAATATTCAAGGATTTTTTAAGGGAGCATAACTCTGTCAAACATTGACCTAAAGATTTTAGCATCATCATTATTCTTTTGTCATAAGCAATATAATTTGAAAGTTTGAATTAGAAATATTAAGAAATGCAAAGTTATAGCCAATGTTAAGTTTTCATGATGGACAGATACTTTGTATTGCCTTTTCTTCAAAAGGGCTACATACAAATGACACCAAATTCATATTACCTGTTCTTTGATAAGCATGTTATAATACTGTTCGAATGGAATACAATCTGAACTTACAACTTCTAGAGTTTTGGTGAACAGATCTTTATGAAGAGAGAACACTTGTATCAATGTCTGTGTGTTACTTCCCACCACAATCTGGTTCAAAGAACTCTGAAACAACACAAAATAACAAGACTGACAATATAGCGAATTAACAGTCAATGTCTTCTAGAAACATACTGTCACAGTTATACATAAACTTTCTGTACATTAAAATTGGCGATTTTCCTGTAAAAAGCTATTCTTAGTGAATGTCATTCCAAACTGTCATAACGGTACTGTTGGCATAGCATATAACTTCCAGGCAAACCATCTTACTGGGAAATGCAGGTGTGTAACACTTTCCTCCATATATATGCATTTTTACGCATGTGTGACCAGTGTAGATCTGGATCAGCTGGCTGGATCTGCACTGGTCGCATCTTGGTCAGAAATAACCTAATAATTTTAAAAGTGAACGGTGTAGATCCTGATTAGATGGCACTAATGTGCTGGCTGATGCAAAAAAAGGTATATTTATGGAGTTAAGGGTTAAAACAGTAGAACTTAAGTTCTCATATAAAAGAACGGTGTTCTATTTATTTTCTATTCACCCTACTGAAATGGCCAACCCTCTTGAGCTTATAAGACAGCTTTTTCATGGACATCATTACTTCCAAATTCCAGGCACCTGAGAGGTAGGCAATCAGTAACAATTCTTAACCTAGCCAACAGCTTACCAACCAACCATATCAGAACAAGTCCCAAAATGGGCTTGAGCTTTCAGCCTATCACTCTGTAAGTAAACCCCTAAACCACTTCTGACTAGGTAAATGAGGAGATCTCATATCTATGTCTACTTGTAGAAGTCAGCGAAGGATCCAAGGTTAAAATACTAGTTAAGAATGCACATTTCATCTGAAAATGTCACAACCATTAGTGAGTGTTTTGAAAGAATTGAATGTTTAAAAAGCACAAATATCAACCTTGTGACATTAGTGGTGAGGATGTAGCTAAGAATTAAGTATACCTGGTACAAGAGAAGGTCTGGGGTGAGAACACCTTTCACACCAACACTGGCTGCTCGGACAGGACACTTCTCCTCCCTTAGTTGTATACACACTAATCGTGAACTGTCCTCTATCTGGGTCTACAAAGAAAATAGTTTCATTATGTTCAAAATCAGGCATTACCATAACTCAACAGCCAGACATGGGGCAACTACTTTAACACTGTTATTGATTAAATAACCATTGCTTATGGTATATTATAATCAATTAGATTGAAATGACTATGCCTTTCAATAGCATTTTTGAAGTATTTCCACAATTACTTTCAAGCCAAGCTTAAATTCAAAATTATAAGTACTACTTAACTAAGGAGCTATAATGTTTTTGCACCAAAAGTGATGATTTATATCATATTTGTTGTTTGTATCATATGTATAAATTAATCATTTGACAAAATCAGAAGCCTACTTACATTTGGATTTCTCGGTAAATTCAGCAATGACTCTGTTAATGACGTCTGCTTTCCCTTTGGTCTGATCACATCAGCATCTGTTATCTCGTCTGTGATTTGTCCGTTTGAATTTGAATTCAGCAAATCAGGAATCACAAAAGTATCTTGATTTTTACACAGAGATTCCAGAGGTAGTTCTGCCGCAAGAATCACTCTATCCGAGGAGATGGCAGTAATGCTTGACACAAATCCAGTCAAACTGAAAGGCAACAGTCACTGGTTGTTACTGACTTAGATATTGGAAGTTTCTATCAAACATAATATAGTTTAAGTATCACACATAATATAAATCAAACATTTACGGTTTTATTTTTATCTTTAACAACTTATTAATAATATTTTTTTTGTTTTCCGAGATAATTTAACATTAAAATGCATGTTGATGAAACTACAACACACATACTCATGCACATTAAAGATATGGTTGCATTTGATGTCTTTGTATGTAAAATGATATGTTGTTCTATTACAATAACTTTTAATCTCATTTTGATTCAAATATCAATTTCAAACAATTGGGTTTATATTCACTAGTTTCAAAACAAATCAAATAATCATTTTACCTATGTTTATTTTCTCTGATAAGCTATTGTTTAAACACAGACAATCCATATATCCCACACAACCAAATAAAACCAAATCACAGAAAATGTGTTTGATGTTATCTTAAATTATGCAACATTTAAAAACACTAACAAACAAAAATGATAAATATCTAAATCAGTCTGATCAAGTTAACATAATATTGATACATTGCACAAATATTTTCTGATCAATTTCCTGGTTGAGAAGGTCTCTTCATGGAAGTGTATAATTAATAAGTGACTGACTAAGTCAGACTCATGCCTCCAGGGAACACAGACTAAATACTGTCAGGCCACTTCATTACATCTACTTGTTTCTCCTGACCCTACCTAGTGGACCATTGAAGTGCTAAGCACAGCATCTGAGACTTTTCTGACAGGAGTAGACCTAGATCAGCCTGCACAGCCCTGTCTGATCAGGGTCTTCAGTGTTTGCTATTCAGTTAACCCTTTCCTCCATATATATGCATTTTTACGCATGTGCGACCAGTGTAGATCCAGATCAGCCGGCACAACTGTGCCGTCTGATCAGGATCTGCACTGGTCACATTTTGGTCAGAAATAAATAAATCAAAAAGCGAACAGTTTAGATCCTGATCAGATGGCACGGATGTGCCGGCTGATCTGGATCTAAACAGTTCGCCCACACAATAGAGGTGTATCTCTGGAGGAAAGGGTTAATTGATCTTCTGATACGTTTCTATTAAAAACACTTAAGAACAAGGAATTGCCTTGCCTAAATTAACATAAAGGCGTCCATAACATTTACTAAAACAACTTCATCATCATTCTGTTAATGTAGATCAGTTATTTCACTGCTCATAGGGGTTGAGAAGTGTAGACCCTTACCAGACAGCTTATACTGAAAGATATACACAATGTTCCTACAACGAACAGTTACTTTTTATCACCAACAACATTATCATCATCAACATGTCATGCAGATTTTTGTAAAATCTTTTATTCTGAACATTATTTTTAACAAGCATTAAAACTGACTCGAGAAAAAAGTAATACACAAAAAGTATGTCATCAGAAGATGTAAAACAACTGTTTTTCGTAACTTGCCTTGAGATTACTTGGACGTGGTATTAACATGACATAAATACTCACTAATTCTCTGATGATGTGTGGTGCTGATCATCAGCAGGTAGTAAACATGTCAAAGTTAATTATCTAATCGTGTGGCATTTAATTTCACGATGACATGCATTTTCTATGTTACACGTTTCACTGTTTCATGGAATGTTAATCTGGTATTTAAGTAGTTATTTCGTTACTTACATTAAAAACAGATCGTGCATGGTTAAATGGGAAACCTCTCATTGTTTACATACATATTCAATTTATGGAAAAAAAAATTTATATTTATAAAAATGCAAAGACATAACCTGACAGTCATGGGGTTAAATTTAACACTTTAGGATGTAAGCATTAAACAGGTTTTGTTTTTACATAAAGTATAAAATATAAATTTATAGTTTGTTAATAATACTCTTCACAATTCTTCACACAGAATCAGCCATTGTCTCAACAAGATTATTCTTATCATATTTTATATGACAAACTGAACCAATAAAGCCTGGAGATAAAAATCTATTCCCCCTTAAAAATATAATAGCTGCAATTATTTTCCCCATAAAATCCCGGTCCATTAAAGTATTATATCATATAACCACCATCAGGATTTAATGCCAACCTTATTTTCTACTACAGAATATAGATATTTTTAATTTTAGTAAGGGTGTTCATAATGTTTTTACTCACTTGTAATACTGCCCATGATTTTCAAACACTCTTGGAATATGAAAGTTCCAACATTACTTCAGATGACCATATCAGAATGAACATTTCTGATTAAATTTGAACATTATGCATTTTTGTATGTTTCTGTTTTACCTTCTCTGTTTTATACCCTGACGGGGATTTATACGTTAATCAGCAGAAATCCCCAGCCTATTTAACAGTGCTTAATTCAAAATTGCTTACTTATGTTGTTGTTAACAAATCCATCATCATGCAGTTTTATGCCCTGGACAAACGTACTACTGTACAAAATTCATTAATAATCATAAAACTTGAACCTGAGACTACTTTATTACACCACAACTCGGCAGATAAATCATTTTAACACCCTAAAATTACCAATTTACTGATTAGCTTCCTTTTTTTACAAGTGACTGACCAATTTATGCTGATGGCAGTTTTACATAATTATAAACTATACTGAAAGGACTCCCCAACCATGTAATCAATAATTACACTAATAAAAAAGTAATATATTCATTTATCAGTAATGTTACGATTTAGAAATTATAAAAATCTCCCCAGCGATCAATTACTTTGTCACATGTGATCAGGCTGTACATTAGTTTTTGCTAGTAAACACTTGCAGCATGACTAGGCTAAATCATGAAATGCAAGGTCAATTTAACCTGCTTGTATCTATTATAAACTGATATAATCAACATTTTATCCAGCTTTTTCTGAGTATTTGGAGGATTAAGCCAAATACTAACTTTTAATGGTAGAAAAATCCAGTGTTAATCCAGTGCAGATCTGCACTGTTCGCACATGCAATGAAAAAACCCAATTAAGGAGTAAATGGTAATGATACAAATATTTTTTTATCTGTTATCCACTAGTTTTGTGAAGTTTTAAGCAGGATAATATCTTTTAATATATTTATCATCTACTGAAATTTTATATGATTCACATTTGATGAAATATTTTTATTTTTTTTATAATCCAGTTTTCACCAGACCAGTAATTTTGAAATATCTTATGAATTAAACCTCATGGTATATACTCTCAAAAGTAACAAATCAGTTTAGCAATTTAATGTTTAAAAATTATCTTCATAAACCATGAAATTTATTGCTGTTTACAAGTTGTTATGCTCAATGACCATCAGTTTCCAATTTAGCAGGCTTGATTTACCAGGTCAAAATGTATAAAAAAGTCAACTTTCTGCTGAACACAATGTGTTAACCCATTCCTCCATATATAATGTGTGACCAGTGTAGATCCAGATCATCCATACCATCTGATCAGGATCTGCACTGGTCATATTTTGCTCATAAAATAACTAAGGAATCAAACAGTGAACAGTTTAGATCCTGATCAGATGGCACAAATGTGCTGGCTGATCTGGATCTACACTGTTCACTCACACAATCAATGTGTATCTATGGAGGAAAGGGTTAAAATCATCAATCCCTCTCGTGTCCAGAAGCTTAACCACTATACTCAGCAAAAACAGAAACCTGACACTTTATAACTCTAAGTAACTATGAGATACATATAATAAATCAAGATTTTTGCACACTCTCATAAAACTAATGGCTTAAACATTTGTTTCATGCACCAAAAATATCAAAATGCACAAATACATTCAAAACACAATTCACATAACTTGTCGATCTGATTCTCGGAAAATAATGAGCAGTGTAAGGTTTCTTTTTTTTCTTGAGCATATATGGTGAAATCATAATCACCTACCCCGGAACAGTCCACGTCACTGCTGTGTACTGGGTTACAGAAACGTCTATGTCATTCCAATGGTACACCTAAAAAGCAGAAAATTAACATGCTTGATTAAGGATAAAAGAAAAAACAAGACACTGCCCCTGGATCCAAAATGCTTGATTGTATAAATTTACACCTCAATGTGAACCAAACCACTGCTTGAGGTACACAATTCCTCAACACTAAAACATAACTCATTATTGAACCTATTTTAAATATCTTGAATCTGATGGCCCGACACCTTTGGCCCGCCACATCAGGCCATGAATAATGTACAAGTATTTCATTGAGCTTCAGCAAAATTTGTTATCTCTACAGATGTATTAGTTTTTTTTATTTTCACACCTCTAGCATTGGGATACATTGAGCATTGGTTACACCACCCTATAATTAAATTGTTCTAAGGATCATTTGTGTTAACAACTTAAGACATGTTTTTACTAACAGGACATGTTTTCCTTGATCCTTTACTCCATAGATACACCTGTTATCACATGGGTGAATACTGAAGATCCAGATCAGCTGGCATAGATTTACCAGCTGATCTGGATCTATGCTGGTCGCACATGCATAAAAACATACATGTATTTATTTGAAGTAAGGTTAAAGACTGGTCTTCTATTTCAGTATTAAGTCTTAGACATTTGAATACACAACAACCTGGTTCCCTGTCTTACCATAAGAGTGGTCCCTATACAGATGACAAGCTTGGAACCATCTGCTGACCAGCATCCACACCGGATCTTGTCCCTGAAATCAAAGAAAGTCTTCAGTGAGGCATTTATGTTACCTCTATCCAGTGGAAACATGTCTTCAGTGAGGCATTTATGTTACCTCTATCCAGTGGAAACATGTCTTCAGTGAGGCATTTATGTTACCTCTATCCAGTAGAAACATGTCTTCAGTGAGACATTTATGTTACCTCTATCCAGTAGAAACATGTCTTCAGTGAGGCATTTATGTTACCTCTATCCAATAGAAACATGTCTTCAGTGAGGCATTTATGTTACCTCTATCCAGTGGAAACATGTCTTCATTGAGGCATTTATGTTACCTCTATCCAGTGGAAACATGTCTTCAGTGAGGCATTTATGTTACCTCTTTCCAGTGGAAACATGTCTTCAGTGAGACATTTATGTTACCTCTATCCAGTAGAAACATGTCTTCAGTGAGACATTTATGTTACCTCTATCCAGTAGAAACATGTCTTCAGTGAGACATTTATGATACCTCTATCCAGTAGAAACATGACAATCACCTTTCTGAGTCCTGCATACTGTTCACTACAGTTAATTTTAAAAATTTCAAATTACACATGGTTACTTTAAGAATAGCTTAAGGGCTTACCACACTCCTCCCAACCACGTTCATCGATAAAAAGAAAATTATCAAAATCTCAATAAAGGCAAAATGCTGTTAAATGAAACTTTGAATAAATTTAAGTTATTAATGTCATTTTATTTTGCAGATGGAAAGACACGTTAGAACAGTAAAGAAAAATAGCAAGATCTAAAAATTCCCTCACCTTCTTTTTACATAAATTCACAAAAACTTAACAACACAACACATCATTTTAAATGCCCACATGCAAAATATGATACTTACAACAATTTATTGTGTCCTCGTGACTTAAATATATATACTTTACGAGATATTAGTAAAAGTGTGTTTGACATTCCTGGTCGCTTCCTGGTCGCATAAACGGATGACAATCACTGATTTCTCTTTTAGTAGTTGAATGTTTTTTACAAAGTACACAACATTTTCTTGTCAGTATCATTGCACTCAAATGAGAATTTAATATTGTTTTGTATCGCTTAGTTTTTGTGACTTTATGTAAATAGAATTTTAAGGATTTTCTAGGTGTAGCTTTTTTTCTTTACCTTTCTAACATGTCTCACTGTATGCAAAATAAAGATACATTAGTAACATTCATTTGTGCAAAGTTAACGGCATTTTGCCATTATTGAGATTTTGATAATTTTCTTTTATCGATGAACGTGATTGGGAGGAGTGTGGTAAGACCTTAATATTTACTAGCAGTGTCTGTCACTATGAAAGGTGTTAAACTCAATAGGCAGTTAATGCAGGAATTTCAGATGTTTATGTTAAATTTAGGATTATTTTGATCATTATATTTCTCATTTTTATTGTCAAAAATACCAGCTTAAAAAGGGTCTGTGGTCTGAGTGTTCTTATCTAAACAAGGCATGTTATATCTGGCATTAAGGGTAATTAGCATTTAGGATAAGTTTTGTTGAAAATATGGAGTTTTAATAATGCTGATTAAGTTCATGCCATCTTGAAAATATTTCTTTTAGGCATCTCTAAGTTGGTTCTATTCAGGAATTTTAGATTTTTAGGGCCTGACCCAAAAATAAATGAAAAGCTATAATGGAAATCTAAAGAATTTAATTATGGGTCTACGACATTTCACTCTTTGCTCTAAAAATATGACTCTTATCACATAGCCTAGGCTGACAGGTTTCCTCTTATTTATCTGTAGGTTATTTCTGACAAAGATAATGCAGATCCAGATCAGATGGCACAGATGTGCCAGTTCATCGAGATCTACATTGGTCACTCATGCATTAAAAATGTGTCTATATATGGAGTAAGGGTTAACTTACTTGTCTAGCTGCAGCAGCACTTGACTGCCTTTATTCTGGACATGACTGTAATACAAGCTGGACTGCTGAGGGCACAGAGCACACAGAATGTCACGCTGGGGATTCCATATACATCCTGAAATACATTCACAATCAAGCATGTTACATATATCAACAACTGATTAACCCTTTTCTTCATATATAAAAAACATGTGGTACCAGTGTAAATCTAGATCAGCTAGAACATCCATGGTCCTTTTTTGAAAAAAAAAACGACAACAAATGAATCTAAAAGTGAACATTGTAGATTTTGTTCAAATGATGCAAATGTGTCGGCTGATCTTGATCTACACACTTCGCCCTTAGGATAACATAAAGGGTTAACACAAACAAAACACTTCTATTCTTCCTCTACAGGGTCATTTTCCTACAGTAAAAGTTTTAGACAAAAAATCCTACACAAAAGTCATACACACTTAAAGTCCTCAACTCAAAGTCTTGCACTCAAAAGTTGAAAAACAAACAAACAAACAATGTTAAGATAAAGTAATATTAAAAATCATTTCAGAAATACTAAAACTTAAACCAAATTAAAGGTATGGAAAATGAAATGATAATAGCTTTTCCAGATCCTTTTTCAACAGCAATTAAATTTCAATTTCAACAGACATAATTAAGGCTTACCTATAATTATGTAATCATTATATTTTCAATTTTCACTATTAAATGCTAGATCCCTTTGAAAATGATACAGCAATCAATATTTGTCCTCAAGAAATAACCACATTATTTAATACAACAAAATGATTGTAGTTTTAATAAACTGCATGGGCATTTTAAACAGTGATTTTAAATATCATGGGCATTTAAAACAGTGATTTTAAATATTGTTATCGCATGTATTTACACAATAAAAGCTTTTTAGATTCCAAAGATAGCATTTTGTAACACATTATGTGCTATATAATATTACTTCTAATTGCCTAACTTTCAATTTTATCTCTATTTATTTTATCAATTGATCAGAGTGATTTTCTTTTTTAAGTGTCAATATGATTATTTATGTTTGTGAACCTCACCAACGAGTGCAGACTACTCTTTCTTCATTTAAAGCATATTTAAACCCATTAACCCTTTACCCCATGGGCTATGGCTGTTATCCCATTAGCAATCAGTGTGGATCTAGACCATCCCACATATCCATTCTTTCTGATCAGGATTTATACCGTTAACTTTTGATTCATTAGATTATTTCTGACCAAGAAGGGAATAGTAGATCTCGATCAGGGATAATGAAATGCAGGGCGACATTATTTGAAATATCTTTTAAAAGCATTGATAAAAAAAAACAATGAATATCTGCCAAGGAACTCTCAAAGTTACAGTGCATATGGTAGCCTGGAACACTGTTTTATCGACCTACTTGTAAAAATCTCTACGATACTTATGCAGTTGAATATAAGCTTATAATTTCTGTGTTTTGGTGAAAAGAACTAACATATCAACGTAATATTTACCAAGAAATGACGGAGTTCGGCAAAATTTTAATCTAGGTCAAAACTATCAAATATGGTATAGCATGACTACATAACTTATATACAATGGTAATAGAGATGCGTCGAAAATACAGAGTTCGGGTATACTAAAAGCAAATGTGCCATAATGTGTAACAAAATTGAGAACTAGAAATCAATCATCATCAAAGTTTACCCAGCTTTTCTTTATAACTTTATCTATTGAGTATATTTTATTGTTTTTATATTGATAATCAATTTTGCTCTTTTTCATTAGGAACAAGAGCCATGTTACACATGGTTAAATCCCCCCGCCGGAAAAAGTAACCTGAAGGTTGTACTTTCGTATAATTTACCTGGAGAGGAAATCCTTTTAAATTTGGAGTTAAAATTTTTAAACAAAATTTATCAAGTAAATCTGATAAAGAGAAATAACTCTAAAAAATAGGCAAGGTAGAGTTATTGGACTTGCACACTGCACTACCTACTGTGCTCTGTCAGTATATGAAATTTGAATAAAATCCCTCAAGTAGTTTTTGAGTTATGCTCCGGACAAAATTTATTAAGTAATTCTGATAAAGAGGAAAAACTCTAAAAAAGGCAAGGTAGAGTTATTGGACTTGCACACTGCACTACCTACAATGTGCTCTGTCAGTGTATGAAGTTTGAATAAAATCCCTCAAGTAGTTTTGGAGTTATGCTCTGGAAAAAATGTATCAAGTAAATATGATAAAGAGGAATAACTCTTAAAATAGGCAAGGTAGAGTTATTGTTCTTGCACTCTGCACTACCTACCAATGTGCTCTGTCGGTGTATGAAGTTTGAATAAAATCCCTCCAGTAGTTTTGGACTTATGCTCCGGACAAAATATATCAAGTAAATATGATAAAGGGGAATAACTCTTAAAAAAAGGCAAGGTCGAGTTATTGTTCTTGCACACTGCACTATCTACTAATGAGCTCTGTCAGTGTATGAAGTTTAAATAAAATCCCTCCAGTAGTTTTGGACTTATGCTCCGGACAAAATTTATCAAGTAAATATGATGAAGGGGAATAACTCTTAAAATAGGCAAGATAGAGTTATTGTTCTTGCACAATGCACTACCTACCAATGTACTCTGTCAGTGTATGAAGTTTGAATAAAATCCCTCAAGATGTTTTGGAGTTATGCTTCGGACAACAAAATTTATAAGGTAAATATGATAAAGGGGAATAACTCTAAAAATAGGCAAGGTAGAGTTATCGTTCTTGCACACTGCACTACCTACAAATGTGCTCTGTCAGTGTATGAAGTTTGAATAAAATCCCTCCAGTACTTTTGGACTTATGCTCCGGACAAAATATATCAAGTAAATATGATAAAGGGGAATAACTCTAAAAATAGGAAAGGTAGAGTTATTGTTCTTGCACAATGCACTACCTACCAATGTGCTCTGTCAGTGTATGAAGTTTGAATAAAATCCCTCCAGTAGTTTTGGACTTATGCTCCGGACAAAATTTATCAAGTAAATATGATAAAGGGGAATAACTCTAAAAATAGGCAAGGTAGAGTTATTGTTCTTGCACACTTCACTACCTACCAATGAGCTCTGTCATTGTATGAAGTTTGAATAAAATCCCTCCAGTAGTTTTGGACTTATGCTCCGGACAAAATTGTTTCGGACGGACGGACGCACGCACGGAGGAAGGGCATTTCTAATAATAATTTATTTTTATAATATTCAAATAAATATTGATATTAACCCTTTCCTGTACAGACACACCTTTATTGCTAGGGCGAACAGTTTAGATCCAGATCAGCCGGCACATCCGTGCCGTCTGATCAGGATCTAAACTGTTCGCTTTTTGATTCATTAGGTTATTTCTGACCAAAATGCAACCAGTGCAGATCTTGATCAGACGGCACAGATGTGCTGGCTGATCTGGATCTACACTGGTCGCACATGCGTAAAAATGCGTATATATCCAGGAAAGGGTTAACTCTTGATGAAAATTTGGGTAGTGGGGACTATGCTCATAACAATTGTAATTGGGTGATAACAGTCATGACTCATTTATTATCTTTGTCAATAATCTTTGCCCAAGGTTATAAAACTGAGCATGGAAACCAGTCTCAAATCTCAAGCATCAGATTGGCTGAAATGGCGACCAGTCGCCATTTCAGCCAATCAGATGCTAGAGATTTGAGACTGGTTTCCAATCTCAGCTTTATAACCTTCAACCCTGTTTTCTGACTATGGAACAATCACAACAAATATGAACCTAAAAATCACCAGATACAAGAACAGCATGAAGACAACAGCCTGTACACTGACTGACTGATACCAAGATTTAACATCCTGGCCCACCTCTGACAAGCCCATACCTCTGTGAGGATAACTGATTAAACTCAACAGGATAAGGCAGAAAAATGGCCATAATAATCTTGACATTTCTGACCGCAGAAAACCAAACATAAACAAAACTCCACCATGATGGATATTGCAAGGTATTTATCCATATAATATAGTTCATAAGTGGAAGAGGTGTTAACCCTTTCCTCCATAAATATGCATTTGTACGCATGTGTGACCAGTGTAGATCCAGATCAGCCGGCACATCCGTGCCGTCTGATCAGGATCTGCACAGGTCGCATTTTCGTCAGAAATAACCTAAGGAATCTTTAAGCGAACAGTGCAGATTCTGATCAGATGGCACGGATGTGCCAGCTGATCTGGATCTACACTGTTTGCCCACGCAATAAAAGTTGTGTCTATGGAGGAAAGGGTTAAACTGAGCATTTACAACAACAGACCACATGGTCAATTAATTTTTTAGCAGATCAAGATGTGATAATGATCCACAGCTTCATGCATTGTCTGGGCTTTTACCTGGGATCTTGCAACAGCATAGTTAACCCTTTACTTCATAAACCTTTATACAGGGTTTATCATGTGTGCAAGGAGTAAAGATCCAGATCAGCACATCAGTGCCAGCTGATCTGGATCTAGACAGGTTGCACATGCGGAAAAAATTGTATATATGGAGTAAGAGGGTTAACAGGAAACAAACATTAATGATCACATGCAATGTTTTTATACTTTATACAGCTTTTGTTGTCTACATTTGGCAATAATTCTAAATTAACAACAGTTGTCAGCGCATTTCTATATCTAGACAGGTTAAAATATATCCCTCCTGTTGCTATTTAACGTTCCTCCATAAATAACCCTGTATGGCATTGGCGAACAGTGTAGATCCAGATCAGCTGTCACATCCATGCCATCTGATCATGATCTGCACTGTTCACTTTTTGACTTATTTGGTTATTTACTAACCAAGATGCAACCAGTGCAGATCCTGATCAGATGGCATGGATGTCCCAGCTGACCTGGATCTACACTGGTCACACACATTTAAAAAGGCAAATAAATTTATTTTGATATAAAGGGTAATGCTACACAAAAGGAAAACAAAAGTGGTCCAACTGTACAAGATCAACTAATTACCTTGTGCTATTGGTTGGATGTTGATTTTGCGGATTTGTTTGAAGGACAGCCTTGGTTGTTGACCTTCGACTCTCCAAATAGAGATATTCCTGTCATGGACAACACACATATAACACAACCCTGCAGATATATTGTCACTCCAGTGGATTGACTTCACTCCTCGACTGAAACAAGACACAAATTGTAAAACTTACTTTTTATTTAATTTGTAAAGTAAACCCTAAGGCTGTAATTTTATCACAAAAAAACTATATTTTCCCCATTTCTTTTAACTTGTTTCTTTATGTTAGTATGCAGAAGTACAAGAAAAATACCAAACGACACATTACATTATTGCATACTCTGAAATAAGTAAAGGATTAAATTCCTTTAAAAATTTTAATTTGTTGCTTAGAAATGTAACACCCTTTTAAAATAATTTATTACTTAAAAGCAGATACTGGCTTAGCTTTTTAACCAAAATATATAACCATCAAATTTTTTAAATCACATATCAGTAAACATTATGTTTAAATACTAGAAAATTGTAATAATTCAATACTACTTGATGTCCTCTTTTGGGCAAACCTAATTGCTTGGAATAATATTAATCTTGACAGCAAAACAAAATAGAATATCCAGTATTGAACAGCTACAATATAAACTATTATATCAGCAAATTTAATGGATCAAATAAACCAGTACAGATAGTTAGTTCCTTAATAAATGTATGGCTCAAGAATTGTTTATGTTAATAAAACCAAATCCCAAAGTCCAGAAAGTTAATCCCCTATATATGAAAAAATGGGTTCCCTGGCCCAAGATGACAAAACAAGATAAAACATGATTGTGTGATTGGCCAAGTTTGATATTTGACTCACTCTGAATATGTGTAAGTTGGCCCAGCTGTGAAAGAAAGCCTAATTGTTAACAAGAGTTGTAAAACACTTCTAACACTGTTCTATAAACCTTTTGGTAATTTTGCCAATTTTTTCATGCTCACAGTACTTAAACTTAAAATGTCTAGAATATCAACAGCCTTCATAAATAAGGTATATTTCTGTTTTATAGATGTTTTTGAGATTGATTATGTCATATTTTCACTTCAAAATGTTTTATTTTAGATAATAGAAGGAATAGTCAAGCACAAAAATATTCCAGGTTTTGTTCAAGACTTTGATCTGGAATCTTAATAATAAAAAAGCACAGCATGAATTGGATGCCCTGCAGTGTTATTAAAAAAATATGTATATTCTTTCCTAAGATAACGTTTCATTCTCTGAATACATGCATATAGTAGATCATAGTTAAGGCAGTAACACTCAAAATATTTGAATATGAATGCAAAACAAGCATAAGCCAAACATCAGGTCTGCATGCCTGAAAGACATTATAATTATAGTCTTGATGATATTTTATAGAACTTATATTTTTTCAAACCCCAGTTTGATTATATTTCCCTTTTCCTTTTCCCATCAGCTGGAACATCTGTGCCATTTGAACAGGATCTACACTGTTCACTGTTAGATGCATTAGGTTTTTTCAGACCAAAATGTTACCAATGTAGATACAGATCAGATAGCATGGATATTCCAGCTGATCTGGATGTACACTGATGGCACAAGTGATAAAACACTTAACCCTTTCCTCCATAGACACACCTTTATTGCTAGGGCAAATAGTTTAGATCCAGATCAGCATGCACATCTGTGCCATCTGATCAGGATCTAAACTATTCCCTTTTTGATTCATTAGGTTATTTCTGACCGAAATGCGACCAGTGAAGATCCTCAGATCAGACGGCACGGATGTGCCGGCTGATCTGGATCTACACCGGTCGTACATGCTAAAAATGCGTATATATCAAGGAAAGGGTTAAATATGGAGTAAACAAATCAGCAAGAACTTCACTTTCTCTAACTATCCAAATTTGTTAATCAGGGCCAGTAATGACCACCAAGTTTTTACAATAACTCTAAGGTCACCTGAGACTTGCTTAACCCTAACTTACTTACTTACTTGTTTTCACATTTTTCCAGATTTTTTTTTCAAAATAATAATCATACAGTATTTGAAGCAAATACTGCCTGGCTGTATACTAACCTATGAACAATCTGTGGCCTTTTTTATATATTTTTAAGATTAAGTAACAATGACGTGAATGTTTGGTGAAAAAAATTATCTGGATACATGCTGAGCTTCATTTTTTATAGTCAATAAAGATTTGCTTAGTTTTGAAAAAAAAATACTTGTAATAAAAAATTCGGTGTTTTCCCTTGATCACTCTGAACTGCACTGAAGAAAAATGTGCATTAATGCTCACACCACAAAAACTACAGCAAGTCAAGAAATCACCAAAATGTACATTACAGTAACAGGGTGGCTATACCACGTGACTTTTCGGATGTCGTGCACATATTTATATTGGAAAAATCGCTCGCTTCAGGTAGGGTTTTTGCTTATTTCTCAGTAATTACTTGGCCGATTTTGACCAGATAAAGCGCACCGTACTTCTGTTACCAAGCATTTTCATCCACACTTAGTCTCTTCTTTTAGTTTATGGCCGTTTTCTCAAACATTCAAAGACAAATTTTGTCTGAAGCGTCGAATGTTTTGATGTCGTGCACACCCAATCATAAAATCCAATGATTCTCGCGCATAAAACTTTGTTAACGCTTACCATGTTATTTAGCTTGTGTCATTTAATATTCTGGAACACAGGCATGTTGTATTTCATCCGGACTCGGGCTACTTATTGAGCTTTTTACATTTTTTTAAACGGATGTCGTACACACCTGGAAAAATAGACGATGTCGTACACACTCTGGTTTTCTTATTTAGTCACCGGGTGCAGTGTTTGTACTATTTCTCGTTATTCTGTAAACAAATCATTTTATTTTCATATGTGATCCTTCTGAATATCAACCTCTCAGTCCCTACACTAAATAAAATAGTTTTGAAATATGGAAACACTCTGGAATGCAGGTTTTCAGTCTACGGCTCATTCAATGGTTGTGATGTTTTATTTTTATCCAGCTCAAAGTCGGTTATTACCAGTTTAATGTAGTATAAAATAACCGCGAAATATAACATGGTAATGCTTCATCATAACCAAAAATGAATATTTGTTTCTACAGCACAGATTTACACATTTGGTCAAAATATTCCTGTGTTTACAATTTTCCAAATTCTGTGTGTTTCAATTGATTTTTAAATGAATACGTTTTTAACATTGTCAAATAGCATCTATTTTTGAATAATAAACAGCATAACGTAAATATATACATATTTAAAAAAAATAAAAGTCAGTAGCTGTGTATTCGCAGATGAAGTTTGTATGTTCCAACTATTAAAATATTTGTCCAAATTCATATCTGTGAGCCTTTTAAATCGATTAGGTGGGAGGCTGGCTTTTAAAGTGTGAGATCCGGATGAAAACAAAATAATTTTGTGACTTGATGTATCTAAATTAAATGCTGTTTTTACCGATGCACTGTGTATTTTAACGCAATCTTAAAGATGTTCTTTGTATAAGAAAACTTTGCCTCCGCTAGACCTCCGAGCATTACGATGATGAAACTTTCTGTACAAATTGTGGACTATAACCATTAAGAGCAATATTACTAGATGATTTTGACATTGATTGAAACAAAAAAAACCAACAAATATCAGCATAAGAAACGATATTTATAAAATCTGGCGATTGCTGCTTCTCTTAAGCAAGTACTCCTTAGGGAACTGCTCGAACATTTGAAAGTCTGTACCCCTAAGTTCATTCCACTGTCTGTGCAAAATCTGTTTTGTGTCTGATTCCCCTTTATATCCATTTATATAGAAACTATGTAACACTTATATCTCATTCCATTTGTGTGCTGTATTTGTGACATTATTTTGTATGATTTAAACTGCAATATAGACATCGTACTTTTTACACGTCTTAATAAAATATCTGTTCTGTTCTTTTTTAACGCAAATTTACAGAAAATCTGGAACGATGTCATATCGTTTATATTTTTAAACTATAGCATTTATGTCAAACAAAATTTTGTGAAAGAATGGAAAACTTTTACCACACCGTTTTCGAGAAAAACTGGTTTACGTTTTGATCGTGCGTAAAATTGCGAATTTTTAATGTTTGACGTCGCTTTTAATGTCCGTTAAGTACGACTAGATTGTAATTTTATAAGGAAAACGATATGTAAATAGTTTCTCTATCAGAAACACCTTTTACAAACGATTTAACGTTATTGTTTGCAAAGTTATTCAAGTTTCAATGATACACGTTTGTTCACAGACAGCTACCGCTAGGTGGCGCGTCATTCCCAAAAATTGCTAACTAGGCAATGGGAAAATGCTTTTTTATTCTATTCAAAATTTCAAACGTCTACCAGTATTTTAATTTCATATTTTGACGTCGTTTTTCGTAAATATAGGGTGCAAACTACCTTAAGAAACCGATCGGGATGTGTAATTCCATTTATATCGATTTTTGTGAGGGCTTATTTAAGAAACCAGAATTGAAGTTCAATTTTAAATATTTTTAACTTTCACACGTACATAGTGTGTATTTTTTGCCATGCCAACGTTAATATGTTAGCGAACAGCGAATCTTCCATGGCCAGAATGTACAAATAGCACTAGAAAGTTAGTTACATCAATTTCAGCTGAATTTTATAAATTTAATTAAACTGAAACTTTTGATTTTAAAATTTTCTATTTGACATATAGTTTATCGTCAATTCACCAGTTTAACAAGTTTGTGTTTTTTGACATATATATTTTTCTTACAAAGAAAATTAGCACAAAATTTCGCGATCATGCTTGAAACTGCAACGAAATGCTTATAGTAGCTATCACAATAACTATTCTACGCTTTCCAGCAAAGCTGGGTACTTTCTAAAACCATTTTAATATCGCGAAAATTATTTTCATTAATTACATGTATCGTATTAAACAATATTTCCATGAAACTTTCGTTTATTAAGATACATGTACACGTTTTAGAAATGTTTGAAATATCAAGATAATATCTGAAATTATCGAGGAAGCTTTCTGGCTAATAAATGGCAGCGTTAAACACTAACGCAGCCTGTATTATCTATGTTTTGGTGATACTTTCAATTATCGAAATATCTTTTTTCATAAAAGAGTAGATTTGCATGACGATGTTTTCAGGATATCGCGTCAGCTACCTAACTACATGTATCTCGCGGCAGAAATATGCCACCATAATATTATATTAGACCTGCAAATATAATGAAAAACGGTGCCTTCTGTATTTTCACTCGATCATTCTATGGCAGAACTACATCAAAATTCGTTATTGGCATAACTCTGTGGTGTTTGTCTAAAACTGACTTATATCTTACTTAATTTTGGATAATTTAACACCTTTGAACACAAATGAACTCCTTAGAAATGTTCAACGGAAGTTGAAGCTTTAAGATTTATAATAACGTTGTGGAATGCACGGGGTCCGAGAAAGTTGATTTTGAAAGTCAAGTTATAAAAAATGCCAATCTCACTAAAGTCAGATCTAACAAACTGTTAGATCTGATGAAGGCCCGCAGATACCGTATATAAGCTATAGCGGTTTTCCCCGATTACTATTTTTAGAAATTGTCAACACAAGAAGCATGATTTATAACGCTAGCAAAGATCTAAATACGTCATTACAGTAGAAATTAATGCAATACTACATAAAACACATATATCTTCAGTAAAATATGTCTTACGCAGGTTGTAAACACTTTCAATGGTTTAAAACACTGTGTTTACTCCCACTTTTGCGATTTTGTAGGCGACAATCTGATTGGTTTATAGGTTGGTGATAAAAGCACGTTTTAGTTACTCATCGTCAGATCCTGATAGCGTAGCGGTTTTCAGGAGATGATTTTAATCAGATTGAAAAAATGAGTGCTGTAAACGACTAATGTATGTAACATTCAAAGATTGTTCTGAAAGTCTTACACCATATATAATTTTAACTAAGTCATATTTGGTTTGCAGTTGACAAATTTAACAATTAACAAAAGTAAAACACCACATTTCAATTTCGAAGTATTCATTTGCTTGTACAATATGTACTCTTCTTATTCAAACTATTACTGCAACTTTACGATCACTAACCAGTGATTCATTTCAACAGCCTCAAATATAATATTAAAACATCGACAAAAGAACTGAACATTTATAATGAAAAGGTTTCACACGGAACATTAAACACATTTTGTACAAAATTTACAAATTCAATAATTGACAAGATTGATAAACAATACGTTCTGTTGTGATCAAGATATTTTTTTCAAAAATGTGGTAAACGAATTACAGACACGGAGAGATAGAGTAAGGTTGAACGACGATAATAAATATCTGTCTTCAAAGAATATGAAATACCTATACAAAAACACTGCACCCGGTGACTAAATAGGAAAACCAGAGTGTGTACGACATCGTCTATTTTTCCAGGTGTGTACGACATCCGTTTAAAAAAATGTAAAAAGCTCAATAAGTAGCCCGAGTCCGGATGAAATACAACATGCGTGTGTTCCAGAATATTAAATGACACAAGCTAAATAACATGGTAAGCGTTAACAAAGTTTTATGCGCGAGAATCATTGGATTTTATGATTGGGTGTGCACGACATCAAAACATTCGACGCTTCAGACAAAATTTGTCTTTGAATGTTTGAGAAAACGGCCATAAACTAAAAGAAGAGACTAAGTGTGGATGAAAATGCTTGGTAACAGAAGTACGGTGCGCTTTATCTGGTCAAAATCGGCCAAGTAATTACTGAGAAATAAGCAAAAACCCTACCTGAAGCGAGCGATTTTTCCAATATAAATATGTGCACGACATCCGAAAAGTCACGTGGTATAGCCACCCTGAGTAAGAGGATCAATTTCAAGAATAGATCTAAGCAAAAAGCCGTGACATGGTCATTAAAATTTCAATATTAATTCTACTTTTTTAGAATCACCAAGTGAAAATTCTTTACAATTAAAATCTGACAGAAATGTTTTTTTAATTAAGTAAAATATTATATGATTTCCAAGTTGTTTATTACTAGATATTTTTTCTTTCTCTTTCAAATGGAATTGCTAAGTCCTGTTCAAAGTATGGTTAATCATCCACATTTTTGGTGGATAATTATGTCTTTTCCTTATTTCAAGCCAAAAACTTACATATTCTTGCAAAATTACTCGGCTGGTTTGCATGACAGAAAACTCAATCAAATATTTGACTGGCCAATTAAAATCATGTGTCAAGTCTGCTAAGTCAACAATCAAATTAAAATGTTCCAATTTTCTGTATTAGCCCTTTATTCCACAGGTAAGATTCTTTCACGTGGGTGAAAAGTGTAGATCCAGATCAGCAAGCTATTTTGTGCCATCTGATCAGGATCTACACTGTTCACTTAACTGATTTATTAGATTATTTATGACCAAAAAGCGAACAGTGCATATCCTGATCAGAGATCTCAAATAATCCGGCTGATCTGGATCTACACTGGTCACAAATGCAATAAAATGCAAATTCAATGTATATGAAATAATGGGTTAAAGAAGAGAAACATCAACAAATGGCCAGGTCATCTTGCCACAACGTGTCACGGCTTTTTGCTAGCACTGCAAGCACCAGAAGAGTTCTACAATCACTGCCATTCAGCTATACCTGTCTAGTGGACCATCCCCGCTACAACAACAACAACAACATTACAGTCAATATCACAGTGATAACATCACATCGCAATAAACAATAAGCATATTTTGTGGTTGTTAGTAGCCAGTGTATTGGCCCTTATATCGAGCTCTAGCTCGGGTCGCAAAGCGACCCGAGCGTTAAGCTCGTCTTAAGGTCGCAGGAATGCCCATTCACTAAGGAGAAAAAAACGATGGTTTCCGGTTGTGCGCTGGTTTCCGGTTGTGCACAGCATAAGGCAATGTAAACACGGGAAAAAACCTGACCGGTAAAAACTTACGGCAAAGTATTGTTTTTACAAATTTTGTTATTGGCTTTATTTTTATAAATTGCTATTGACAAAATATCTTTAAAAATTAAAACTTATTATTCGGTAGCATTGTTATCGGACTAGCATTTTGGAAAGCTAAAAAATTTAAATCGTCTGTTTAGAGAGTAGGTTGTCGTTCGTTGTAACCAATAGCAATACTAGCAATCGGCCATTTTGAGAAATTAGACTGAAGAAGTCAAGTTGAAAACTACTGAATGTTAGCTTGTCAGTGGATTATTAGGCCTTTAAATTCAAAGGAGCATAAGGCCCATCGACGGAACAATCAGATTCATGGAGTTTTTCTTGAAAACAATATACTGTAAGGCTGGTGAGAACCAACTTTTATGTGAAGTTGAATTGTGAACTGGATCTCGCAATATTCAGTCACATTGTGAGACACACTGAGCTTAGCGTTGACCAGCGCCACAATTCAGTTTTGTATAAGAGTTTTTTGTCACTGGTCATGTTCGTCATTCAGACATGTAGAGTCCAGTTACCTATGCTCGGCCAGTCCAATGGCAGTCGAAGATATTGTTTGTGGGAGAACTGAACACGAGGTATGAGATCTCTTTTATTTATTCTTATAAAACACATGGCACAAGAGCAAATCTACACCACATGGGGAGTTGAAGACTGACTCTGTTTTCTAAAAAAAAGAAACTGGCAGCCGCCCCTCCCCCCTAAAAAATGAGGGTCTACACTGGGTCTACACTGCATAAACATAATGTTTATTGTTTTGGTTGATAGATTGGGATCGTTATCAGTCTATTCACACCAAATTTATGATCAAATACCATGGAATTGGTATATGGATTACAGTCAATAGGCCACAAACAAGTCAATCGAGCCACACTTTATTTTGAAAATGCTCAAATAGGCCTCAAAAATAGGCCACATTTTTATTTTATTTTATTAATAAAGTTTTTAGTATCATTGTGTTAATATGTTCTATGTCATATTATGATGTTTTATAAAATATTTTTCATGAACAAGTTGCTTCATAGATTGGACATTTTGTACAAATCAACATGTACTTTTTCCGGATTTTTGTCCAAGACTATCATGACTAAAAAGGTGGGAAAACAATTAACAAAATGTTGCAGCAAAAGAAAAGACATCATTTATATGTCAATATGCTCTTTTGATCAATGACCTTAGTCTACAAAAGTCACTCTGTCTACACTAGCACAGAATCAAATATTGATGGTTGCAACATAAGCTGTGTATTTTGCATTGTCCAACATGGAAATTGGTTTAGAAATAAATTTATTTATTTATTAAATATGACACCTTTGACTGCATTAGCACCTCTGACTTTTACTGCAAGTGTTGTAAATTGTGATCTTATATAACAGTGTGACACCCAGACAAAACTGATTGAATCAACACCTTGGGTAGGTGTAGAGAAGAGATTATGAATGTAACATAAATTACTTTAATTTATGATGACAGTCCAATTTTTTAAGGAAAAATGACAATCAGATGATGTTTTAATTTGTTCTTGGGTTTCATGATGACAAGCACAATTTTAGATATCAATTAAGCAATGATACTATTTTTTAAAAGCTTGTGTAAATATAAAAACAAAACTAACTCTTTACAGTGATTGCAATATACAATAGACTTACAAGTACTGCCTGAATTGACTTGTGGCCTATTTGACATGGTACCTCCAGAAACAATTTATGTTTTTTTTTATTTTGGCCAAATACATGACAGATTGTCCTAAATGTATGAAATTTCAGGTTTTATTAATTGTATAGACATTATTTTCTCAAAGTAACTACTGAGTATTACCTTTTTAATTTTAATACACAGTACTGTAGTATGAGATTTTAAATAAAAGAGAAATTTACCCTTTTACTCTACAGACATGCCTTTTTACCAGTGTGAGACCAGTGTAGATCCAGATTAGCTGGCACATCTAATCAGGATCTGCACTGTTCACTTTTTGGTCAGAAATAACCTAACGATTTAAACAAGTGAACATTGCAGATCCTGATCAGACATCATGGATGTGCTGGCTGATCTGAATCTACACAGTTTTTCCATGTCATAAAGGGGTTTACATGGAGGAAAGGGTTAATCTCCAATATATTATCATCAGTTGGGACCAAAAAGTTTGACCAGAAAGCAGAATACATGTGCACCAAGAATAGCTTCAAATATCAAGTTAATGCTCATTTTGGGAATTAAAAGTGTTCTATTATTACCATATTTTCTGTCATGTGCACATTTCAACATGATTTCATAATCAAAATATGTATGTGAGGTACATGTATAATCAAATACACTATTTACAAGGTGTCTGTTTTATTTTGCAAATTTTTTTAAATATTCATGGTGTCACTAAATTTGCTCAGCATCAAAAAGTTGTGTTTTAGAAAATAAAAAAATCAGAGCTTTCATAATCATTTAAATTGTTGAAAAAAAGTAGATTGCTGTGAAGAGGAAGAGAAACATTTCTTGCCATGTCAGTGGGTTTTTGGCCTCTTTAAATACATGAAAAAATCTGAATATACCGGTATTTGGATCTGCTTAAGCTGGACTTTAACACAAAAAACTGGAAATTGCACTCATAATAAAAACAATGATTTTTTCTTTTGTATGTTTATGTTTTAGCAATGTAACAGTAGAGAAGTTTACATTTTTTAATATATGGTACTTTTTAAAGAGAAATTTACCTACCGTATTTTAAAGTAGTTGTGCCTAAATTTCTGCAATGAAAAATACAAAATCAAGAAAATACCAACTGAAATGATCTTCAGAATTTTGAAATTCACATTTTCCAGTATATATTACATTTATAAAATACTTAACAGACAGAGATCCAAAAGTGGTTATGAATAATGGCATGTTGATGTGTTTATGGGTTTACATTCTTTTGGCAAACAATCTCTTAAAATTGTTATAATTATACATTTAAAAAATGGACCAACAACATTTTAATGCATGATTTGATTGGCAAGCGCAATTCATTTATGTAATGAAAATAGATATAAAGAAGCATTTTGTTTCAAATCAGTTACTAAGACCTGTAAAGGAGTGTTACATATGGATAATCAGACTACATGATATTGTACATGTTTATGTTTAATTGATTGAGATTATTTCATCTATTTTGGCCCAATAGCTGAACTATTTTTCAACTTAAATAAGTAATTCTATCATGCACATTTAAGTAACTTGGCTCAAATATGTACCATATTGTCACAATACTTTTCACACAGCATCTATAGCTTCAAATTACTGTTGTTACTAACTGAAAATTCCTATGGCATTGTCATTCCTGGAGATATTTTCAAATGACTTTGCACAAATATGCCCCAAAATCTAGGTGATGTATCACATTACATATTGAAGTCTCAATGTGGTGTTAATGTGATGTACATGTATATTAAAACAGTACTTTTTAGGTCTATAGTATAACTTTATTCATTTACATGCATATATTTTTTTTGAATAGCATGGAACAATTTTGTGCAATTGCAAGTTACAAATGCAAGTGTAATCAAGGTAACATTTTAAAAAATAAAATTTATTTTTCAGACAATAATATATTAATTTTCATGCACATGTGACAATGTAATATTTTCATGTAGCAATGAAGAATTTATCAATATTCAATATTGCATTAAGTGAGGTAATGGAACACATTTGGGTTGTAAATTTAAGCAAGTAGCCTTTGTGTTTACACATTAAAAACCCTAATGTTTAGTAAAAGTCAGATTGCCAGTTTTCCAGCTGAATTAAGTTGATGTAGACCTAAATTCTTTCCAAAAATCACATAATTTTATCGTGCATGAGTAGGCTAACAAATGTTAGAAACAAATTATTTTTTAATATAAATCATTATCTGAGATTAATAAAGCTAGAGCTCGATAAGAGGCAGTGCCTTAGTTCATATTATTTTTGAACGAGGACATTAAGGACATGGACAAGTATATTGTACACATATCTATAAGAGTGTAACTTACATATTCTTTGAACTACCCTTCATGATAAAGGATAGACCAATAAAAAAAACCCATAATTTTCTTTAACTTTTACTCCATGGGAAAGAGCTGTTGTCCATGCCCTCTCATCAGGATCTACACTGTTCTTTTTACATTCACTGGGATAGTTCTGACCAAGAAGATGAGATGAGTGTAGATCAAGATCAGAAGGCACAGATCTGGATCTACAATGGACACACACATGATAAAACTTTTATTTATTTTTTTACATAAACTCATAAAAAATGTTTATCATATTTAAAATTAGAATTTATATGAACTAAAGGGTTAAAAATATATTGGATTAATATCGGACAAGCAAAAATGGTTACAATCATTCACAATACTTAAACTTTACTTCATAAATACATGTGTTTGTATTGCAAATTGCATGAGCCACCACTGTACATGTAGAACCAGAAAAGCTGGCACATCCATGCCATTCAAGCTAAAACTACATTAGTGACTTGGTCAAACATAACCTAAAGAATCTAAAAGCAAACAGTGTAGATCCTGATTAGACGACATGGGTGTTCTGGCTGATCTCAATCTACACTGTTAACTCATTGGATAACAGCCTTTTTCATGGGATAACAAACATTTTTTTTTTCAAGTTTTGTTTTGTTTATGCTTAACATCAATCATGACTGAATTTATTAGCTGACAACAACTAAAAAAACAAATCGTGATCTGTTACATGACTGAGTTATCAAGAATACCTCATCTGAGCCCTGACTGTTACTAAATTACCTCCCATATAGTACCCAACAATAGGTTTTTGCTGTTTCATTCATATTTTGAGATTTTATCATTAAGCCGCCTGATAACAGGTGGGAGGATGTTCGTTTTATATTCAATATATGAATCATCAATTGGGATGAATTGAAAACATATTATTGAAAGTTATGTATTTTTTTATGAAAAACACTTACCATTTTGTATCACTTTATTTGGTCAAAATATATTTTGCTGCTTCTTCACGAAAATTTATCTTGTGAATTAAATTATACCACTGGACAAATAATTCAATGCTGCTAGAACCAATTAATTTTTTTAATGACCAGTAACCAGAGTGGAGATTCGCTTTTCATTTTAATTACTGCAATACCAGTGACAGACCTAAATGATATATAATTCACTGGTTTTAAACCATTTAACCCTTTTCTGCTTGTGGCGTGGGCAAACAGTGCAGATCCAGATCAGCCAGCACAGAATCTGCACTGTTCACTTTAAGATTTATTAGGTTATTTCTTACCAAAAAGCAAACAGTGCAGATCCTGATCAGATGGCATGGATCTACACTGGTCACCCATGTGGTAAAAGGCGTATCTATGGAGTAAAGGGTTAAGACAATTTTAGGTCAACACTCTTGAAAAATATTAAAAAAGGTTGAGTACTTTTATTAAATCGACCTCAGTTCTCTCCTGACCATTAGCCATTGACAATGTTCAATCTACACTATCCTATGCTATTAACAAATGACAATACCTTAAGCCTCTTGTTACAGTATTTATTTAGAAATGAAAATGTTGACACATTAAAGCGGATAAATATTTCAAATATTTGGCATTAAATCATCAATTTTATTTAATGTATGCACCTTAAATTCAGAATGAATAGCATCTGTTAAATGTGATGAATTTATCAAATTTGTTACTCGTCATAACTTTCTATTCAGGAATTAAAAACAAGACGTTGTAATAAATCCCATAAGAAATTTCTGGCATGTCTTGTTTAAAATTTAAAGTTGTTTATCACTCTTACTGCAATAAGATGAATAACCCTTTGCTTACGACAGCACGTTATACTACGAATTAATTTTTTTTATTTAAACAAGAATAAGGTAAAAATTGACATAAATACAGTAGAAGCGACAAAAGTTACCTTGTACAGAAAAACTGCTTTTTTAGCAATATAAACAATTTCCTCCATATATATGACTTTATGGCATGGGCAAACAGTGTAGATTCAGATCAGCCGGCTAATCCATGCCATCTTCACTGATCGCATACTGGTCAGAAATAACCTAATGAATCTCAAAGCAACCAGTTTAGATCTGATCAAATGGTACCAAGTGCCAGCTGATAAAGATCTACACTGTTCTTCCATGGGATTACAGCAATATCCCAAGGAGTAAATGATAAACCATACAAAGGTAAAATATTAACAAACATGCAGTGACCGGGATGAAATTTACCTTTAATGGAAAAACTGCCCCCTTTTTTAGCAAAATTTATTGGCAGTTAGCTTAAAACACCTAATCTGACACTACTGCCATTACAATAATGACAAATTGCGAAAAAGTCGTCAACTCTGAAACTGTGAAAATCCCATGGTGGAATACTTTAAACATATGTTACACCCATAATTTTATATTTAATGGTTTACAATGCATGGTGAATCTATTTAAATACAATTTTAACATCCTGCCAGCTGGAAACCCCACCAGATGCAAACTTTCTTCCATACTAGATCAGGAGTTCATACAATGTTCACCAGAACTGGAAAACCTACTTGTAAGATCCAGATGTACCCGCTAACCTGGATCTACACTGTTAGCACATGGATAGCAGCTATTTCCCATGAAGTAAAAGGTTAAACATAAAGTTATAAAGTGACTTACTCAAATTCTCCAAGTTTACTGTGTTCTTGATTCTCTACTTGACCCTGATAGAGTGAGACTTGTGTGAGGAATATACCCTGTCCGTCCGTCCATGCTAACCCATGATCCTCATGAAGGGCTTAAAGTAAAAACAAAAAGAGCAATTATTATTCAGGCAAAACTGGGTGATCAAATGTATTTCTCCTACTCTGCTATGTACTTGTTCTTTATCAATCTCTTATAAAAAGCATGGCAACTAAAAATTGTCATGTTGTTAACTGGCTTTGGTCCTCTGTTTTATTTAATACATGTATTCTGCCAAAAAATAAAAGTCATATAAAAGCCAGCAGAGCTAACAACGCAAATTTTTTTCATATCCTAATGAATGCAGTAAATAGTCAATTCATTAAACAGTCAGTGTGAATCTAAAAGTCTTTTTCAGCATGTATAAAAGACTTCATCACTGTCTACATGTTACTTTTTAAAGGGTTTCTACACTATTATACAACTCACCACAAAAGATGAAATTACCTAAGGTCAATTTCTCAGCATCATTTTACAACTCCTTTATGTTTCAGTATCTCAAAACTACACGAAAGTTTAACTTAAACCCTTTTGCCCATGGACATGGTTTACATGTATATTCCATTTTCCAGCAGTGTATGGTAGATCCAGAACAGCCTGCACATCATTCTGTCCAGTCTGATTAAGATCTACAAGTTTGCTTCTTGGTTAGAAATAATACAGTGAATCTGAAAGTGAACAGAGCAGATCCAGACAAACCCGTGTTGAAGTGCAGGCTGATCTGGATCTACGCTGATAGCACATGGGATAAGCCGAATCAATAAAGTACGGGGTATATTTAAGATCCCTTGACACAATAAGTTTTACCTTTTACAGCATTTATCCATTAACCGATTTACCACCTCTTACTGTTGAAAGTATAAAGACATCACTAATTTGTTTGCATACCTCTGCCACAGGGTGCCAGCTAAATATGCTGGCTAGCAATGCAAGCATCTGGCCCCCAGAGAAAGGAATATAATTGTCATTTAATAAAACTCTGGACAATTGAGTAAATACAGCATGGTCATTATAATAATCTTTTTATCTGTCTCCTAGCAATAGATAACTTTGTCCAAGATCATAAAGCTAAACCTGGAGACCTGTCTCAAATCTCAAGTGACTGGTCCCCATTTTGCCAATCAGATGCTTGAGATTTGAGACTGGTCGCTAATCTTAGTTTTATGATCTTGGGCCCAAGTCTTTCTAACAAAGACCAGGGACTGGCTTAGGTTGTAAAAAGGGAGAAGTTTTTTTACAATTTTAAGGAGAGGTCAAAGAGAATTTTGACTTTCTGTAAGAATTATATTGGAAAAAACTTCTTCCGTCGCTTTGCAGAGAAGAAGTTTTGGACCTTTGGAAATTTTCTCCCAAGTCCCTCTAAGCCATTTCTCTGAAGACATTAGCACATGGTTATGAAATCATTTTTACATTTGTTTGAAATTCAATATGATTATTTAGATATTATATATCTAGTAGTATATTTTTGTTCAGTCCATTGACTGAAGCACCGAGAGGGACAACATTGTACATCTGCTCCCTTTGGTGAAATCAGTATACAAGACATCTAGGTAACTCAAATTGTAAAATGTATACAAAATGCTGACATGTTCACTTTAATTCGATACTTTGACAAAAATTACTGGGAGCAAATTCTGGTCCGAGATCAATTCTTTTTTAATGAAAGGCAAATAATTTAACAAACCTATTCAACAAAAGGTGTGTATTGAGAGATGTGGGTGTCCAATAACAACATTATCCCCAACTCAATGTTATCTGTCAATCTAACCCACTGCAATCTGGCTAAACATGGCAGTCAGGGCTGAGCTCTGTAATGAACACCATCATTATCTAGTCGCATTTTGGGGGAAAGAATTTACAAAAAGTTACTTAAACCTATTTCTTTTCTTTTTAAACAAAAGCATGATCAGGGTCTACTGTATAAAACTGCAAGTGCAAAGAAAACATACATGCCATTATTTAGACTCTTAATGGTAACTTAGGTACATAATAAGCAGGAAATATTTTCAAAGAAACAGATGAATTAAATAAAATGGGTTTTTTTCATGTGGAATATTTCACAATATTCTTGAAAGGCCTGTACATGATTCTGGTAGCATTGCAACAAAAGACTATTAAATAATCACATTGTTTTTTTCAACTATTTTCAGACTGGGTCTTTTTAAACTGGGACAAGTGCATTGTTTTCAAAAATGCTTTAAATAACTAATAAAATAAATAAATTTGATAACTTTCTGTCTTTTTTTATAATAATAACATTGATTATTCCTCAGTGTATCAGATTTCTAAGTTGTTTTCCTCAATGTTCTTAAGAGAGAAATTGGGAATTCTAACTTTGAACTTGGGGAAAAAGGTGTATGGCATTGATAATGAGACCTTATTTGAGGCCCCAAATTGGCCTACAAAAAGCCTGACTAAAATAAGATATACAATATGTGTGACCCCTTGGATAATTGAGCTGTCTGATTGAAAGACTCAACTGCTTTGAGATTCTCCTGCAGTTGCTGGTAGCCTTGCACTCTTGAAAAACAACTTATCAATAATTGAAGAAATACACAAAGTGTTAGTTTGACCATTTATTTTTTAAAACTCTTATTTGCTACAGAAATTTTTCCACGGAGCATCTAGAAACTTATATGGGTACATGTATGAAAATTATATACTTAAAGAATTCAGATATTTAGAGATATTCAGTAATTGGTAAGAATATTTCCTGTACCAGCATCAGAGACTTAATTCACTTCAATTATATGGTATAACAGGAATCAATCAGGTAATCTTTTTTCCATCCATCAATATTTGCTAACGGTTCTGTGACACATTTCTCTGAAGATGTAAGATCTTAGATGCTTGGCCTAATATATTGGAGACAACAGTCTTAAGCTGATCAATACTGATTGGTTAAGGCCATAGAAAGTTAATTCCTAGATTCTCATCCTAATTTTGGGAAAAAATTGGGCGGGTGGGTTTTATTTTTTAATTTTTATTTTTCATTCTCACTGTGAACGTATCCATATATTGGCAATAAGAATTTGTTGTTGTATAAGTGATTACTATTTTAAAATAAAGACTAAATTTATATAATTCATGAATAAAAGCAATATACATTGTGATTATTGTGCTTTATTGAATTCTTCATATAAACCAAACTATCAAAAATTTAATTTTCTTTCGGTATGACTAGATAAGTATCACAACTAAAATGTATTCAGTATGACAAGATAAGTATCATTACACATGTTAGCATTATAGCATGTAATATCGTCCAATATCATTCAATTATGTACTTGCTGAAAATGTTCAACTTGTGAATATGATCATATCCTAAGAACAGGAAGTTTAGCAATTTTTGATCAAAGTGTTGCATTTCAGACAATGTATCACATGTTGACAAATGGGCCCAATATGTGGATAAATTAAATATTTCTTGGATAGCAGGGCTTTTTTTCACTACCAGGGGAAGGGACCCATTTTAGGGAAAATAGCGTGTCTGATTTCTTTCTGAAGGGGAATGTAAAAATCTGATGTAAAGTTACTTTTTGGGGTAAAATGCATGATTTAAAGAAATTTTCTGAGTGGAAGGTGACCATAAACGGCCCCTACTAAAGAAGGAAAAAAAGCCCTGGATAGGAACTTAAAATCTATGCAGTTACACAAACAATTAAGAGTACAGGTCTTGAAATATCACTGGGGTCACACTCAAAGAATGTTTTAACATAACAAAATTTGATTGAAATGCAATATTTAAAAAAACAATTGTTAAACTTTCTGTTCTTAGCATGTCAATTAATCAAAAACTACTCAGTTCAAATAACTGATATACCCGGACATTGTGTTTTAACAGTCTAACATTTGCACTTTACACAGCTTTTTGAGCTGCTGGTTGCCGTTTTTCTTCTTGGCCAATGGTTTTTACCACTATTTTTACAGTCATCACACAATGGGTTATGACTGTTTCTAATGACGCTTGTGTTGTGCAAAGATAAAGCATCTAGCCGAGTATGAATAATATTGCCGATTCGCACTTAAATGCTTCATTATAGTAACTGCGTTTTCGTATTCTACTGATTCGTACTCGTAAGGTAAATTTTGATGTACATATTTTTTTTCAAAATAAAAAACGTTCGGGCGGAGCGATTTTCGAGGGGCAGGCGGGGAAGAGAATCTAGGAATTAATTTTCTATGGCCTAAAATTACTTCCTGCTTTTTACCTGAACAATTACTAACATTACTTTTCAGACTTTTCTCCAATCTATTACTTCTGTAATTTTAGACCCACACCATGTGAAAGGGGATAGGCTACTTTATAAGTATTTAAAGTAACATTGTACTTCACATATCCAAAAGAAATTAAATTAATGGTTCATTAAATGATTACCGATGTCATGTATTGATTATCATGATTATCATGGTAAGCGGCAAAAACCATTTTGTGGTTGTCATGGCTAGCTAAGTTGGTAGCATGTTTGGATTTGCATGGCTAGGCACTGTCCCCGTATGGTATAGGTTCTATTCCTATTATCATCAATATCATTCAAAAATAGTCTTTTTTAAATGGTAATATTATAATTATTATAATTCTATAGTAATAATTATATTTTTCTTCTTCTTCCTGTTATTATAATTACTTTATTATTATTATCATCATCATCATCATCATTATTATTATTACATGTATTATTATTATTATTATTAAACAGAATTATTATTATTATTATTATTATTATTTTTATTATTATTATATGCAATACAGAATTATACAGGTGTTGACACTTTCAACTAGTAACAAGTTGACTATCAGTTGACTATCACAAAGGTTATATTAAGTCAGTGTCCACCTGAAGGCTACATCACTTCTCAGCACGACACATCTATCAACACTTACCAAGACTACTAATTACCCATCAAATTTTACACGCTTAACCCCCAAAAAATAAACTAATATTATCATACTGATGTAATTTAAAAACTGTGCTTAGTATATAAATGGATGATATACTTATTTGATTATGCATGACAAAAACACCAAAAAAAATGCTTTGTATGATTGTGCTTGCTTGTGTTAGGAGTCAAAATGATTTTTCCATAAATTTGTTGTGATTTTTGCATTAACTGATTAACAAATCATATTTTTCACATTTTATCATATATGTTCTGATGGCACAGTTTTTAAATTGCAATAGTATACAAGACTTAGAGCTGTCAGAGGAATCATATTGTTGGAAATAAATGCAATTTTGAAACAAAATCTGACCAGGATCTGCACTGTTGCTTTTTATTTATTACTAATAGGTTATTTCTGACCAAAAAGCAAATGGTGGAGATCCTGATCAGATGGCAAGAATGTGCCAGCTGATCTGGATCTATACTGTTCACCCATAAAGATGCATATATGGAGTAAAGGGTTAAGATAGAAGTTAATTCAATTTGAAGATTTAAAGTACAAGATCTATTGCAAAACATCCATGTCAAAACAGGAATAATAAGAAAAAGTCAGTGATGAAGGGAATTATTGATTTAAAGGAAGAGTTAATACCATAATACTCATCAAGAGAACTTGGCGAAATCAAAATGATAAAACTCTTTGTTGATAAACTATATATAAATTAACATATTTGTCACATGACTGTCAAGTTACTGATGATGTTCTATACTGAAAACACTGCTGAATAAATAACCCATGTGCTCATCTGGATGCAGGCTTGAATGCAAGATATCCAGTTTGTTTGGGGCAGTCTTGGTGTAGTTATGTAATATTTTCTCGCTTTCTGGTCAAAATCCCAATGAAAATAATATTGCTGTCCCAAAACAGGGTTCGAGCAACACATCTAGACCCACTCTGGATCTGCCCTTGGGATGGGGGTCTTTTCAATTACTTTTTACAGTCTTCATTCCAAAAAAAAATCAGATCAGAAAAAGTTACTTTCATTTTGGAAAGTACAATAAGGGTGAATACTTATTTTACTTTTGTATAGGTAATAGTATAATTTTTACAATTTTTAAATCTTATCGGTTACACATCTTACATATATGTAAACAAGAATCTAGAATATCTGAATCAAATATTCTAGATTCCTGATGAAAAGTAATAAACACATTAATTCAAAATTAATGACTCATCAGCTTGTCAATGATCTAATTGAAATGTCAAAAGCGATTTGTTTTACATGTACCCTCATAACCTGGGGGTCAGATGACCTCACTATTAGTGACCCTAACATCCTAAATAGTCATACTATCTGTTACTATCTGCAAAAGATACAATTCCTGCTTAACTAAGGATACACTCTAAAATTTAATAGACTCGGACAAATATGTTATTTGATAGTAATTTTTCACCCCAGTGATTTCATATCCCTGATATAATGTTCAGTAATATTATGCCTGGATGTTTGCATTTTGTTCATATCTGACTGGATAAAGAATGTAAATAGATCTAAAGATGACTAAACTTTTACTTTACAGGATATGGATTATATCAAAAGCACTTCATGTGCAGATCCAGATCATCCTGGGCTGAAGGTTATAAAACTGAGTTTGGAAACCAGTCTCAAATCTCAAGCTTCTGATTGGCTGAAATGGCGACTGGTCGCCATTTCAGCCAATCAGATGCTTGAGATTTGAGACTGGTTTCCATGCTCAGTTTTATAACCTTGGGCATTGCACTTCTGATCTGGTTATACAGTGTTCCCTTTTCATCAGAAACACCCTAATCAATCTAAATTAATAAAAGCCCAGCAAGCATTCATTAAAGGTGAAGGGGTGTTAAACTGGTAATTAATTAAAACAACAATCATTTCAACATATTTGGTGGATAATTCTTTAAAGGTAGACTTTTTGGCAACAAAAAGTATCAGTTTATAGGTTTTTATAGGGCAGGAAGATATTTTTCATTGTGTTTTATGTTTGTTTGCTTGTAACATGTGTGTATACATGTAACATGTGTAATATATTCTCATTATCAGTTGTTTGAATTTCAAAAACCTAAATCTAAGCTAATAATGACTATTTTGAATCATTTTGAGAATATCCAGATTACCTTAAATTGTCTTATAAATACAATAATTTGAGAGTTAGATAATTATCAAAATGAACCAGTTTAGTCATTTCCTCTTTGATACTTTAATACAAGTTTTTCAGGAACATAAAGAGTCAGGTCTTAAAATAAAATCGCTTGTAAACATTTTCATTAGACATAATGTTTTCAATAGTGTTTTTTTAACCCAGGCCATTTTTGACAACAGCTGGGAATTTTCAAGGTGGCATTATCAGATCATCATGTTGACAATATAAAGCAACTATCTGATCTACGCTGTTTGATATAAGGTTACAGCAATATCCCATGGAGTAAAGGGTTGATTTATTAAACCTTTCCTCCATAACCACACCTTTATTTCATGGGCAAACAGTTTAGATCCAGATCAGCTGGCACATCCATCTGATCAGGATCAAAACTGTTCGCTTTTTGATTCTGACCAAAATGCGACCAGTGCAGATCCTGATCAAACGGCACGGATGTGCTGGCTGATCTGGATCTACACTGGGCGCACATGCGTAATAATGCGTATATATGGAGGAAAGGGTTAATACTGTTCTATATATGGAGGACCAACATTTTTTTTTACCAAAACCAAAGAGAATGGCTTAGTGGGAGACTTAGGAGAAAAACCTTTACTCCATGGGATAAGGCTGAACTTTGCCCTGTACTGTGCTATGCAGACATCCCGAAAGTTGCCAGACCAAAAGACCTGTCTGGTAAAATTTGAGCCGGTCAGACGTAATTTCTTATGTTATCAGACTGAATGTCAGACACAAGTTTGAACACCTAATACTTGCTTATATCTTTTTAACATGTTTGAGAATTTGTTTCGGTCAAACAGATTTTCACATCTTGTCTGACCAAATGTCTGACACTTTTTTTCAACTTTCGGGAAGTCTGGCTATGGGACATGTGTTCTCCTAAATGCTTCATATTACAAGCTTAAAACTTTCATAACTTCTCTCTCAAATCCTAAGACCTAATTTTGTTTCAAAAAAAGAAACTGCATCCCACATGGACCACTTTTTTGTGTTTATAATCCTTCAAATCTTATTTAACTACATTGTAATTGAATCCTCAAATTTAAGTCTGGCGTTGTCAAAGATTGTAAAGCATCACAGTAACATAATTTTAATACGAAAACAATTAAATGTTAATATTTATATTTGTATGATATTATGTAAAAAGAAGTAAGCAAATCTACTCTTTTAGAATTCCCATGTAAGAAATGTCCTGAAAAGTGGGTTGGATGTTTTGGCCTTACTGAGGTTTGTAGAGATATTTCTGTCTTGTGTGAGACAGGTCTGCTATTGCCAATTGATCCCATAAGGCTTCATGCCAAACAATGTGGATTTTTCGACACATACTTTAACTGTACCCTTTCATCCGGGTGTTTTTACAAACACTGCACATACCAGTCTTAGAATTTTCTTTTATGTACAATACAATACATTCATTTTTATTTTGAATCGCCAAGACAGTAGACAAAATAAGCTCTTAAGAGCTTTCAAACCGAATATAAATAACAAGAGCAAGCAGAGTAAAACAAGCATCAAAATATTCAAAATGTCTGTAATAAAAAGCATAGTAAATTCTTGATGAAAACGAGAATGTGCCCTCGGACAGTACTGATGCCCCCACTGCTACAACAACATTTAAAACAAAGGGCCATAACTCTGGTAGAATGGTCGCAGGAAAATATTTTCTTTACAATCATCTATACATCCTGCTTGATCATTTGTGCAAATTTTAAAGAAATCTGCCCATAACAAGGTGTTCATGTCACAAGATTTGGTGTAAGGATGGACAGACAAATGGATGAGGGGCATAAAAAATATCCCAGCTACAGTTCGAGCTCTGAACGGTGCTGTTATAAAGTTATCAATACCTTCTTATCATTCAAAAACTGACACACACCTGCTAGTAATACCCTAGGCGTCTTTGTTCCCACCAGGGGTCCGAGATTACTGGCAGATTAGGAAAGATAAAAGAATTTGCTATCACAAAATTAATTATAAAAAGGAACCGTTAGCGATAATGTATAATTTTATAGATAACTAAGGGTCCCTTTATTTATTATAATGAGGATTTGGTAGATAATGGTTTGAAAGTAAATGAATTTAACTAACAATTATCAGGGGTGTAGGCAGGATTTAATATTTGGGCGGCGCAAATTTTGTAACATAATTTTATTATTGAAGATATAAATCATCGAATTTAAGGGTTTCATTAAAATCACTTGTTTTGTTCTTGCATGTCAAATTCGCAATGAATAATTAATAAATAACGATATATCTGTGTCAGTATCTGATTTCATTATCTTTCTATTGTTCATAATTTAAGGGCCCACTACACTCCTCCTTGCACGTTCATCGTCATAACGGAAAAAATTATAAAAGTCTCAATAGCGAAAAAGTGCTGTTCAATGAATTGTGTTGTGATTGTTTCGAACAAAAACACTTAAATTTTTTTATGTAAAAGTTAATTACATTTGTTTGTTCTAGATTATTTAGTTGCTTATTTAAATTGTATTGTTATCTGCTTTTTGGGAAATGAAAATCACATAAAATAGTAATGCATAATCCCAGAAGCTTAATCCTATTATGTATTTTAAGGGGTCTAGCTATAAAGTGCTATTATATAAAATATGGAAAACATGCTGAAACTGCATATATGTGATATCAAACTTGAATTTGGGTATGAAAATTGGAATGGTTAATTGACACAGTTTTATATATCTTCATTCAATTTTATATATTTCACTGATTCATCATTAGCGGTCTTGCAGATACATAAAACATATAAATCGGGTTCTTTTAACAATTATTGATAAATTGAGTGTTTGAATTTATTGTATTAAGGCAAGAGGGCGCGGCTTGCTAGCTTCGTTTTCAAAAGGGCGGAGCTTAAAAGGGGCATTTATCGTTTTATTTAGACATCGTAACTGGACGGCCCCCTAATTGATATCCTGCTAAGCTGTTTTTTGGACCCTGATAGTTGATATGTCTAAGGGCGTTCACAGATAATGGATTAGATAAGAGACCTTATGAAATATGTTGATAAGACCTATTATGGAAATATCATACAGTTGTTAGTTTATTTTATCAGACATTTTTGTACCAAAACCCTTTTTTTTCTTAAGGGTGTTTTATTTTTTTATATAAATACACTTAAAACCAATGTTCTAACTACATCGATCAAAAAACAATGAGACATGAATTTTCGTTAACGGAGAATATAACAACAATTTTGTGACTTTTGGTTTTACTCATTGATTAAATGTCAAGTGTTTTCTAAACGCGTGAACAGAATTTAATAAATGTTTCATACAAACAAGTGAAAATGATGTAACTTATAATATTTCAAGTTTGAAGTGTATATCCCGAATCCTTGCTGAGAAATTAAAAAATATGACTGGTGTAGTTAGAACATTGTAACGTGTAAATTAGTTTAGAATATTTGTATCCTGAACAGAATGAAATGTGATTCTCAATAAACTCATTTATCTCACAGTTTTCATGAGTGATATCTTTATGTTTCGCAGGAAAGATTTTCGCGCTAAAGATATAATCACGCATTTTTGCGCCACTTTTTATTTCTAGCTCAACATGTGATGTGTGCAATTTTATGTAGTGTAATTTTTGCGCATTTACCATGCGCGAAACTTCGTCCCACGCGAAATATGATGTTACCACGGTCGTGTAGTATTCTATAAAATATACATTTACATAAATTTATATAGAAACGTCAGAATAATTATAATATCAACATAATTCGTGCTGTGCAAACTAGTTCCCCAATTACAAGTTATATACCGCTATACTTCCAATAGAATGTTTGACAATGAAACCTACCTCGGTCTATCTCTCTTTAATAAGTTTTGTAGCTTGTATAATAAAGCGAAACAATGAATATTGCACAGAGAAGATGACAGCAGGAAAAAGGAATTACATACCTCTAGAACCACAGCCGCTCGATTCACATATTCTGGTAATACACCCGATGTATCAGACTTTGAAAGCCTCTCCGAAAGGTGCACAACACTTTAAAAGACGGGTGACATGGTTTGGAAATATACCAGACAGTTTCGCATACTTACCGGACAATGTTGGCATTGGTTGAATATATTGTTCGACACCCGAGTTTAACGCCAGAAACAATTCATAGCCAACAAAGATAACAATATCACAGACAAGAAATTCCAACCATACTTTGAAAATAAACTGATACACCTTCTAGTCAGCCATGTCATTGAGCCGTCGCGAAAAAATCGCATAACACAAAACTGGACGAACAACAATAGCGAAAGCGCTAACCATATTCTTAAAACTTTGAAGTCGACGGACATACCTAAATTTATTGAACTGTTGTACGAGATGATCAACGGAGAAAAAAATCGAACGATGTCGCGCAATAAGAAATAAAGGCAACTATAAACTGGCGCTGGATTTTGCTCATCATCTGATAGACATATACGCATGGTCAAATTTAACTGAACAACAACGAGAATCTTAAGAAAAAAGTTTTGCGAGGATAAAGGACGACAAAACAGTGGAATTGTAATTTCAAGTAATGACGCCAGACCTTTAATGAAATAGATGAAAGGGGAACTTTGAAAGAAACCGCAATAAAATATGAAAATACTGCAGGCTCGGTTTGATTGAGCCTGTTCATGAACAGTAATGGGAATGCATATTACTACCCACGCCGCCTAGCCCCGGGTTGAGCGCAACTCAGTAATTACACCATTAAAAAGTACAATTTCAATCCATACCAGAACATTAATGAAAACTCCAACGGCCGGGAAAAAACCAAACCAGGTTAAAAGAGAAAGAGCAGAACGTTCAACTACGCCAATAAAAAAGGCAAAACGACAATTATAGACACAGTCGGATGGACGACCATTATGTTCGGACCTGGACCTTAAATAGGTCCCGACTATCTATACTGTAGCATCATTTGATTTCGCAGAGACGAATTTCCGCGCAAAACCCGAAAATAACATATTCGCAGGGGAAAGAATTCGCGCAACTGTGTTTTCCTTTAAAGAGACCCTGTTAAATGGTTTAATTTCTCTGGTGTTGAATTTGGTCCTTAAATAGGCGCAGACATATGAAATAAGACTGTTGTTTTACAAATCTGTGTATTCTTTATTATAGTTTTGTTTGTTTGCACTCGTCAACCGTGATTTCTTTTTCATTGCGTACATGTGCATTTCCAGTGCGTAGTCTTGAAACATATTTTTATTCATTGAGGTGTTATAAGTTATAATTGTACGAATAATTTCTTTGATTATTTATAAGAGTAACGCCCTTAAGCTTATGCATGTGTTCATTTGCATTTACGAACACAAAGTTAGTTGAAGATCGTGATTTTCATTTTCCATTGTGTACATGAAAATTTCCATTGCGCACGAAATATCTACACAATCGGATGGCGATCATTATTACAATGATCGGACCTGGTCCTTAAATAGGCCTCGACATATGAAATAAGACTGTTTTTGGTTTTTTTTACAAATTTATGTATTTTTTATTATAGTTTTGTTTGTTTGCACTCGTCAATCGTGATTTCTTTTTCATTGCGTACATGTGCATTTCCATTGCATATTTTTATTCCAGTTATAAGTAATAATTGTACGAATAATTTCTTTGATTATTTATAAGACTAACGCCCTGAAGCTTATGCATGTGTTCATTTGCATTTACGAACACAAAGTTAGTTGAAGATCGTGATTTTAATTTCCATTGCGTACATGAAAATTTCCATTGCGCACGAAATATCTACACAATCGGATGGCGATCATTATTACAATGATCGGACCTGGTCCTTAAATAGGCCTCGACATATGAAATAAGACTGTTTTTGGTTTTTTTTACAAATTTATGTATTTTTTATTATAGTTTTGTTTGTTTGCACTCGTCAATCGTGATTTCTTTTTCATTGCGTACATGTGCATTTCCATTGCATATTTTTATTCCAGTTATAAGTAATAATTGTACGAATAATTTCTTTGATCGTGATTTTCATTTTCCATTGCGTACATGAAAATTTCCATTGCGCACGAAATATCTACACAACCGCGGTCTTCAAATAAGCCTCAAAATTTAATGTGATTTTTATGAAAATTTATTCAATTTATAAAGGTACTCCTTTATTTATATTATAACTAGAACGTGTGATTAATCCTACATGCATTCAAAATAGTGAAGAAATAAGTTTTACATTTCCATTTCGTACATGTAACCTTCCATTTGGCGATATCCTAAAATCTACTATTGTATTTCGTTTCATGTTCGATTACAGTTTCATTTCTTAACTAAATAAATTTTACTGAGCAATTACAAACTAATACAATAAAAAAGCAAAATATCCTAGATGTACATTTCCTCTGCGCGCACGTGAATTTCCATTGCGCAGCGTTTAAAGTAGGTATTTCAATAATATTGACGAATGGAAAACCCGGACACCTAGCTAATATTAAAAATATGATGTTCTTGATTATAAAATATTCAATCAGTGTTATTTATTCATATAAAACAAAAATATTTACAACAAATATTTTTTTTTTAATTTCCATTGCGTATTTTGTTTCCATTGCGGTCCATTTTTCCACTGCGTATTTTATACCTACCCAGTAATACCCAAAAGAGTGGTCAAGCAGTTTTTATAGATAGAAAGATATTTTCAAAAAGATATTTTATTTAAATATTGTAAAGGTCTTTTCAATGTCTTTTATTTTACAAGACACAACAGATATAATAACATGCGTTTTATAAATTTAATTATTCACAAATAAATGAGGAAAAATAAACATTTAATTATACACAGAATAAGGAAAAATGCCGGTACGAAAGGTTTTGGAGACGAAATAAAACACTATTTTATTGTAATATTCTTACCTCCCCGAAGAAAGTTAACACCTTGACATCGGAGCTTTAAATGTCCAAGATCCATTATTCTTATTTCATTATAAATGAACAACTCAGTAATTAAAATATTAAAATATAAAAGCTCTCTTGATGAACATTCCTTCACGCTCGCAAATCAAAAGCCACTGAACTAAGGGAAGCAACTAGTGTAAGAGATTTAAAATCGTATCTAAATCCCGTAAATACCGTCCTAAACGGATCTTTTCCGTGAATCTCAGCATATCATATTCTGTTATTTTATTACTTTTACCAACTTTAAGAAAAAAAAATACTGACTGTTTTTATCCAAAATTGTTATATAAAAAGTTGTTGATCCACACACTATATACCGAAAGACGAGAATTACCAGCCGCTAATATCAAACATATTAATAAAACGCCCTAATCAGGCTAATTAGGCTTACCTATTAGGAAATACAGATACTGATTTAATTGTCAGAGAACTTAAATTTCAATTTTAAAGTTTTAAGTTAACATAGGATACTGTATTAAAAATATCGCCTAAAAACAAGAAATACTGACGATGATCCAGTTAGATTAAAACCGTTTTAATTTTTTTCTAAATATTTTTAAAGTTAAAAAGTAGTTTGATGTATTATTAAAGTAATATTGACACACCTTAACATATACATTCTCGCATGTCTAAAGGAGAGATCTACAACATGCCAATATTAGAAAGAAGCGGCCCGGGACGGAACTCGGCGATTACTTGTTACCTGAGGATAACGCGCCTACGTGACTGGTATATATCTTCTGGATCTGAAAACCATCCAACATCTGTGCACAACATAATAAAACTAAATCTGGAGAGCAGTTTCTAATATCAAGCATCTGATTGGCTGAAATGGCGACTGTTCATCTGCATCAATCTCCTTCGCAGAGTTGTCGTTCCTTACACTCACTTTACACCTCTGCGAAAGGCTCAATGTCAAGATTTTTGACCAAACTAAGAAGCTTCGTTGAATACGGTCATAATTATGGATTTGAAAGCTTGTGATATAATGAATGACAGAAATCTTCACTATCTTTCATTAAAACCGAAGAAACCCAAGCTATTTTAAATGTAGTTGGTGAACTTTTTTTTTTAGTTCAAGTAAAAGTAGTTTGAAGTAGTCCCGGCCTATAACAGAGGTGAATGTATATGAGCCGATAGTGAAAGAGAGTGCATCTGCATTTGATTGGTTTGAAATGGCGGCTTCTTTGCTTCAGATACGTATGATATCAAAGCAACCACTCATAGACTGCGGAAAAGCTGTGCTTTTGCTCCAGGTCTATCTTCAACTAGTTGCATCGATATTTTTGGGCACAATCGCTGATATTTAAAAAGTAAACACTACAACGCATAGTTAAGACATTCTAATAATCCTTGGCCTACTTATTTTTGTACAACAGACCTTCTATTCGTAATCCTAGCTCGTCGAATTTGGGAAATTGGCTAGGCTTCCATTGCTTTTAGCAAAGAACAACCGTTGCCGAGGCAAAGAACCCGCCGATGTAGCGAATTTTGCAGACTCCGCCGATATTAACATGTATAAGCACCTTGTCAATATTTCCTTTAAAATTAAAAAAAAATGCGATGTTTGTCTCCCTTCCCGCACCCTCAATGTAAAGAAAACAAACTGAGCTTATCAGAGAGTTTCAACATTGTGATAACATTAATATCTAAGAATAAATACCAGGTATTTTGAATACATTTATTTACATTGGTGAGCAGTCACTAATCCTAAGCTGCTGGCGGGATGACACTACGATAAGATACTGGTTCTAACCTACAACCTGTGCTGAAGATGATAAAACAGATTTGAAACCAGTCTCAAATCTTTAGGATCTGGAATGGCGACTAGGTTTCCATTCTCAGTTTTTAACCTTGGGCACAGATAATGGTCGGGTAGCACAACTATTTGTGCGCGACAAGGACTTTTCTATATATGTGATGATCGTCCATCGCGCACAACCCAGTTACTATTCAAATCAATGCGGAAAATTTTTCTTCTATTTCTATATGCCGCCGATCGGAATTTGAATCGCAACTTTGGCGGCTCCATAAAGCATCTTAAACCATATGTATCTTTAAAAAATTTACATACCTGAAAAGCCACATTCAAGTAGAATCAATATATGTAATCCTTTATGAATAACGGTTTCGTTTTTTATGCAAAACCCTTAAACCTCCACCCATGTCAACAAATTTCGATTTCGGCGCTTAAAGTTTACCTGACTCACGTTTATCGATAAATAACAGAATTTAAATCGGGTCGATTTCCACCACAGTTTTGATCGTAACTGCTTGAGACGTAAAGGACAGACATCTGTAAAAAGTCAGTATGATAATGGGTCTGTGCTTGCAGTCGAATTATTGAGACTAATGGTCGGGAATCAAAATTTTTTAACTCCCATCAGGAATTGTCTGAAACATATTTCTGAAAGTTTCGTTTACATACGATTGCACTGTTCAATAAATTTAAGAGTTTCAATGCTTATTTTGGAACGACTGATAATCAATAATTAATATGATAATAATAATATGAAAATGATATATTGATGTTCTATTTGTCGTATTAGATTATTACCGTTGATTGAATTCCGTGTATCACGTAATGTTTCGGTATTATCTGAATATAGTCGGCACAATCAATTTGTTAATGAAATCGATAGCATATTATTTAATATGAATTTCAGAGTGACCTGGTTATTTCAGTTTCTAGTTTCAGGCATGTAAAAATTAGAATAAAGGTGTAAACGCGTCTGGTGATGGAAAAATGGAAACCATTCAACAATATTTCATTGTTGTCTGACTGACCGATAACGGACGAATCACGATCACTTTAATGAAATGTAACTAGTACATACAGAAATGTTTTATGTATTTTAAGCGTTTATTTTCCATACCACAGAAACGGAAGTTCCGGTCGGGCATGAACGACCGGTGAGAGGCAAGATGCTGACGTCTAGGTTAGAATATTTTGTGATTACGATGAAATGTTAAAAATACTTACCGTTTTTCGTTTTAAAGATCAATTTAGAAAAAATAACGTTGATTTTTTTAAATTATAACATAAAAAATAAGTTTTTTTCCTTTTGGCAGGTTCGAGATATAACCAACGTAAATTTGTACAATTTCCGACCATTTTGACGACACTTTCGCGGTCATCATTCATAAAAAAACCAACAAAGTGTTGATGTGCTTTTTGAGATAGTCGGTGAACATGTGAAAAGTCGGTGAACATGTGAAAAGTAAAATTGAAAAAATTCTATTTCTTCTGCCGCACGGTAAATTCGCAGAAATAGTAACGTTTTAGATTAAGTACCAAGTAAAATCAAAGACCTATATAGATAAATATATAGGTCTTTGGTAAAATAAATTCAGTTGTTATTGTTTGACCATATTTAACATAATGTCACTCTGTCTTTTAATTTAAAATAATTTATTTTGTGGTATTCAAACAATAAAGGTGTCCTTATCACCCAATCTCATTGAGCATAAAATATGAATTATTCAACATTACCATTAGATTATTGTCGATAGGGATTAACCTCATATACTCATCCGTTCGAAACGGAGCAAAGTTAATTACAGATGTCAGTTTCACGGTGGCTTATGATGTCCATATACAATAACTAAAAAGTTCCACGGCCTATTATTGCTTTTGCTTTGTATTATTATCCATGCTTTTGACCTGAAATCACTAATTGGATTAATGAAGTCCAATTTTGATTTATCTGAAATAACTCAATGAGACAGTATTGTGTCCCTAAATCCATATCCGTTTTAGCGGAGGATGTCAACGAGATCGATGGCCAATCAATGATGCTTTCATTTTAATTTAAAAGACTAACCCGAATAGAAATAGCAAAATGCATTGAACGAGTACAGATCTCTCACATAGGTTTGTTCTTCAAATTGAATAAACATTGGAATAGAAGTTTAATAAGTTTTAAGTGCAAACCCAATGCAGATGCTCAAAATTCTGTTTAGTTTTGATCAGAAATGAATTGCAAGGGCAAACAGAATTTCCGAGAGCTAACGTGCGTTATTTCTATCTATTCGTACATGCTTGACGACCATTGAAACAGAAACATGGTAAGTTCTTTTTCTTAGACGTTTTCTTCATTTATATAATAATCGTTTCAAATAAAACTAACAACGGAAATTTGTACAGAAATAACATGTTATGTGTTTATGATAGTTAAAATATTTTCAAACATAAAGAAAAAACTTGTTAACATAAAATACATGACTAATAGAACATGCTTTTCGAGTGGATTTGGCATCAGATGAGAGATTGGCCACATCACATGCAAAATCTGTACGGTACTGAATGCTTACATAACGGACTCTTTCAAAATGACGCAAATAAAAATCATCAACGCGGCATTTTATTGAACTTGCGGCTGCTTGAAGCTAGAAACATAAGAATAAGTCCTCAAACGGAACTATCGGTACTATAAATTTTACAATAATTGATAAAAATTTTCATTTTTTGAGGTGGGAAGGTGACTTTGAGAGTCATTGTCAACGAAATCAGTGACCAAAGTTATAAAACTGAGCATGGAAACCAGTCTCATATCTCAAGCATCTTATTGGCTGAAATGACGACCAGTCGCCATTTCAGCCAATCAAATGCTTGAGATTTGAGACTGGTTTCCATGCTCAGTTTTATAACCTTCAGTATAAATTTTGCCTGGTCCATACTTGGACATTCAGAAGCGATCGCATTAATGTAAATATCCATTAAACATGCGAATCATCCACTTGGTAAACAAATAAATTGAAATCGTCTGAATATTATGAATATTGCAAATAACAAAAAAGCAATTAACTTTTGATTTGAAATGGTTGACATATTGTTTTAAAAATTAATTTCTTTACGATATTTAGGAGGACTGGCAGGTGAACAAATCCCTTATCGAAGCCAACAGCTACATGCTACAAAATGCTGTGGCCAGCGACGTGACATTTCTCGTGGGAGAGAACAAAGACCGGGTTCGAGCTCATAGGTTTATGCTCATGTCCCGGAGTCCGATGTGTCTGGAGCTGTTCCATGACCACATGGAGAGAGCTGAGCTGATGGTCAACCTACCTGACGTCAGAGTGGAAACGTTCAAAGACGTTCTGACGTAAGCACGGCTATTATTTTGCAATATTAGTGTTTCTACTTTCGGTGTAAAAACATAACTAACGTTACTGAAAGTGAAACTTCATTATCTTAAATTTACTATAAAATCTTAGAATTAACAGACATTTTAGAATTCGTTAAGTTCATTACAGATATGTACTTTTTATTGTTAGGTACATCTACACTGACCACGTCGACTTGCATGGAGAAAACGTGACGTCGCTTTTGTACGTCGCAAGAAAATTTCTGATAAAGGGGCTTTCAGACATGTGCTTTAAATATTTAGAAACCGGGATGTCTGTCGGCAGTGTCTGTAAAATCATGGAACAAGCAAACATGTACAGCGAAACCAGTTTGTATGATAAATGTCTTCAATTCATTTTGGACAACGGCGACGAAGTGCTCAAGACCCACTCCTTTAACGAGCTGCCAGCGGACTGCGTACGGGATATTTTGCAGTCAGACAATCTGAAAGCTACTGAAGAACTTATTTATGAAGCAATGGTTGTGTGGTCGACCAATGAATGCAGACGACAGAAGAAGGCGTCGACGGACGAAAACCGGCGGGAGGTTCTAGGTCCACTTCTCTATTTAATTAGATTCCCGACAATGAACGTCACATATTTTACTCAGAGAGTATCGTTTCGGGATATTCTCTCGCACGACGAATCCGTGTCAATATTTCAGTATTTTCATGGAGAAGAAAGACAACTGTCGTCATCTTTTAATAAAAACGAAAGGAACAGACTTAAAACCAAGCGTTCGTCTTCGAAGCAGAAGACGAATCAGAGCAAGCGTCAAACTGACATATTAAATTTGAAGACATCGAGGGTTTCTCCTAATCGACTTATACAAGTTTCTCCAACACCTCGTATACCAATTTCTCCAACTCCTCGTACACGGGATTCTCCAGCTCTACGTAAGCTAATAAACACGCCGATACCGATTGCAATACCATGGAGTCCAAACATGTCCCGCGTTGCGCGTTTCCGGACATACGACGGTCAGTGGCAACAGAACGGACCACCTGACGCCATTTCTTTCTCTTGCTCAAGCCCAATTGTACTTTATGGCATAGAAATCTACGGGGCCGCAAAAGGAGCAGAGACGTATAACTTGAAACTATTTCTCTTCGATGACATGAAAGAAGAAGTGCGAACAAACGAAGCTAGGATAACCACCGACACGATCCGACGTGAATATGACGTCATGTTTGCTAGGCCAGTTCGAGTACCATCTATGCGAATTTTCACTGTGATGGTGATGATGAAAGGAAGTCCTACAAACAAAGGCGTTGACGGATCGGCTGTGCATGTTGCAGACGGTGTCACATTCGAATTTAGCAATAGTAACCGTAGTTCTAACGGAACTGACGTCACTGTCGGGCAGATTCCAGCCTTGCTGTTTAACAAGACTGACTGATAACATGCTTGTGGTTATCTTCGTTGGCATATTGGTATTGCTCACAAGTAAAACGATGCTCTTCTGACAATCATTTGAGTCAAGGCCAGGATAACGTTAAACCGGTTTCTTTCTCATGCTTTACGAACCAAAATAAAATGCTAAAAGAAGCAGATTTATGCTTAAAATTGCACTTTACAAATTTTAAATTACTGAAACATTCTGTATGAATTGCTTAAGTTTTGTTCATTTTGCTTCTAGAAATTTCGTTTGTTCCGCATTCAAGTTTTTCTTAGGGTTTTACTTAACTTAACATGAAAGAGTTTAAATGATGTTCATGTTGATGTTAATCTTTTATTTTACCTGGGGAGAGACCATGGTATTAAACTTAATCAAAGCACTGAAAGTACTGATGTGTGGCGTTTTAGAGTGATTGACATAATGTCACATCAATGTTACATCTTATATAGATTTTGTGAGTTTCCTATTGGAGGAACTTTCGGATGGCAGAGCAAACGTTTGCGTGCCTGGCTTCTGCTTAATCAAGTTTTTGTGTACCACGGACATTCGGGAGGATACTAATATCCATGACTGAAGTCATATTGTGCAAAAAAATAAATAAATAAATAATACGTCTACACTTGATTTGAAACTTTTAATTAACAAGAAAGAAATGAAACACGTGGGGAAATCAAAAAAACTTTAACTATGAAATAGTTGCTATTTGCACTATAATTTGAAACAATATTTATTGACCAGAAAGAAACAAAAGATATGCATATATAAAAGTAATATAACTATATATGGCCATTTGTTATAAGCATTTAAAGATGTACAGTTAGCACTTTTATTACATTAAATTATTTTAAAATCGTCTTCATTTTTGTTTATAATCTGTTATAAGTAACCTTCTGTTAGGCAATAGAAAATTAATTCCTAGATTCTCATCCGAATTTTGGGAAAAAAATGGGGCGGGTGGGCGGGTTTTATTTTTTATTTTATTATTCTCGCTGTTTCTAATGACACTTGTGTAGTGAAAAGATAAATAATCATCAAGCCGACTATGAATTGCCAATTCGCACTTAAATGTTACACACTGCGTTTTCGTATTCTACTGATTTGTACTCGTAAATGTAAATTTTGATACACACATTTTTTCAGAATAAAAACGTTGGGGCTGAGTGATTTTCGAGGGGCGGGCGGGCAATCTAGGAATTAATTTTCTATTGCCTAATCACCTGTTTATAAAAGTGACAAGATTATCAATTATCCTAACACTTTCATGCTCACAACTCTTTACAGTTAGCAGGTCATCAAAGAACAATATACCAATTATAATCTCAGTTAGGCCATCATAACTGCTGAGATAATCGGTTCTTAATTGGCTGATTTACGACCGTCTTCTCTGTATTTAACAGACACTTATCCAACTATTCGACATCTGAGACACAACAGATGCTCATTAAATATTGTAAGGAGTGATCTTGTACAGTAGACGCTTAATAATATCAGAGAAACACTTGAAATTTGCGAGAAAGTTTCATAATTTGACATGTTTACTCTGGACAGATTAACAATCGCGCAGCGCCGTCTACCGTCTCATAACCTCTGTGACCTACATATACTGTATACGTTATTCATATACTGTATACGTTATTCAAGGTAGCTAATTCTCTGGAGGTAAAATGATCGAATTTCACTTTTTGGTAACCGCGTTCGACTATATAAGTAGATAGAGGCCGAGGTACCATTTTGATCATGTGACCAAAATTCACATGTAAAAATCACTGGCTGGCGTGAAAACGCCACCCAAAACATCCTTTGATTTGAGGTTATGTACATTAATCTATTGTTGGGCACTGTGTGGAAACCGCAAGGCTCCGTGTGTGGATTGAAGAAATAGCCGAGGCATTTCATTCCAGTTTCAATTCGAACCCAGAAGCTCCGGATCAGGAAAACAACATGGTTTCTACAATATTAGCAATTCTCAAAGCCAAGGTAATATTGTTGAGGTTTACCACAATTGCTCACCTGGTATGAAATTTTCGGACAAAATTGAAAGCGAGAATTCTGAGATGGTGTGGAAATTACCCCTTTTTTCATGTAATTTAACTATAAAGGTTGAAACTGAGCAGAATGCAAAAGTTGACTCTGGGATGCTGTATCTTAAGTTCTTATTAGCCACGAATAAGTAAGAAGACAAGCACAGTTTTGTATCAGTTACTTGGTACGACATCGGCCAGTGACACCCAGATCATGGTTCTATTCTAGAAGAAATTTTACTACATGTAGTTTGTTTTCATTAAACACGTTCAAGTTTTGTCCTTTTAGAAAATGAAGGGAAATGTGGGTTGCTCAGCATTACACCAGCGCATTAAAGTAAAACGACTGTTCTTGTGAAATCTCCAGTCATAAACAACAGCTAGACTGCCCTGCTCAAGATTCACACACTTTTTATAACAGAATCCAGGAAAATTAAAGTCTGTTTGTAACAAAAAAATAAGTAAGTTTAAAACTTCAATTGTAAGTCCGTTCTCCAAGTATGTGTTTATTGTAGTATTTTTGAATTCTGCCTCTAAATACACCATGTTATGGAACAATATAATGATTTCAATGATAACCAAAGAATTAAACATAGTAGTACTCCTGTTTATTTTGAAAGAAATTGATGAACTAGTCAGCGACATGTGTTTCAGTTGTGTATACTCCTTACTCCATGGAACATGGCTGTTTTCACATGCATGTCATCTGATAATGTTCTGCACTGTTGGCTTTGAGGTTCTTTTGGTTATTTTTTACTAAGATGTGACCAGTGCAGATCAATTAAGACTGCACAGATGTCAGATCTGAATCCACACTGGTTGCCAATGCATTTAAATATAGAGTTAAAGGTTAAATAATATAACTCCCTCATACCAATTATCTAAATGAAAGGTACTTTTATCTGAAATTAATCAGTTGTCTTCAAAAGCTAACAAACCTACCAACCACAAATTAAATTTAAAGCCAGTATTGGTAAACACTTTTCTGTTGTGTTTTTTTTTCATCAAGATGATTTTTTATCTTATGTGTACTAAACTTTGAGAAGGTTTATCTGAAACAGAAGTATAGACGATACCTGGCCTGACTCAATTTACACATGAAAATTTGATGGCTTCATTTCTTTTCATTAAATAAAATAAAACATTTTAAACTAAAAATATGACACAATTAATCAATAACAACTACAGAACTGACAGTTATTTCTGAATGATGAAGTCTGTTAGTTTTCTAGACAAAGTTTGAGCACAGACTTGATTTGAGCATGAAAAAAGTGTTTTATAATCACAGGGCCTGGTTTGAAAAGGGGATCAAAAAATTGTACATGGAGATAGTGAAGAAAAACCAAGTCGTAATGTGGTATATATTTTATGTTAGGCATGTTAGGCATTCACCTGTGAAAGCAGTCTCATGAACTTGCAGAAATAAACAAAATCATTGAGCACATATTATTTTTATTTGAAATCCCATTGAGGGTTAACCCTTTACTTCATAGGATATGACATTTATCCCATTGAGGGTTAACCGTTTACTTCATAGGATATGACATTTATCCCATTGAGGGTTAACCGTTTACTTCATAGGATATGACATTTATCCCATTGAGGGTTAACCGTTTACTTCATAGGATATGACATTTATCCCATTGAGGGTTAACCGTTTACTTCATAGGATATGACATTTATCCCATTGAGGGTTAACCCTTTACTTCATAGGATATGACATTTATCCCATTGAGGGTTAACCCTTTACTTCATAGGATATGACATGTATCCCATTGAGGGTTAACCGTTTACTTCATAGGATATGACATTTATCCCATTGAGGGTTAACCGTTTACTTCATAGGATATGACATTTATCCCATTGATAAACAGAGATCTACCAGCACAAATCTGTGCCAACTGAACCAAGTGAGCAGTATAGATCCAGATCTGCCAGCACATATGTGCCATCTGACTTTATCTACATTGGTTGCCCATGTGATTTCCATGGAGTAAAGGCACATATTCCATACAGACGCCAAACTGTGTGCAACTAACCAAATTTCCGAGATATCAGGAGTAGAATTAACATCAATTAGTTTTATCAAAGCTGTTAACAGTCGGATACCAACATTAGTTTGTGGACCTTCTTGGTGAACAGATATTCAATAGCGAATGTAGATCCAGATCAGCCCTCATACCTGTACAGTGTGACCTGGTTCTACATTTGCTTCAGGGATTATCTAAGTAATCTAAAAACAAACCAATTATCCTTATCATACTGTATGATTGTGCAGGCTGATACCTATCTACACTGTTCACACATGGGGAATAAAATATATTGTTGGAAGTAAAGGGTAAATGCAGTCATGCAGCTACGATTGATGGTTCATATCATTTTCAAACACTGTGACATACTTTCAATATAAATTATTCAAAAATCTGCTGTGATGCTCTCACCAGCAATCAATACAAATAATGTGCAAATAACAACTTTTCTTTAGGCCCTGAACTCAAAGAAGTATTCCATATATAAGAAAAGCAAATGTCCATGACCTTTAGTCATTCCTTTAATATTGCAAAAGTTGTTTCCCTTATGGTATAGGCAACAATTAGATATAAATGGCATTATTAGATTTTTCAGCAATAACAAAAAGAGGACATCTGACATCCAATATTCAAATAAAGTAATACATCCTGTAAACAAGTTTTTATTATTTGTTCAATAAAGTTCATGTTTCTATATTTCTGTTTGTCAGTCATAGTTACACAGGATCAACTGTCAACAAATCAAGTACATAAATACTATTTCAAAAAATCCTGAACAAGATTCACCTGGGCACTTTATGGATCAGGTTTTACCTATTGTTATTGCAACTTAAACAAATATAAGGTATGGAGTGCTTTCAGAGACAAACAGTCGTTTAGAAAGAGCACAGTAGGAATTCAGGTTGTAACAGTTGTCTTGTGATAATATAGAGTTGTAACATGTTGAATTAGCAATTTTAACATAAATAAAAGCCACACATATAGTCTGATTTTATTCTTATGAGTAAAGAATGTACATGTACTTTTGTATTTATAGATATTTTAATGCTCACATAATGGAATATTTACCAATTTCAGTCACAGCCCAAAACAGCCAAGCTTAACCTAAGTGTACAGTTGACTAAACACTTTTTAGGAACTTAACAGTAGACTTGTTTGATTTCATACAGCTCACTGGTCGAATTATGATTACATTTTTTTTTTGGTGTGCAAGAGTTTAGTTAACCCTTTCCTTGATATATACCCATTTTTACGCATGTGGGACCAGTGTAGATCCATATCAGCCGGCACATCAGTGCCATCTGATCAGGATCTGCACTGGTTGCATTTCAGTCAGAAATAACCTTTGTATATCAAGTTGTGGTTTAGCTACATTATATACAGTAGTCTCTTATCTTAGAAACTCAGTTGTATGAATAAAGCAACAAGGTTTGAAAAAATAAATACATATTATCACATGTCCTCAAAATGAAATACTTGTTTTGAGTAATGCATCTGATTTTGCATGCATATGTGATGCACCATGACAGAATGGGATTCATGGCATAGGCGACCCGAATCTGATCAGGGCTGAAGGTTATAAAACTGAGTTTGGAAACCAGTCTCAAATCTCAAGGATCTGATTGGCTGAAATGGCAACTGGTCGCCATTTCAGCCAATCAGATGCTTGAGATTTGAGACTGGTTCCCATGCTCAGTTTTACAACCTTGGGCACTGATCATCCTGCAGATAAATAGATTGATCAGAATCTTTACGGTTTGTCTTTCAGTTAGACATGCATTGGTAATCTTTTACTCCATGACTGTTAGACCATGGGCAATCAGTGCTGGCTGATACACATTGTTCACAGTTGCAATATAACCTGCATAATACCGGTACATGGAGTAAAAGTTAAATGCATCTAGAAAACAATGAAGGTCTTTTCAAATTATGCAAGAATACAATATGATCAGGATCTTCATTCCAGAAGAATTGTTTTCTCATGGTACATCACACATGTTCACAGACAAGAGCTTAAGAATGAAAATGATTCAAAGAACACAGTTCAGCTCCAGTATTAACACTTTAATCCCTACACATGACTTATGACATCAGCAACCAGTTATGTCTGGGATAAGTATATGGTTTTCAAAGATTTCTTTTCATCTTGTGTAAATATATGAGCTTTATTGGTACATATATACCAGAAACAAGCAGTTTATGTTAGTATAAGGGGCATTGAAAATCTGTCATCTTTTGTTTAATGGTGTTTTTAACCTTTCGCTCCATGAATTATGACCCTTATCCCATGGAGAACAGTGTAGATCCAGATCAGCCAGCACATCCATGCCATCTGATCAGGATCTACACTGTTGGCTTTAAGATTCATGGGGTTATTTCTGACCAAGAGGCAACAAATGTGGATCATGATCAAACAGCATGGATGTGCCAGCTGATCTTGATCTACGTTGCGTTATAAAAGGAATATACATGGAGTAAAGGGTTAAAATAACTTTTCTGATCAAAAGAATCACCCAAAGCAAAAAATTCAAAGCAAAACTGAAGCTCTGATTTGAAGCAGGTAGCTATTTATAAGTCTGTATCGAGGGTACACTATAATGTGATCAGCTTCCTATGTAGTATGCAGTGGGGACACTTTCTGTTGGGATGATACAAGTTGTAGAGGTGACAACAGAAATATACTGTCAATTCTCAGGACAAAATTTCGACATGGTTGATCCCTGTATTATACAATCATCCATAAGCTTCACTATCTCTTTCCTCCATACACATTTTATCACCTGTGACCAGAGTAGATCCAGATCAGATGGCACATTCATGACATCTGGTCAGGATCTGCACTGTTTGCTTCTTGACCAGAAATTACCTGATAAATAAAAAGCGAACAGTGCAGACCCTGATCCTGGATGTGCAGATTGTTCTGGATCTAGACAGTTCAACCATGCCATAAAGGCTTTTATATGGAGGTTAGGGTTATTTCATAATTCATATCTACTATACATCTACAGTAATCTCTATTTTGCAATGTCTTAAATCAGGAAAAATCATTCCCAAACATAATAACCACAGATTTCATTTAAGGCAAATAATTATACCAAACAGTAATTACAGGTATAACGGTTCCTGGGAAAGAAAAAAAAGAACATGCATGGAGTGTTTCACTGCAGTTGTACATACCATTGTCGGAAATTTGTGTCTAGCAAGTTGAAACGTATAACTTAGCTTGCCTTTGCCAAAGAGACAACTGAAATGAGGTCAACAAACCCACTAAAACTCTCCCAGAGAAAGGAGCCGTTTGCTCTGGTTAACCCTTTCCTCCATAAATATGCATTTTACGCATGTTCGACCAGTGTAGATCGAGATCAGCCGGCACATTCGTGCCGTCTGATTAGGATCTGCACTGGTCGCATTTTGGTCAGAAATAACCTAATGAATCAAAAAGCAAACAGTTTAGATCCTGATCAGACGGCATGGATGTGCTGGCCGATCTGGCTCTAAACTGTTCGCCTACGCAATAAATGTGTGTCTATAGAGGAAAGGGTTAATAATTATTTTCTGAAGATCAAGGCAAACAAAAAGATATCCACAAATGCTAATATCACACAAACTGACATATTTAAATTGTTCTTGCTTTTTCTGTCAATTCATCATTAAATTAACTAATCAGAAATAATCTTATAAATCTAAAAGTAGCTAGTAAAGATCGTAATCAGACTGCATGGATGTGCAGGCTGATTTACATCTACAATTGTTACACTTGGGATATAATGTCCTATCAAAGTGGTTAAACAGCACTTAGATATCTCCATAGCAGAAAATTTACAAAAAATATCTGTCACATTATTTTGCACCCAAGACACAGTGTTCCACGGTGTAGAAGATTACAACCAATCGTGTGTAAAGTCATGAGTTGTTCAAATGCTATGTACAAGCTATGAAGTCCGAGAGAGAAAAAGCTATGATGATTTCGTGGCTTGTTCTGCTTGACGACGTTTCACATCCCAATTATATACCCGAGCCATATCTGTGCACTGGTTAAGGAGAAATCTATCAAAGTTGCTACTGAAAACAATGTAAATTTGTTGGAAGGATGAAATAATAAGCTATCATTTTCAGCGTAAATACTAGGTGACCTTTACAGAAATGTTATTAACTTCGTTAACTTCATTTCCACAAACTATGTAAAAATCTTCCTGTGGACAAATACGACTGTGTGAAATAATAATTTTCAGTGTTTGCTTTGATTGCTACCAAAATTAAATGAGACCACATTGTCAAAACAGGCAATCTAATAATTATTTAGTAATGCATCTCTTTCACGACAGATGACTGGTAGACTGACAACTGATAACAACATCTTACTTTGAGCTGAAAGCTCTGAGAGGTTAACTAAAACCTGGATATTGTGATTACTGAGTACCCTACTTACCACACTTTGGAACTGTAAACACAGCACAAATGACAACTTCATGTATGTGTGATTTGTAAAAGGATACTGACTTCTAAAGTAGTTGTTTGCTCAGTTATATAACTTAATTCATCCTCTACTTGTTTTAAACTTTTCGTAGCCACTTCCTGATTTTTCCGTAATAATGCTTCAGCATCATCTAAGTTATATTCTAACATTACATTTGCCTGAAAAACAGATATTTTCATATATTATGTGGTTATCTCATATTAAATAAATATTTGCTTTTAAAACTACAGTAGATTATCACTAAGTAGACAGTCATGTGGTATAGACATTTATTTTACAATTGCAAAACGTGTATATTTTATACCCTTATTTTTTAATAATTCTACTCTAAAATTGCTGTGGAAAACAAGATAGTCAACTAGTCTTATGTAACAGTATTGTCTATGAGTATACTACACTATCATATGACTTTCTATTTATTTTTCTTTAAGAATATTCATCAGGGGTTCCATTTGACCTCGGAGATGACCCTTAAAATTTCCAAAATGCCTTATTTAAGGAATTAGCTTAAGGGTCATTTATTCCTTTAATTAGGGGTATTTTAGGCTTATAATTGAGAGAATCCCTTAAAAATGGTCAAAATGACCCTCGAGATTTAGCAGCTAGTGGAACCCCTGATTCATGTCTATAAAGATTCATACAAATGTCCAAATTTATGCACTTTCTCAACAACACTGAGTAAATGCCTAAGTTTATCGGACTGAAAAGAATACCACTGGTAAAATATGGCTTGAAATACATGTACTAAAGTACCATGTATTATCGGTAATCTGTCTTACAAATGATTAATCTGCTACTCTATGCCCACCAATTTAGACAAAGTTAAACATGCTCAAAAAAGAACCTCACAGCAAACAAGGTCAGAGTGAAAATAAATCATTAAAATAAATGTAACAAGTCTTTGTGGGATACTTACCCCTAACCATAAACAGACTTTTTCTGTTGGGGGTACTCTAGCTTTAGCATAAACTTGGTCAGAAAGTAAAAACCTAGTCTCCATTGCTTCACTGGAATTCTGAAATATACAGGATAACATGAAATACAATACCTAGTATTTACCAGTAAGCAGGGATTCTAAAATTTCAATTGACATTTTGCCGACTTTTGGTTCGCACGAACAGCGACTTCCGGTCCCCGCGTTCAGCGTATTTCACTCTCCCGACCCCCAGTCCATTTCTTTTTTCCGGCATATCTTCTCGTCGGCGATATCCTACAACCGCTCAACAGATCAATGGTTTTCGAGCTGTAGACCGAAAAATTCTTTGATCGATTTATAAGAGCGGCATGCGACGTATGAAGTTCACGGTGATCGGCGTCTTTGTTGTAATACACAAGCATTCTATGCATTTAAACCGTGACGTAATGGTTCAAAACAGTTATCTTCCGCAGTGTTCATAGCGATTGTGAAGTGGATTATTTAGTTATTAAAAATGTTTTCTCTCGGAATTTTGGGAGGCAAGTATTCGCTTTACGTTAATATACGTCGGTCACCATGCTTTGCCACACTATATTATTGTTGTTTGAAATATTATTCTTTTCTTTACCGGATTTAGTAATTTTTGAATCTACGAACTTAAAAGAGTCTGCGTATGCAACATTACTCAGAGTCGGAAATAAATGTTGATTACGTAGATTTTTGTAAATTTGAAATTTATTTGAATCGTTATATGCGTAAGTAAGCAAGCCGGTCACTCGAATTTTTTCACATTTAAGTATATATTCATTTGAGCCATTTCAAATTTGTTGTGAAATGCTAACAGTTCAAGTAAAATTCGCATGATACAAGTTTTCTTTAAATCAGAGACCTATATATAAACAGCAATTTTCGGTCGTCGGTCTTTTAGAATTACGCACATATCGGACTAACACGTCTGTCAAATAAAATGCAAACTGTTTTATGGTTTATGTTAATTAAAACAACCATTTGTATTGCTATCTTAAATTCTGACGTAACACAGCCTTTGACTAGCGCAGTCCATTTTTGGAAATTAAATAACCCACCCGTTGTTAAAATGAGACCGACCATATCCCGTTTCATCTATGTCGCAGGCTATTCACGGAACGTGTAGTCGTGGTAGTCATGGTAGCAGACTAATGAAGTCGCTAATTGACAGGTTAATAGCTGATTAAGCTGTGAAAAAAATGTACATGTGGGTAATTTTGTAACAGTTTGTAGGCCAATATTCATACCGATTTTTTAACCAATTTTGAAATTTCAATCGGACATTCTTCCCGAAAATCGGTCAATGACCGGCCTGACGATAATTTTAGAATCCCTGCCAGTAAGTTAAACCCTTTCCTCCATAAATATGCGTTTTTACGCATTTGCAACCGGTGTAGATCCAGATCAGCCGGCACATACGTGCCGTCTGATCAGGATCTGCACTTGTCGCATTTTGGTCAGAAACAGGGTTGGGCGGTAAATACCACCCCCGGTATTTACCAGTGGTATTTACCGCCCTGGAATACCGGTAAATACTCCCGAAAGTGGCAAATACTGGAAAATACTGGCAAATACTACACAGATGAGTTTTTTGCCTTAAAATTACTGCAGAAATCTTAACTTAGTTGACTGTTATCAATGTTTTATCATAATAATAATATAATTAATAAGATATTTTAATTAAATTTCATATCAGGTGATCACTTTAAGCACTTAAAGTAAAAATAAATCTTAAAGAACTGTCTTTTTTTACTTAGAACCTAACAATACAGCAGGTGAGAAATTAATGCTGGTCCACCTGTGCACCTGGCCATTGACACTTAACAAACAAGGCCATAAGGTCTAGACTATTAAAACAACATGTTTCATACAAGGGGCTGTAATAGCCAGGGGCAACACAGCCAGTGTCATAAATAACATATACAATTTGTCTAGGTGCAAGTAAATGATTGTGTATTGGTGTGACTCCAGAAAGCTGCCAAACTGGTGTTCTGTTACAGATACCTAAGGGGAAAAAAGAGATTGCCTGGTAGACAGAAACTTCTTTGTATCTAACCTTATGTGTTATTGTATTCATGTATATTTATTGTAAGTTGTGTACATAACTTGTTTATAATTAAAATTAACCCTCTAAAAAGCTGACACCATTATTGTTAATAATTAAAATTTGAAGTTATCCACATGCTGACTATAAGAGATACATTGTATTGTATAAATTCCATGGGTAGTCAATTCAAATGGCCACTTTTTCAGTACTTAAATATTTTATTTATTATGGATAAAGTGATAAAAGTGTTAAACTTAAGTATAAATATAATTGCAATTGATGGGTAAACTTGAAATTATCTATATGAATGATGATAATAGGTAATAAAGTATAATTTCCAGACTGGTCAATTCAATCGACCAGTATTTGCCAGTAATTGCCAGTATTTGCCGGTAAATACCGCCGGCATGGAAAATACTCATATTTGCCAGCATTTTGCCAACCCTGGTCAGAAATAACCTAACAAACTAAAAAGCGAACAGTTTACATCCTTGATCAAACAGCACGGATGTGCCTGGCTGATCTGGATCTAAACTGTTTGCCCATGCAATAAAGGTGTGTCTATGGAGGAAAGGGTTAAGATGAAAACTCAACTCAATTTCTCCCCATAATTATTGCAAACCAAAAACAAAAAAAAACAACAACTCATATTTGTCAATTTAAGCTGAAATAATGGATGAAGGCTCAGAATGAACCATCATTGCTCATGACATGGTGTCTGTCTGATACCACGTGCGACCAGTGTAGCTCCAGATCAGATACATTACTATGTAAGATCTAGACTGTTTGCTCCTTGGCCAGAATAATCAAATGAATCCAAAGCCAAACAGTGTAGATCCGGATCACACTTAACTGATGTGCAGAATGATCAAGATTCACACTGGTCACACAGAATTTAACTTGAATCCATGAAGTTACCGGTTAATCTCCCATTTCATGAAAGGAACGTCATCAAATACATAAGAATAATAAAACTGGCATATAATTACTTTCTTAGTCTGTAGATGTGCAATAATATCTAAAGTTTTCTTGATATCAGGAATCTGTGCCTTCAATCTGCAATACAAGATAAACATGCTTAACCCTTTCCTCCATAAATATGCATTTTTACGCATGTGTGACCAGTGTAGATCCAGATCAGCCGGCACATCCATGCCATCTGATCAGGATCTGCACTGTTCGCCTTTTTGGTCAGTAATAACCTAATAATAAATCAAAATGGGAACAGTGATGATCCTGATCAGACGGCACAGATGTGCTGGCTGATCTGGAACTATACTGTTTGTCCAGGCAATAAAGGTGTGTCTATGGAGGAAAGGGATAATCAATAACATCCATCTTCAGTTTCACTCTTTGCTTTCTAAATCTGATACATTTCTTCTGTGCTTATCATTGCCTACATGTGAAATGATAATACATGAGTAATAATGTTTTTTTAATTTATTCTGAGTAAAACTGTTCTTTCCCCCTTTAGTGGAAGCTCCATTCCCTGAGTAGCACATTTTAACTTAAGACTTTAAATTTAACTCCTATTATTGTCATTTACACAATTAAAATTTTAACCTACAGGTGCATATAAAAAAGACATAGATTGTGGGTGTAATACTATATGTCAACTTGTTAGGAACAGAAGCTTTCTTAGTATTCTTAGTTTATAGCACACATATATTAAACATGAATACAAGTCATGTGCCCTGCAATAATAGTCTTTTAGATTATAAACACACTAGCTTTTCAGCCATGTAATTTTCAATGCTTCCATAGCTGAGGAAATTAATATAAACTGTTACCTTGCTTTCTTAGTATTAAGGTTATATTCCATAAACTTGTATTTATTATGCTGTTCATCAAGTTTCTTCAAGGCTGACTCAGCAGTCTCATCTGACCTCTTCATGTAACTGTCAACATCCTCCTGAAAAACATCAGTGAAAACACTGCTAAGCAAAGGGAAACCATTTTTAATACATTGCCGATTGCTGAAATTAATTTCATCCCTGCAAAAACCAACATTTGCTTAAAGCACATTCGTAATATTTTGTTTGTGGCCATATATGCCATTTTTCAGTTTCAGTTAACTTAACAATACAGGTATGTTTGGCCTACCATAGTCTATTAAGTTTTTGTTGATAAATAGATCATAAGGATGTGCACCCCACTAAAAAACTTACAATTTAGAAAAAAGACCACAGGAGATTCCAAAAATCCGAAATTAATCATCAGGCTTTTCTCTCCCTATAACACCTTATTTTTGTCTAATACCTGTTAACTTATCAGAAGTCTTAGGCTAAACAAAACTGCTTTCTTATCTGAACAAAAAATATTTTCATGATACAGATGAGACTAACTTAGTTACTTACTGTGTAGGTTCTTAAGCAGTGTTTTTTTTCTCTTTTGGGGGAAGGGGGTCGCAGCCCTTTGGAGGGGGAAAATTGCGACGCGAACAAAGGAAAGGGGGAATATTTGGAAGATACTTGCAGCCTGTCAAACACAACATAACAAAGTATTCACTGATTTTTTTAATTCAAAGAAAGTCAGTGGTCTACAGTGAAATGTCTTTTTCTGTCTGCAAATTTATCAATTATTCTTGTCACTGTATTGTCCATCAGTGGGGTATCCATTAAACATATCTAAAATTCAGATTTATCATCTTCACTATCGAACGGTGCTTAATGGACTCCGGCAAAGGGGGACTTTTTTAAGGATGTGGGGGAAAAATATATACTATTTTGAGGGATGAATGGGGCCCAATTTCTCCAAATATTTGGCATAAAAAAAACACTGTTAAGAATGAACATTTTCAAAAAGAAAGATACTGGACAAGCTATTTATACTCTGTATTACTTAGATAGGAGTCTTGTTTCACATTCAATATAAAATAAATAAGTTTAAACAAATTAGTGTTAGCCTTGAAATTAAAAAGTAATTAAAAACAACCCACCCCGCAAAAAAAGCTATTGAAGAGTTTTGATTTTAATGAACAACTATCAGTATCTGCTCAATCAGATCAGAGCTTTCAATGTTTGTATAAATTTTATTTACCCATCGTGAATGTTGTTTACATAAACATTACATAGTCAGTGACATTCTCGATTTCGAAATTACTTCTTTATCCCGTTTTCTGGTACCGATCGTACTTTGGTCAGGGGGGTTGCCGATAATGACGTAGTATATAGCGTATTGAGAAAAACATGTTTTACAATGATAAACGTTAAAAAGTCGTTAAAATTAGCGAAAACTTTTAAAATATTTTATTTAATTTAGCAATAAATTGTAACTTGTCATAAAAATTATCTAATGCTGGTACTTAAATGTATGTTTTTTTTTATTCTTTATCAACCTTGACGGACGAAGCTAACGCCGCTATTACAATTTTAACTGATAAAACTGATAAAGTAACATAAAATGAAATTATTTTTGGTGTCACTTAGTATATTTTAACATATGCAGTAACTGTCTGCTGAAATATTTGTTGATTTCAATAAATATTTTAAAATTTGATTAATTTTACGCATAGCTGCTATGTCGTTATACATACACGTACCCCCCTGACCCAGGGATTAAGCTAGGAGCAAATTTTAGGGAGAAGTGACTTCTCCCTCCTGGAAATTTAGGGAGAAGTTTTCAGAAACAGGGAGAAGTGACCAACGCGGTCAGTCGGGTTTTTACCAAATAGCTCTTGTTTTCTCTTATACACCCATACATATTATAAAACAACAATACTGATTATTCAATCTATTTTATTCTATAAAAAATGACAATAATAAATTTGGCAAGGTATTCCTGTGGCAGAAAATGTAAATTTGCCTTGGCACTTTGGACAGCAACCCCACTTTTTTCCACTGAAACTTGGCTATCAGTCTGCATCTGTTGCTGGAACTTGCATCACCAACAGAGGTCTTGTGTTCTGCAATATAAAAAAAACCAGTTGTAAATATATTGGAGGCCTGACTATCAGACACAAATCACAATTCTTTTATTTTATTTTAGCATCATAATTCACAAACGGAAATTCAGTCTGTCATTTTATCTGAAAGTATTTTGGTGTTTTAGGGGAATTATAAGGCTTTTATAATTAAAATTACTTCTGTGTGATTATTTGTCATATTTTCTCGTAAAATTCAATACTCACCTTTCTGTAATTATTTATTTTACTAGCTGACATCATCTGGAGATGTCTTCCTTCAATCGAGTCAGCAAACAAATCACACAAAAGGTCCATGGCATTATTAATTTCTCCCAGTCGGCTCTGATCATTGACAATCATCTTAATCCAATTATCACCTCATACAGGTTCTCAAAGTGCCATAAAACTTGCAATTAACTGTCAAATTAACAAGCTGTCATTGTCAACATCCGGGTAACTTACATCATTATCGCTTATGTCATTTACAATAAGAAAATGCTGAAGACTATCTAGCAATTTTATTGGTTTATTCTGTATACACCAGCCAATAAAAAATCTCATTTTGTGAAGACTGATTAGGTTATCAGGTCGAATTTGTTAACGACACGTGTTTGTCAATAATTATAATTGAGTAAGTGAAAATTTGGGGGATTATTGGCAGGTGTTTGATTGTTCCCTCAGGCAAATTCAACAGGAAATCGAGGGCCAAGTGAACTTTGCCTTTCTATGCAAATAAAGCGAAGTCAGGCCGGTAAGGGCGCCTTCTTCGCCCGAATCGCCTTGATTCGTGATCCCTGTGACCGATTGTACGGAAATACCGACTTCCGTTGTTTAGACACATATTTCGAAATGGTCAATAACTTATAAATAATTAAAAAGCATGAATAAAGAATTTTCATTATGGATAAATTACTTGCAGTAATTAAAAAGTTAAAAAAACTATTTGCACTTTTTGAATTTCAATTATATAATTAAATCATATAAAGCTGGCTTAGCAGCTACATAAACGATCAAAATGTAATTGAAGGTAATTGAATGTAATTGCTTTAATTACATGTATTTTAATAAAGTAATTAATTAAATTATGATAAAAAATAATTGACAAAAAAAAAGTTCAATTACAAAATACATTCAATTACTTGACAAAATGTAATTAATCAGGTCTAGGAAACGGCTGTTTTTACGGACTGTCTGTAAATTTACAGACTGTCAGTTTATTTATAGATAAATGTGTCCGTAAATTTATGGACAAGGGTTGATACAAAAGTTAACACATTTTAGAAATTCACAAACCTAAAGCATTTTTGTTAATTCTGATAGCAGAGCATGACATAGGGCATAAACAAAAAGAACAGAAGTTTGTTTACACTGCTATTTCTTCTCCAACATGGTCATTATTGATCTAACAACATTTCACACAATCATCTGAACATAATAATGATCTTTTTAAAACAGTTATGTTGATTTACAATATTTAATGCTTATTTATTTGTAGATTTTCATTCATTTTATCCCAATGTGGTGTAGAACCAGGATTTAAACTTTTGACAACTTTTGTAACCTCCCTTGTCCATAAATTTACAGACACATTTATCTATAAATAAACAGACAGTCTATAAATTTACAGACAGTCCATAAAAACAGCCGTTTCCTAGACCTGTTAATTACACTCAATTGCGAATCATTTTTAGACTTTCGCGTGCATGCGCGAAAGTCTTAACCTAGAAGTCTAGAACACGGCGACGCGCAGTTTTTAACTTCCGGTGTATCACTGCGACATCGAGCGTATTCAAGTAAGCGGGGTTTTGTGGTCACCGTGAGAGCAGGCTGAAATGAAATGCAGACGTTTTAAGCACATTCAAGCACACAATTCTACGAAAGAATAGTGATCTATAGTACGTGTCCGTGTAATTTTGTAGCGTCCATGCCAAAAACTCCATCAAACAAATGTTGAGTGAAATCACGTTCAGCTATGTTAGTGAACAAACAGCTAATTATGCATGAGTAGTTTAGTTACGCCTAACAAGTTCCATAGTTGTGCGGCGTCAGAAAGTAGTGCATATTAAGAAAGTAAATTTATTACGAACGATGACGAACATTTGTAGACAGTGCGACAAAGAAAAGAAGAAAACAATATTATGTTGTTATTCAAACAAAAATTAAGGGATATTAAAAATCCAATTATAAAGAAATCAGTCACGTGATCAGTGACTAAACTGTATTCAGGTCAGCGAGAAACATGTCTCTTTTTATCAGGATGTTGTTTTGTTTTAGACAATTAACAGTTTAGCAATCTCTTATTACTCTCTTAATTGAATTCGTTTTATCTCTAACCAGGAAATAACGGTTGTGCTTATCTTAACATTGGCCAATGCCTGTTAAATGCTGGCAATTACTCATCGGAGATGTAACATGATACTATGAATGAACATTCTCTACAAAGTTTAAGTAGCACCGCCTACTAATTAATATTAATAGCTTATGTCTCATTGATACTAGAAGTATACTCTACAGGATTTAGTATTGTTTAGCCAACTTATACACTACATAACATTTGCATTTACAATAGTAGACAGGGGCGGATCCAGGATTTCAGCAAGGGGGGTTCAACTCAGTGAGTTATTTTTTAACAATGTTAATTTTAACTAAGCTAGAAAATCAGTCCGTTTATGAGGCCCAAATTAATTAGTAAGAGGCCTAACTTATCATGGGGGGTCCGGGAAAATTTGAAAATCTATATGCCAAATCCCGCATTCTGGGGTATTTTGTGGGGATTTTATAGCAGATGTTTGACTACTCTTTCATACTGGCCGTGAGCAAGTATTTAAGTTGACATGCAGTTTCTATCGTGTGCACATATTAAACGATGTTAGCCAGAGTTGACATTCTGCTGCGGCGCGAAAGTCTTTCAACGCTTTCAGGGCTTTGATTAATTACACCAACCCTGCTGGTCTAAGAATAGTCAACAGACCTCTGACCTCTCCCTGAAGTCAAGATTATTCAAAATCCCGGAGGTGCGATCTAAATAGTTCTGAGCAATCTCTAATCTAGATGGACATAACTTTCACCCATAACAACCGAACGATTGCTACCAAAACAAACACGTGTTTTCCGTCAAATCCAAACATGATTGTCAGTAACAGGTTACCATCTAACCGAGCATTTATCTCCACAAAAAATTGTTATATTTCGTGACAGTTGATTATATTGACAAAAAGGGAAACAGTACCACAAATTCTGCTTTCGGTATGCCTGAAAATGTTTTAGTTTCATTCTCGGTGGAATTTGCGTTTGACGCCATCTTTGTTTTACATGCATAAATGAACCAAAGAAAAATAAATACCACAAAGACAGATTATACATGAATTGTGAATGGAATAGTTTTATTCGCTGCATAAATCAACAAGTGATTTTCTAAACCGAGGGGTGCCTTTACGAACATAGGGGGGAGTTACCAGTGTCGAGTCAAGTCAAGTCAAGTCATGGAGACATGTCAACATCCAATCTCCTTGCAGTCCATAGACAGTAAAAAGAAACACATATTAGTACTACCACCAGTTAGTTACAAGTTCCTTGCAGTCCATAGGCAGTATTAGATACTACTAGCCCCAGTTAGTTACAGAGAGACATCTCAACATCCAATCTCCACACAAAGCTGTCGTTCCTTGCAGTCCATATTCAGTAATAGAAACACATACTTCTAGCCCCAGGTTGAACTCAATTTTTACAAAAGTATACACCACCAAGTTATATCCACCACAAACGAGGATAATGATACGAACATGGAACCTTCAATGTGGTATTTTCAATTTAAAACCATTTATTGGTCGGTGGTCCCCAGTTAAATAAGGGTTTGCCCAAAACCAGAAATCCGACCGGCATAACTGAACAGAATTGAACTTTGATAGGTGGATTTGAGAAAAGAATTCCACAGAAAAAAGGAGTATTATAAAATATTTTTATATTACTCATGGACCGACAAATTCTAAATTTTCTTGTTGCCCACTGGGCAAGTAGAATTTTTATCTGGTTGCCCGAAAAATTGCGTAAAATCATCAATCGTAAAACATAGGTTGTTATTCAATTACATTTCTTTAACAATCCATCATATAATACAAAATCTGAACATTACAAAATCCACATACCTGCTTTATTATAAATTAAAATAACATTAATGCATTTTATTTCAAAATAAAACTATGAATCCAGTCACATAGTTATCAATTGGATTGTCACTATATAATCTTGATAACCTAGCTCTTCATCATTTTGGTCTGCCTCAGAATCCACCGGTGCTGGCAGGTCATATGATGCTTTTGTTTGGGAGTGGGTGGATTTGAAGTTTGCAGTTGCAGCATCACTCTCTTTCCTAGATACAAAAAATACAATCACTGGTGACTAAAATACATAAATGGCAATATCCAGCTTAAATGCATCGAGTTTGAAAAGATACTTATATGACGGATGTATGTTTTTAATTACTTTTAATAGAACCATAAGTCCAGAACACTTAAACTACTTTGTTTTAGTTCTTGTGATACATGATTTACACTGACTATTATGATAATATATATGATTTTTGATTGCGCAAAAGCGGACTACAAATTTGTAAAAATGTTTGCTGTTTTATATCTTTTTTGCATATATCATATTTATATAGTTATATTTTAGCATTCTCAAAATAATTTTCGGAGACTATGTATTTTAATCAATTTAAAAAACAAACTTATTATCTCCCTTTTTACTTTAGACAACATCTATCGCAAAACGTATATTTACCTTCGTATCACAAAATGATACATTCTAAATCTATAACTGAACCCAGTATAGCTAATGAATCAACAAATTGAAGCATTTCTTCAAAATTCAACGAGGAAGAATGAGAGAAACAGTCAGTCCTGTAAGATAATCTTTCTGGTTTTGGCATAACTCGATTAAAGAAACAACTGTGATCTAATTGATTCAATCATTAGCAATCAACTTACATAATCAAAGTGTCTAAGCGTACAGTTAATCGAAACGGAAGTTGCTGATCTGTACGCCGATGATCACATAGTTGCTTACAGAAAAACACGCGACATCGGCTTTTTATTTGTAAAATATATTCAAATTAAACGTTCTTTTTGCAGAAATTATTTTTATAATAAGTACATCGTTGATTAATAGTCTTACTGTGATCTTGAAGTCTTGAACTAACGGCTAGTTAAGTTGCAATCTGTAATCTTTTCACACTTGATCAGTACAAAATGGGGAAAAAGAGTGGAGAAAATCTGCATTTGTGACCTCATATTTTATAATGTATATATTGGAAAGGTATATATTTGACTTCCCGTGAAAGAAAAATCATTTCCAACGCTCACAAAATGCGTTGAACGGTGTTTGAACGACACCGAGAAAATGGTCTTTCTGTGCAGCAACCGAAAGTGACAAGACTGTACGCAAAGTTGCAGTATTTCAATGTCAGACTGTACGAACAGTTGCGATCATAAGTGCATCATATACTGATCAACTGAAAAGCATCAATGAAGAAAGAACTTGTTAAAGGAATCAATCATAGGAATCAACCAAATCTAATGTATTATTAATAAAAAATAAAACCTTATGTGATCACATTTTAGAACTGGCAAGCACGTTTTGAGTTATATATTGATAGGTTTTTTACTCTGATCTACTTTTGAACCATATGAACGAATTGGTAATTTGCAAATAAGACACCGATAATTGGTAGAAATCCTAAATCCCCTGATTGTTACATCAAATAAAACCTAGTATAAACCTGCTGAAATCCCTGCCGGTGTTGGCAAAAATAAACATTATGCACAAATATTATCCAATATCATAGACTTTAACAATCTGGTCTTTGACAGGAAAATTCCATTAAGTGGTTTCAGATTTTGAAATCCACCACTTCGTGACTGAGTAAAGTTAGTCTACAATTACGTCTGCAACTGTTAAGAATTTCATGTTTAAGGTCGTTAAAATGTCGAGTTGGATTTCATTTTGGCCGACTTTCTTTGTTAGATTTCAGAGATTATGTTAATCTGATTGGAGCATTCTATGAAATCTTTAGAAACTATGGTTGAAGTACTAACGCGTATTTGTCCAGCTATATTATGGCTTCTACTGTTCGCACTTCAGAGAAGAAATGAAAACATTACAGCGGGCCTCTGCATATCTTACACGGTCTTACCACTGATATAGCTCGGTTGAACTATAGTCGTTTTTTTCACGCCTCCTTTCTTAAAGAGCTAACAAAGGATTTAAAAACAAATCTGACTTTGAAACAGAAGCCAAGATCAGTTATTTGTTTATACAATTGAATTATTAAAAGAATGAGCGAATTTGTTGAAACATATGCATTTTTCAGGTTCTCGTGCAAGAATTATTAAGGTTAACTGAAGCTAAAATGATAAACTGTCGATATAATCAGAAAACATTAACTGGAACCATAAATGATTAATGATCTGTTTGACAACTATGCGTACAGATGTTAGGCATCTGTTAACAACTAACGATCGCGTACAGTTGCAACTATGCGTACAGTCTTATCATTTACAGTGTCATAAAGAAAGTATCATTTCCTCGTTGCTAAGTCGTTAAAATTCATGTCAACGAAGTACACAAGTTGAATAAATGAATTTTCTCCCATACCAACACAAATATGGTCCAAAATCTATTTACACAAAGAAATTTGAGCCCAAAACGTCCCGTTTTGTTCAATGTTTTGCTCCTATTTTCACTGATCGACTTGGGAACGATGATGGATTATAACAATACTAACCCTTCCTTTAGGTCTGTATGATCACAGGAGGACTAACAATTAACATTTTACTTACCACAGAAATATTTTTTTTCCAAATGCACATTAAACTTGGTTTATTTACCAATAAATAATTCGATGTCGCAGGGTTTTCTGTAAGCAACTATGTGATCATCGGCGTACAGATCAGCAACTTCCGTTTCGATTAACTGTACGCTTAGACACTGTGATAATTGCGCCTCGTCAAAAAAGCGCCGACAAACAACTAAATATATATGTTTTAATTGACAAAAGCATATTTTGACAGTTTTGACAGTATGTGCAATCACGCTGTAGCATAATCTCGCGGTACCGATTGTTGTAGTACATAGGCGTGTAAATCAAACCAGAATTCGCGTTGATTGGACGATTTATTGACACGTAGGAGGAGCTAAATCATTCGCCGATAATCCGGTGATTAGCGAACGTCGTTTATTGCAGTGAGATATTTGGTTTATTTGGCAACTTGATATAATTACCACCCCGGGCAACTAATTATGGACTTTTATGGTGGTCCGGCAGACCAGCTCTTACAATTTTTACTGGCCCGGCAGATCAAAACTGGTTGCCCGCGGGCACCGGTCAAAGGATTTGTCGGTCCCTGATTACTATTGTAACTCTTGTAATCGTCGACCTTCAAAAGATGTAATTGATAGTTGCACTCATTATATGTATGGGTTACTTTTGACAGCCGCCACTTAGCGTTTATTTCAAGATTTTTTTTCTTATAAGCATGCTAGCACTATCTAGTTTTATTTGGTTCTGAGATACAACTGTATGCATTACTTACTGACCCGATTCCAAATGCTCTGGTCTCGGTATAGCACAACTATTTGTGCGCGACAATGACTTTTCTATATATGTGATGATTGTCCTTCGCGCACAACCCAGTTACTATTCAAATCAATGCGGAAAATTTTTCTTCTATTTCTATATGCCGCCGATCGGAATTTGAATCGCAACTTTGGCGGCTCCAAAAAGCATCTTAAACCATATGTATCTTTAAAAAAATTACATACCTGTAAAGCCACGTTCAAGTAGAATCATTATATGTAATCCTTTATAAATAATTGTTTCGTTTTTTATGCAAAACTCATTGAAACCTCCACCCATGTCAACAAATTTCGATTTCGGCGCTTAAAGTTTACCTGACTCACGTTTATCGATAAATAACAGAATTTAAATCGGGTCGATTTCCACCACAGTTTTGATCGTAACTTCTTGAGACGTAAAGGATAGACATCTGTAAAGTCAGTATGATAATGGGTCTGTGCTTGCAGTCGAATTATTGAGACTAGTCTCGGTAAGACCATTGAGCGTCCACCCCTATGCTTTGCAATGCTATATGCTTCTAATGTTAGTGTGCTTTTACATGCAGCATTGCTGAGCTGATGGATGGGTTGGACTTATTTCACCAAGACAATTCGCACTTTTTTGTACATTTGAGAATCTGTTGGGGCAAGTGTGAACTTGGTGCACCATAGAAACTTGTTTAAACCCCCAGTGGCAAATTGTTTTGCCACTGACCGTTCCAAGGCGGTAACCGTAAGGGTTCTCTTTTTCGTTAATTGTTTGTGGTGTCTTATTGAAAACTGAACACATGCTCTCACTTCCTTCCTCTCTACTTTTTCGCCGCGTGGAGAGGCCGCGTTTTATGAGTGTGGAGATTCCTGATATCCATTTTTTTCACAACAGTTACAATGAAGAATGAGTTTTATAACTGATTGATGATACGAAACATTAAAAATTGTTTGTGACCCGGTAAGATCGTCAGTATATTATTAATTCTTCTTTCAAAGTTTTGATACAGAGTACCTTGTCTGGCTAATTTATGTGTGTTGTATATTTCACAGGAGTCTCCGCCAATTTTATTTTTTTATGAGATAAAAAGATTGATTGTTGGTACATTTTAATGATCACCGTTGATTAAAATTGTTTCGTTAATTGTTTGTGGCGTCCGCAGTCAGGAACCAGACTACCGTTTTCGATGCTTCTTTTGCGTAATTAAAATCTTTGGGTCATTATTAAAATTATTGAACTTACTTGCAACTTACGTATCAACATGCTTATTCAGCCATCGCTAATATGCAGGAAGTGTACGACGAAACTAAATCGTTGCTTGAATGTTTCATACGGAACTTTTAAAATGAAGAAAGATCAAGTATGTTTCTACAAGTAATGTCATAAAAGATATTCAGTTCGCACCACAAACTACTCGTCCTCAGTTCTGAATCTGCCAAATACTCCAATCCCTCTTAACAGAGTATAATGTGGAGTGCAGTTCAACATCAAATGTTACCATGAGATTATATGAATGACAACTGTCGTCATGTTATAAAACTAAACATTGTATATTTCATTTTCAACATGTCACTTATTTAATCCTTTTCATAAACATAAAAGCTTATTAAGTTATTAGCTAATCAAAATCAATTTTTATATTTCATCATGGTAACTACACCTTCCTATTACTGATTTCTAAGTGCTTTGATGTCCTTTGATAAGAAGATACATGGAGAATGTCAACGCAGTAGAGAAAATCTCCATAGACTTCCAAAAAGTTGAACAACACACATTGAATCATCATGTTACCCGTTTTCTGAAGAAATGCTCAAAATTTATATAAGAATGAGTCAAATGTGATCACCCTACCTTTCCTGATCAAAATAAAAGTTGACAGTACCATCACCGGAACTTCGCAGAACAATTTTCTCCCTTCACCAGTGGTAACAGTTTGGCCTGATTCCCTCTTGTAGAGGTCATATTAAAGAAAATAATTTTTCCTGCAACCATTTTTACCAGAGTTATGGCCCTTTTAATATTACATTTGTTGGCATCGGCACCTCATTTACTATTTTAAACTTGCAGAGATGATTAGACAGGATGAGTTGATTGTTCTAACTAAAAGTTTTTTCCTTGAACCATTTTTACAACAAGAGTGATTTAAAAGCCCCCTGTTGCTGGATTTGAAACAGACCCCTGGGACTTTGTTAACCTAAACCTATTCTATTATTTAAATCTGTATTTTGTTTCACTGTTTAGTTTTTTTATTAACTTTTAAAATGTAAAAAAAAGACAATAGTTTGAGCTCATCAGCATTTATAAAGAAAAAAGTTCAACTTAAAATCACAATGCTACACCCAAAGGAGCTGATAGTGTAATTTGCACTGCAGCTGATGGCAATGGGGGCCTACCGATATACTGAGTTACCTCCCATTGAGAGTGGTTTCCCTTGCTGATTGGGTAGTTCCGGTTTAGAAGCGGTAATAAAGTGTAAATAAAAAAGTCCCGAAGTGCTTCTGAAGTTAAAATGCATTGTCGAATAAACCAAAAAAGTGAAAAGACTTATAAAGAATAATCATTATCTTTGTAAATTGATTTTAAGTTAATAACTAAATGCAACTTTACCTACGTAACTTCACGGATCTTTTATGATTTTTGTTTGGCTGGCATGGAAATTAAAATAGCTTTTTAAAACTTTCACTTAAGTATTCAGCCAATCACGGTTAAGTCATCCAAACAATTCTTATTAAGAAAAGGGCCTGGTGTTTTATGACCATGTTACGCAATCTAATTAGCAAGACTAGGTTTTACCAGCTGGAGGTGTGATAAAGGCCTTTTGAAGTTCACTTGTAGATTTGTAAGAGGTTGAAAACGTTGCTTTTGGGGGTAAAATTGTTGTTTTAGGAAACTGACTAGAGATTAAATATTCGAATTAACTGTCACATTAATGTTTGAGACCTGAGACATTGATTATATTATATTGGCAGCTTGAAGCGCTCCGAACTGAATTAAATAAAACTCGGGAGGTTTTACCCAAACATATCTTTATTTATTGATACAAAATTGATTGTCAAACTAAATGATCTAAATATTTTCAGAAATAAATAGATAAACGTGAAAACATTATGGAACAATGTTTGAATATGGAATCAGGAAAGAACTTTTTGGAGAAAAAAGACCAGTATATTGAAAAATACGTCAATACGAACATGGCACAAATCTATTAACTGAATGGTGTGCATTCAATTTGTAGGATAAGGTTCAGTTATTTAAAAAATCTATTAAATTTCTGGCAAAAAATGTTGCATCGGCATGAAAGAACATTTACAAAAGTGAACGGGCATTTCATTGACAGATGTCAAACTTTATTTTATATCATGTGTTATAAATTTTACTACCCTTTTTTTTAAGGTTTTCTAACTTTTCTTTTCCTCAAATCTGCAATTTTAAGCATAAGAAATGCATATTTTTTTACTCTTTATTAGTTACGGAAGGGGTCGAACACAATGATGTTTAACAAAAACCTCTCCGACGTATTAAATGGTTAGAAGAGAAAATTTAAATATGCGCTGCACTATAAAAACGATCTATTTTTCCATTCAATGATAATAATCAAATGTTTTTATCATTTATGCATTATGCTGATCTCTAACCAACCAGACCCTATTAAAACGTATTTGAAAGGACAACGGATGATTACTGCAGGTCGGTTTTAATTGTAAATCTCAGACCGGAACTACCCAGTGACAGGTGCGCGTTACAAAGGGAGGTAAATTTAGACAGAATATTGAGATAACTCTGTATATCGGTAGGACCCCATTTACCACCATATACATATATTTAACCTAATCTAATTGAATTCCCAGTCTTGAAAAAGTATTTATGAACATGACACCTAATGTTGTTGACATTTTTTGATTTAAGAATCTGAATAATTATCATTCTTTTCTGTTTTAGTTTTCAAAAGCAAAGAAAACAACAAACTCGGACAGAGCTCTGGAGCACTTTGACCTCCACTATCAGCCAGTTTACAAGGTCAAATGGCCATCCATCAGAATTTCTCTACTTACTGCCAAGAAAATGTGTGCCGTCATGAATAACTATGCTTTGGAAAATAAATTTGCTGAAGAATTCAGTAGTCTCGGTGCATATGACATTATAATGCAAGCTCGGATGAGGCAAAATAGGGCAAAAGATGAGCAAACACAGAGTAATGCAAGAATTGTTGTGGACAAAAGTGATAGAGGAAATTCAATGTCTTCTGATGAAAACACAGACATAAATGATACCAAAATGCATACAAGAGACATGAAATCTGAGGCAGTCAGTAAGCCACCAAATAATGAGGATGGTTTCATACAGTTAAATGATACATTGACAGATGTTGAAGTAGATCGAACAAACTTAGACCGAACTAATTTGTACAATTTCATTCCTGCTGAAATGGTTTACTCTGAATCACAGCAGTTAAGAATGGAAGAAGCACAGAGGAGTGTGTTTACACCGATGGACGTGAAAGTTGATGTTGTGAAGCCAAGGGAGATTACTCTGCCTGAAGTTCTGAATGTGATGTCATTTCCTAATGGTGATGTGACAGAATTCCCAGATGTGAAATCAGATGTACCAAATGGACATCTGTGTAAGCTACTTATAAATGCATCACTAGTCTTTTCATATGCGAACTTAAATCTCTTTGATTTTCAGAATTAATTAAAATTTTATGTTTACAGGATCTTTAACAGCCAGCACTTTTATTATGAAGACATTATATTCTTTAACCCTTTATTTCATGGCTGTCATTGTACGGTGAATAGTGTAGATCGAGATCAGCCAGCACAGCCGTGCCATCTGATCAGGTCCCAAGGTTATAAAACTGAGCATGGAAACCAGTCTCAAATCTCAAGCATCTGATTGGCTGAAATGGCGACCAGTCGCCATTTCAGCCAATCAGATGCTTGAGATTTGAGACTGGTTTCCAAACTCAACTTTATAATCTTCAACCCAGGATCCACAGTGTTTGCTTGTAGATTCATTAGGTTATTTCTGAACACATAGCAAAGACTTCAGATCCAGATGGCACAGCGTTGGCTTCAGTTCTGATCTGGATATATATGGGTCACACATGCAATAAAACCAGTATATATCGAGTAAAGGGTGATGGGAGAAAGTTAAAAGCCATAGAAAAATGTTCCATACCAATTACATTTAAATAAAATAGGATTCAGATGCATGTAACATGTACAACATGCCCAAGTTGAAGAATAAAGTTGGTCATTACCATATGTATTGTTTTAGGCTTCTATCTCATGGATGCTGCCTCGGTGTTGCCAGTGATTGCCCTTGACCTAGAGAAGGGGGACAGTGTCCTTGACCTTTGTGCTGCTCCTGGAGGGAAATCTCTCACAATTCTACAGACTGGACTACCAGGTTAGTGAACCATTCATTTTCAGTCAGTTCCATATACATATGCTAATAGCAGTTACATAATATGTAATTAGGGTAAATAAAGCAAAATAAAAGTTTCAGTGTTATATATTCTTATTCAGTTTACATTATCTACAATACTTGGTTACAACATCTTTTAAATGTTGTTCATAGCTTCCCACTTAAGGGTTACATCTTTTAGGTTAATAACAAAATAACTTTTATCAACCAGTTATGTTGACTTTAGATTAAGAAAGAAAGTATAGATAATAATTACAGAAGGGTCATTGTTTTTATACTCCACAGCTTATATCCCATTGTGTCTGTACATCTGATCAGATCCACACTTTTTGCTTCTTGGTCAGAAATAATGTGATGAATGATGAATTGATGATAAATGCAACAATTGTAGATCCTAATCAATGTAATAAAGGGTTAACACAACCATTTGATCCAGAACATTGGGGTATAGAGTTTATTATGAAATGCTTTTTTGTTAAACTTGTAGAAAGACTGACCTGCAATGATCTTGCTGGATCCCGACTTGCAAGACTGCAGAATATTCTCAAGTTTTACATACCAGAAACCAAGCGAGATCATGTGACTGTAAAAAGAAAGTCAGGGATAGATTACACAGCACCAGATTATGATAAGGTAAACCAGTAATATACTTGCTAACCCTGCAGTCCATGTAGACAGGTTTTATCGCATATGATAACAATTTAGATCCAGATAAGGCAGAACATCTGTGCAGACTGGTCAGGATCTACACTTTTTGTTGCATAGTCACAAATAACTTAATGAATCAAAAGCGAACAGTGTGGATCCTGATCAGACGGCATGGATTTTCTGGCTGTTCTTAATCTACACTGTTTGCCCATGGGTAACAGTCATATCCCATGAAGTGATGGGTTAAATACTAAGAAGAATGAGATTTTGGTAATAATTAATTTGACCTGAAGCAACATTCCTCATGTTACTTAAACAATTGCTTTTAGGTATGTGTATACTGTTCCATATGAACCTGTGCCCAAGATCATAAAACTAAATCCAGAGACCAGTCTCGGATCTCAAGCATCTGATTGGCTGAAATTTCAGCCAATCAGATGCTTGCGGTTTGAGACTGGTCTTGAATCATAGTTTTATGATCTTGGGCTTTGGTATATTAGCTTGGCTGCTGATTGTAGGTTCTGGTGGATGTACCGTGTAACACAGATAGACATGTGCTGTTAGATGATGGAAACAATTTATTTCATCCAAATCGAATCAATGAAAGAATTGAGTTGACCACTCTACAGAAAGATCTACTTCTGTAAGTACCTTGATCACTGATATCACAGTCAGATGCAAAATTTCTAAAAGGGATTCCTCTGGGGCAGTCTTGCAGGAGTCACATGATAATTTCCAGTGTCCTGGCCAGATCACCACAAATTATAAATGGGCTGTTTCAAAAAAAATGGCTGGAAAAGTGAAAAAATAGTGAAAAATTAAAGTTCATAAAAATTCCAAACTTGTTATTCTGTATTTTTTGCTTATTGAAACTGAGTACAGAACGGAAAAGATTTTTGAAATCGGTCAACTGGTTGCTGAGATATTGTCATTTGAAAAATGGCAAGTGAAGTGAAAAAAATGTAAAGAATTAAGTTCATAAAAAGTCCAGACTGGTTAGTCCATATGTTTGTACAGTCTTTACTGTGATCAAAATCAATCAAGTTATACTCATATGTGGCAGAATAAAATTTTTATGGAGCTTTATTGACCAATATTAAATAAATCAAAGAATTTTAATTTATGTGCATAAAATACAAGTATTACTGTTTCTTATTATTTAAATGTGTATTTCTGTTACAAAACATGTTGAAGCATCAAATATAAGTGCTTTAGAACTTGTGGTATCACATAAAGATAAAAAATTCATATTGTTAAGAAAGTGTGTCACACTCCTGACAACCACATAATTGCAGTGTACTCAAAAATGTTTCACTAAGGCCATTCCTGTTTGTCACAATTAAACAAAACATGACATAGACTTCAAGGAAAAAACATGCTCTTGTTTTCATGTAAAGGATATGTTGACAGAATATTGCAATATGTGCATAATGTCACACTCCTGACAAATTTAGCTGACTTCTTCTGAAGAGAGCTGCAGACAAATATAATTTCAATAGAGGTGATAATATTATAAGTATTGCATCAAGAAACATTAAACTTAATGATAAACAAAACATTTCTTATGTACTATTAATCTTTAAAGTCCTATAAATTTATAAAGCAAAGATGTATTGATTTTCTTGAGGTATTTTCTACCCCACTTGACTTAATAGCATAAATTTTGATTACTTTAAGTATAATATGCTAAATTTTATCAATATTTGATGCCTAATAAATGCACCTTTTAATAAAACAACACTAAAACTTGTCTTTACTCAAGCTTTTTGTAAAATAATGGTCTAAACAAATGTAATTTTGAAAAGTGTCACACTTTTTTGTCACACTCCTGACATATTTTGCCCATTATTTTAGAATATTTTTTTAACCAATGGTGCAATTTTGATGAAACTTCACAAATCTTTAAAGGGCATGATGAGACACCTCTGCAAAGTAGGAAAATGGAAGTAACTGTTTGTTGTACATTTTTATGTTTTGTTATTCAGTCAATAAACTTCTTTCAAATAAGAACATTTCAACAAAATAGGTTCACAAATGATGTTTTAATAGGGAAATACCTGGATATCACTGTAGAATATTTTATTTGACTTATATGCTAATTCAGGAAAATCTACTTTCAGTTTCAATCAGAGATAACTTGTTTTGACTTGTAAAAGTTAAATGGATCATCAGATTTATTTAAAAAATGTTTCTTACAGTACATCTCTTATTCAGAGAAATATGGAGACTTAAACAACTATGAAATTGTTGTATTACATAGTCAGTAAACTTATAGTTTAATTTCTACATGTAGTGTACTATTTATTCAAAATTAATTTTTACATTTTAGAAATCTGGGCATGATGATATCTTGAGTTCAAACTGTACAATAAAAAATGACATAGTAGCTACTCAGAGTCAAGTAAGCAAAATCAGGGCTGAAGGTTATAAAACTTAGATTGGAAACCAGTCTCAAATCTCAAGCATCTGATTGGCTGAAATGGCGACCAGTCGCCATTTCAGCCAATCAGATGCTTGAGATTTGAGACTGGTTTCCATGCTCAGTTTTATAACCTTGGGTACATTTGTCCTGTCCCTAGTATTAAATTAGATTTTCAACTAGCTGATAGGTGGAGAACCTAGCATAAATTCTACATTTATTGGATTAAAGGATTAAATTTCTCTATACTGTTTTTGAACTTGTATGTTGAAAAAAATAAAAACAATATAAAAACAGTCTCTCCATCTATACATTGTTTGTTTGTAGGTCGGGAATCAAATCATGCCGCCCAGGTGGATGTATTGTTTACTCTACATGTACGTTGAGCCCAGCACAGAATGATGGTGTAGTACAGAGTACACTAGACGATCTGTGGAGACACACCAATATTCAAGTTGTGATAGAAGATCTCGCTGAAATCACACAGATATTTGGGGACACATTTAGATTCTACGGAGGATGTAGATTTGGACAACTTGTTTTACCATCACTTTCTTCCAATTATGGACCTATGTACTTTTGTAGAATCAAACGTTTATCTTAAATTTGTTTATTCATGTCATTCATCATCAAATAAAATGCAATGAAATACAGTTTTGTATATTTATTCATATTATTGTTTTCTAGTTTTCATGGTAGGGTCATGAAAACAAAATCTACCAGTTGTATATTATATATTGAATTCTGACCTGTAGTATATTTGAAGATTTAGGGCTAGTTGATATTGATATCAATTCTAAGAAACCAATTTGCTTTAACCCTTTCCTCCATATATACACACTTTTACACATGTGCAACCAGTGTAGATCCAGAGCAGCCGGCACATCCGTGCCATCTGATTATGATCTGCACTGGTGGCACTTTGGTCAGAAATAACCTAATGAATCAAAAAGCGAACAGTGCAAATCCTGATCAGACAGCACGGATGTGCCGGCTGATCCGTGCTGGCTGATCTGGATCTACACTGTTGGCCCATGCAATAAAGGCTTGTCTATGGAGGAAAGGGTTAAACAGCTGTAATGACAGCACTACTTCAATACATATGTACAGTTTCGATAGAAAATGGCATTATCCAAGTAACATGGACTTCTGTCTGTGATGCATTGAGGATTTGATCACTGATGTTTATCGTTGCCTATGAAGAACATCTTGGTTGTTAACCTATGATAACCCATGGGATATCACTTTTTTCCATGGATGAATAATGTAGACCCAGATTAGCTAGCACATTTGTTTCATTTTAACAATCTACACTATTCACTTCAGATTTATTAGATGATTAATGATCACGAAGCTAACAGTGTAGATCCAGATGAGATGACACAGATGTACCAGCTGATCTAGATCTACACTGGTTGCCTGTGCGATAAAAGTCATATCCATTGAGTAAGGAAAAACTGTGCTCTTAGCTGAGCAGAGGGAAGTCTGGGTCATTTGGGAGACTATTTCTTCCGAGTCTCAGTCTTGGCCATTCCCTGTTTGTTTCGTAACCCTTGCAAGATGCTCATATGGCCTTTTAAATTATAACAGAAAATGAAAACATCAGTATAAATATATTTATTTTGCTTACAGTATTTCCTATTAAACAGAAAAAAAAGCTAACATAAACCATCATCACAACTGCTTTTCACCGCTAACTATGTCTTTAGAGGATGACTCAAAGTGAGTTCCCCTGTATGCAAAGTTCAGGTCAGAGTCACGGAACTTGTATGCTACCATCTGGTTCATTTTCTGATTCATCTCTGGCGTGAAATGGTTGGCCCAATCTCCAACACAACCTGTAAAGTAACAGACCTTGTGAGTAATTGGACCATGTGATATAGATTACGTGATGTAGAATCCATAAGGTAGTATTGCTGTATTGTAAAGATTGCCTATTAAACAACTTCAATTAAAAGACTGGGCATTTAACAACTGCCACCAAGCAACATTTTGCAATACATAATGGGTAATTTCAGATATCATACAGTGTATTGTATATATACTCGTATCATTTTTTGTAGTTTTACCAAAAGTGTAATTTTGCTAATTCCATTATCATAAAATGTGTTTCCCTTGCAAAAATATTTTAAATTTGCAAAAGCTACATGGTGTTTGATACCTACCTTTTCTAATGAAATCGCCTCGTTTAGGGTCTGAGACACCGTAGGTTTCGAACCAGCAGTGGTTGGTTGTTGGATTCTGCTTCATGTTCTCAAAGCTACAGTGTTGGATGATCGTCTGCTTCTGTTCTCTCGTCAAGGTTTTACCCATAAATCTGGCCACCTTATCAATAGTCCCCTCCGTGTCCTTAAACGGGATAAAAGATTACAAAAGTAATGTAACAAGTTCAAACTGGAATATAAGCCTTTATTCACTAGGATATGGCTGCTATTCATGGGCAAACAATATAGATGACCGGTAAGATCAGCAGGCACAGCCATGTAGTCTTTACAATAAATTTGATATTCAGCATTATGACCGACATTACATCATTTTACTTCGCTTTGATCAAATTTCACTGATAATGGGTTGAAATTGGTAAGGTTTGAAAGATTTTATCATTTTAGTAAACTCCTGCAGAGTAAACTACGAGAAAAGAAAACTCGTAATTTAACCAGCAAAAGAAATTCAGTCTATCATATCAAATCATCAAAAATCAATGTTCATACATGCATCATGGCAGTGACCATTGGTATCAATATAAAATGAAATAATTAAAGGTAAAATCCTCTGATGAACAAACAGTATAGTGAATTTACTCAGGTCAGACACAAAAAGGTTTTGTTTCACAATAAAGTCTATCTAAAGTATGATCCTTTTTTCATTACTTATTTTGTTTTGTTCAATTTGTTCATAACATTTTCTATTTTGATGCCATTTCCAGTACAATGTATTAACAACCACAATCGATGAGTTGGTTTTGGTGATAACTGATCGAGAAATTGAAACTGTAACTTACTTTTTTAAGATCTTCATAGGTGATAAAGAGAATGTTCTCATCTAGACGTCTATCCCAGAATTCCTGTACATGTCTCCACCAGGGGGCGTACATTACTGAAATCATTCAATTGAATTGTCAGAGGAATTCCATAATAGTTTAACCTTTGAAAAAACAGCGCTGAAGATTTAGAAAACAGTAAAAGAAATAATGAAAACTATTTGCTAGTTGTGTAAAATAATTTCCGGTTATGAACTTGGCAAGTACATTTAGAACTTACTCTTAATTCAGATATCTGAACAACAATGGGTCTGAAATTTTAGTTGGTAAATGTTGATTTTAAATCCTATGTTTACAATTGCCTTGCACTTTGTTGTGGTTAAGTTTTTCCTGAGGTTGTTTTCATTTTGCAGCAACAATGTTTGCTTTGGTTAGTGGCTAAAATAACTTATCTATTAAATGTTGACATGGATTTAACTAATGATGTTGAGCAGCATGCACAATCTGCCTCTAGTTGTTGCCTAAAAGTGTGCCATCAATGGCTTTGTCATCAGCATTGCTGTTTCAACAGCCATTTCAGAAAGCTGTTATATCACAAAATACTTACCAAAATTCTAGTAGGAATTTTACAAATTTTAGGAGCATTATTAAAATTTTAAAATGAATTCATAATTTATTTAAATAATTTTGTTTACTCAATGTGGAAAAAAAAAACATTTGTGTTTCCTGAAGCAAGCATAAAGCTCTCTGGGTTTCACACAACTTTAACAACCAAAATCTTTTTCATATTTTCATGATGCCTAAACCAAAATAAAATTCTGCTACATCATAAAGAATGAACTTTCTGCTATACCTTTATCCTGAAGAAACAGGTTGAAGAATTCCTCAAACTTTCCATCATATCTTGTTATTGGATACAATAGTTGGACAAAATAATAGTATGATACCACTACATCTTTTGGGTTTCTTGCTATATAGATGATCTGAAAAATAAAACACATAAGAAATATCTCTCAGCTTGACTGTTAAAAAATTAAAAAAAAAAGATAAGTACCATGTTACACAAATGCAGCATCCCTTTATCAATATATGAGTAAGCTACCCTTGTAGTTCAATTGGTAGACCATTTTCGAATTTAATGGCCCTTGGTTTAAAGCAATATTACTTAAGTAATTTCAACACTTACATCTATAACAAATGTTTTAAGTAGGGAAGTGGTACTTAAAAATTAAGACAAGTTTATAAACTAAGATAAGGGCAAAATTAAACAAAATTCAGTTGTTGACAGCAAACATTCTTAAACACTGGCAATCATTTAAAGTGAAGATAAGGATCCTGCAGTAGAAGTTGCGTGTGCCAGGAACATATTGGTAGTTATCATATTTTCAATCACTAGGATTAGATATGCCTTCTGTTAGTGAACACCTAATTAATTAGAGAGTATGGGTCAGTAATGCCTACTTTAATTTCTTAAGTTATAAATCCACAAGACATCTAGAAACTAGCATAGACTACTTGTTCTTCATTTATCCTTTACTCCATGGGATATGGCTGTTATCCCATCAGCAAACACTGTAGATCCAGATCAGCTATCACATCTGTGCTGTGTGACCAGGATATGTTCTGTCCACATTTGATTTATTAGGTTTGTTTCTGACCAAGAAGCAAACAGTGTGATGTGATGGCTTAGCTGGAGTAAAATAAACCAGTAATATGTTGAGAGAAAAATATTCATTTGCACATTATACCTTGGGTTTCTTTTCTTCTACACTTTTCGGCAGTAATGAGAGTGGAAGATGAGACTTGATAAGACGTGGTGACTCCATTTTCTCCACCTCTTTGATGCCGGGAAGCATGAACTCCAGGTACGGGAACCGGTTGTCCAGGAAGTTGGAGTCAGCCTTCATAGTGTTCACATTAGTGTGGATAAGATAAACTATCTCCTGAATCCATGTTGTACCTACAATGTAACCTGCATGTGACAGCATGCCTGACATCAACAACCATATCACAAGACAATGGGTCTTCTATAATAACAAGTGTCTTGTAATAAAAAGGATCTTCTGTTACAGTTTTTACACTTAATTAAGTTGTTGCCAATTGGAAACAACAAAAAAATCATATTCTTATTAAAAATAGAAAGTGATTTTCTTATAAATTCTAACATAATAATATGCATAGTAAGCAATGAGTCTGCCAAAACTGGATTATGCCATGGCACCATTTGCTTCATGTCTTAACTCTTATTATTTATTTTTATTTACTCTTTCCACAGATATCCCTTTACCATGGTTTTGTTAACACTTTACACCATTACATATGGATGTTATCCATGGGTGTCCTGTGAAGAGTGTAACTCACAATCAGCCAGAACATCTGTGTCATCCGATCAAGACACAGTTTTTTTCCTAATTTTTTCATTAGATTACTTCTGGTCAATAGATCCTGATCAAACAGCATGGATGTGCTGACTGATCTGATCTATACAGTTTGCACATGTAATAAAACCTGTTATAAAGAACAAAGTGTAAAACAATCTGAGCAATGAAAACATTTTGCCGTACCTGACCTGGGAAATGACACCACCCAGATATCATCAGCGGATGTTTGGAAATTCTCTATATCATCCAGCTGGTTAACCACAAACTCCGGTAAAGTGACATCTTTATACTTGTAGAGTCCTAAACGTTTAAACTCTGGCACCTTCATCTGAGAAATGCCATGCCACTGTAAACGTCTTTTCTTCAATTCTCTGAGAGCTATTGCAGATATGAGAATAGCTCCCAATGCAAAAGACCCATATGTGGCATATAGTAAGGCCTGTGCTTTGACGGTAGGCTGTCCAGATTCCTGACCCGACATGTGTCTCTGGCATCTTGCGTAGCCAAATCTGCATGGTTTTTTAATACTGTGGAAAGTATTGAATGTTCTGCACCCTGTCAGTGAGCGTAAGTTGAGGCATTTTTTCATAATGTAAGATGTCTGTTTTTCAAAGATTTTAGCATGAACCCCTTGACTGGTCAAACACTGGACGGATATCTTGAAGTTCGCCATGTTATAGGATCTTTGAAAATAAAAAAGTTTTTTGTTTTAATTTTGCATGAACATTTTCATACTGACCATTGTCAAATGATGATAATAACCCAACAAATTCCAGATTTACATCGAACACAAAAATACTCAACTGCTTTCTCAGTCTTATTTGAATGGTATACTCTACGGTGGAATATTAAATGTTTAAGCACACAATAAATAACATATCTGCAAAATATTAAATGAAAACCCAAGGAATGTTTGTCTAGAATAATGACAATCTGAAACTCGTTGTCTTTGGAAAGCAAATGGCTAAATACAACTAGGGGAGGTAAATCGAGTAAATTTACCCACAACCGGTGATTACGTAAAATCACTTAATCGTGTCCCGAACGGTCAATGTTTATTTCCGGTGACCTACAGTACAGAAATGTCACTAATTTATCGAAATGTGATTAGAATAGCTGACAAATTTGTACCAGCAAAATTACAGTCGACATGGAATCATCCTGCAGGTAGCGAGTGCCATTTTACCAGCTCTATCATTAAAATTCTTTTTACAGTAGCTTCTAGTTGCCATAATTTCAAATTGTAGGCTTCAGCCTCAGGCTTGTTTTAAATTTTACATGTTTTAGGTCACAAACAATCATATTATTTCACTATCTCCACACTTTGCCTGGCCCATTTTGATGCAACTGTCATAATTTATTATCTCGTGATGATCCCACAATCCCCAAAAAGAAAATGTTATTTTAATGTTTGTTAGCCTCGACCTTAGTCTCAATAATTCGACTGCAAGCATAGACCCATTATCATACGGACGTTTTCGTTGTCTGTCCTTTACGTCTCAAGCAGTTACGATCAAAACTGTGGTGGAAATCGACCCGATTTAAATTCTTTTTATTTTCACTCCCACGTGAAAATTTCAACACTGGTATGTCAAATATCGTTATAAAACATAAATAATGATAAAAGTAACAATAAAATGAAAGAATAATCCACAAAATAACTTGTTAAACCTACCACAGCATATGCCGTTTACACGGTGAAAATTATCGATAAACGCGAGTCAGATAAACTTTATGCGGTGTAATCGGCATGGGTGGAGGTTTATAACAGTTTTGCATAAAAAAAAACGAAAACGTTTCTTATAAAGGATTACATATATTGATTCTACTTGAATGTGGCTTCTCAGGTATGTAATTTTTATTAAAAATAAATATGGTTTAAGATGCTTTATGAAGCCGGCAAAAGTTGCGATTCATTTTCCGATCGGCGGCATATAGAAATAGAAGGAAAATTTTCCGCATTGATTTGAATAGTAACTGGGTTGTGCGCGAAGAGCGACCATCGTATATATAGAAAAGCTCTTACTGCGCACAAATAGTTGGGCTACCTCGACCTGTGTCACAAATATCTGAAACAGTGATGTAACGATTTGCCCCACTCACCATTCGCTCAATCAGGACTCGCCCCATATAAATAACGGTTCGCACCATTCTGACTACCCATTCTGATAACGACTCGCCCCACTGAATAACGATTCGCCCCATGATCAGGACTATTAATCAGTAGATGAAGAAAGTCAAGTTTACAACATTAAGAAACAATTGAAAACATTAGCGACATTTTATTGATCTAGTTTTCAGTTGTATTCAGCCATTAGCACTTTTTGTACGCGACGCATGCAGTGACCTTTTTTTAATTATTGACATGTATTTTGTAATATTTAAAACTAACATTTGCTGTAATTTCTTTTCTAAATTCTAATTAGTTCAATGTATCTACTGTATGGTACAAGAATGAACACAACTGTTACTGTTAATTGCCACTAATTGACACATTATTTTTATTACCCATTATAAAAGTTAAATATGGGCATTCTTTGCAATCATATTTATAAGTCATTAACTTATGTGGGGCCAATCGTTATTGAGTCTGGCGAGTCGTTATTAAATATGGGGCGAGTCATTATTAATATGGGGCGAATCGTTATATATTCTCTGAAACAACCATTTTTCAGTCACATACAATGAAAATTCAAACACTTCCTTTATTTCATGCACATTAATGTCATGTAACAATAATTTGCATAAAGTTGCTTGCTGTTTCAAAGTTATTATATTCCCAGGAAAGGCATTTGTAACCTTTGGAATTCCTTAAAAATCAAAAGCTCCCTGGGGTGGTCCCTGGCTAGGTGCCCAACAGGTGCCCTGCAGCAATTTTCAGGTTTTCAAAAAGATTCTCAACTTTGGTTTTGTGGTCCTGAGTTCAATCCCGTACAAGCATACAAATTTCTTTCACCTTTAGTCACCTTTAAAAAAAATACATAAGTATATTTCTCTATTTGAATCATACAAAATAATGAAAGAATGAAATATAAATTGTCATTTTTATAGATTTAAGTCTTGACAACAAAACAGTTTTCAGTTTTTTTTAATGGTGCCAAAATGCAAATAGATAACCTTCTAAACCTTGTTTCTAATCCACTTCAGGTCCAAAGACTATATTTTTCTGGGCTCCAACTATGAAATGGGTAAGTGATTTCAAAAAGTTCTTTAATAATTTACTTTAATATATTGTAATAATCAGGTGATTCCATATTGATAACAAACATTTATTTCACAGGATTGATTACCAGTAATCTGAACATTGCAATATACTGTAAAATTCCTTTTAAACCCCTCCCCAATAAACGCCTTGATGATATTTTTAAAGCAAAAAATCAGTCCATATTTATTATCCAATATCCTTCAGAATCTAATATTAGAATAAAAAATATTAATAAAAAATAAGTGACCACTTTCAGAAAATGTAATGTTCAAAAGGAATTTTATGGCCTGTACCCATCCTGAGGAAATTGGGAGCACATTGTGTCGCTAGTTATAATTCTTAGTCAGATAAGAATTTGAGACAAATGTATAAAACTCTATTTCTAGGTATGGGTTTAGGGTAGGGCCCTTCATTTCTGAATGGCTACTATATATAATAAATCATGGTTTTATGTACCACATTTAAATAGCAGGTAAAAACACATAAAACAATGAAAACAACAACAACTTGCTATTTTCAGTGCCTGGTTTTTGCTGGTATAGGTGACATTGCAAGACCAGCTGAAAAACTAAGCTTAACTCAGTCAACAGCCTTAGCAGCAACAGGTAAGATCAGCATGCAGTAGTTGGTAGATACATCCCCAGGGCCCAAGATCATAAAACTAAAACCGGACACCGGTCTCGACTAAACACCATTTCTGCCAATCAGATGCTTGAGATTTGAGACTGGTCTTCAATCTTAGTTTTATGATCTTGGGCCCAGGATCTGCACTTTTCGCTTTTAGATTCATTGAATTTAGGTTATTTTCTACCAAGAGGCCAACAGTGTAAATTCTGATCAGGCGGCCCTTTTTTAAAAATTCAAGAGAAAAATACTTGATGCAGAGCATATGTTACAAACATTTTATGATTTCCAGACATTTTATGCCCTGGAAAATCTTGTGCATGCATTATAAATATGTTGACCCCTTGATTTCATAAACTATTAAAATGCAATCATCCAAAAGTATGTCCATTTGAAGGAACAGAATAGAATCAGCTCACATGTATATTGTTTTGCGTTGTATTTGTTAGATTAACAAGGCTGTATTTTATTATATTGTATTTTTCAGGTCTTATTTGGTCTCGATATTCCATGGTTATAACACCAAAGAACTGGAATCTTTTCTGTGTCAACATCTTTGTTGCTGCTACAGGGTTATACCAGCTGTCAAGAATATTCATGTAAGATATTTCTTAAAAGGACTGCAGGAAGTGTCTAGATGGAGACTTCAGACAATAGCCTCCCAAATGCCATGAACTTTTCCCTCTCCCGGGCCGAGGGGTGGGTGGAGTTTCTTTAAATGTTTGAAGAATGTTTGAAACATTATTCAACAAACTACCTTTTTGAAACATGCTTGCAAACACAGGGCAATTGTTACATGTGGATAGAAAGATAAAGTGATTTTAATGTCCTTTATCACTAATAGTCATTTACATTAATTAATCCCCTTTTCATTCTGTCCATCTGGTTTATGGAGCTTCTATTTGTAACTTCTCAAGAGATTTCAATCAAACTTCAACAAAGAGTTCATGACCCTACTTAAAACATCACTTATATACCGGTAGTAAGGGCAGAGTTTTTAATCCATTACTCCATGGGATATGGCTGTTATCCCATGGGAGAACACTGTAGATCCAGATCAGCCAGCATATCTCTGCCCTCTGATCTGGATCTATACTGTGCTTCTTGTTAAGAAATAATCCTGATAATGATCAAAAGGAAGCAGTCTAGTTCCTAATTAGAGGGCACAGGTATAGGTTTTTATTTACTTTATAATATGTCCAAGTTGGATTGGACAAGTAATCGTGAACATTAAATTTTGTCACACTATGTCGACTTCCTTCTTGTTTTTACATTTTAGTTAAATTAAATGCCATTCACCAGGTTCTTGCTCCATTTATTGTTTTCTTTCAGGTACCAGAGGAGTTTAAATCAGCAAACCAAACAGTGAATGTAGAAAAGAAAGGGTTACCACAGTTATCATGAATATGTACACTGTAGCCATTTTGTAGCAAAACATGTTTTTATTTAAGTGCTAAATGTTTTCTGTGATACCAGTTATCTTCTGTTTATTAAAACATGTATAGATTTAAGTCATGAATTTATGTAGTCCTGTAGGCTATTAAAATGTAAGAAGTAACAGTGTATATTGTTTATGTAGCCAACAGTCTGCATCTTGACTATATTGTATTACCAAATGAGATTAATAAAGCAAATTCAAAATAATTTTCTGATAGTAAGAATAATGGCTGGCATGTTTTGGGGATAAAAATGTTTATGCAGAGTGAATTGTTTGCTAGTATACAATGTAAAGATATTTATGATAATGCACAATGTTTTTGTTTTCATTCTTATATTTTTATCTTATATAGTAAACAAAAGTGACTACTCTGATCATACTTTAGTTAATCGTTAATCTTCGTTATCACTTTACAGTTAAACCAGTGTTCACAATATTGTTTATTAACCTTTTACTCCGTATATACACATTTTTACGCATGTGCTACCAGTGTAGATTCAGATCAGCCGGCACATCCGTGCCGTCTGATCAGGATCTGCACTGGTCGCATTTTGGTAAGAAATAACCTAATGAATCAAAAAGCAAACAGTTTAGATCCAGATCAGATGGCAAGGATGTGCCGGCTGATCTGGATCTAAACTGTTTGCCCTAGCAATAAAGGTGTATCTATTGAGGAAAGGGTTCACCTTTTACTCCATATATAAATGTTTTATCACTTGACAAAGTTGTTTGACCAGTGCAGACCCAGATCAGTTTGCACATTTGTGCTATCTGACAAAATAAATCTAAAACAAATAGTGTAGATCCTGATCAGATGGCACAGATGTGCAGGCTGATCTGGATCTACATTGTTCGCCCATGGATAACAGCCAAATCCCATGGAGTAAAAGGTTAAGCAGCCATCTGAAAAAATCATCCAAAATTCAGGGTCTTGCTGGTATAATTTGTGATAAAACTATGCAATATTATGCAGCCATTTTTCAAGGCTGATTACATGAGATTGCAGGCTTTTTAAAACACATGGGGGAAGTTTAACTTAGAATTACATAATGGTCATTTTGTGGTTAATTTTATTATCAATGTCATAGCACTGGAATTTTGTTATGTTGTAGACTAATAAACTGATACCGAAAAGCTTTTGTCTAGTATACTTCTTTATGTAAGAACCACAGTTAGTTTGAGATCATAATTTTGCCAGCACACAGGTTTTTCAAGCTTATCACTTTTTTTGGGGGGGGGGGTGAAACTTAGGTATAAACATATGAATCAGCAATATATTTCAAATTAACATGTGTACCCAGTATGTATTTTAGTATTTTGTATTACAATTTTGATGAAATAAGGGACAAACTTCACAATGAAATGAATAAGATGTAAGACAAATTTTCTGAAATGTGTTCATAATTAACTAGGCAGAATATTCAAAACTGTTGCTGGTACTATCGAACATTGCCTTTTTAGCTCATTTATTTCTCAAAAGTTGATATGTGGTAAAGTTGAAAATCTCCGGCACTAGCTCCTATGATGTCCATATCCTATGGCAACAATTTCAATTTAGCCCTTTACTCCATGGGATATGGCTGTTATCCATGGGTGAACAGTGTAGGGCCTGTAGGCATTTAATACTGTGATCATTATCATTATATTTCACAGTGGTTTAACTTTTGCGCTAGGGAATATGCGCGTAATCAAACCCTAGCAAAATCAAACCATTGAACATCCAGTCCTGTTAGAATAATACAAGTGCGTGAATTAAAGCCCCCGCAAAATGTCACGTCATTTGCGCAAAATTTGATCCCCTCAAAATTAGATAAAACAACAGTAATCACACTCTCTGTCCCTCCGTCAGTCTGGTGAAATCTCGTCCTTGTTTCATCTCCAAAACTTTTCATGGGATTTTATTGAAACTTCACAGGAATAGTTATCACCAAGCCTTGTTGGTCATATCCTCGGGAGTTTCCGCTTGGATTTATTTAGTAGTTTTCAATATATTGAAATGAAACTTCAAACATGTTTGATATAATGTGTGGATTATCATGACACAGTTTTCATTCTATTATTTAATGGAGGGGGGTGAGGCATAGTCTACTGCAGTAGTCAAGCTTTTAACACGTATCTGGCAGCAAGTGAAGATTATTGTTATACAATTTTTATGTGGATCAGTTATTTGTTGGAGTGGGGTAGAGCTGCTTGATATTTACTCAAACATTTAGGAAGTTCAGCATCAAGTGTATATAATCATGATACATCCCCACTTTTTTGGAGGGGCACTAGATTCTTTTACAATCTTGTGGATCAGTGCTTCAGTGATTTAGAAATTATTGACTTTCGGCATCAAGTGATGATTTTTAAGTTTCCTCCGACAAGGATTTTAAGCATTTTCATTGATTTCTATTTGACTGCAGAAGCCCAGATTCTTAACTCTATGGAAACACATGGGCGAAAAGTGTAAATCCAGATAAGCTTGCACATACGCCTCATCTGATCAGGATCTACACTGCTTTTAGATTCATTTGGTTATTTTTGACCAAGATGTGACCAGTGCAGATCCAGATCAGATGTCACAGAGCTGATCTGAATCTAAACTGGTTGCACATTTGTTAAAACATATGTATAGAGTAAAGGGTTAATAATTTGCTGTTAGTTCTATTTGTGGCTGATGAAACTTAATGGTTAGACATATCCCTGGGAAGATACCACAATCCACTTGAATCGTTTGCTTTGGTTTATTTAACAATTCTACAATATATAGTGGTCTTTTTCAAGAAAAGGAAGAATTTAATCAAAATAAATGATTGTTAAGTTTATTTAAAAGACAATAATTTCTGCTCAATAAATCAAGTTTCACTAACTGTTCACATTGACAATTTATGTATGACAACAATGGTAAAGATAAACATTTACAGGTTATCTATGCAGACAAATCAACTCTATGTCTCCTACTTTAACTGCCACTGCCTTGAAGTATTTGTAGTAAAGTCAAACAAGTCTTAAAAGACAAAAGTTTTCTCTGAAGGCAGGTGGTCTTGGTTCACAGGTGAACATATCAGCCAGTGGGACAAAAATGTGGTCTTTAACCACATGTGGTATTTGTTTACAGGTGGTCTTTAGCACAGTCTGGACTGTATATAATCCCTATGTAAAATTTCTGGAGGATCCAGCACAAGTGGGATGAACAGTCCATTCCATTCCATGGACTGTGGATGAAGCTCTCTCTTTTACACATCTTGGCGACTTGGATTTTTCCTTGTAGCACAATGAGGAAGCATTCTTCCTGTGCCAGTGCTTACAGCCACAGTTCTGACTTGCACAGTGTGACAGCATTTTGTCTGCATTGCACATTCCAAATTAATTTCCTCAATAGTTTTCCAGTGGCATCTCAACAACTTAAAGTTATCAGCTTTGGTGATAGCATGGAGTTGAACTTCTGAAATGGAAATTAAAATTTGGTCAGTGAAGACCAGAATTTTGCCCTCTTATTTTAAGTCCTTGTAATCTGCATGAAAAAGGGGGTATAACTGTGAGAATATTTTTGAGTGAAAATGATGTAGATTATATTGGTAAAATAAATTTTTAAGTTTGAAGATTATAGCTTTATTAGTTTAAGTTATGTACCAAGTGCATAGAATTTTTTCACAAAATCTGAAAAAGTATTTTTAAAAAATATTTGTAGTAGAATTATAGGTCATTTTGGTTATAGCAAGATTAAAATGATGAATATATATTTCATGTTTCAAGTAAATATCTTAAGTAATTTCAAAGTTATAGACTATGTGCATTCAAACTTAAATTAAGACTAAGTGCACAAACAAAAGGGCATAACTTAAAAGATATTTGTGGTAAATTACGGGTCTTGTTGGAAATAATGTTGATTATGATGATTATATATTCCAAGTTTGAAGTTGATATTATTTTCAAACTTAAGGATCAAGCGAAAACTTTGATAGGGATAGATCCCTTATTCTTCCGATAGTCAAGCTAGAAATTCACTTGATAAACTCTATAATGTCCACACGGCTGATCTATTTTTAGCTCAGGTGACCATATGTGAGGTTCAACAGCACTTACCAATTGTGAGGCAAACGGGCCAACAAACATGCTGTATCTTCTCATAGCTTCCTGAATATCAGATGGTTGGATGGCTTTTGTCACAGGGGCCTCCAGGGAGTGGGGCAGGTTTCCCTGAAATAAAATACAAAGCTGGTATATGCATTTTGATAAAACTTCAGAGTTGGATGCCAGATAAGGGGTTCGTTTTGGGCAGTATTTGGGTAGTTAAATGATAATTTCCAACTTTCTGTCCAAACATCACTATGAAATTTAAATTTTGCTACCCAAAAAGGAGTTCAAACAACCTCACTGAACCCCCTTGGATCTGCCCCTGAACTTAAGCATTTAGTCACAAGATATGATTTACCCATCATTAAACTTCTAAATAATGATAGGCCAGTTTCACAGACCTTTTTATGTCGGTTGACAACAGTTAATATTTATAAATAATATTCACATAGTTGTCAAGGTACTATTTCACTCCCAACTGACCTAAGCTGTATAAATCTTTTTAAAAGCCAAGGCAAACCAGACTGTTTGGATGTACAGTCTGATCTGGATCTCGGGTAGCTGTGTATAGTACAAAACCTGCTTCCCATGGAGTATAAGGTAATGCCATTTATGACAAAAAATGGAGCCAAGTGAGAAATGTTGGTGGTCATCAAAGAATTGAAGTATTCTATCAGTATCAGTGTTGCTTCAATGTATCACAGAAATTGTTATCACAGATAAGAAGCTGGTATACTGCACTATGGTGTTTAGGTTATATGAAATACCCTTAACATTACAGTCTACCTTTTTCTTCTTCTTGGGCTTTGACTTTCCACCAGATCCTGTGACCTGACTCGAGCCAGCTGGATTGTTCTGACTTCCTGTTGGAGGTGGGCTCTGTGTCAAACAAAGGTTTCTACTTTAAGCTATTACAACATTACTAATAATTTTATTATTTAACTACCCTTTACTCCATGGGAGTATCTGTTATCCATGGGCTAACAGTTTAGATCCAGATCAGGATGCATATTCATGCCATCAGATCAGAATCTATATTGTTTGTTTATAATTCATTTGTTATTTTTTACCAAGATACAACCAGTGTAGACCCAAATCAGACAACTTGGCTGTGCTGGCTGATCTGTATCTATAGGGATCACATATTTGTTAAAACCCATATAGAGTAAACTGTTAACAAAAAACAAATTATATGTACACTTCTATGTTTTGTAATCAGGTAAAAAGCTATACGTTTTACCTAATAAATGTACATGCAAATATAGATGTTTGTTTCAATGGTTTCAATGAACTCCCCAGAGGTTTTGCTATTGATACCCTTTTCTTAAGCATATATTTTTATGATAATTACAATTATAGAAATTTAAATCAGTATTATAATTATAGAAATTTAAATCAGTAAATTTGAATTATTAAGAAATGCTTTAAACTCCTGACAACTGAACAGACATATGAAAGGACTGATAGTTGAATGGCGAGGCAGACATTACTGCTTTCACAATCCAGATATCCTAGATGGGTTTCAGATAAACAATAGTGTCACCCTTGGGTACTTTGTTAGAATAAAAATCCAAGTACATGAAGAGGCATGACTATCAATCGTGACCTATACCTACAGATTTTAGCCTCATCTTTACATGTACCCTGTTGACATAAAAAATATAATTTGAAAGTTTGGTGTTTTATATGAAATAATAATGTTGATAGCTCACCGTAGTAGGAGAGGTGATAGTTGGGTTTGTCTGGGGCTGTCCCATCACAGCCAGCATTGCTGAGGTCTGGCTAAGATTGTGGCTCACGCTTGGCAGTATGGAGTTGATGGGGTCCGATATATCTGCCTGCATATCCTGCTTTACCAACAGGGCCAGATCTACAATCTGAAAGTTACATATACCTGATTAAAATCATCTGACAGTTGTGTAAGAAGAGTGGATTACATTTAAGGACTGAATCAACATTTTATTGTATTTGTCAGGGTATATGAGGTGTCACACACAACCCTTTCCTCTATACATACACCTTGAGGCATGGGTGAACAGTGTTGGTCCAGATCAGCTGGAATATCTGTGTTGTCTGATCACTGTTTATATTTTTGTTTATTATATTATTTCTGACCGAAATATAAACTCTGTTTACGATTATTTTTTTAAAATTATAATTTCTGACCAAAAAGCATACAGGAAAGATCCTGATCAGACTGCAGAAAGCGCAAGCTGATCAGACTGGACTGATATGTAGGCTGGTACGGATCTACACTGGTTGCTGCTCACACCTGGGATATAAGTGATTGTTAGTGGATCATAATCCACAGCCTGCCCACCCCAACCCTGCCAAACACAAACACATCTGCACAATAAGTCTTTTTAAAGCAGTCTACGATTGAGCATGACTTTATACAGTAATAAGTAGAAGTCATCTGTAAAGTTTTTATCAGGATATATGATAAAGAAAGCATAACCTAAACAGTTACTACAAAAGTTTTATAGTTATTTAAGAGTAGTAGAGAGATCAATAATTAAGTTTGTTCTTCATTGTTTGAGTCATTAATCAAGCAAGCTTTAAGTTTGAAAGTGAAATTTAAGCTTCGTTAGATAATAGAAATGACCTTATCTATTCAAACAAATTAAGGTTCAATGATCACCATATAAATATGGAAGTTTTGAATAAAAAGAAAAGACGGTCTTTGATAAAACTCCCAGGCTACTTAATTATTTACAATGGTTATCCAAAAACAAATACCTTCTGGTATATTTATTGTGAAAATGAACTGTTACCGGTATCATATAAAATAAGTTTTTATATAAGAGTTTGGACATTGTTCATCTCATGCAAATGTGTCTTAATCGAACAAAACCTGGTGTAGGACCACATAGTTCCACTGTTACTATGGACTGGAAACATATACATTTATTGCTCTTAAACTTTAAACTAAGGATTAAAGTTTGAAGAGATATTTATTGTGTTTGACATCATGTAATATATCTTTTCTCATTCATTCAACTTTCTTGTGGTAAATTGTGGATTTTAGCAAGATATTTATGTAAATAGGAATTTACAGACATTAAATTTTACTGTGACAAAAGTTCTTCAAAACACCATAATTTGTTCTTTCACATGCATATGGTATAAATCTGAATAATACAGTTCTCTTTCTTAATAATTTTCTCTCAGGATTAAAATTCATGCATTTTACCCCCAAGCGTGAAATAGGGAAAAATTAAATTTGTGCAAAAATCAAGCATTTCTCAGCAGAAGATGGGTTCTACAAATGGCAAGCCAGTGGTACCCTTGGCTGGACTAGAGGAGGACTCAAAATCACCAATCTGTGACCCATGTGTGAACCAGAACAAACCAGCACAGGGTTGGTGTGAACAGTGCAGTGTGTATCTCTGCAAGACATGTATATCCTCACATACACGCAGTCATGTACTGGCTGTCGGCAAGAGATTACCATCCATCAGACCACAGCATAAAGCTCTGTCACAAGAAGTGCAGGTCAAACAGGTCTGTATATTCATTTATTCCAAATATAGGCTTTTTAATATGTGTGCGACAAGTGTAGATCCAGATCAGCCAGCACATCCATGCAACTTGGTCTGGATCTGCACTACTTGCATACTGGTCAGAAATAACCTAATAAATCTTAAGGAGAACAGTGTAGATCCTGATCACACAATGTGGATGTACTGGATCTAAACTGTTTATCCACACAATAAAGGCGTAAAGGGCTATATTTCCAGTGTTTCTAATAGAACATATATTATGTTTACATGTGAATGTAATTAACAGGGTGCTTTTCAACTAAGAACAAAAAAGAATGTTAAATGGTTCAATCAACTCAAAATGTATAACAAATGCCCTTCAGTTTATTATTGGGAACTATGCAAAACTGATGCATTTGTCTGTAATTTCTTATATAGTGTACACAATTCTTTACTAACCCTCCATCAAATTCCAGTAAATTACTGGCTTAGTTATTCCATGAATTCCAGGCAATGCACTGTGGGGGATAGCAAGCTTTATCTTATATGATTTCATTGAATGCAAAGAATTTCTTCAGATTTTAGAGCAAGAAATTCTGATTCCATTCAAAACTATAAACCAGCAAATTCATACAACTAAATCTGAGACTGATTTGAGGTCCAGTAAAGGTACAATTTGTCCTTACTTTCCATTAAAAAACCTGTTATTATCAAATGTGTCTTGGAAAATCTATATTAGATCCAGATATATTACCAAAAAAATTAGCAGACAGACAGATATTGCACAAAAAATAATATGGTAAGGAAACAGAACATATTTACATGGACTGAAAGACTATGTAAAATTCTTTTCCAATTTAGCGAAAAACTATGAATTGCAAAAATACTCTTGAAGAGGTTTCTTCTTATAGATTTGCTCAAATACATTTTCTTTTGGCAGGCGTTACCCGTGGCGACACTGGAAGACAAAGAGATCAAAACAGAGGAGATCCCACAGTCGCATCGCAACATACGAGGGTGTATCAGTGTGGATAACTACATCGTGACAATCACTCACAAGAATCTCACGCTTTACGATGAAGACTTCGACTGTATCGGTGATATAGATTACAAAGTATTCAATCCCAGCTCCATATGTTCACGGTGTTATGATATTGTAGTATCATTCAAAAGAATTAAAGATGACGCTAATATTGACCCAAATGAAAGAAAGAAATGGCCACCGTTCAAAGATATTCAAATCTATAAACTGGAACCACCAGGTTGTTCATCAGAAGCTAAGTTAGTCAAGAGGGAAGGTTTCAACACTGAAGGAGAGTGCTTTTCTACTGCAATATGTCCATTGTATGACAAAAATCTCACAACGGCTGTTGGAATGAGACTAGATTCGCACCCGGAGAGGGACGACATTGAATTTCAAGTGCAGATTATAAAATCAAATGGAGTTGTTCTAAAAACTCTCAACATTAATCAGATGGGTGAACCATGTTTTACATGTGAGTTTTTCCTATGTGCAACAATGAAATTTGAGGAGATTGTTGTATCTGAGGCAAAGCTGCGTAGGGTAAGGGGACTTAACATGAAACTGGGAAAAACAATTTTTGAGTTTGAAGGTGGTTCTCCACAGGGACTTGCGTATGATTTAAATGACAATATCTATGTATACAATGACTCAGCATTTTACTGGATAGCACCGATGCGCCAGAAGATCCACTACATGCAGCAAGGGTATACCAAGAAGGCCAACAGGAGGGATGATAGGCTGGCTAATGCTATAACGTACAATGACAATAAGAAACTATTGTTTCTTACCAATATTGATAAGAGCACTATTGAAACTTTCCAGATTATCTAGTAATAAACCATACCAAATGAAAATATTCTAATTCATATTTATGTAAATAATCTTAACTTCCTTATATTTTTCGTTTCCTTTTAACCTTTTAATTCCTGGAATTAGGCTGTCACCCATGGCAAAACAGTGTAGATCCAGATCAGATGCACATCAATTCCATCTGATCAGGTTCTAGAATGTTCACATATTATATACTGAAAGACATTAAAAACTCATCACCCATTTTTCAGGTATTTTCATTAATGTAGTCAGTATGAAGAAATTCACCCTATTAGATAATATTTTAACCAACAATTTGTCATTGCCATCAAGAATATCGATTATTTTGTCATTACCAATAAAATATTGAGAGGTACTTGCAATTTATTCTGATTCATTATAAGGATCAAATCTTACATCACAGCGTAAACATTAAGATAAATATTTCAGTGATGCGTTTCTAAAGTCCGTCAGTATATACTGACCACTGTAGATCTAGATCAGATATCACTGAGGTGATTGCTGATCTGGATCAACATGAGACAAAACATGTATATATGGAGCAAAGAGTTAAGGAAGCTTTTGAAAATATAATACACTGTACAGCAAAGATATTGTTTTGATTCATCTCAAGCCAATAAATGTTTTTTCACCATTTCCCAGAAACAAATTAACTAGATATACTATTTCGATAGTATTTCAACTGCTGGGTTATGTTAACCCTTACCCAATGAATATGGCTTATATCCCACGTCTGAGAAGTGCAGATCCAACTCAGCCTGCATACCCTTTCAGTATGATCTATATCTACACTGTTCACTTCTTGGTCATAAATAACAAAATAAATCTTAAAATGACAAATGTAGATCCTGATCAGGATCTACATTGGTTGCACATGGGATATAAGCCATATCCAGTGGAGTGGAGTGAAGGATTTACAATGTAATTCATAATCTATTGGAATCATCTAAGTATACATGAAAACAGGACCATTAAACTAGAAGTGGTATCAAATTGTGAGATGCTGAAATTGACAAACAATGATTACACCACAAAGTCACAAACATCATCAAACTTACACATTAACCCTTTAATCCATATATATGCCTTTTATCTGATGGGCAAGGTCCAGATCAGCCGGCACATCCAATCCATCTGATCAGGATCTGCACAGCTGGCTTTTTGGTCAGAAATTATCTAATGAATCAAAAAGTGAAAAGTGCAGATTCTGATCAGATGGCACAGATGTACTGGCTGATCTGGACCTACACTGTTTTCACACGCTATTAAATGGGTGTATAAGGTAAAGGGTAAAGCAAATATATACCTGTGCTACAGTTTCATATGCCAAATATGAGATCAGCTCCAAACAGTGTAGATTAGGTTTAACCTCCAAGTTGACACCTGTCAACAACCAATCCTTGAACCTCTGAGATTTGTACTTTCTTCCTGAAATATGCAAATGTATACTTCTAGTATGTATACCTAGAATTGGATCATATGCTGCCCTCCAATACACAGATAATATTGATGTTAAAATGTTTTACAATGAACGAATAAAATTTTTAATAAATCGAACAATTGTGAAAAAGGAGTTATCTTTTTTTTTTTTGTAAGGAGTTTTACTGACACTGATATATCACTGCGGTAGTTGTTGTACCAGTAAGTCACCCAAACTTTCAGTTTGAGCTTCACATACAAGTTAAGATGTTGATGCTGAATGACCACACAATCTTTTCACTAACTATTTCAAATGTGACCTAGACCAACTACAGATTTTGGCTAAATCAAAACCATGTTGTCATAACATATAAAAATTTAAAAGTCTGATGGAGAAATATTTGGAAATGGCAAAATTATAGCCAACTTTCACTTTTTGCAACAAGGTCTAAGTAAGTACAAACATTTTAGAACTCTTTCAAATGAGATCTTGACCAATAAATTTTGTACAACCGTGTTGTCATAGGCAGTATAATTTGAAAGTTTGACGGAGAAATATTACGACTTGGCAAAGTTACCATCAACCTTAAATTTTAATGACAAAATATATGTACAAAAAGGGGCACAACACGTCCAAATGTGACCCTTATCTACAAATTTTGGTCACATCACATGATTACCAAATATAATATGTAAGATTCCCAATCATCTATCACAGTCAACAAATATAAAGCAAATGAAATCTAAAGCATTTTAAACAGTACACACAAAAAAACTAATACAGGAAGAAAAATTAACACAAAGTATGTGAAGCTAAAAGTAGCATCTGTAGAATTGTTTAGAACTAAACTGGTCAGCTGGCAGACATTAGACATAAGGAAAGTCAAAGCCAGTCCCTGTGAGACAGGACAGCATAGAGACATGGTAACATTATGAACTTACCAAAATTAGCCTGCCTTGCTTCACAGAATTCTAAGTATTGCTTTGGGTCAAGACATCTTGCTCTCAAGTCTGCACGCTGAAAAAAATTACTGTAAGGCTCAGAGAAAAACAACAAACCATCAAGGTAAAAATTGGGTCAAGTCATCTTGCTCTCAAATCTTCAGGCTGAAGAAACAACATAACTGTATATTAAGTTTAAGGTAAAAATATGACACGGAGTGTGACTGATATTCATTATTTTTTATTAAACTACCTTACAAGTTAAGCTGTTCAAAGTTTTAAATTTCTAAGAGTCACTTGCGTATGTTTTTTTTCACTTTTATATTCTAAAGGGGGAGGGGAAAATAACAGATCCAAGATCAATTTATGGTAGCCTTACACAAGACAAAACTTTGTCATAAAGAAGAACTCACCAGCAGTCGTTCATACTTGATATCATCCACAGCATCATCTTCAAACAGGTCCAGCAATTCTCCTATCAACAAAAGATTACAAACACCATGCAGTGATCTCCCCTTAAGTCTTACTCCAAACATACACTTTTATTGAATGGGCAAACAGTGTATATCTAGATCAGCCACATCAGTGCAATCTGATCAGGATCTACACTCTTTGCTTTTAGACTCATGAGGTTATTTCTAACAAAGATGCAACCAGTGCAGATCCAGATCAGAGGGAACAGATAGTTGGCTGATAGGGATCTACATCTACATTGGTTGAACACACAAAACAAGCATATATATGGAGTAAAGGGTAAAGCATCATAATGGAAATCACTGCTACAATGAAACTCTGTAACTGGATTTTTACTGTTCTTTTCATTGTTTTATTAAAATATATTTTGAAATGGTCACTAGTCTGCCAAGTTTATACAATGTGTTGTCATTTACATTACAAAATGAATCAATAAAAATAACTGTAAATGATGAATTTAAAAATGACACTTGATATGCAATGATTTTTGTCAATGAAAATTCTGTGTTGAGATTTCAAATACCAATCCATTCTACCCTTTACTCTATATATATACACATTTTTACGCATGTGAGACCAGTGAAGATTCAGATCAGCCAGCATATCTGGAACGTTTAATCTGGATGTGCACTGGTCGCATCCTGGTCAGAAATCCCTTAATGAATATCAAAAAGTGAACTGTGTAGATCCTGATCAGATGGCACAGATGTGCAAGTTGATCTGGATCTACACTGTTAGCCCATATGATAAAGGCATAACTATGGAGTAAAGTGTTAACCTGCAGTAACAAAATTTAGTGGCACAACCTAAATATATGTCATTGTGCACTTATGTATACTGAAAAACATTACCATAGTGAAAGTGATGTCATTTGGTATATTTATGATGCTCCTAATTGTTTATAATTTTTTGGAAAAGATCCCAACAATCTAACTCCATCTCATGACCAAATCTGTCAGGATAAGACTGATGTTCTTAACTTTCTGTCCCATAATTCAAAGCATGTCTGTCAAAATGTAACACACTACACATAACACACGCCAAGATACCAACTCCATGGTCAGATGCAGGATTTCCAGGAAGGGGATTCATTTGGGGCTGTGAAGAGGTATTTTTATAATAATTTCCAACCTTCTAACCTAAAATTCATATGAAAATTAAATATTGCTGCCTAAAAGTGGGTTCGAGCAAACCCATGAATCCTTTTCTTTATCTGCCCCTGAAATGTTTTGTTTTACCAACAACCTACCTGTCTGATCAATAGAAGACAGGAACTCATAACAAATTTTTCTCCTCTTTCCCTGAGTCTGTAATGGCTTCACATCAGTTGCTGAATGATAAAGGTTGAAGGTTCTAAAACTGAATTTGGAAACCAGTCTCAAATCTCAAGCATCTGATTGGCCGAAATGGCGAATGGCTTTATGAAAACATACCACATGATCTTTTATTAATAAATGGCTTATTTTTAGCTACATGATGTATTACAATATAAGTTCTAACTCAGAAATATCATCAGAACCATTAAAGCTCTAGTTATTTCTGTTAAAGTTAACATTCCAAGAACTTTTCATGCTGTAATTAATTTTGTTTTGTACAAAATCTGTATTTCATGTCTAACAGATCATAGATTATTCTTTTTTATCAACTAAGAACACCTTTCTGGACATGTAACACACTGCCATATTGTTTAGTTTTGCATTCATCAAAGTTTGCACAACCATTTTAACCAGCCATTATGCAGTAATTAATTTGAATATTTCAAATTTATAAACAACAATGGTTAAAGTTGTTGATTTCTTAAATTAAGTCTTTTTTATTGCATTTTCCAAAGTAACAAATATACACAAATTACACCAAAGCAAAATGAACAGGTTCCACTGCAAGTCACATGACTAAACCATGTATCATATGACTCCCCAATATGTCTTATGATGCCTAAACATGTCTCATGTGTCAACAGTATGTCATATGACTTAACAGCAATTTCACATGATTCCACAGTATGTTGCATAGTCCTAAGTAAACAATCTCATGTATATTATATCTAACTTAAAAAAGCTGCCTAAAAGTCTATTAAAAGATGAAAATTAAGAGTGGATGCTGCTAAAAAATCGAGATTTCTTTAAATTTGTAAAAGTCTATTTATTGTAAAAAACAGAACCTGAAGTATTTTGCAGACATTGACTGAATAGCAAACAATGTAGAGCCAGTTAAGTCTTATCATATTCTATTAGCTCTTTCTCCATGGATTATGGCTGTTTGTTATGGGTGAACAGTGTAGATCCAGATCAGTCAGCAAATCTGTGCCATCTGATCAGGATCTGTTCAGTTTTAGATTTGTTGGGTTATTTCTGACCAATAGGTGATCTGTGTAGATCCAGATCAGATGGCATAGACGTGCCTGCTGATTGGGATCTACACTGGTCACACATGCAATAAAATCCACATATATATCATTACTTAAGTGCAATAACAGTATATCTCCTTTCAATTGTACTTATACAGCTCTTGCACTAAGATGACAATATATATTGTGTAAAGGATTAACCCTTTCCTCCATATACACACCTTAATGGCATGTAGTGGCACATCCGGGATGTGCCGTCTGATCAGGATCTGCACTGTTCGCTTTTTGATTCATTACGTGTAGGTTATTTCTGACCAAAATGCGACCAGTGCAGATCCTGATCAGATGGCACTGGACGCACAAGCATAAAAATGTGCATATATGGAGGAAAGGGTTAAAGAAGCACGAGTGACTACCAGTATCTGCTGCATCCTCATCATCCACACTGGAGCTCCTGTGAATAGACGCTTTAAGGTCCTTCATATCCATATAGCGCAACAACCGCGATAGCTTCACCTGAAATATAACATTTCATTATATAGCGCAACAACTGTGATAGCTTCACTGGAAATATAACATTCCAATATATAGTGCAACAACTGTGATAGCTTCACTGGAAATATAACATTCCAATATATAGTGCAACAACTGTGATAGCTTCACTGGAAATATAACATTCCAATATATAGTGCAACAACTGTGATAGCTTCACCTGAAATATAACATTCCAATATATAGTGCAACAACTGTGATAGCTTCACCTGAAATATAACATTCCAATATATAGTGCAACAACTGTGATAGCTTCAATGGAAATATAACATTCCAATATATAGTGCAACAACTGTGATAGCTTCACTGGAAATATAACATTCCAATATATAGTGCAACAACTGTGATAGCTTCAATGGAAATATAACATTCCAATATATAGTGCAACAACTGTGATAGCTTCACTGGAAATATAATATTCCAATATATAGTGCAACAACTGTGATAGCTTCACTGGAAATATAACATTCCAATATATAGTGCAACAACTGTGATAGCTTCACTGGAAATATAACATTTCATTATATTGTGCAACAACCGCAATAGCTTCTCCTGAAATATAACATTTTATTAATATTTTGAACTAAAACAAGAAACTTCAGATGTTTGTTTTTCAAATCTGTTGTAGTTTAATTTTAATTATGAAAGGTTACTCTATCACATGTTACTTAACTCTTAACCCGTTTCTCCATATATACGTATTTCTACACGTATGTAGAATCCAGATCAGCCGTCACGTAAGTGCCGTCTGATCATGATCTGTACTGGTCACTTTTTGGTCAGAAATAACCTAATAAATCAAATAGCGAACAGTGCATATCCTGATAAAGGTGTGTCTATGCAGGAAAGGGTTAATAAAAACATTTAAGTTACTGATATTATTTAATAGGTCCAGGAAATCCAGAATTAAAAACAAATGAAAATAGTGACCAGCATAAAATCTCAGCTATCCGATTGGTTGAAATTGAGCACCATCTCAAAACTCACCAATGGACAGCTTGAATTCTGAGACAGGTTTACTTTTTTAGTTGTATAAGGCTTAGTAACTTTAAATTAATCACTTATCTGAGCCTTTTGATTGTGATCTGCACAGTTCCCTATTAGATTAATTAGGTTATTTCTTAATAAGAACCAATCAGTGCAGATCCAGATCTGAAGACAGGGATCTGCTGGCTATCTGGATCTACCTTTCACAATCTGATAAATCCATATGCATGAAGTAAAGGATTAAATAGTTGAAATAAAGATATAAAACAAGTAATTTATATGTCTGGAAATGGTTTGAATGATCAAGATGTCTCTTTCATGATTAATGTGATCGTAGTTTTCCATAATATTTTCCAGATATTTCTACTTTTCTTCTGTAATGTAACTCATACTGAAGTTTCCATAAATGATCCATTCAACTATTAAGGTATCATTTCTACAATTTAATCTAAACTCATGTGCTTTCCTCAAAGATATGTGCCCACACAGGATCAGGAATACCAAACGGTAGGATATGGTATGATATGGAGGTTGATATTTATGTCTAGTCAATGATCTTGTAAACTTCTCCTTTAAAGGAACACCTGTGTATTCTAAAAACATAAATGTTCTGTTCTGAAAATATAATATTTAAAAACATATGTCCTTATGATATTTTATTTGTTACTAAGTTTGTTTTAAGAACTAAGAATTTGCTTCTGGGAGTGGATAACCATGTTTTTGTTTTAACTGATTTCATTAACTCTTTACACCATATACCATGTTTACTAATTTTATCGCATGTGCCACCAATAGATCCAGATCAGCCAGCACATCCATACCATCTGAACAGGGTCTGCAGTGTGAAAACAATATCAAGGAAGGAAAGGTTTAACACTTATTAATCTTGTCTTATTTGACTCAGTATTCCAGGCACTGCATAATAAATGGATGGAAGTGAAAATTATTAAAGGAAGAAAATATCAAGTGCTTTCAAAATATCAAAATATAATATAAACTACAAGAGACTCTCAACACAGTAAATGTGATGCAATATTGTTTCACAATCAATGTACATGTGAATATTTGAAGCTAATGTTGTTGCACCATTACTAATGCAGAAAAATTAACTTATATAAGAAGTTTGGCAAAATTTGTTCCTTTTCAGTAATTTATTGGCATTATATTAGTGCAAAAACTGTATCAGTACCATTTGAATAAGAATTTTGTTCACATAGGGCAGAGTTTAAACAACAAGACCAACATCCTTGTTGATAAAATTAAGATTTTCTGATTGGCTGTCAGAGTATTTCAAAACATTAAATGAGTAGTGATTTGTTTACCTTGTCTTTTCTCATCAGGAAGAGAATGTCCTCCACTCCGATTAGCTTGGCCCCTCTCATACTGGCAACATCCGATGCTTTGTATAACTACAATCATTAAAAGCACATAACATAACATTTCGCTGTTTTGTTATTTCAAAGGCAATAAAATTTTCATAATATGCAGAGAACCAGGATATATGCTGACCTTGGAAATTAGAATGAGATGACTTATATACATGTAATTGAGTTCAGTGTACACTGTGCACACTTATGTGAGTGCACCATATCACTGTAGGTCAGTTCTCTCCCTTGGGTTTTATGGCAGTTCTCTCCCTTGGGTTTGTTGGTGGCCACACTGGTTAGAGGTGAGATTCTTCTATTTCAACACAACTCATAGTAACATAACAATATTTTGAAATATGATTATTCAAACTGACAGTTGAACTTAAAGTGATCTCATCTTTCATTTATATTTAACTACAAAACTACGCAATAATTCAAAATCTAAGTACTCATAAAGTGCAGAAACAAGAACAAGAAATCAAGTCCTTTCATTGCTTAAGAGTTTGGGATTATGAAGCAGACAGCTAGCTTTCAGGGGGTACAGCCTAAATGGTGGCTACCGTACTTTAAGCGAGGAATTTGGTGGCTGCTTTCCAATATGGCAGATAAAATAGTGAAATTTTGATACTTGTGCGGATATAGTCACAAAGTAAGCACATTATATTCAAATATTTCCTTTAATGACGCATACCATTCGGATCTACGATGTTTACGCTTGACTCGGTTTTTTGTTTGAGCTTCCTAGCTGTCCTAACAAAAAAGTTATTGAAACAAAACATTGTAAGGTTTGTTGTGGATTTTTTATTGTCCTACGCGAAAGTCTGGTTTTTCTTTAAAATCTGATTGACACATGCCCCAATGGAGCATGTTTACACCAAAATATGTCCAGAATGGATTGTTTTAATTTTCTGGAAAAAATATCTCCATGAGAAAACGGTCTATCGCCAACAAATTAAGGTTTAAGCTCAATTCCTGTGGCTGATTTCAAGCCATATTTGGTGGCTGCTGTCTAGTAATCTCCAACAAAGAGCCGTACCGTTCCGTACTCCCACTAACACACAATGTTGAACGTCATGTGTCGAGACAAAACTAGGCTTTTTGGTGCATTTTTGCACAAAAATGCTGGGCTTACTGTATTTATCTATAATGTATTTAAAAGACCTTACCTCCTAGGCTCCTACTTTTATGTGGATTTCAGCATTGTATTGTTAATCTTAAATCAACTATGTCTGTTCCAAATATACAATAACAATATGCACTAAATCCAGGGGTTCCCCGATTCAATTGCATTTAATGCATGTCCTTGTTTTTCAAACTTTTTTTTTTCAAATAACACACAACAGCAGCAAACAACTGTGTCACTTTGTGATGAAAACAAACATTATTCTCTCCTGACAAAAACTGTTTAACACGTTGTCTCAAAAACAAAGCTAAATAACTGTTGATGGTTTTTAATTATTTTGTTGCTTTCAAAACAGTCCCATTGAATTAAGATTAAAATGCATTTCATATATTTTCTGTTGAATATCTACTGTACAATGAAACAGCAAAGTGTAAATATGCTTTGGGGCCCGGCATTTCTCAGTAGGAACTGGCTATTATTTGACCCAAAATTCTTTTTAAAAATTATGAGATGAATCAACTGGTCTTCAAGAGTCTTAAAAACCATCAACAGTTTTTTAAGTTTTGTTTTGCCATGCGAGACCAACAGCAAAAGTACACATAAGATTACACATAGTTAAAATAAAATACAAGGTCCCGTGTCTCAGTGGTAGCGCATCAGACTACCAGTCGAGACGGCGCTCATTTCTTCCACATTGTTTGTTGGAAAATCAGATTTTTATCTAGTGTTTCTTCAACCACGGAAAAAATGCAAAACAGCAACAACATTATAGAAATGCATATGCGGTCGAACTGCATTCAGATATTTTCGTAACATAAAAATAATTAAAATTAAAACATCTCTCATTTCGCTCATCTATATTGGTCAATACCTAGCCTGATGAAAGACCTATTAGTTGAGGCGGAGTCAAAGGTGTAGTTTAAATGTTTGTCCCCCCCCCCCATGATCAGTATACCGATTTGGTCGCTATGCGTTCCCATGAAAGTTGCAAGTAGATCAACTGGCCGTCGTTACATGACTGAATTGTTGTTAAATAATACGAACGAAATAAATAAATTAACAATGAAGCAAACTATTTCTGAGACATTCTGAACCTTTTTTTTGTCAGGTGAGAATAATGTTCGTTTTTATCACAAAATGACACAAGTGTATGCTGCTGCTGATTTATTTGAAAAACAAAATGTTTTTGAAAAACAAGGGCATGCATTAAAATGAAATTGAATCGGTTGCATTTGCTACACATGACAGATCTTGAATCTTCACGGAAAACTTTGGATTTAGTGTAAGTTGTTATTGTATATTTGTAACAGATACAGTTGATTTAAGATTAACATTACAATGCTGAAATCCACATAAAAGTAGGAGGTAAGGAATGTTAATGACATGATATATAAATACATTTAGCCCATCATTTTTGTGCAAAAATGCACCAAACAGGCTAACAGCAGCCACCAAATATGGCTTAAAAGTACATCAGCCACAGGAATTGACAAAACCTTAATTTGTTGGCGATAGAACGTTTTCTCATGGATATATTTTTCCAGAAAATTAAAACAATCCATTCTGGACATATTTTGGTGTAAACATGCTCCATTGGGGCATGTGTCAATCAGATTTTAAAGAAAAACCAGACTTTCGCGTAGGACAATCAAAAATCCACAACAAACCTTGCAAGGTTTTGTTTCAATAACTTTTTTGTTAGGACAGATAGGAAGCTCAAATAAAAAACCGAGTCAAGCGTAAACATCGTAGATCCGAATGGGATATGTCATTAAAGGATATATTTGAATATAATGTGCTTACCGTGTGAATATATCCGCAAAAGTATCAAAATTTCACGATTTTATCCGCCATATTGGAAAGCAGCACGAAATTCCTCGCTTAAAGTACGGTAGCCACCATTTAGGCTGTACCCCCTGGCTTTGTTTCTCTGCAACAAATATCAATTGAACCCTTTATTCCATGGCATATTGCTGTGTTCCTATGCCTGATCAGGATTAAACTGTTCACTTTTAGATTCATTAGGCAATTTCTGACAAAGACACAACCAGTGTAGAGCCTGATCAAGTAGCTAAGAATGTGGGACTTGATTTGTACCAGTTTTCTTTTTCTGGATATATGATATACCTATTAACTACAGATATGATATACCTATTTACTACAGATATATGGGTTAAACTTATGGTATATGTGACTAGTGACTAGTGTAGATCCAGATCAGCACAGATATGCTAGAGGATCTGGATCTACACTGTTGGCCAAAGGGAAAAAATCAATACATATGGAGTAAAGGGTTTTTTCACAAACAAAACTGACCTGGTGGCTATTTAAAGCTAAACTGACACGTGCCTAGTTTCCATTAAAATATGTTCCAATATAAGTAATCATCTGTATCTTATACACATTTATCGAAATCACACACTAACAACGCCATAAATTAAAATTAACAGCTACAATTTAAGCGCTGTCAAAATCGGTAAAATTTCGGAGTGGGTGGAGCTTAATATCGATGACGTCATTGGATCTTTCACGCTTATAATTAATAGGGCTAATTGTATAATTATTAGATGAGCGCAATAATGATATGGTGATAAATTATAATAAAAATGGGTGTTTGTGCTATTATTGATTGCAAAAACAATCAGAATCAAAAGGATATTAGTTTCTTTCGATTTCCCGATAAAGAAAAAGACAGTAAAAGACATAAAATATGGGTTGATAGGTGTAAAAGGAAAGGACTATATGCAGAGACGTGGAGTCCCACTAAAGGTTCCCGGATTTGTGAGCATCATTTTGATCGGCAGTCTTTAGTTGTTAATCCTGTTATTGAACAATCAATGGGGGTGAATTTTCCTAAACGTTTGAAAACAGACGCGGTGCCGACGATATTCAAATACAGAGGAAATGTGAATACGTCGCCAACAAAGAACTACGACGTGACAAGACCCGTCCTTAGGAAAAAAAAGAGCTCAACAAGGTTGGTTGAATAATAACATTTATTTTATCATTTGACAACTCTCAAGAATTATTAACCTGTTAAAAGATTATCATTTTGTCACCAGGTTCCACAAGAAAGCAATTATAATAACACAATTGAGAATAGTCAATTCATGTTACAAGTTTCTCATGCCCAACTTTGCGTTGAATCACCATGTTTACTGTTCTATTTCGTCTTTATATAGAATATATCAATATTTGAAGAGAATCTACACTTAAAACAGTTATCTTTGTATCAGTTATTTAACGTTATATTATTTATATATATATATTACCGCCAATGTGTATGACCTGAATGTTTGCCCGCAAATGCTTCAGGAATAAGTGCACTTTTTACTCTAAGTTTTTTAATTTTTACAAATATCTTATCAAAAATATTTGCTCTAAAATACTGTCTGAAGTTGATTATCAATTAAAGCACAAGCTAATTTTCACCGTCCTTTGACAAGCGTGTGATCTATGCTGCTAACTGCTCGATGCATAGGACGGTCACGCACCAAGTTTGTTACATGGTATAACGGCCTATGTCCCTAATCCACTGATTTAATTAGCGCATCCGGTGACAAAATTGATCAAACGACTTATGATATATGCCGCTCATTCAGGACACTCAGGACGAGTATATCACATCTGGCCGATATCTTGCACTGTAAGAGTTAATTAATGAAAGTGTGTGCAGATCAATCTTTAAATTATATCCGTTATTTTTATTTAGTAAATTAGTACATTTAGTTACCAAGCCGTCTTCCATAACTTTTACTCAGTTAGTGTAAATCTTAACAGGAAAATTAGAAAATTGTAGTTTTTGTGGTAAATTTTGGTTGCTCAGATTATAAACCTATGATATCTTTTTTTCTAAGTTGGTTTTGTGAAGAGGCTATAAGTGTTGAAACTGACTATTCTTGATATGCATATTTAACTTTATATGCCTTATCTTACTGTCCATTTAAAGTCTCTAAAAAACAAAACAGATTTGTAAAAGTGTATTAATCGCTTTCTTATTTTGAAAAAAAGTATTTTTTTAGCCACCTTAGGATTCGAGAGGGTGGGACTGACATACAGTCTGTACCCTTGTTAAGAACTACGATGAAAAATGTAACAAGAAATGAAATGAGAATTACATATTTAGGATTTTAGTCTCTATAAGAAAGTCAAATATATGACAGCGTGCATCATTTTTTCGCATTTGTTTGAATTCCTGGAAAGCATATTCTCTCGTTTCGAACCTTCTCTAAAATGAAATCCCGTTTCTTATTCAGTTTTAATACATTATTGGTATTATAGGAAGGCGTTTAATTTTCACATCCGATGCTGGAAGCCTTGTATTTCATGGCAACAAATACTCTCCATTTCCTTGTCCATGACCACGCATCTCCCTCATGTACACCTAAAACATACAACACTGGAAATGTAAATCATGGAATGTGTATAGCTATATACTTTACATACCAGATTTATGGATCTATACAATTATATCGAAAAATCACACGTGGAAAATAGTTGTAGGAATAGAAGGAATTATGAGGGGGGAAACGTTATTTACCGAATCTATCGCCGAACGAAATTAGTAAAACTTGTGAAAGGTACACCCCATGTTGATGACAACATATTCTGGCAATTTGTTATAACAAGAAATTCGACAATTCGTACCAGTCAGTGTTTCCTAAACGATTGTTTGTCCCAAATTCTTGATCAACTGCTTCTTCCTCGTCGCTAATATCCGTCAAACTATTCTCGCTTTTAGAGAGTCCTTTTGTCGTATATTGTCTGAATTCTGGCTCGAACTGAAAGGGCTGGATGCCTACAACCCTTTCAACGTACAGACTTTCATCAAATTCTTCGTATTCCTCCATTTTTAACAGTTATTTGTAAGATGTTTACGCGTTTCTGCACTAAAGTCTATTGTAAGATGGCGGCCTGCGATCCAATGACGTCATCAGCCAAACGGAGTTGTTCCCCTTACATTTTTCCGACCGAAATTTTGTAGCCTAAATTCTTCAATATTATTTTGATGGAATCTGATGTAAACTGTGTCGTTCGATCAAAAAACGATTTTATTTCGTTTTAGAATAACATAATGTGTCATTTAAGTACAAAATTTACAAAAGTTTGGAGTCATTTGTCACTTTATCTTTAAAGCAAAGCAGGCAAACACTGAGTCCTTTTTGAATCATTGACAAACTTGAAGTCTTAACAGTAAAATTTTATTTACACCTTCAGAATTATTTTCAAAACCAAGCAAATTCTGAAATCCATAGCAACCATATTACAATTATCAAAATGATACTAAAAAGCTTTTTCATTTAATCATCAATGTGATCATGTTTCAAACCTGCAAAATCTAAAACTTCTAGAATGTTTGTTTGAATTTTTGTTTTTAAATTAATGTTTGCACGACCAAAAAAAGCATTGTCTGAGAAAAGATATTGATTAGACTGTATTATGACAGCCAAATGTAACAGTGCATTTGAAAATAACAAAACAAAAGCAAACAGTTTCGGAATAAATTTCTCTTAGTGATTCTGAATGGAATAAGCATATCTAAACCATTTTGATAAATGAGATATCAGAGCCTTTTTTCCCTCATTAATAGGGGCCATTTACATGCACCTTCCCCTCAGAAAATTTCTTTAAAATCATGCAATTTTCCCCAAAAAGTAACTTTACACCAGGTTTTTTAATTTCCTTTAAGAGCAGAAATCGTGCTATTTTCCCCAAAATTATAGGGCATGGGCCCCTTCCCCTGCTGGCGGTGAAAAAAGCCCTGGGTATAGTCTTTAACCTTATATCAAAACAATAATTATGTTGATTCAAAGAAGGTCTGGTAGCACAAGGCAAAATGTACATTAATGTCCACAGTTAATAACTTCCATATACATTGTACTAAGCTGTGATAAATCAAATGATGTGATAACTTGAATGATCTCTAAGTTCATAATTATGGTTCTTTAAGTTAATCATTTACTCAATACGGGTTTTATCACATGTGCTACCAGTACAGATCCAGATCAGCAAGCACATCTGTGATGTGTGATTACAATCTCAACTGGTCACCTCTTGGTCAGAAACAACCTAGTGAGTCGAAAGCAAAAAGTGCAGATCCTGATCAGAATACATGAATGTTCCAGCTGATCTAGATCTAAACTTATACAGCCATATCCCATGGAGTAAAGGGTTAAAGAAACTGGACTTTATAGTGTGTGTGTACTGGTTTGTCACCCAAGGAGCAGTCAGCAAGCACAACTATTAGCACCTACTAATATGTGGACGATGAGTTCAACATATCAAAATTTAACTTCAGCTTCCAAATTTGTTGGTTAAACCCCTTTCACACTAGGGTCGCATTCTCACGGCGATCCCACGGCATCCAAGAACGCCGAGGTGAGCGCAGTACGATCACAAGCATCGCCGCAGCAACGAAGTGGCATCGCCAGTAGATGCAGTGGGACCGCTAGAACACCTAGCCACAGCGCTCACTTTGAGCATGCACAAAACAAAGGCCATTGCTCGGTGTTCTGATAAGAGCGCAGTAGGGTCGCCGTAAGGTCGCTGTAGCAGCGCAGTAATATCTCCTACAACACCACACAAGCTCCGCGGGCACGCACAAAGGTCGCAGTGCGAATGCCATGGTAAACAGTGGCGCTTGCCTGGAGATTGCACGGCGTTTTCTGAGATGTCACTGCGACTCTACTGCGCTTAGTGACACGTCTACGGCGCTTATACGGAGTGTTGTTTTTTTAATGCACTCTTGCAACGACTGTACGGAGCTGTCACGGTGATCATTGCGCTCCCAATGCGCTTCTACTGCGTTGTCATGGCTATCAATGCGCTCCTAATGCGCTTCTTCCAAGAACTACAAGATTTACAAACAAACTCATTTCACTGTGACTGATATCGGCCTACTGCTGGCCTATATCCAGGTCAAGCAGAAACACCAAGATGCAGACCTTACGCCTGTCATTCTTACACGACGAAGGATGAGGGCTCAAGGGCGTATGAGAGTTTTGGTTCAATCATGGCTAGACGAAGGCAGAAAGTGGCAGCAAGGCCACTATCACCGACTCATGCCTGAGCTGCGATATGAGGATCCTGCAAGTTACTTCAACTAACTAAGTGCAACCCGCACTGTAAACTTACTAATATAATGAACGGATTCTTTCACTCATCTAGTATTGCGACGGCACTTTCAAAGGAAGAATTCTGAGAACCCCACACAGACATGTTCTGTTGGCGGGTTTTGGTCACTGCTGAGGTGAAAACGCAGTGCACGTAGTGGACGCCTCGTAAAATCGCCATGAAAGCGCAATGCACGCAGTGGAAGTGCCATAAGAGTGCCGTGAAAGCGCAGTGCACGCAGTGGAAGCACCGTAAGAGTGCAGGCAATCGCCAACAAGAACTCTGTAGGAACGCGATAAAATGCCATGTGAGTTCCGTAACTTTGCCTTGGCCACAGTGAGGATGCCGTGACATCTCCATCGTCACGACGTTCTGGAAAATTTAAGTATGCCATGGCAACGCAGTGGAAACGTGCTATAGTGTGACAGGGCCTTTATATAATAATAACTTACCAATGTAACCATTTGTTGCTGGGTAATATCCTCCACCAATATGGCTGACTCTTGTAATGGCCGTCTGCAGTCTCCAAGGCCATGCCTGAAACAATGATATCTAGATAAAGTATTTATACACCCATCTTCTTCAACTGGAAACTTAAGATCTCTTATAGTAAGTGATTCTAACCCTTTACTCCTTATAATACAGTCTAACCTGTCTTTAGCAAGGGAGTGATAAAAGGTGCTCAGACAGGTGGTTGTTAAAGACAGTAAAAAGTTAGATTAAAATGTCAGTTTAGGTCATACTCAAACTGGCTGTTAAAGACAGGTGGTTGCTGTTCGCAGGTGGCTGCTAAGGCAGGGCAGGTTTCACTGTACGCCTTTTATCCATGGGCTAACAGATGTGCCATCTGATCAGGATCTGCACTGCTCGCTTTTAGAGTCAAAGGGTTAATTCTGACCAAGAAGTGAATAATGTAGATCCTAAAGAGACAGTATGGATGTGCAGGCTGATCTGGATCTACACTCTTCACATTTTTGAATTATTTTATCCTTTTTCAATCAGTTCAACTATAGCTGTGAAGAGAGTAAAACGCTAATTAAACTCACATTAAGCACAAGCAAATACTTAAAAATTGCCTTTAGTTATTGTAGCCAAGGTTATAAACTGAGCATGGAAACCGGTCGCAAATCTCAAGCACTTGCCATTTCAGCCAGTCAGATGCTTGAGATTTGAGACTGGTTTCATATCTCAGTTTTATAAACTTCAGCACTGGTGTCTACTAATCTTAAATAATATAACCTGCAAAAAAAGTGTGATATACAACTATCCTGGAAATGAGATTATTTATTCTGCTGACAAAGATTTTCTCTCATTTTTTAAAGGTCAGTTACTTTAATGATTCCCAATGGAGGTATCTGCAATCCAGACCGTGTCCCACTGACCTAGTTCAAACAACAGAGCTGAAGGTTATAAAACTGTGATTGGAAACCAGTCTTAAATATCAAGCATCTGATTGGCTAAAATGGCTACTGGTCGCCATTTCTGCCAATCAGATGCTTGAGATTTGAGATTGGTTTTCATGCTGAAGTTGCAGTTTTGTAACCTTGGGCACAGATCAGAGAGATAATTTGAATGATTTCAAAGTGCATAAGAAAGCCAAAAGGAGGCATGTTTCCAGCTCACCCACGGGTGGCCAAATATAACTTAGCAATTTAGTAAGAAACAGCGAAGTAAACCAAGTCAAGTCATGTGAACGGAAGTTCATGGTTCTCGCTTTCTCTGTTGCTAAAATATTTCATGGATGAAGGAAACCTGTTTGGGAATACCCCTTTGAATACTTTCATATCATTTGATTATTAAATGGCAGCCAATCCAAATCATTGTTTCAAAAGCACCTCATCAAAAAGGTAGTTTCTTTGGTCATCTTCATGTTAAAGTACGGAGTACGAACATGTCCTGGGATATTTGTCCCTAGAAAATTTCAACCCCCCTAGAATATTTCGACCCAAGTTCTAAACTCATGCACATTTGTTAAATAATGAAATGGTATCTGAGTTTAAAACATCTATTCTAAGGATCTGCACTATGCAATATCTGATCAGATCTGCACTGTGCAATGTCTGATGAGGATCTGCACTATAAATATCTGATAAGGATCTGCACGATCACTAGTTTTTTTTAACGATTTCTGCAAAACCTCATAAACATTACCCCAGTTATGATTAGACTTTATCATAGGACTGACATTAAGACCTGCAGATTCTCGTCCCTTCCTGCCCCCTTTTTTTTTAAATTATTATTTATAAAAATTTCAAATTTGTGTGTGACAGTAGTGAATCCAAAGATTATTCAAGTACTTGTGTACCATTTTTACTACTCTTTACCATCCCTGTAAATTACTCTAACTGACCTTCTGCATGTATAGTGAAATTATTTACAAATTTGACTAAATGTCATCCATTTACAAAATTGCAAGTTTTACAAGATGGTTTCCTCATCTGTAATACTTTTCCTGAAGACATAATACCAGACAACCTCAAATACTGATGCCACCTTCCAGCACTAATAAAGATCAGCACTGTTCCCTTACACATTTATTAGATTATTTTTTTACCAAGATGCTATAATTGTGGACCCATATCAGAATGCACATATGTGCAGGCTTATCAGGATTTACACTGGACATACATAGGAATGGAGTAAAGAATAAAACACATTTTCTAACCTTATACACAATGTTTCAGCTTCAGTAATGTTTTGTTTTTCATTAAATTGATTTTGATATGTTAAGACTTTCTAGGGTTTATAACACTGAAAAGGTGAATCATTTAAGTAGAACTTATTTCATTATCATCAATGAAGTTCAATAGTTGCTTCCAGAAACAAGAGTGATGACTAAACCTCACTGTCAACATTTTAAAAAGCATTTGAACTTATCATATACTGCGACAGTCATAATATTATGTAACTCTTAAATGGGTTACTAGGTTCTTTAACAATTTATTTCATATATATACATGTTTTTTAACGCACCAGTGCCACCAGTGTCGATCCAGATCAGGTGCCATATCCAGGATTGTTGATGATCTTCACTGTTCGCTTTTAGATTCATTAGGTTATTTCTGACCAAGATGTGACCAATGCAGATTCTGATCAGATGGCACAGATGTGCCAGTTGATCTGGATCTACACTGGTCGCCCACATGATAAAGATGTATGTGGGGTAAAGGGTTTTAGTAGTAGCAAGTGCAAGTTGCCCCGGTAAATTAACTATAACCCACCCACATACTTGACAACTTTGCTAAGTATAGCTTAAGGGACCAGCTGTCTTATAAACAATGATATTTAATGACCTTTTAGAGAAGTCTGTGAACACTTTTATAAATGGAAAACTGATTTTATACTTAGTAATAATGCCCACTAGAAATAAAATCCCATTAATTGTAATAAGAGAATGCAAGTCAACAATAGTTGTACTGTTATCCTATGGGAATAGGCTTGGCCAGTATTAAAATATCATCAAGGTTGTTATTGACACCATAATCTCATCCTTTGTGGTCACATGGAATAACATGATTTTCCTCTGTTGGTTTGACATTTACAGAAAATGTCATTGTCTAGACTATATTAGTGAGTTATGTTCTGAAAGAAGACCCTCTTGAGTGGAAAAACAACATTTACTTTATTTTTAGCCCCTTTGTGCATGATTCCCTATGCTGCTGAACCAGTGTGTATCCCTATCATCAGGATCTTGTCTGTTCACTTTTAGATTCATTAGGTTATTTTTTATCAGAAGTGAATAGTTTGTAAGATTCTAATCAGACATATAGACAATCCCAGAATTGATAAATTGACCGCCGCCATATTGGTAGTCACATGACCAATTAGCCATTACGGTACTGAAGATTCCTGAAAACCTGTGACTATGAAGATTAGAAAATTAATCCTCCACTGTGGTTAAACAGTCAAAATGTTAATTATAAACTGAAATCATTTTAACTGGATAGTTAAAGCATTAAATTTTGCCATGATTTTATAGCAAAATCATTTTTTATTATAACTTAAAAGTTTACAAGTTGGGAGCAGGGTAAACTATGGCTGACTTGTGATCTTCACTAATCCAATAAACTCAACCTGTTAACGGTTAAAGTGGAATCATTTCATTTTTATTTTTTTTAAATTTATGCTTCAACCTGACAATGTCTGATGTTACTGTATGTACAAGTGGCTGGGCAAAATTGGACCACTATCATTGAATCATTCTAAATATTTTTCAAAATGATCGTACTCCAATACCATTAACTGGGAGTCTTGAAATTTCATATGTGCAGTATACATAAAAAATTTAATATTTTTCTTTACACCACGGGATATGGCAATTCTTGCGCCGGCGAACAGAGTAGATCCAAATTGGATAGCATGGATGTGCAAGCGAATAACCCTTATTACATGGTGTAAACAGTGGAAATAAGCTAGAAATATGAATGATTCCATAAAAACATAAGAGATGGTAAGTTAGTCAAGAAAAGATGGATTAGTGAAATAAATACATAACATAGATCTTCAATCTTATTCTATTTTAATTGTAACTAATTCTAGTTCCAAAACACGATTTTTTAAAACCTCGCAGACTGCAGATTCTGGAACATTGTGATAATTAATGTGGTAATAATTGCGGATAACAATTTAGTAACTTTCATCCATGATATAAAATCTTTGGAAAGTTTAATTACTGTCCATCAATATCATTAAACGAGCATAATGTGTATAGTAAAGGAAAAGAGTAAAGCAGCCAAAATGCACCTGACTTTCATTGTTTATGAAGTATTCAACAGTGTTAACACTGTTCAGAAATTACTATTCTTTATGAGAATGCTTTAAACCCCTTTACCCCACACACAAGAATTTGCATGCGCTAACAGTGTAGATATCCATGCTGCCTGAATGAATCAGGATCTACGCTGTTCCTTTCTTAATCGGAAATAACATAATGAATAAAAATGTGAATAGTACAGATCCTTATCAGACGGCATGAATATGACAGCTGGTCTGGATAAGTCTGTTCATTCATGCGATAAAACCCCTAGAATAGAGTCAAAATAGACAGTCATTTAAATTGTAATTTTATTAACTCAGTTCTTAATTCTTTTACTGCCCCTTTGTCACAACTCTTTCATTTCATGTGAAAATTAGAAGTTATAGTAATTGGTTGGTGTGTTCCTTTTTTCCAATAGTATACTTTAGTCTTTGTTAGACATTTTTATGTGGAGTACTGTAGTATCATTTTATTTAGCGATGGCTTAAATTTAGCATATTCGCTTGGGCCAGTGCGCGAATTTAAAACCTAAGCTAAAATTTAACCAAAAAGTTCCACATACTTATCCGAAATGTGCTTTGTCTGAATGGACCTAAACTTTATAGTTGCCTGTATTGCCATTTGATATAAATTTGAAGTATCGAATAATTATGTTTATAAAGAAAATTAATTTTAAAATCAGTTATAACTGTTCAATTTCTTTTGGAATTTGTTTAATGTTACTTCAAAACTTGAACGACAATTTAGTCCGCGCATTTAGGTCAGGTCACGTTTTACCAAACAGTAACGTTGTCATCTCATTTTTAATTTAACTGTTTCGCAATTAATTGACTCTTTAGACCATAAAACGGGTACAAAATTTAACAGGCCAATTATGATATGAATGGTCCAGATAGATATATCAAACGGGTCCCGTGTCAATTAGTGGCGCCAAATAAACAGCGATTCGATAATTGACTAACAAAGGAAGTGGTAAGTAACAGGGGGCCAACTGACACATGATTAGCTCCGTGTTCAAATAAAACAATAGGTATTGATAACGGGTCGGTAAAATATCAATAACAATATTTTTTTGTTTTAAAAATTGTATTTGCGTGAATTTACGTCCGCACGAAACAGTCTTTTCTGGCGATTGCGCGAAATTTTGTGCCAGCGAAATAAAATGATACCACAGTATACTGTAAGATTTCATATCCATAATGGCTCATTCTAAAAGAGTAGGCTAATATCGAAATAAATCAGCACTTCTGGTTTGTTTTGAACATTTCTTCAGTACTGTAATGGCCAATCTGGCGAAGTAATTCGGGAATTTTCAATTTCTGGGATTGTCTATAGGATGTGCAGGCTGATCTGGATAGCTGTAAAGGTAATCTCAGTCACTAGAAAAAATTATTTTAACAGTGACCTGTATGTACCACCAAAATAAATGTTACTGATATTTGACCAAGCCCATTTAGAATGTTTTCTTATTTTCTTGACTATTTGAAGAATGTGTTGATTTCTGTTCAGCCACGCCTTTATAATTTAGACAGATTGTTCTACGAATCTGTAAGCAGATAGGCAAAATAGACTGTGTTATCTTTTGCGTAGCTGAATTTGGTTAAGCAGGTTTTGTAAATATTTCTTTCTAGCCTAATTCGGCTAAGAAAATTGTTCTTAGAATCTGTAAGCAGGTCGTTTAAAATGTATTTAAAAACCGAATTCGCAAAATTTAAAAGAGAGGGTACCAATTTGAGCTACAGGAAAAGCTCAATATTAGTGTAATTGGAAGTAAAATGCATTATGTAGTGACCGAATTCGGTCACTTTGGCCAATACAGTCTTATCCGCTTGTCTTAGTTCTCAACAAGCATTCTCAATTACCTGACTGAATTCGGTCAGATGATACAAATTCAATTTCAGTTATTCATTTTCGTGGAAAGTAGTTGTTGAAGAAAGCAGCATACATTAAGTGACTGAATTCAGCCACGATATGAAATTTGGTTAAATTTACGTTATTTTTATTGTACAAGAGTTAAAAACTTTAATCACAATTTTAGACTGGCATAAATGAAAACAAACAACACAAAAACTCACATACTGTAAAACGTTTACTTGACTGAATTTAGTCAATGTGCTTGTTCCTAAATATGTCGCTATATTGGTTAAAGTTTGCCAAAGACATACTACAACATATTAAACTGCTTATAAATATTATGGTAACTGTTGTAATAGTAGTAAAGTTAACAACTATTGGGCATAAGAGAAAAGGGTCAATCTAAAAAAGAACGTGTTATATGAGAAAAATGATTGTTCTAACTCCTGAGAATAAAGTCTTCACTACATTTCTCCTAATTTGGGATTGTTTATTTCTGTTAACCTAGTCAGGAACATTGCTTTTTGCGGCTTGTTGACATACTGGTAAGGATGTTATGAAACAAAGAATATTCTTTAATTTAAAAGCATTTTTATTATAATTTGCGGATTTTGTTATAATTAGCAAGGATTCAGTTACACGTGTAGCATGTATTAAAATGTCAAATACAAAAAAAATTAGTTTAAAAACAAATGGCAACTTCCTGGTTGAAACCAGAACTTGCATAACATGTGGATTGAAGAAATTCTCTGTTATTGTAAATGGATTAGTATGTGCCGGAAGGCGGCAGTAATATTTGATGTTGTTTGGTATTATGTTTTCAGGAAATGGCAAAAGAATGAGAGATGAGGAAACCTTCTTGTCAAACTTCCAATTTTGTAAATGGATGACATTTAGTGAAATAAATAAATAATTTCACTATAAATGCAGAAGGTCAGTTAGAGTAGTTTACAGGGATGGGAAGGTACTCAAGTACTTGAATAATCTTTCAACAGACTTAATTGTCACACAAAAATCTGAAATTATGCTCCTTTTTTATAAATAATAATATTGTGTTAGGCATTATTCATGATAAAGTAGGGGCAGGCAGAGATTGTCAGTCCTCTTATCAAGTCCAGTCATAATTAGGGATAGGTATCACGGTGCAGAGCAGATTACAATATATTGCGGTTTTGGCCTGCCGTATCACAATATGTATTGCAATATATTGTTAGCATCTTACTCAGGCAGTTGAAGTCAACCATTGGTTCATGAAATTTAAATTAACTCAGGGTAGTCATTAGGAGGCGGCTGGTGGCCGATTTGACCACCTCTAATGAAATTTGGGCCAACTCAAATTTGAAAAAAACTTTGAGTAAAATGAAAAGTTTTTGAAATAATTTCAATTACCGTTCTATTGATATTTCTTGAGCTCAGTGGGTCTCAAGATATTAGATCTCCATAGACGATGAATTACTGTTGCAATGAACTTTATTTCTGAAATAAATTTCCTGAATTTTGACTGGTCCTAATCATTTATGGGCTAACCACACTCCTCCCAAGCATGTTTATCGATAAAAAGAAAATTATCAAAATCTCAATAATGGCAAAATGCCGTTCAATGAAACTTTGTACAATTTAATGTTACTAATGCATCTTTATTTTGCATAAAAGAAAGACATGTTAGAAAAGTAAAGAAAAAAAGCTAGACCTGTAAATTCCTTAAAATTCTATTTACATAAATTCACAAAAACTAAGCAATATAAAACATAAGTTTAAACTAGATGTTTTTTGTGAAAAACGCATGTCTCCCCCCCCCCCCCCCCCCCCTGCGCCCAGACCCCTTGACCTACTGATCCCATAATCAATAGGGTTCTTCTACTCAATAAGGGCTATTACCCTATTTAGTTTGAATGCTCTGGGTCAAGCGGTACTCCAGTACTTGACCGGATACGGTTTTTACTCTTCGGGGCCCCTGTGATCTTGACCTTTGACCTACTGACCCCAAAATCAATAGGAGTCCTCTACTCAATAAGGACATCCATCGTATGAAGTTTGAATGGTCTGGGTAAAATAGAACTCCTATTATTAAGTGGAAACGGTTTTCACTCTTCAGGCCCCTGTGACCTTGACCTTTGACCTACTGACCCCAAAATCAATAGGGTTCTTCTAATCTAAAAGGGCTATCACCCTATGAATTTTGAAGGCTCTGGGTCAAAGGGTACTCGAGTTATTGAGCGGAAACGAAGTGTGACAGACACAGTGACGGACAGACGGACAGGGCAAAAACAATATGTCTCCCCCAGAGGGGGGGAGACATAATTCCCAGATGATGAATGACACTAACAAGAAAATGTTGTGTACTTTGTAAAGAACTTTCAACTACTATACTAAAAGAGAAATCAGTGATTGTCATCCGTTTACATGACCAGGAAGGGACCAGGAAATTGAAGTTCAAACACACTTTTACTAATATCTCGTAAAGTTTTTAAATAGCATTTAAAATGATGTTTGTGTTGTTGAGTTTTTGTGAATTTATGTAAACAGAAGTTGAGAGAATTTTTAGATCTTGCTATTTTTCTTTACTGTTCTAACGTGTCTTACCATATGCAAAGTAAAGATACATTGGTAACATTAATTTGTGCAAAGTTTCATTTAGCAACATTTTGCCGTTATTGAGATTTTGATAATTTTCTTTTGTATGCCCCCGAACCCGCCATGTTTACTTCGGCACTTGCATAGTTTGGCCTCCTCAAAACTCAATTCAGCCTGCTCCAAATATTTCAAGTGACAACCCTGTCACTATGTGTGAGTATTGTAGAACAGTTGTCACAGTTATTTTAATAAGACTAAAGATTACATGACCCAAAGTTTGCTTAAGCCCCTGTCACAACACGCCGTACGTGCAAGTGCGTGCTGTCTACGTGCAAAAAGGTGGGCCAAATTCAGGGATCTGTACGTGGTGAGTACCGTCACCGTACGGATTTGGGAGCACACAGAGATGCTGTAGCATTTTTAGTGCATGCAAAACTTTCTCTGCATTTGAGCTGCGTGTGGGCTACAGATTCACCACCAGTACGGGTGTCGTGCCTGCCCTGTACGTCCACGAGCGCATAATTGCGAGTCTTTGCGTAGTCCGTGATTCCTCTGTTCAACTGTCCAAAACGCGCACAGATCTCAGGCGGACCTTACAGAGCAAGTTTGTGCTCCGTACTTACAACGCACGGTGTGCACACGGGTCATCCTTATATATATCACCCAAAAGCGACCAAAATAAACTCAGGTTCACCGCACTTGCACACACTTACAACGGGCGAGCGAGTAAGAACAGCGTACGTGAGCAGTACTGCCTCTGTATGTTGACATGGAAATCGCACGGAGTAAGCAGGTACAACTAACTTACCACCTACAGAACGTACCATGCACACAACCTTTTACCCCTAGACGTGGCGTGCGGGCCACATATATCTTGCGCAACCGTGAGTGTGACATGCGTCCTCTGATCTTGCCACGTCCGACCAAAAACGCTGCGAACGTAACCTCCGCAGAACACTTACGGTAAAAAAAAAGATGTATGGCGGGTTGTGACCGGGGCTTTACTTTCAAGAGAAACAGTTTTTTTTCTTAGAGGGTCCACATTCCACTTTTTTTGCAGACAACAAAACTGGATTAGTCTTCACAAATGAGCTGTTAAAGTTGCAGTTCCACCTGAACATTTGACCGTGATTTTACACTTTAAACAACCAGCTACATTTTTAATATTATACTTAGAACCAATGTGTGCCAAAAAATGTTAAAATATGTGAATCCTTTCATTAGAAATCATCCAGAAACCATTTTTTCTATTTTTAGTAACAGTGAACAGTGACCTTGACCACACCAGGCCCATTTTCAATACCAAGTTTAGTCTTCAGAGACACTACCTATATAGAAATTTTCATCACAATATCTCATTCTGAACTACAGTTATTGAGCATATACAGTATTTCTATTTATAGTAACAGTGACCTTGACCCCACAGGCCTTACTTTCAATTCCAAAAGTCGTCTTCACAGAAACCACGAATACACCAAATTTCATTCAAGAATCTCATTCTACACTATAGTTACTGAGTGGAAATGAAGTTTTGAAGTTAAAATAACAGTGACCTTGACCTTGAACCCACAGGTCCCAAAGTCAAACCTAACCTGTATCTTGTAATGCTCCATCTGTGTTCCAAATAATAATTAAATCTATGAAGTATTTTATGAGTTATTGTCCAGAAACAGTATTTTTATTATAAGTACCGGTAACAGTGACCTTGACATTGACCCCACAGGCCCCAAAGTCGAACTCAACCTGTATCTTCTGATGTTACATCTATGACCCAAAAAAGGATTTAATTTATGAAGTATTTCATGAGTTATCATCCGGAAACCATTTTTTTATTTTTAATAACACTGACCTTGACATTGACCCCACCAGCCCCAAAGTTGAACCTGACCTGTATCTTGTGATGTTACACCTGTGTACCAAACATTTTAAAAATATTTGATGCCTTTCAGGAGTTATCGTCTGGAAAGCATTTTTCTATTTTTAGTAACAGTGACCTTGACACTGACCCCACAAGCCCCAAAATCGAACTTGACCTGTATCTTATGATGTTACACCTGCATACCAAATATTATTTAAATCTGTCAAGCCATTTATGAGTTATCGTCCGGAAACAAAGAATCCGACCGACCGACCAACCAACAGACCGACCATCAAGCTCACTCCTATATACCCCCTCAAACTTCGTTTGTGGGGGTATAAATATACCCTGCATCGATTAGGACTTAAATATAAGGCCAAAATGCTTCCAAACTAGAGCATTTTCCTTTGGATTTTATTACTAAAAGCAAGTAAAAAATTTACATAAATAAAGTGACATTAAAATTTGATTACAAATCATGGACTATACGAATTTTCCCAAGCATACCAGTATTGGGAGACCGTACAGATTAAGTGTAACATCAATGACTCGAATCGCAATATACTGATATACTGGTAATATCGTCCACTACTAGTCATAACTGAGTTATAATTGTTTAGCAGCTTTTGCAGAAATCATTGAAAAAAAAGTGCAATCCTGATCAGACATTGCATAGTGCAGATCCTGATCAGACATTGCATAATGCAGATCCTAATCAGACATTGCATAGAGCAGATCCTGATCAGACATTGCATAGGCAGATCCTGACCAGAAATAGTATAGAGCAGATCCTTATCAGACAATGCATAGTTAAGATCCCGATCAGAAATTGTATAGTGCAGATTCTCATCAGACATAGCACAATGCAGATCCTGTGTCACAGGCTCTGGTAGTAATTGTCGGAATAAAAATGCAAGTACAAAAAGGGGCATAACTCCATCAAATATGAGCTTGACCTAAAAATGTGTCGTCATCATGAGCCTGTTGTCATTAGCAATATAATTTGAAAGTTTCATGAAGAAAGTTATGGACCGGACACGATTTAGCTTCAAGGCCTTGCTGTGACCTTGACCTTCAAGGTAGCAACCAAAATTAGCATGCTACACATCGTCTTAATATGGCAATAATTTCTGTGAAATAATTTTAAAATCCAAATAACAAAGTTATGGACAGGACACGATTTTGCTTCAAGGTCATGCTGTGACCTTGACCTTCAAGGTAGTGACCAAATGTTGCGTGCGACTTGCCGTCTTGATATTAGGATCATTTCTATCAAATAATTTTTAAATGCAACTTCAAAAAACAAAGTTATGGGCTTAACACCAATGTGGGACGGATGGACAACATGACAACTATATGCTCCAGCCAATTTCATTCAGGAGCATAAAAAACTGTGCAAAAGATGGGGATATAACTGATTTTAGATGACTACTTTTCAAATACATTTACAGCTGTATTAAGCAACATCAAGTGTCATAGTAGTCCTTTAATAGCAGCATAACACAATCTGATTACAATTATCTCCTGAAAACTGCTATGCTATTAGGATCTGACAACAAGTCACTGAAACATGCATTTATCAACAATCATCTGAACCAATTAAATTGTTGCCTACAAAATCGCAAATTAAAAGTACATGATGAACCTTGTAAATGCCAAGGCATTCTGAATGTTGTATTTTACTGTATAAATAGTAGTTTAAACATGTTGAGAGTTGACAGTTTGCCTAAGACACATTTTACTGAATACTGTGTTTTATGTCGTATTTCATACATTTCCATTGTAACGGCATCTGCAGATCATGTTGGGATCCTTACCAAAAGCGTTATGAATCATGCTTCCTGATTCATAGTTACTAAAAATAGTAATTGGGGAAAACCACTGTTTTTATAGGCTGTCATCAGATCTAACATTTTGTTTGATCTGACTTCAGTGTGATTGGGCATACCACAAATAAGTTCTATATTGTTTACTGTTTTTGAAATCAGTCATTTATAATTGTATTCCTCTCTGAGACTGTATTGTCTGAATGTGGCATTTCTCGATATGCTCATTTCACTACAGACCTTACAGAAAATAAGGCATATTTGTAAAAGTTCTTATTATAAGTGAAGTCCAATAAAGTTAAATACCGGTAGGTTTAAATAAATACACCAAAGCCTTTAATTTCGACTGACTAATGTGACTGGCAAACATGAATGAATGAGGTATAAGCATGATCAGGATGACTCAGGAACAGCCTTTGTCTTCTATGACTCATCAACAACCTACCAAATCATTCATAAAAACACCTTATCTCCAATAAATAATTCATAAACCTAGGCTGACCAAATCTTTTAGTAAACACCCTTGACACCGGCATGTCTAAAGTATATCCATTTCAAGTGATTTATTGCATTATTAAATGGGAATTTCTGCCCGAAATGTGATTATGCTAACCACAAGGTTTCAGATTTAACAAATTTTCCAGAAGCTTGCAGCCCTACACTTAGCAACTTCCATTAGACCACACAGCTTAAAGGGCACACCTGTCAAAATTACAGCAATAATTGAGAAATGGTTGTTCTGTTAGTATAAATTGCTGGTAATTGCACGAAAATAATCTCAATATTATTTTTGTAACAAAGTGTTAAATAATACCGTAAAAAATAAAGGTATAAATCTAATATGATAACATGACACTTTCCTCCATAATTATATACAAGTGTTTTATTGCATGTGCAACCATCGTGACGATCCAGATCAACTGGCACATCTGTGCTGTCAGATCAGTATCTGCACTGTTTGCTTCTTTGTCAGAAATACATGTAACCTAATAAAGCAAAAAGCAAACAGTGCAGAGAGATGGATATTCCATCTGATCTGGATCAAAATGGTTTTGCCCTTGCAAAAAAAGCCTTATCTATGAAGTAAAGAGTTAACAGTAAATGGAATAGTTCATAAAAGGGCAGTCAGTTTGGATTACACAATCTTGCTTGTTAATTGTCAATAAAGGGACAACCTCCAGGAAAAATATCTTGAAAATTAAAAATTTTCTCTGCAAGTGTTTTGTTTTAGTTCAAAGTATTTACTACTGTATAAGTGGTAATGTTCGCTAGGATGTAATGTTCGCATATTTCACGATTCGATAAAAATCGCGAAATTATCAGCCAGCGTAAATTAGAGCTTATGTACAAGGAAAAATTTAACCCTTACATCCGACTTTGGTGAAACAAAACACATAAGTATCATTGAACTTTATTACAAGACTACATACATGTAGTATACCTGTACAGATTAAAAGCCATGTAAACGTATAATTAATACCTTTGGAAGGCTTTTGGGAAGACGACTTTTAACTTCTACCATGCAATTTTTTGACGACCAAATAAGTCAGTGAATATAACAAAGTGCAAATTTTATGAATTTCATGAATTCAATTTTTCGCAAACATTTCTGCATGCAAAATGCCGGCAAAACAGAAAACGCAAACTTTTACACCAGCGAAAAAATATCCATTTATACAGTAATTTTATGTGAAACATTGTTTCATTACAATAAGGTGCTAGGCAGGTATAAAATTATGTTTGAATCCTATTCAGCCAGTCTGTTTTAACATAACACCCCAGGTACACAGAGCCATCGGTGAGTGATCAGCGAGTTTTTCAGCCAAATTATGGAGTGAACTGATGACAACGTATTAAACACCGATATCACCTTTTGGTCATCTGTTTGCCATCGATCAACTGCTCTTGAGAAAAGATAAGTTCTGTCGGTGAAAAATAACCGATTGGGATTTTTGAACATGATTAAAATTTTCGATCGGTGAAAATATTTTACAAATAACCAACCGCCAGCCTGTCTACAACCTTTGTCAACGATCGACAACCTGTCTACAACTGATATCGCTGATGGGCCACCGATAAGCAACCGATAAACCAATACCTACCACCGATAGAAAAAAAGATGAGAATTAAAGCGTGGGATTTTATCGGTTTTGATCGGTGGTTAATAGGGTTTCAATCTGTGACCAATCGACTGCTGCCGTCATGTCATCGGTAATGTTTTTCGGTAAACTGAAAAAGTCATCAGTTCTCATCACTTAAACATAAGAAAAGAACAGACAGTACCCTATATCACGAGATATGCAAGCTCTTCATCACCGATGTCAACGATCAAACAAAGATAACCAAATATGAATCACCGGCCATATCTGATGCAGAGTGTTGAACCACTGATGATGAGCTATCAAACACCGATTTATCAGCGTTACTCCCGATTTAGCTCCATTTTACAAACGACAAAAACCGATATTATTTCAGCATTTTTACCGATAAAATCATCCATATCACCGACCCATTCCCATTTGAGCTGGTTTTGGTCTCCAATCAGCAACCTATGAAATATTTATATAGCCGATTGAACACTTGTCCATCACCGATGGCCGGTTACACAGAAAACCTCACGCATGGCAACCGACCAAAACAGCGAGTAAATTAAAATAAAAAAACATATTGGCCACCGACCGTCTGTGTAACTGGGGCCTAACACACATAAAGCATTTATTAATAACAAAAGCCAGTAAGAGTGGACAGCAAGCTTGACTATTTTAAGTTAAAAAAATGTGGAGATAATTTTTCTAAACTTTATTTTAATGGGTACACATTTCAACCGGAGAGTGAGAATAGCTTTACAAATGACATAGGTGTTTTGTCCAAACTTTACAAAAGTGTTCACCTTAATACAACAGTTGATGGTGTCAATCTCTACATGGCTTACAACTAGCAACAAAATAAAGGGCAAATGCAGTCCTATTTGGGCAAAATGCAGTCCTATTTGGGAAAAATAAAGTACTATTTGGGCAAAATGCATTACACTTCAGGTAAAATGCAGTCACTTTTTCTTTTCATATACATGTATATATTTCAAACCCTCTGTTGTTAATCATTATATATTCCAATTTTAAATGAAGCCCCAGAAATCTTGGACATTGGTCACACTATGTTAACTCGCTCTTGTTAAATTGCCTAAAAATGGTCGCCGAAATTTCTTTAAAAGCAAACTCTTGTCTAAATATTCAGCCTGAAAAAATATATTTCTTTCCATTTTTAGTCTTTGGCAAAATACAGTATTAATCATTTGGATCATTAAAGCATGCTTAGATTAAATGTTCTCAAAAACTGTGGTTTCAAATCTGCAACTGGTATAAATTAAACTAAATGCAGATAGAAGGCACTTTATTTAACCAGTGTGCCATCAATGTGTTTAATCAGTTAGAATACTACCTTGACACAGAATTAACCATTATCAATTATTTTGGATTTGAAATAAATAAAGAGCACTTAACCCTTTCCTCCACAGATACAACTTTAATGCATGGGCGAACAGTTTAGATCCAGATCAGCTTGCACATCTTTGCCATCTGATCAGGATCTAAACTGTTCGCTTTTTGATTCAATAGGTTATTTCTGACCAAAATGCGACCAGTGCAGATCCTGATCAGTAAAAAGGCGTATTCATGGAGGAAAGGGTTAAATAAGGCTCGGGAAACCTTTGTCATTGAGATAAACAACTATAAAGGGCAATATCGTAAGTTTCATAACCTGACAAAGCATTCATGACACAAGTATTTTGTCGTCACTTCAAAGGAAGTCTTAAAATGTCTCAGAATTTATCATCAATGACGAAATTCGTGTAAATTTAGCTACATGTATTTCTGTCCAATAATTCCAGAATCAGACAACCTGAGCCATCTTGGAAAACCACAAGACTCTATTTTGATTTTAAGTATTTATTTCAAATCCATGCATTTTTGGACAAGTTAAACCGTTTTAAAAATAATCTGAGTTGTTAACATTTCACTTTTTGCAATAAATCACGTAAGTGACAAGCCTGTTTTCACAGCTGTTGGGGGCCCAATCTATTGAAAACACAACAATAGCTTTTTCCATAAATGTTTTTGTCATTATCGAGACACCCAAACCTTTTTCTTCTTCAGTAGCTTTCAAGAGCTGTCATTTACGGAAAGGTTTTGAATAATAGGCCCCTTTTCAATTTCTGCTGCTGTGTACTTGTAAAACTTGAATCCACGGCTTGCTTTATTTTTTCTTTATACAATAAATTATGTAGAACATGGTGACCCCAGGATACATTTTAGTAATACTCTCACAGTAACCAGTGTAATAGTTATTTATTTTTCATCATTTTTGGAAGTGAAAAAAAAATACCATGTCAAAATTTTCTTCTTCAAAAATCAAAATTTTCAGATATCTTAAATTTCAAGGCAAATATTTTTATGTATTTTTTAAAATGTATTTGTTTCCTACCATTAGCCATTAATACAGATTGCAATCTTTTTCTTATTCTTTTCTGACAAATATAAAGAAAATTTTGGTGGTTATGGATTTTTTTCTAAAAAAGTTTTTTAAATAGTGTGAAGAGGCCCTTTTAATAAAATTTGCTACCTGTAATCAGCAAACAGCCAATACAATGTTTTTGTTATAATCTTGCAAGTCTTTATTTTAAGTTGAAGTGGCCAATTTGAGGCTGAAATAACATAACCGTACCAAAACATGTTGGGCACTCTTTGATACAAGGCAAAACCTATGTCTGAAGCAAGGATTAACCCTTTCCTGGATATATACGCATTTTAACGCATGTGCGACCAGTGTAGATCCAGATCAGCCGGCACATCCGTGCCGTCTGATCAGGATCTGCACTGGTCGCATTTTGGTCAGAAATAACCTAATGAATCAAAAAGCGAACAGTTTAGATCCTGATCAGACGGCACGGATGTGCCGGCTGATCTGGATCTAAACTGTTGGCCCTAGCAATAACGGTGTGTCTATACAGGAAAGGATTAAACAGCCTTATCCCATGGAGTAAAGGGTTCAAACATTCTCTAATTAAACAATTAAACAGGCTCTGAACAGCTTTGAAACAGAACAATATATTTTAACCTGTATAATGTTATGGATTAAGTATAATCTTTTTATTTTCAAGATAATAATGCCGAATAAAAGCATAAAAATGGTGACATTGCATGTATCAATGAAATGTGGTGTTTACTATGACAGACTTAGTATTTCTATAAGAACTTCTGTACACCTTGTAAGAACAATAGATAACTTTACTCTAGTATTTCTATAAGAACTTCTGTACACCTTGTAAGAACAATAGATAACTTTACTCTAAGTGACTTTCACAACATTTTTAACACTTAATTTCTTTGGATATATCTGTATATTATTTTCCGCAAAGCCTTTGGCTTTCGCATGTATAACTAGCATATCGTTCCGACGATTGACGTGATCCGCACTTTAAACGATTAAAATTAACTTCCGTTATGACGTCACTTCAACTGTACATATACCCGGACACTGACCCAGGAAGGTCATTATTCGTTTTGGCGAGCGTGAGTCACGCACGAGGTTAGTTTGGAATTAAATTTGTGTTTGATATTTAATTTCTTTTGACTGCCATACCTAGGACTTGGTCCAGGTAGTAAATATTCAGTATGAATGCTGAAGAGGAAGTTAGTTTGGAGGACTGGCCTCCGAATTTTCGGTTTTGAATTGGACAACGAGACAGAAAGGTCTCCGTGTAAAATCAAAACGAAATTAAAAACAGTCTTATAACCAAATGCAGTCGTCGGCACGCAGAATGCCGACAAAAAGAAAATACAAGAGTAAAAACCTCAAGTAGGAAAACAAAAATTGGTACAAAGAAGAATGTCCCAGGCGATAGACCGGGTCCATCATGTGCTCAAAATAGTCCTAATACACCTGTATAATAAGAATTTTCAAAATTATCTGCCAATGATTTAGAGGGTCTCTGGAGGCTCTTGGTATTCCTAATTATCCAAATTATATGGCAGTTTATCAAAATGAAGCACTCTATGTCTTGGGCCAGCCCTTGAGCACCTGCCAAACCTCATTTTGTCTTTTGACCATGAGGAATTGCCTGATAATGAGGTAGTTCTTGATTACAATACCAATATTGGCAATGAAATTATGCCGTTTTATTTGACGGTGAGGGTTCAGTGCCCACCGATACACTAGATTTATGGTACTTGCCCAAGTTGAAGGCCCCTGAAAAAGGTGCAGCTGTTTCGTCCTCGTTGGCAGGATTTATAAATACTGCATGCACTCCACAGTGTGATACAGTTTTTATTGTTGGTATATATAAAATACCAGAAAATTTTAATAGTTAAGGCACCCCTCTTGTGACGGTGCGGGTTCACTCCCAGTCAGAGGCACTATCATTTGTTAACAATGAGATATGGAATATATTAGACAAGAGGGTCCAAGGGACCCTGGGTCGCTCACCTGCGAACATCTGTTCAATGGTTTGGACAAAAATTAAGACCACTAGAGTGCGTACAAACTTTTTCTATAATTTGACCTAGTGACCTAGATTTCAAGGTCACATGACCCAGTTTGGAACTTGACCAAGATATCATCGAGATAAACATTCTGACCAAGTTTGAAGAAGATCACATCAAAATTAAGACCGCTAGAGTGCGGACAAGCTTTTTCTACAATTAGACCTAGTGACCTAAATTTCAAGGTTACATGACTCAGTTTCGAACATGACCTAGATATTATTGGAATAAACATTCTGACCAAGTTTGAAGAAGATCTGAAAATAATTGCGACCACTAGAGTGCTAACAAGCTTTTTCTATAATTTGACCTAGTGACCTAAATTTCAAAGTCACATGACCCAGTTTCGAACTTGACCTAGATATCATTGGGATAAACATTCTGACCAAGTTTGAAGAAGACTAGACTATAATTACGACCACTTGAGTGCGGACAAGCTTTTTCTATAATTTGACCTAGTGACCTAGATTTCAAGGTCACATGATCCAGTTTCAAACTAGACCTAGATATCATTGGAATAAACATTCTGACCAAGTTTAAAGAAGAACGGACCAAAATTACAACCGCTAGAGTGCAGACTAGCTTTCTTTTAATTTGACCTAGTGACCTAGTTCTAAGGGTCACATGACCCAGTTACGAACTTGACCTAGATATCATTAAGATAAACATTCTGTTCAAGTTTAAAGAAGATTGCACTAAAATTAAGACTGCTAGATTGCGGACAAGCTTTTTCTATAATTTGACCCAGTGACCTAGATTTCAAGGTCATATGACCCAGTTTCGAACTTGACCTAGATATCATTGAGATAAACATTCTGACCAAGTTTGAAGAAGATCGCATCAAAATTTAGACCGCTAGAGTGCGGACAAGCTTTTTCTATAATTTGACCTAGTGACCTAAATTTCAAGGTTACATGACCCAGTTTCGAACATGACCTAGATATTATTGGGATAAACATTCTGACCAAGTTTGAAGAAGATCTGAAAATAATTGCGACCACTAGAGTGCGGACAAGCTTTTTCTATAATTTGAACTAGTGACCTAGATTTCAAGGTCACATGACCCAGTTTCGAACTTGACCTAGATATCATTGGGATAAACATTCTGACCAAGTTTGAAGAAGATCGGACCAAAATTACGACCACTAGAGTGCGGACAAGCTTTTTCTATAATTTGACCTAGTGACCTAGATTTCAAGGTCACATGACCCAGTTTCCAACTTGACCTAGATATCATTGGGATTAACATTCTGACCAAGTTTAAAGAAGAACGGACCAAAATTACAACCCCTAGAGTGCAAACAAGCTTTTCCTTTAATTTGACCTAGTTTTAAGGGTCACATGACCCAGTAAAGAACTTGACCTAGATATCATAAAGATAAAAATTCTGACCAAGTTTAAAGAAGATTGCACCAAAATTACGACCACTAGAGTGCGGACAAGGTTTTTCTATAATTTGACCTAGTGACCTAGATTTCAAGGTCACATGACCCAGTTTTGAACTTGACCTAGATATTATTGGGATAAACATTCTGACCAAGTTTGAAGAAGATAGGACCAAAATTACGACCACTAGAGTGCGGACAAGCTTTTTCTATAATTTGACCTAGTGACCTAGATTTCAAAGTCACATGACCCAGTTTTGAACTTGACCTAGATATCATTGGGATAAACATTCTGACCAAGTTTAAAGAAGAACGGATCAAAATTACAACCGCTAGAGTGCAGACAAGCTTTTTCTTTAATTTGACCTAGTGACCTAGTTTTAAGGGTCACATGACCCAGTTTCGAACTTGACCTAGATATCATTGAGATAAACATTCTGACCAAGTTTGAAGAAGATCGCATCAAAATTTAGACCGCTAGAGTGCGGTCAAGCTTTTTGTATAATTTGACCTAGTGACCTAAATTTCAAGGTTACATGACCCAGTTTCGAACATGACCTAGATATTATTGGGATAAACATTCTGACCAAGTTTGAAGAAGATCTGACCAAAATTACGACCACTAGAGTGCGGACAAGCTTTTTCTATAATTTGAACTAGTGACCTAGATTTCAAGGTCACATGACCCAGTAAAAAACTTGACCTAGATATCATTGGGATAAACATTCTGACCAAGTTTGAAGAAGATCGGACCAAAATTACGACCACTCGAGTGCGGACAAGCTTTTTCTATAATTTGACCTAGTGACCTAGATTTCAAGGTCACATGACCCAGTTTCCAACTTGACCTAGATATCATTGGGATTAACATTCTGACCAAGTTTAAAGAAGAACGGACCAAAATTACAACCGCTAGAGTGCAGACAAGCTTTTCCTTTAATTTGACCTAGTGACCTAGTTTTAAGGGTCACATGACCCAGTAAAGAACTTGACCTAGATATCATTAAGATAAACATTCTGACCACGTTTAAAGAAGATTGCACCAAAATTACGACCACTAGAGTGCGGACAAGCTTTTTCTATAATTTGACCTAGTGACCTAGATTTCAAGGTCACATGACCCAGTTTTGAACTTGACCTAGATATTATTGGGATAAACATTCTGACCAAGTTTGAAGAAGATTGGACCAAAATTACTACCACTAGAGTGCGGACAAGCTTTTTCTATAATTTGACCTAGTGACCTAGATTTCAAAGTCACATGACCCAGTTTCGAACTTGACCTAGATATCATTGGGATAAACATTCTGACCAAGTTTGAAGAAGAACGGATCAAAATTACAACCGCTAGAGTGCAGACAAGCTTTTTCTTTAATTTGACCTAGTGACCTAGTTTTAAGGGTCACATGACCCAGTTTCGAACTTGACCTAGATATCATTGAGATAAACATTCTGACCAAGTTTGAAGAAGATTGGACCAAAATTCTGTCCGCTAGAGTGCGGACAACAATTGTGAACGGACGGACGGACGGACGGACGACGGACGAACCCCCCTCACAAAAGCTCACCCTGTCACTACGTGACAGGTGAGCTAATAAAAAGGTAAGGTCCCGGTATGACCACGGTATGTCTGATATCCAAATCTAGTAGCTGCAAGCATCATACCTGTAATCAGATTGGCAGAGATTTTGAAATCTCAAACACAGGCGAATCATTCAGGAAGCAAAGACATTAGTGTCAGATATTATGACCTTGTTAGGTCAGGTATAATTTAATTTGTCATTACGATGTAGGTACATCCTGATCATACCAAACAAAAACAATATTATTCAAACCTATGTGGTATTAATACACCAATTTCTAACTTATTTGGCGATGATATCTCTAAAGAGATTAAAATTTGTGAAACTGGCATCTCTCATGGAAAAGAGAATAAATTTAGAGGCATAGGCTTACAGTAGTAGACCATTTAGGGGCACCAGGAGGGGGAATTTTTCACGTGGAGGCTATGACCCCAACCAAAGGTACTCTCCATACCCACATAGAAGTCAGTTCAGGGGTAATGGCAGACCATATAGCGGTCATCGTGGTAGAAGAGCTGCATCTGCCACTGTCTCATCTTCTTCAGAACAGTCAAAAACTAGAGCTAAGCTTTGTTGGAAAGCTCAAATATTGTTTAGAGGGGTGGAATAGGTTCACACAAGATCATTGGATTCTAGAGACTATTAGTGATTATAAAATTGAATATGACAGTTATCCTATTCAGTGTAAAGTCCCAAATGAAATTCTATTCTAGGAGTCTCAATGGCAGATACTCTGAGATAGTCAATGATGAAGTAAATGATCTTTAAGAAAAAGATGCTATTGTGACATCAGAGCATGAAGATGATCAATATATTTCCACAGTCTTTATAGTTCCAAAACCAAAATGATAAATTTAGACCTGTCATAAATTTGAGGTAATTAAAATCAATTTGTTCAGTATGAAATTTTTAAACAAGAGACATTCCAAGTAGTTCTAGACTTGGTTCAGGAAGACGACTTTTTTACAAGCATAGATCTAAAAGACGCTTACTTCTCGGTACCTATTATTGAAGACTATCAAACGTTTCTTATGTTCTTTTTTAACAATCATCTTTATAAGTTTGTCTGCCTACCATTTGGGACCCCGTAAGATTTTGAGGCCAATATATGCTTGCTTTCGGTTTCAAAATATCAGGTGTTCCTTTTACATTGATGATTCCATTAATATGAAGCAGCAGGAGGAGGCCTGTCTCTCAAATTCAACAACTATGATTAAAAGTTCTCTGCTCCTTGGGTTTTACCATAAATGATAAAAAATCTGTGCTAGTTCCATGTCAAAGAATTATATTCTTTGGATTTATTCTAGATCCTGTTGCTTTCATGGTTTTTCATACTGAGGAAAAAATACAGAAATAATTGACAGTGCACAAGAATTGTTGAAATGTGCTCATGTCAGAGTTAGAGATTTAGTATCTTTTATTGGACGAGTGTCAATGCATTTTTTGCCCTTCTTGAAGCACCATTGCATTACAGAAGTCTTGAACGAGATAAGCTTAGAGGCCTATGAGATTTCAAAGATTACGAGAACTCTGTTAGTTTGAGTAATGAAAATAAAAATTAGTTGTATTGGTGGATAACAAAATGTGCATGAGAATAATGGAAAGACAATCCGGCCTAAAGAGGTCTCATATCATAATACAACAGACGTCGCTTCTCTTATAGGTTGGGGTTGACATGTTTCTGATTTAGGACAACATGCCAATGGAAGATGGAATATGGATGAACAGCTTAATCCAATAAATTATTTAGAGTTGCTAGCCATCATATTTTCTCTACGGTCTATTTTTAAAATATTTCTAGACATTTATATAGAAATTCAAGCAAAAAATATTTTTTTGTGTAAGCTATATTTCTGATATGGGTAGAATGGCTTCTTTATCTCTGTATAATTTGACAAAGGAAATTTGGGACTGGTGTTTAAAAAGGAAAATTGTCCTTTCAGCTATGAATATCCCAGGCAAATATTATATTAAAGCTGATTTCTACTCTCGAAATTGTAACTCAATAGAGTGGAGGCTCAAACGAGACATCTTTTTGAGAATTTGCAAACAGTGGTTTGAACCTGACATTGACCTTTTTGCTTCCAGGTTAATGCCCGGTTACATAGGTTTGCGTCATGGTTCCCAGAACCAGGGAATTACGGTAGTAATGCTTTCTTAATGTCATGGACTGGGTTTTGTCCATATATATTACCTCCATTAAATTTAATTGTGAAAGTAGTTAACAAGATTATTTCAGATAATGTAGAACAAGCCATTGTTATTATTCCATTCTGGAAAAGTTAAGGTTGGTATCCATTAGTACTGTCTAATATTGTTTCTTTTCCACTCAGACTACCAAGACATCAAGATCTACTTGTTTTGCCCCACAATGGCCAGCTACACTCATTGAATCGACACATGACGATGGTCGCTGTTCAGCTATCTGCGAATCCCTACAGAGTAGAGGCCCTTCAACAGGAGCTCAGAAAATCATTTTGTCAGCATGGAGAAATGGAAGTGGAACCCGCAAATAATATGGTTTGGCCTGGAACAAGTGGTATTTTGGTGTAATTCAAGACAAGTAATGCCTTTCAGACGTCTGAAATTATAGGGGTTTCATACCTTCACTTTCTACATCTTAATAAGAAGTCCTACTCGGTTCTTAATGCGCACAAATCCATGTTGTTAAAACTTTGCCCTTTGGTAATGTCTGGTGCTCACAGTGCTTACTAATTTCTAAGTTTATGCTAGGTATTTTTATATAAATCCACCTTTGCCTAGATATCAGTTTACATGGGATGTATCTATAGTTTTAGACTTCTTAAAGAAATTGTATCCTTTGGAAGGTTTATCACTTAAATTACTCACCCTTCAAGTTACAGCATTAATTGCTTTAGCATGTGCACCTTGAGCACAGACATTGGTCTCAATGAATATAGATAATGTGAAAATTAGACAGAGAGTTTTTGTTTCCGAATCTCCTGAAAACATCCAAAATGGGCAAAAGATTTCAGTTAGTTCTTGAACATAACATAGAAGAATGTTTGTGCATGATGCACACAGTGTTGTTATATCTAAAGTGTACGCAAGTCTAGAAATTTATTGAATTCATACTTGACATATGATGCAGTAGCCAATAGTACTGTAACCTGGTGACTTAAAACTGTGTTATGCCTTTCTGGGATTGATAGTTTATTTGTGTAAAGCCCATTCGTTCAGATCAGCCTCAGTTTCAGCAGCCTATGATGGAGGATGTTCTCTTGATAAATTCTGAAATCTGCAGACTGGAAATCTGATAAGAATTTTTATAAGTTCTTTTACAGAGCAGGTGTTATCACTTACGACATGTCTTCAACAGGGCTGTATTTAAATGAACCAAATAAAACTGGACATGTGTTTAAGATTGTATGAACTGTATTAGTTATACAATGATTGTAACATTATAAGTAGTGTGTTGACTGTTTGATTAACATAATCCTGCATGTATTCATAATCATGGGGATTGTAAATACAATGTATTATTTGAATAATATAATATTTTTTATAAGATAAGGAATCATTATAATGTTGAAATAAGTTGTGGTTGTTTTTCTTAGTTTTGTTGCTTGATTTAAAGATGCTAGTTATACATGCGAAAGCCAAAGGCTTTGCGGAAAATAATGTTCCCTCATCCAAGTGTTTACCGAGGGATGAGGGACATTATTGGAGTAAAGCCGGAGGCTGAGCATGTATAAAACCCACCGCTTTCTTTTATAAATTATCAGAGTATGAATTATATATATATTAATACATTACAACCCTAATAGAGTTGGTTTAAACAGATGTAAACATTCAGGTAAATTTGATAGATTAACTGGTTACAACAAAATACATTTCCCATATTATACTCATAGAGATAGTACACTGTTTAAGTTTATTAATTTGTTCCGATTTATATTCTTGGGTTCCCTCCCTTGTTTACAGCGCAACAAAACAGATTTAAATAATGACCTTCCTGGGTCAGTGTCCGGGTATATGTACAGTTGAAGTGACGTCATAACGGAAGTTAATTTTAATCGTTTAAAGTGCGGATCACGTCAATCGTCGGAACGATATGCTAGTTATACATGCTCAGCCTCCGGCTTTACTCCAATAATGTCCCTCATCCCTTGGTAAACACTTGGATGAGGGAACATTTATGGTAAAGCTTCCCGAACTGTATATTCAATGTTGAAGTACATGTTTAATGAGAAAAAGCATTGAGAATGTCTTTTTTTCCCTTAAAATTTTACATGTACTTTTTGTGAGATTCTTTCATATAAAATGTATTTTATAACAGTTACTACATTCCCCAAGGATAAATCTGGATCTGTAATGTCTGATGTAATAAATCAAGGTGCAGCAACTATAAAACAAAATTACAGGAAACTACTGGAATCTTGTTCCAATGTGTTTTTCTAAACACTGTAAATAGGAGAATTCCATTGCAAAACGATCCTATGGGACAAAGGTGGAATTTAATTTAAAGATACATGTACTGTACAACAATATTAATTGTAGTTTTTGAATTCAAAATAAAATGTACAATTCCTGGTTACATGCACAAGTATGTAACAAAAGTATGGATAAACCTTAATGGCATTAGGCAAACAGTGTAGATCCAGAGCTGCTTGTACATATGTGCTGTCTAATCAGGATCTACACAGTTTGCTTTGAGATTCATTAAATAATTTCTGACCAAGATGCGACCAGTGCAGATCCTGGACAGATGGCACAGATAAGCCAGCTGATCTGGATCACACTGTAAGCCCATGCAATAACAAGGTATATATGGAGGAATGGGCAAAGCATACTCAAAAGAAACTTCTGATTAGTCTTTTGCACTTTCTTGAGGAATCTACTGCACATCTGGCACCATTTCAGCAGGCAAAATCTAATACAGTAGAATCTATGTTGTTCAACAATATATAACTTACATCATCTGTTGTATTTCTGTGACAAACCAGTGTTGTCCAGGCCCTGCCTTTCCAGCCCCACCCACTGCTGGCGATTGGTCCTTACTACTCATCCCGAAAGGTACTTTCCAACGTCACAGTATTTGGGAGATTCTGATCTCAGAATGTCATGGCTGTTCTCAGCTGAAGTCTATGTTGTGATTATCAAACATATATCTGAAATAAAAACACCAGCATACACAGTCAAACCTGTCTTCAAATACCACTCAGGGTACAAACCTATAGTGGTCTTTGATTACAGGTGGTTTTGTTCACAGTTGTATTTGATTTATAATCAGTCAGTGGGACAAATAAAATGTTTTTTATCCACAGGTGGTGTTTGTTTATAGGAGGTCTTAAGCACAGGTTGGACTGTAGTTTTAAGTTCAATTCAGTGCCCAAGGTTAGAAAGGTGAGATTGGAAACCAGTCTCAAATCTCAAGCATCTGATTGGCTGAAATGGCGACTATTGAATCTCAAGAACATCTTAAAAATGTCATTTTCTGTGACAGCTTCATCAGCCAGGACTTGAACCAGGTTTTGCTATCACAAAAAAATTTCAGTTGAATTTTAAACTCAACTCAAAGAAATTATTTTAAATTTGTGACAATACAGAGCTTACTTGATTGATTAAGATTTTAAAAGAAAGTTAACATGATATTTCTTATTTAAAATGCAGATTTCAAAATTTGTTATTTGAATAGTCTGCTTTAAAAAATCCAAAAAAAAAATGTTTGAGTAAAAACTTAAAATCTTGAGTTCATACTCAAACAATAATTCTAGAATATCTCAGTAAAATACAATGTTATTTGAAAAAAAATCCATGATAATAGGAAGATTTTATTTCATTTTATGTGGTATTCCAAGTAAACAACCAATAAATACACATAATTTAATAAAGTTGTTGAGTAGAAAATTGAGTTTTAGCATAAGATTGTTCATGATATCAGAGCCATGACTTCAAGGTCTAGAACTTGAGTGTATCTCATTTCAGGTAGGGCTACACTACCAACCCCGTCCCAACATACCGGTGTATTGACGCTGAAACTACAGTTTGTAGCATCAGGTATGCTAAATGGTTTCTCTAATGTTCATACATTACTTAGCTTAATTCTTTACTCCATATATACTGTATAAGTGGATATTTTTACTGGCGTAAAAGTTCGCGTTTTCTGTTTTGCTGGCGTTTCACATGCGGGAATGTTTGCTGAAAACTGATTTCATGAAATTCATTAAACTGACACGTCGTTATATTCACTGTGACTTATTTGGTCGACAAAAAATTGCATCACTTTTAATATGTACATGTATACTATGTAGTCTTGTAATAAAGTTCAATTATACTAACGTGTTTTGTTTCACCACCGGTGAAAGGGTAAAATTTTGCATATACTTGAGCTCTTATTTACGCTGGCTGATAATTTTGCGATTTTTATCAAATCGCAACTGCAAACATTACATCCTCGTGAACAATACCATTTATACAGCATATTTATGAGTTTTATTGCTTGTGCAGATAGTGTAGATACAGATCAGCTGGTACATCCATGCCATCTGATCAGGATCTACACTATTTGCTTCATGCTCAGAAATAACTTAATGGATGACAGTGCAGATCCTGATCAGATGACATGGATGTGCCGATTGATCTGGATCTACACTGGTTATGCGTGTGATAAAACCTGTATATAAGAAGTAAAGTTAAGCTTCAGTATTACAAAGAGTACTGCAACCATCTACGCTGTATTACAAGTACATGTAACTCTATATCAGTTATAATAATAGGTCGATGGGGATGAATCACAGATTGCACTTAGGTGGTCCACCATACAACTCTATCACATTATTGTCCATTTAAGTATTACAACATCATACTGCACCCCAAGAAATTCCAGTAAGTACATTCCAGGGCTATCTGATTGCAAGCAACTTGACACAAAAACCTTGCCAGAGGCTTCGCTGTAAAACATGGTTGAAGTCAGTAAGTAAATCCAACCTAATTATACTGTACCACTACTATAAAAGGCTTTTGAATAGCTGTTAAATTGACACATTTAGTGATGATACAAATGTTGGACATACTTGTGGTCAGCTAACAAGGTTATCTATAGATGGACACCATTCCTTTCATTCCTGACAGCTTCCTCAAGGCCATACTGGTGGCATTGTCCGGAATTAGTTTAGTTTAACCTTATACATGTATTCCATACATAGGGCACATATGCGACAGGTGTAGATACAATGTGCCATCTGATCTACACTTGTTGCATCTTGTTCAGAAATAACCTAAGTAATCTAAAAGCTTAAGTGTAGATCCTGATAAGACAGCATGTATATGCTGGCTGATCTGGATCTACACTGTTCACCCACGGGATAACAGCCATATTTCACTAGTAGTTGAGGCTCATTTGGATCTACACTTGTTGCCCATGGTATAAAAGCTGTATCCATGTTGCAAAGGTCACTTTAAGCTACATATACATGCAAACAGTTGTTTACTTTAAAAGCAAACTGAAATTTTGACGGCTCATTAAAAACATTAAAAAAAATGAAAATTTAAATGAAGTGATTTTACTTTATAAAATGCAACAATGTTCAAAGGTCTTGTGTTACAGGGAACTGTAGTACTCATGCTATAACACCAGCAATCAAACTATAGAAGGCCATTATGGTATATGTACTTTGCGAACTAATCGTTGGAAGACAGTGAACGAGTACACAGAATATCAAAGTTAGAGAAATGGCTTACATTCTAAGAATTTAACCTTTACTCAATATATTCACATTTTAAAGCCTGTGCAACCAGTGTAGATCCAGATCAGCCAGCACATCTGTGAAATTTGATCAGGATCTGCACTGGTCCATTTCTGGTCAGAAATAAGCTTATAAATCAAAAAAGCGAACATTGTACATCCTGATCAGACGGCACAGATGTGCCAGCTGCTCTGGATCTAAACTGTTTGCCTAGGCAATAAAGGTGTATCTATGGAGTAAAGGGTTAACACTGCAGCTCAGATTGCAAGCAAACTTAAACCCAAGAAGTGCTGACACTGAAAGACTAAATTGACAAAATAATCAAGCCACAAAAACATACAATATCATCAGTTTTTTTTCTGAAACAAAATGATAACAAAATCAGGAAAAGATCAGATTGCTGCCATTGTGTAAGAACAGTATAAGGCCAACTAAAATATGCAGGAGATGTACAATTATTGCACTATAGTGATGAATTATCCCAACAAAATTAATGGAAGAGAAAAGATCACTTTGAAAAGTCAAGACAATTATTCCCTTTTGTCATCTAAAGTTTCTTTGAGGGTGTTTGTATCAACAGACAGTCTGATTTACTGTCAACAAAAACCTGACACTTGGTCATCAGGGAGATCTGTCAATGTGTACTTTTCTTTGATCGTAACTGCGATTAAAATGACGGCAAATAAATATGTATTACAATTCACTGTAATAAAATAGTTTTGGCACCTAGTGACCTGTCACCTTTACTGATTGAGGGGATTAAATCTACAATCTACGGAAGTCCTTCAGTTAAAGTAACAAAACATTTCTTAGTCACCGATAACCTATCTGTGTTTACCATTTTACACAAGACTGATTAAAGGTTAAATTATGCAAATCATTGCATTTAATGACTTACATTAATAGGATATCAATAAAAGAACTATCAAAAGTACCATCAAAAGGCAATCGTATATTTGGATATTTTAATACCCTCTTTTATTGATGAGAAATACCAAGTATAAGATTAATTATAAACCTAAAGGAGTGTTTTATACTAAAATTCATTTTATGGTTATATCAATCTGACAGTCAAAATTATTATAGTATCCTCTTCATAATTTGAACTTTTAACTAGATGGACTTGATGTGATTTCTAACTTGGCTGGGGTATAATACTTTTAAAAATCTGATAAATAACCAGTTTTGCTGGAAATAAGCCAATGCATAAAAAAATTATGTCATTTGTTAAAGTATCCTGCTTCTCCAAAACAGGATTTTTTTTGTAGATATGGATTGTGCATGTTAATTACACTTTTTTTTATTCAATCAGATATGGCTAATATCCCCAATTATAAGCAACTTGTGTAGATCCAGATAAGCCTGTACATCCATGCAGTCTAATCAGGATCTAAACTGTTCACTTCTTAATTAATAAAAATGTAATTAATCTACAAGCAAACAGTGTAGATCATGATCAGTGCCCAAGGTTATAAAACTGAGCATGGAAACCAGTCTCAAATCTCAAGCATCTGATCGCCATTTCAGCCAATCAGATGCTTGAGATTTGAGACTGGTTTCCATGCTCAGTTTTATAACCTTCAGCCCAGACTTAACAGATGTACTGGCTGATCTGGGGAAATGGGAAGGGAACCTCACCCATAATCATGGCCTGATCCTTTTAATTATATAACCTCACACCTACACTAAGAAATGATTCACGGCAAATAAAATGAAACAACCATGATCCTTTCTTCTCCCTATCCCACCATCAAACTGAGTTTTGAAAGAAGACATACAACAAAAAAAGTCGAAAAAATAAAAAACCTCTTTTTTAGCATTTTATATTTACATGTAAGAAAGAAACTTGCATGCAAACTTAAACCATTTACATGTATTTTAAATCAAAAAAAGGGATAAAATTCAATTCAAATGCAAATTTGAAATATGGTACTAAACAAACCAACCCAGAATACATGTATAATGGTGAATAAGTATACAAAGTTTCAAAGCTGATGTAACTAAAATTAATAAGCTTGCAAGTAAAATTAAAAAATTCTATGACCTCATTTCAAAGCCTCAGGCCTAAACTTAAGTAAGAATTTACTTTTGAAAAATCATATTTGTCCATATAGACTCCAATATATAAACTCTCTAGCAGAAAACAAATGGTCTGATCGAATTCTTTCTTATAGACGGGATTTTCAATGATATTGCTAAATTATCGTTAACAAACTTTTAAGAAGCTAATTATAATGGAGCTATATTTAGCACCGACGAAGGGACCACTTCATGCGCGATCTCGATTTCTGCGAGGACCAAATTTATTTTAGTAAATTAAAATTTTATTAGCCCGAACTAATGCTGCAAATTTGTGCCTAGTTCCAAATACATGTAATATTTCATACAAGAGCATGTTAAATTGAAGTAATGCCGCTTTAAGATTGCATAGGCTTATTTCAGTTTCTACGGGCCGCTTTTATATTTGATGTCCAAATTATAATGGTGCATCCTTAAATCATCATAATCTACAATGTTTTAATAAAAAGAAACGGTTGTCAGACATAGATAACTGTATCGAACAAAATTGGTTAATGCATGGTAAAGAATCAGTGAAATCTATGATAACACGTGACGAACGATGATGAATGATATGACAACATATAATTTTAATGATGTGAATACTTAAAAATTATCCGAAATTTGTTAGATGAACATTGACTTTAATGATTTTAGATGAAAAAGATTAACCCTTTATTCAATTTATACGCCTTTTTACGGGTATATGTGACCAGTGTAGAATATGCACATCAGTGCACCACATGCCGTCTGATCAGGATCTGTACTGTTGTTTTGTGTGTTTTTTTATAACCTCACAAATTTATCAAAAAGTGAACAGTGCAGAATTATTCTGATTATCAAGTATATATTCTTATAGACATTGATTACTGGACCTCTAGACACCCTTCTTTGGACTGGCTAGGGATCTAGTTAACAGAAATCTAGCCTACTAGTCTAAACTGGCATAATCTATAGATGAACAGCAGCTGCATATTGGTTAAAACCCTGACACACTAGGGCTAGTTCTCGCAGTGTCCAAGAATGTCAAGGTGTGTGCAGTACAATCACAAGCAATAAAGCATTGCTACAGCAATATCAGTGGCAACGCATGTAGATGCACTACCATCACATAGAATGCCAACCAATGATGTGCCTCTTCAGCTCCCACAAAACAATAACTATCTCTGGACAACCTACAAAGAGTGCAGTGGGGTTGCTGTAAGGTTGCCATAGCAATGCAGTAAAGTCTCCTTCAATGCCACAGGAGCTGAGTGTGTTCTCAAAGAAATGGCAGTGCAAAAGCCGTGGTTGTCAGTGGTGTTTTCATTGTGATTATACATCTTACTGCATCTCTACTGCGCTGATACAGCACTTATTCAGGGTGTCATTTATTTCATTGTGTTCTTACAACAACTTTAGGATCATTGCACTCTTATTGCACTTCTACTGTTTCCATCGTTGTCTGTATGATACATGTACGCTTGCTTATGTACAGGTCTAGCAGATCCACTGTGCATATCAATCTGGAAAAATGATGGAGGGCCCAAAGGCATAGTTTCAACTGTTCTGCATCAAACAGACAATTGCTGAAGATTTGTGCATACACTTCATTTTATAGAAAGTGCAGACAAATGTCATCAACATGCTATCAGCGCAGTGTGAGTGCTGTGAAAGTTCAGTTCAAGCGTTGTAAGACTACTAAGAGGGCAGACAATCGCTAACAGGAACTCCAAAGAACGTGAAATAATGGTGTGGGAGCTTAGAAGCAACACTTTGGTCCCTGTGAGGATGTCAATACATGTCTACACGAAAAATATCAGATTTTTCTTGCAATGGGGTCCTACCAATATACAGAGTTATCTCAATATTCTGTCCTAAGTTACCTCCCTTTGTAACGCGCACCTGTCACTGGGTAGTTCCGGTCTGAGATTGACATTAAAACAGACATGCAGTAGTCATCCGTGGTCCTTTCAAATATGTTTTAATAGGGTCTGGTTGGTCAGAGATCAGCATAATGCATAAAAATGTTTGATTATTATCATTGAATGGAAAAAATATATAGTTTTATAGTGCAGCGCATAATATTTAAATTTTCTCTTTTACCCATTTTTATACGTTTGCGAGGTATGTGTTTAATATCGTTATGTTCGACCCCTTCGGTAATAAAGAGTAAAAATACGCATTTCTTATGCTCAAAAATGGCAGATTTGAGGGAAAGAACAGGAAGAAACCTTTAATGAAAAAAGGTAGACTAGTACAATTTATAACACATGATGTAAAATAAAGTTTGACTTCCGCCAATGAAACGCCCGTTCACTTTTATACATGTTCTTTCATGTCCATGCAACATTTTTGGCCAGGAATTTAATAGTCTAAGATTATTTTAATAACTGAACCTTTTCCTACAAATTAAATTCACACCATTCGGTTCATAGATTTGTGCCATGTTCGTATTAACGTATTTTTCAATATACTGCTATTTATTCTCCAAAAGTTTCTTTCTTATTCTTATACAATTTAGAACATATTCAAACATGGTTTCGTAATGTTTTCACGTTTTTCTCTTTATTTTATTTTTTTAAATTTCATTTAGTTTTACAACCAATTTTAATTAATTTAATAAAGTTTATAAATGTTTGTGTAAAACTTTCCCGAATGCTATTTTATTAAATTCAGATCGGAGCGCTTTAAGTTGCAAATATCAAATAATGAATGTCTCGGGTCTCAAACAACAGTGTGACAATTAATTAGAATATTTAATCTAAAGTCACTTTCCTAAAACAACACTTTTACCCCCAACAAGCAACGTTTTCGACCTCTTACAAATCTACAACTAAACTTCAAAAGGCCTTTATCACACCTCCAGCTGGTAAAACCCAGTCTTGCTAATTAGATTACGTAACATGATCATAAAACACCAGGCCCTTTTCTTAATAAGCATTGTTTGCATGACTTAATGGTGATTGGCTGAAAACTTAAGTGAACGTTTTAAAAAGCTAAAATTTCGATGCCAGCCAATAAATAAATTTTCATAAGGATACGTGCAGTTACGTAAATAGGTAAAGATGCACTTAGTTATTAACTTAAAATCACTTTACAAAGATAATGTTTATTCTTTATATGCCTGTTTCACTTTTTTTTGTTAATTCGACAATGCATTTTAACTTCAAAAGCACTTTGAAACTTTTTATCTACACTTTTAACGCTACGCTTTATTACCGCTTCTAAACCGGAACTACCCAATCAGCAAGGGAAGCCACTCTCAATGGGAGGTAACTCTGGATATCGGTAGGCCCCCATTAACTGAAGGGACTACAGTATGGAAAATTAAATAATGCTTTGCCAACTTCCAATGCAGTAGAAACATGTTATAGTGTGACAGGGGATTAAGGAACTTTTCCAGACCTTATTCTAAATACTATTTTACTAGCTCTAGGTCCTGTAAATTAGCAAAGAAAATCGTGGCCACCTGTACTTTTTTGTCCGAATAAAACATATCCGAAAATATCAACACAGACGATCTTTCTACGAAAATACTTCTTGATTCAAATTTTAACAATAAATTGAATACTGCTTGGCACAGAAAAGTCCTATGTTGATTTGAAATGGGAAAATATGCATACCTTACTTATTTACAGCGAGAAGAATGATTCTTGCATTGTTGTTGTTGTTGTCGCCGTCGTCACGTCTTCGTCCTCATTTCATTCGTACTCATACTACAATCTGTGTTTCTACGCGCTGCTTTGACCACGGTAACCTTTACATTGTGTACTTTACTACTTTATAAAGCAGTGTAGATCCAAATGAGACTTCAAAATATCCTTGGGAACTCAAACACTGACACTTGGCCGAAAAGTTTCTCATATGAACAAAAATTACAACGGACGTCATTAGCTATTGAATAAAGGGTTAAGGGAAGATATATACTCTTTTAGCTACTTCATCTTCAAATTTACTTATTTTGTGATTGACGAACTGATCCGTCTTTTGAGGTACAATAACCACCGTATTATTTAAAATGTTGAGAGTAAACCGTTACGAATATAAACAATTACAGCTGGAATGAAGACATATAGCTAAATATAGACGGCCTACATTTATTTGCGGGAAAATCTAACGGCATATTTTGTATGGGTTCAGCCTGCGGATTGGCTCCCCTCCCCCACCTTGAGTACACTCACAAAGGGAATGCTATTCAGCTAGTGCCCGTTGAGAATTTTCCATTTTCTACCACCTGGCCGTTGAGGCTTTTTGGAGCTAAACGCCACTTAGGACCACTGAGGACCAATGGATTCACAACCATCAATGGAAAATGTTGTTACTCTACACAGATATTACACTGTTTTAAAGATAAATCAAAATTACAAGAAACATACCTGGCTTGAGAAAATCCATGTCGGAACAAAAATATGTAACCGTTGTAGAATACCAAGGCGAAAATATAATTGAACATCCGCTTGGTCATTTGAAGGTTAACGACGAACCATACAAAAGACATCATAGATCTGAAAGTTTTAGACAAGGTAAAACAGGCAGTGAAACATTGCAAACAAGATCAGATGGTTATAAACTAACTGAATTAGACGATTCTCTTTTGCAAGGGATTTTAGGCAGTGCCAGAAATCCAAGTCCAAGCCAAACAGATGACATCTGAACATAAAAACTTATAAAGTTACAATTAAAACATGTTGAACAAAAATTGATGAATACTGTGAGACCCGTGGAGTAACGGAAGTTTATTCATGTTACCCATAAACATTTAGACTTTAAATTTACTTTTCAGATTTTAATTGGATTAAAATAACACTATATCACAATATTTTCAAAGTATGGTTGAAAATATACAGATTGGAATAATAATAATAATAATAATAATAAATTAATTTTAAGAAAGTAACATACTACTCCTACTCCCACATTTAATAATCAGGTTTTGTTTCTAACATGACATTTTTTGTTCATTATACTTAACATAATCCTAAAATTAATACTTTAAAGCCAGAAAATAACCAGCGGATTTTCCAGCAGTACACTAACGCTTGCATAATTATGGGATTTTGAAAGTAGTATGAACACACAAATATTTCAGTTTGTTTTAATGAAAAATCACACTGGCATACCTGTTATTTTTTTAAATAATCTAATATGTTTACGGGATTTCCAACACAATATTTGTGTTTCTTTGTTTAAAAAGCATTGATCAAGTATCTGACATTATTTTAATGAAAATATATATATAAAAAACAACAGAGGAATTCAAAATTCTTCAGAATGACCATTCTTCTTATATTTTTCCTCAAAACTGTTGCATAATGCATAGATCACCTTAAAGACAGTTTCAATCCAATGTCGATCGAGTAAAAGCTTCACGCTGTGGTATTATTGTTTGTTACATATAAAGCAATGAGATGTTGAAATCTAATAGGAATTAGTGGCAGTAATTAAATATATCTTAAAATGTGAATAAAATTGTATCGGACACTTTTGTTGCTGTGAGTGATAAAAATGTTAAATATGGTAAGGAAAACCAGCGATTTGAGCGGCAAGTTGATTGACATTCGGTTGCCGGATATAAATGTGCCACAACCCGGTTTAGCGGAGACTATTTGGTTTCATTACCATACGACAAAACGCTGTGATTTGTTTCCATGATATCCAGCTGCTACCACTCTTATTTCATATAATTATCAGACTAATTGAATTACATGAATCAGTTTGAATAACGAACGTTCTTCCTCGTATTATAAAAGACTCTATCGGTTCTGCAATATCGTTGACTTTTAATAAATGGATATTATATTATCAGCCAATTAAGGGAAACATCAAATGAAAATTCCGTCTAAGCCAGACGTAGTATTTGATTTTCAAAAAAAACAACAACATTCATACATTGGGTCTCTTTGCTGCAAAACACTCGTTTATTTAGACCACACCGGATTGATAACCTTTCCAATCAGGTCACTGTTTGAAAGTGGTGGTGCTTTTTAAATAAGGAGATTTAGGCATATTATAATAGGCTTTATTAGGAAAGTTGTCGTAAAAAATAACATTGTTTACGCGTTTTTTTCTACGTGGTTGAAATTATACTGTAGAATCTCGAAAATAAGCGTATACGCTTATTTTTGAATTTGTGACGCTTTCATGCGCTTATATTTCGATATGCGCTTATATTTAAGCCGCCGAATATGCGCTTATTTTTGATATGCGCTTATATAAAGGATATTTGCGGCCGATTTGTCAAATGACATATTTTGTCAAAACATTGCACACTTTATCTGCATTTTCTCTGCAAATAATATCCTGTGTGCTTCAAGATTTCGTCAGTAGTCCTTAACAAACAGGGAATCAATAAGTAAATTTTTTTCTGCTAAGATATTGCGGGAAAAAGCAACTGTCGTCGGCCTACCCACGGCATTCATCTTATCGGGTTGAAAGGTGTGTCCTTTCTATTTTCCATTTTACTAGAAAACACATGATAGCTGACAAATGTGTCATAGAAATTAACTGAACTTCAATCAGACATTCGAAAAATACACGTCTTTAATATGGAGAAAACAATAAACATGAATGCGAGTAGGCTACTTTGAAAGATAACTTTTCTTTCACTGATCCCAAATTATTTTTTTTTTATTTTGACATTACAAGAATATAAGAGGCACACACAATTAAATGAAGACAACTCAAAGTTTTCTCTACGTGTTTCGAGTTTGTTGACATTTTTTACGTGAATGTTATTATATCATCAGTTGTTAGAATATAATTATATATTTATTTATTTATATTTACAAGTAAGAAGTATATATATATATGTTAGAATATATAGAATAACTCACTTTCATACTGCAATTTTATTTCTTATTTTTTTATTGTTTTTGTACTAATACTGTTCGTGTTTTAAACCACCGTTATATAATAGCACAAAGTACAAAGGCTAGACAGAGCTTTAAAAAAGTTTTTTTTTCATGAAACTCTACTCTCATACATTTTCATTACAAGACACGAAGGAAAATAATTGGACTAATTTCTCCGTTATGTTGTGATCATGCTATGTTTTGTTAATATTTTATATATATTTTTTATAGGGCTAATAACGTAAAGTTATTAAAAAGATATTGTTAAATTATCGTTAACGAACTTTTAAGAAGCTAAATATAATGGAGCTATATTTAGCACCGACGAAGATACCACTTCATGCGCGATCTCGATTTCTGTGACGTTTCGGAAATCCTACGTTCGCCTTTAGTCGCGCGGACCAAATTTATTTGAGTAAATTAAAATTTTATTAGCCCGAACTAATGCTGCAAATTTGTGTCTATAGTTCCAAATACATGTAATATTTCATACAAGAGAGGGTTAAATTGAAGTAATGCCGCTTTAAAATTTTACCAGTACCAATGGCATTGGTGAAGTAACTCTTATCTACTTTCAAACAAAAACGTGCAATTTGCTTATAAGCAGCAACATCAGGGAATGTGACACAATTCTCAAAACATTCACGATATTAATAAATTTATTGTTGTTTATATTGATATCTAAAAATCAAGTAATGAAATAAGAAAGCTACGTTTAATTTATTTAATTCCTAGCCGTTTTTTAATAATATAAAATCAAATCAAGTGAACATGATTTAAAACAAATATCGATTTTTTGGTAACAGAAACTGCTTATTTTTAAATTATCACAAACGCAGTTTTATATGAAAAAGATGACTTTTTTATCAGAAAATATTTAATGATAAAAAAATAAATGCATGTACTTAATACTCAGATTCCTCCTAGAGGAGACATTTTCTTATTAGATGTATTTATGAAAAATGTATAAATTATTTGTGTTTCACAGTTTTGTTTTCGGAGATAAGAGCAACTATATGTCATTAGGCGGATAGTCGACCATAGACTTCATAGATTTCTTAAGACTAAGCAAACTTTACAGCCATCATTTATTATTGATTGGTAGACAGCCCCGCCACATTGTAACCGCCAGCATTCTCAATATTGTCATCGCCATTGGGTATTACTCTTGGACGATAAACTTTACAAAAACAATTTTGTGAATCACCTGATATTATTTGATATGCTTTTGTGTGTATAATTTTCTATGCGCTCATATATTTGTGTATGATTATGTAATTCTGGCGCGCTTACATGCACTTTTGAATTTAGATACATGTTTTGAATTAATTTGTATTTACTGTGGTATCATTTAATTTCGCGGGGGAAGAATGGTCGCGCTAAAGTTGCAAAGGATTATTTGCGTGGGCTTCTATTCGCGCAGTTGTATATTTGTCAGATGTATTTTCGCGCATTCACCCTAGCGCGAAAATACGCGCATTTTTAAACCTGTGCGGAATATAATGATACCACAGTATTTCAGCGCGCTTTCTCTTTTAGTATTGGAGCGTAGTTATGAATAAAGCTCCCAGTTTCCCCCTCATTTGTCTTGGTTGTTTGTTTAAGCCATTGATTTATACCATGTTGATTTTGGTCACCTCAATGTTTCCTTATTGGCTTTAGATAATATTTCGAACATTCTTGCATTATTTTTACTTTGAGACCAAACGACGCTGAATATGGAATAGTATTCATATAAAATTCAAGATTCCATTTTTAGAACGGTTTATCGTTTCAAACTATGTGGATATTAAATAATAAATCGTGTAAAAGAACAATGGACAAAAGCTGGCTTTGCCATTCCCTTGATGAACATGATAAGTTTCACCAAACACTGCTCTAGTTTCTCTATATATTCTTGATGCCGTATGCCGGCTTTAAAATTATGAAAACTGAATTTATTATTGGTTGTTTGACCTACTTACATGCAGAAATAAAAGCAACACTTAAATTTTAGTTAAAATGAAAAATGTTATATGACCATCCAGGGCATTTTGGACACGATTATTGTTTTGATATAGGTTTAATGAATAATTCCGAAATTATTTTTTTTACAAATTGATAAACAATATATTTATTGTTGGTTTCGAATAAAGTTATTAGTTAGGTAGATAAATTTATTTAGATTAGATCGTGGCCATCTTTTTCAGACAGCAATTACATTCTCTGATGACAGGCAACCTTCAAACCAACATGTTTTAGAGGAAACGTTTCTCTTTTGATTAAAATATACATCGTGTAGCTTACTTAAGAAATAGTTAAACAGTAAGTACGTTTGAAGCAAAAAGATATATCAGGGATATAAAGTTCTCTGTTCAGCTTAACATGCAATACTACGCCCCTCTCCGTTATTGCATTGGTTATTTATGGTCAACAACAAAAACAACAACAACAACAAGCTCAAACCGTAGTGTGCAATATCATCGTGCATTTCATTATACTATGTAAGTCACCGACGAATCTATTTTTCTACTGCATGTTGTAGCGTCAGCCTTCATGGCTCACAAGAATCGGACACGTGTTCTCCAAAATGTATCAATATAGACTACATGCTTACAACACGTTATGTATCCCAATAATCAGCGCTCGGATGACAACGTCAGGCTCGGATGATAAGAGCGGCTCGAGTTGCGGATAAGAGTGAAAAAACGTAATTATTTTTACTTTTATCTATAACTGACGCCGATTTAAATCACGTTAGTGGTTGCAATTGTTCTAGGCCAACATAAGCTATAAAAAAACTGCAATGGTTTTTGCATACAGTCCCTACATTGTGGTGAAAATCATCAAAGAAGGTGGAAAATTCGACCCATCGCTCAAAATTAAACAAGTTTCCATCTGTATTTAGGTAGTTGAGTAAAGAAAACATAACTATTTGATTCTTTACTGTCCCTCTGTTAATAAACAATCACAACATGGTAACACAGTTCGGTAAAAATGAATATAAATCTTACTTTTTCTGAAGATGTCAAAGCGAGATGGATAATCGCTTTTTTCAGTAAAATTTGTTAAAGATAATAGGTGGCTCAAACTGAATAATGGCCAGGCTTTTAATTTTATCTTCAGTAAAATGTATCAATACCTAATGTTTTTATCATTTCTCAACTGTGAAATCGCGTTTTATGTTCGCCCTTTGTCCGTGCGTGTGTGTGTCAACAATGTCTTCAAACGACACCTCATCTACAGGCCAAATTTTAACAAAATGTTTTTGATGAAGGGATTCACACTTGTAAAAGTTCTTTCCTTGACAAATTGTGGTTTCTTTTGCAACCAATAGAAATAATAGATTTAACATGAAACGAGAAATGAAATAAAATGTTTATTGGAAATATATAAAGAAGAGCCGATGGTATCTTTCAGCTAGATGGATAAAAATCAAAATAAATAAAATAAGTCACTAGTGACTTTTCGATTGTCTTTTGCCAGAAAAACTTATATGAGAAAATTTTTGGAACTAACAGGACATTCTTTTGTTTTTAAAGGTGTTGTAGCGATTATCTCGTGTGTGTAATTTTTTATGAATCATAAATATAATCCCGTCTGTGACTGTGATGCATTTTTGTTGGGATGTCACTGCGTTTGGTATGACACTTGGTAGGACTCGAGTACGGTATCCTTTTTTACCAGTTGACTCATCTAGTAGAAATTCCTGGTATTTGATGCACGAATGCCCATGTAATAGCGTCAAGTGGGAGATAACCTCAGTCAAAGATTCCCACTCCGCCACACCAGTAGCATTTGAAACCAGTGCTCATAGTTTCTGTAATGTAATTAAATATGCAATTGATTACACTTCGTGGCGCTTAACTTTATAAGAGTGTGAATTGGTTCTAAGAAAGAATGGTATATTTTTAAGTTTCATATTGCTAAGCATCGTATATTAATACAGACCATATGTCTATGGACAAACATTGGAAATTTTGTATCACAGTATGGTGTTCAGTACTGGTCACATCCAGGAGCGTCACCGTTGTCTAGAACTGGGTGTGTGTATAGAACCAATGAATGATTTTGAACGTTAACAACTACACGCTGAAAACTAGCAAACTCAGGTTATCTCAAAAGGGCATAAAACCTGAATTATGATATGATACGAAATGATATATTGTACATCTAAATCACTTAAGATTACTAAAATGCCAATATAAATTGTATGACCATCATTATTACTTACCGAAAATAGATAAGTTGTTGGACAATGACTTCTGGTCCTGAAATATAAAAAAATGGATTTAAAAACTAATAAACATTATTTTAAAGCTAATAAACATTATGATGAAAAGGTCACTTTGTTCATTTTCCATACAATTTTATATGTAGCCAGCTATTATCTTCACTGAAGCCAGCGATTATCCATCTTGCTTCAGAAAATTAAGGTTTAGATTCATTTTTACCGAACTGTGTTACCATGTTGTGATTGTTGATAGAGGGACAGTAAAGGATCAAATAGTTATGTCTTCTTCACTCAGCTACCTAAATACAGATGGAAAGATGTTTAATTTTGAGCAATGGGTCGAATTTTCCACCTTCTTCGGTGATTTTCACCACAATGTAGGGACTGTAATACCCTTGCAGTTTTATATAGCTTATGTTGGCCTAGAACAATTGCAATCACTAAAGTGATTTATATCGGCATTAGTAAAAGATAAAAGTAAAAATACTTACACTTTTCTCACTCTTATCCGCAACTCGAGCCGCTCTTATCATCCGAGCCTGACGTTGTCTTCCGAGCGCTGATTATTGGGATACTTACCGTGTTACAAGAGCTCGATATATACATTATAAATCAGATTATATTCATGTCTCACAAGAATCGGTATCATATGCGACAACCCTTTTTTAATATAGTCTACATGTTCACGATGTATTTTATATGCGTTATTAATACGTATTCATTTTCTGATGTGAATTCATACTTACGCATTTGCTATTATTGTGCATGGCATTTAATTTTTTTTTATTTTTTTTTCAACTGAACGGGATTCAATTGGAATCTAAGTGTAAAAGTAAAACGGACCACGAAATACAAAGCACAGAACATTAGGAAATTAGGAATTTTATATTTCAATATTCAGTAATTTTCTTGAATGTTTGTTGAATTCTGTATGAATTAATAATAGTTTAATACGTATCGGTCAATTTTAACCTACTTATACAAATTGCGCACATGTAAACTACCATGCTGAACGAATACTGATGTTTCATACGCAAATTTTTTATCGTTTAAACTTTTTAAACTCTGAATTCTCATATCAAACTCAGCCTGAAGGACTGGTATGTAGCGGGAACTTTAAAATATAAGTTTATCGTTAGAAATCACAGACGCGAAGCACATGCGACAGTGCGCTGTAGTGCATGTACATTTGTTCTGTGTTGGTTTCAAATTTGCGTGTTTTCGATCATCCCGATGCGGCGAAATATTGGTACTTCAAGTCAAACAGAAATCCAGCAATCGTTAACGTTTCTTAAAAATTTCTTATTAAAACTACGCAATTTATTACTATGCGAAACAGTCATTATAGCGAGCGCGCGGAAATAATGTCTAGCGAAATTAAAAGATACACCGGTCTTCCGGATAGCACAAGGTATCTGCCCTTAAGTTAGATTCCAGTTAACACGAACATCTCAAAATGCACACGTTCCATAGATTATTTATCGAACATCTCAAAATGCATACGTTCCATAGATTATTGATCGAACATCTCAAAATGCACATGTTAAATGGATTATAAAATACGACCATAGTGCCGTTAAAATTGGGCCACCGCTTTAAATTTTATTGAAATTTATTGTCTACATTAGGCTCATCGGTCAAGTGTTTAGGGAGTTTTAGGGTTAGAAAGTTAGCGGCTGACCGCTGGTTAAAAAGCTGGAGTTTCCTCACGATTCCCGTTATCTGAGGACAAATAAGTCAGCGGTTCGCACCGTGAATTTTTGTTGGGAATCTGTATTAACCGTCTTGGAGCTTTGTTACAGCTTCAGATCAGTGATAGAAGGTCGTGCACATCTGCACCTGATCTTAGCTGAACCGGATCTGCCACATGGGCCGTCTTCTTCTTTCAATTAATTAAATGCGGTTAATAGTTTGTATCATTAAAAATAAGATTTTAGTGCAGTAAATAGTAACGATTATATCAAATCTCATCATTTAAATGCGCACATCATACGTTTTAATACTTACTAATTGATCATTTTGCATGAAATACGCAGCAATGATATGAAAATCATGTTTTTTACGGCTCTAAACATCTTAAGTCACGTGACTTCACCGCAAAAAATCACGATTATCTATCTTGAAAATGTTAGTTATGAACGGTGGTAAATGAAAACATGGTCGCAACAATGGATTTTAAGAATATAGAAAATGAAAATAACGTGGATTTACCAAAATTTGACTCCCTAGAACAACTCTGTGGAAATGGTAGATATATTTTATGTTTTATTTAATTACTTAATATATAAACCAGTTTGAACTTTTCGTCGGTTAGGAGAAAGCGCGCCACTCCTTATAAGAAACGTGGGTAGTGAATCATCCAGCTGTTTTCTCTGTTCTGCGGCTCTTTGTGGATAGTTTTATTAAAGTGGTTTTCGTTTATTAATGTGGTCAGTTTGACATTATATGTACACATTTTACATTGATATATAGCATATAAACAATCATTTAATTAGAGGAATATACGACGCTCCTGGAATATTAATATAAGTTCGAATGTCATTGAAAAGTTCCAAAAACAAAATAATATTTGTTTCATAGAAAATTGTAAGTGAATAAACACGAGTCGGATTTATTTAACAGAAAAGGTCAAGTAAGAAATTTTAGAATCGTAGAAATTAGAAAAGTATAACCGATATGCAATAAAATTGAAAACTTTGAATGTCAAGCCAAATGTAAATAATCATATGCTTGTTATTGAAATTCTGTTATGATTATTTTGATATCTGATTGGTCAAAATTTCAATTAGAACTCTAAGAAAATATATATACAAGATATGTCGCTATTACAATTATTTTTTTGCGACATCTTATTTTTAGTTTTATCAATAATTTAATATCTCACTACACTGGGCCATATTTTTTTATTTCCCAAATAAAGATTTTTGATATAAGTAAATTAATTAGTTAGCCACTCACTCAGTCACTTTAAAATAGACGGACAATAACTCTTTTAGTAAATGTCTTTTTGGCAAAAGACAGAGACCAATAAATATTATAAAATGAGACTGGTCTTCGTTTTCAGTTTAGAAATCTTCGGTCCTGGTTAAGTTAAGTCGCAACTTATGTCAACCATATTAGTAAATTAATGTAAAAAAAGAAGTTTCAACGATTACATACTTTAAATCAAGAAGTTTCAGAATGTTATATTCTGTTACCTAGTGATTACTTTGTAATAAGCTTATTATTTAGAAGATGACATTGGATAATTCAATTACCAATCACAGTCCGCTAACAGGAAGATCCTGAAACTGGTTTATTTATGCGGCATTTTACACGTTTCATATACACATTTTATTTAAATGATAAAAAATAAACCGTGTCGTCCTTTTTAAAAGAAAACCAAATAAAACTATCAGAAAGTCAGAGGAGGACAATGAAGGTGTAAAAGTGTACTAGTCAAAACAACACTCCAGACAACAAAAACAATCAATAAACAACACAAATAAGCACCATCAACTACAGTTGTAACAATAAAGAAAATCAGTAAAATACTATAATTTTATTTTATTTTTATACAATGTGCAACAACTACTAAGCTTCCGAACATATTTGACAAGTTCTAGAGTGCAGAAAGTAAGAAAAGAAAGAACAAGAGCGGATATTAATTAATATAAAACTCTGCATCTGATCGTAGAAGCCAAGCAACCAAAACTCGCAAATTGATTGACTATATATATTCATGAGCTACTGTAATTTTAATATTGTATCATCATCATCATCATCGTCATCGTCGTCGTCGTCGTCGTCGTCATTTTCATCGTCGTAAGGCAAAAAAACGATGTTACTTTCAACACGAAGTTAGAATAATGACTTAACGACTACTTTTAATATTTGGGACAGTTGGAAAAGTACAAAGAACATAGTATATTTGTTTTAAAGAAAAATACATAGGTAATATTTCGTAAATCTGATTAACCACATATGAGCGTGGAATATGTCGCAATTGATCAATCCCCTACATTTATTTTTCTAAACGCACCTTTTAATTTATATAATGCGGAAATTGAGAAATTGCGTTTTAAGTTCAAATAAGTTTAGACTAAAATTATACATATTTGAAATGAAATATAGCTGATAACACTATATAACGCACCCACATCAACAGGTGTTTTACTATTTGTGTACTGCTTTACCACACAACAATATTTGTTTCTTTAATTTAATGACAATGATTTAAGCTGATGCAGTGCAAGTGCTTGTATATTTTTTTATCTTAATGTTGTTTAAAAATATTTGTTGAACACAAAAACGAATAATATTATGATATATTTTATATTCGTATAATTATAATATAATTTGTTTTCGTATAATTATAATAGAATTCATGTTCGTATAATATTTGTTGGTAATTTCTTTACCTTTCTTTTCTCTACGGGTTGTTTGGTAGGTGTGTTGAATCGTCGCAAATCGGCATACATCACCTTTGGCAATTCCAGATAACATCGTGACATGGTGGTCAAGATATTTTTAACAAAACATATAATATTATGATGTACAAATATAAACAAACACAGCATAAATTATTGCAAAATAAATACAACAGTAACCAGTTCACTTAAAATAATATCAATATAATGAGAAGCAATAATAAAAATCAAATTACTTAATTTTTTTCTAATAATATATTTCTGATGTAATATATTTTGATAGTTTAGTTTTTAATCATCCAAAATCTGTAAAACATTTTAAAAATACCGATGTCAAGAGAAGACTCTATATGATTCAATGCCAAAAGTACCAAGTTGTAAAAATATTTATGGTAAATTAGCAACAAATAAATTACCGCGTGTTGAATAATTACAAATATGGTATCTTTTTCTTTTTCAGATTATTCAGATTTTTGAATTGCTTGCTTTTTGTTTGCGTATTGATACTGGGTGAAAGAGAACTTTCAAGATCCTATAAACTTAACACATGTTTAGGAAGAAACTTTCACAATTATGAAATAATCGGACATGCAGTCTTTTACTATTTTTACATGCCTGAAAATACCGATTACCAAAATTATTTGTGTTCTGTTGTTAATAAAATAATGTGTGTAAATAGCATAATATTGTATATACTCGTATCTAAATAGCATCAATGTTGCTAAATGCAGCCGATCCCTTTTTGCACTTGATCATAGTGTTAAGTCGACGAACAAGATGTTCACTTGAGCTTGAAATGCAATGTACTGCACGCGGATGTCAGCTAGGGATGAAAATAATAAATTTTATCAATTAAGAACTAACCCATTAACGAAATGATGTCCACGAGAATATGAATAATGGTTAATAATAATAATATTAATAATAATAATAATAATAATAATAAAATAATAATAATAATAATAATAATGATGATGATGATGATGATGATGATGATGATGATGATGATGATTTATAAAATAATTAGGATTTTAAAGTTCGTTACTTTCTTTGTTCATGCATGCACCGCTGCCCTATCCTACTTTTTCTGCATTTCTCTGTGTATGATTCTCAATGGATTTCATCACTAAATAAACTGCTCGTCTGGAATTGTATGTATGTGAAGTACTCAGTATAGATTTATTTTCTATGAGTTCAACTGAGCTAGTATCACAAAAAGGCAATTTAAAAAGCGCACAGCTATTTTTTTCTTTCAATAAATTCTACGAATAAATAACATTATACGGCAATCAATATAAATTATTTTACATCTTTTTTATAGAAATGATAATATACAATTAGACAAAAATAACCAAATATTGTCGCTTTGGAACTCGTAATTATATGCCGTATTGTTCAGTGTTAAGTTATTGTGAAATTGCTTTGCTGTAATGCGACATGCACTACTGTATTGCCCATCCTGAATACAAAACTCGACCCTTCTTTTGAAAGCAATCCAACAAGGACGTAAACATGTGCTTAAATATCGCTTTTACATCTGATCTAACACGTGCTTAAATATCATATCTTAAATATCGTTTTTACATTTAATCTCAAATTTGGTCAAATATCGCTTTTACATTTGATATCACATGTGATTAGATATCGTTTTAACTTCTCATCGCACATTTGCTCAAGTATATCATTTTTAAATCTTATATCAATCAACGTTTACTAAATATATCTTAAATTAATTAAATACTCTATGTATCACTCTTGTTTTAAATATATCTGTATGATCTTGTTTTTAATATATCTGTATGATCTTGTTTTAAATATATCTTTGTGATCTTGTTTTAAATATATCTTTGTGTGAAAAGTTCCTCATTCTCGTGATATTTTGTCCAAAAACTTGCAATTGCATAACCCCTCAACAATTCCTTGTTATATTTAACACGTGAAGAAATCTTACTGTCCTATTGCCAGACTTATATCGCAAAGGGCTTACTTTCGTTTTGGCTGGATTACTTGTTATGTCTATCAGAGCTTACTGTCCTATTGCCAAGCTTACTTTTATATCACTAACTTTCGTTTTGTAATGTCTTTCAAAGCTTACTGGGTATTGCCTGAATCCCCAATCTAAAATTGTATTTTACTGTAAAACAGTGTCTAATATTTCAATCACACTTGCCGTTTTAAACTGCTGATGTCACCATCTGAATTTCATAGTTTTATGGAACTGTTTACATGTTGATGCTCAAGAAGTTTGTTTTATGGAACTGTTTACATGTTGATGCTCAAGAAGTTTGTTTTATGGAACTGTTTACATGTTGATGCTCAAGAAGTTTGTTTTATGGAACTGTTTACATGTTGTTGCACAAGAAGTTTGTTATATGGAACTGTTTACATGTTGATGCTCAAGAAGTTTGTTTTATGGAACTGTTTACATGTTGTTGCTCAAGAAGTTTGAATGGTTGAGCTCATTATCATTTCATACTTCGAAATAGACTAAGTACACTCGCCCAAAGTTCTCATTGGTTTATGCGTTTACACTGTATGTTATTTCCTTTCCTTGTCTTACAAATACAAATTATAAACAAAAGTGACCAATTAGAAGGTTTGGGTGAGTGTATACCAATGACCAACGCATTCATGACAATGCTTGACACCAAAACCACACAACCTAAATTGCTACATGTAATATTTTGTTTATTAGTCATCGAAGAGGAGGACGCAAAACACATATACAGATATGAACTAAATCTAAAGAAGGCTAGCAATTGTTTTCATAGCATTTACTATTCTAAAGTTAGAAAACAGAATGTTTGACTTTCGTAAGAAATATAGATATCTTTCCTTCCGCTTGACACACTAAAGAATGAGTAAATGTGAATATTTTTATTATATATTTTATCATTCACGACTTTACATTAATAAGTTTTAGAGTACGGGTTCATATGTAACATTTAGGAACGGAAACATAATGTTTCCAAGACGTGTGTTGAACAACTAATCGCAACGTATGATGTTACCAAGTTGCAAGAAACATCTTAAAAGACTGCTGGTAGCGTTAAAAGTTTCAAGGAAAAACAACGTTTTTGTATGGCAGATATTCTACTATTTTGAAAAGTTCATTGTCAAGCTCTCTGTTTATATTTATTACTGCAAGCCTTCCGACATTAAACAGGCTAAAATGCAAAAGCTCCGTCCCGAAGAGGATGCACTCACAATGACAACATGCAGGATATACTTGTATCCGTGATTTATTTAATGAGACACATAATCTCCACGATAATCGTGCTTCAGTCAGCGCATCCGCTTACATTATATTTTTTTACGCTTTAAGTTGGCTGGAAAAATATATCCAAAGCATTATTTCGTGGCAAATCTATGAGCAAGTGGTATCCCTTAATTGGCATTCTGGGCTCCGTTGAAAGAATGACTTCTTTCCTCAACATTTTTTACTATATGTATTTTGGTATAAAATAGGTTTATAAAAATGCGGATGTCAATCGTAGAGAATTCGTCGTCACAAACGAATATACCAATAAATGAATTATTTGTGTTATGAGTATTTATTTTATACTGTTTCTTTTTACTCGTTATAGTACTGAACGTGCGATATTCAATAATATATTTCGAAATGTTTTCAGAAATTTCGTGTGAGTGATTGTCTTTTGTATGATATATTTTTGTTAATTTAAGAAAACGTAATTCAACATGCACTGTGGTTAAGCTTACGCGTGTGCATTTTTGAACAAACAATTTAAACTAAACACACTTTATTCTTTTTACTGATACTATTTAGTTTTACCGTAAAAAGAACATTTGAAAACCAACGCTTAAAAACGATCGCTGTTTCAAAAATTAAACAGATTAACATTTTTTGATTTGAATAAAACATTGCATGATGATAGATACATAATCAAGGTATACCAATATGAAAATAAATAATAGCATTACGGTGATTTTTTTTAAAGTTTAATTGAGCCTTTTTTTGTCGACACATGTTTTACTTATGGATTTTTCTATGTTTTAAACAAGTTGTTTACTTTCCAACACTAGCATGGAAAGCTTTGGTTTTCTTGAGTTATTTTGAAAGAATGATCTTTAATAATATTTGGGTAATTTTAAAGCCAGTTTTATTGGAAAAAGGTTAGACAATTTCTAATTTTAACCAAAACATTTATTATTTAAGTAAAATTCATTTTCCGTGCAAATAAAATATTTTGACAGATTTTTTTAATTTGCTTTATTGTGTTTACTAATATTTAAAATAAAATTAATGGATTAAATATGATTTATTGAGATTTTTAAGATGTTCTTGTTCTTGCTAAAACTGTAACACCGGCTGTAACACGAAACACAATAATAATAATAGTAATAATAATAATAATAATAATAATAATAATAATAATAATAATAATAATAATAATAATAATCATCATCATCATCATCATCAAGTTTTTAATTGATACGATTAGAGTTTGACCGCATATACTTTTTTTGAATAGTTCATGAAATTAATAATTATTAAGTACTAAAATAAACAAATAATAAATAAACAACATTTATTTTCACTTACAAACAAGCAGGTCGCGATCATATTTGACGATATTTGTATTTTGTTAAACATAACATATTTTATGTTACACGATTTTTTATTGATATAACTGACATCCTACAAGTATTTGTCATATTTACAGTTGTATATATTTTCGTTATAGTATTAATAAAACTAATCAAACCGAGCAACACAAGCTATATATTTTGTTTTCTGACCAATTAGACATTATTTTCCCTATTCTTTGTCGCAGCATTTGGTTATATGTCGACGGTTGTTCTTAGAAACAGTTACTAGTAAATCAGCCACAACTCCATGTAATGTATGAATAACGAGGACGCGTAAAAAGCATCGATGGCTCGCAGATTTCAAATGAAACCAAGTGTTTATTAGGTTTAACTAGATAATCGAAAATGCATTTTACAACAAATTAATTTAAATGTGTTTTAGTTTCCAAGTCAGGACAATCGTTGAACACTCCGCGCTCTTCCAAAGAAAATGGGATAATTTGTGGTAAAACCCCTTCTTCAAAGAATTTGCTAGCAATTATCGACATTCTATTGTTTATTTAGAATACCTCACAGAAAAAGGCAGAATACATTTTAAAAGGAAACTAACTCGCCGACCATAATGTATATTTCCCTTTTCAACTTCTTTTATTTTCTTCTTATACATCAGTCATCAGCTTTTGGTGAAGGAATATTGTAAATGATAATACTATTATCTTTCTATAAAGGAGAAATGATTATTATGTTATGATACAATGATAATAAATCTTAATTTTAAACCTTCAATTCAAAGTTCATCGGATCATTCTTTTCCCTGTGAGATGTGTTATATCAATTCATAAATCACATGTCTGCTTGAGATCCTGCAAATATCAAGCCAATCCCCCTTCCCACAAATCTCATTGAATTTTATATGTAACTCGTTTGTGGCGTTTATATTTTATGTACTGACTGTGGTGTTTTGTGTACGTTTATCGTCTTGTCCCGCCTCCGAGACGTGGACAAAATGTATATTGTCCTTATATGTTTTAACTTATGTATATGTTTTACTATACGGTAAAGATATTACCATGGCCTCAGCAATTTATGTGTCTCATTGAGATGGACAATATGTATTGTTTTCCAGTTAGCTGGTTCTTTAACTCCATGAAATTATTGTGATATGTGCAATTTAATTGTGTTATGATTAATTCCGTCAGTAAAAACAGTGTGCACATGGTCATTACGTTCAATTGTATTGTCTCATATATAACATGTTTCTGTCATGTTTTTGAGGCAATAAACAATGCGCTTGGAAGAGTTACCACTCGATAAAATCTACAAATAGAGAACCAGTACATGGAAAAGGCAAACACTTCAGGCTATGTCCGGGTTGGTTATAATGCTGTTAAAACAACTAAATGCGATATCGGTGAACATGAAACTGTTCTTCAATGACAAGATACTTAAGGTCTCCAGAAAAAATAACGGGATAACGAACGAGGAAAAAGATGGACGGAAGAAAATAATGAGACTATGACAGATATAAAAAAACAAACATTTGTAGCTCTATCTCAAGAAAACTTTTGCAGTCCTATCTCCCAAAGTTATCCTTACTATCTCAATGCACAATGCATTACTTGTTCACTCATGTAAATCCAAATACAGAATGTAAACCGATATATCAGATTCCTATCACCATTATAAGGTCCTTGCATAATTTTGTTGTGTTTGTAATCCGTGTTTTTGGAATGTTCCCTGGTAACGCGTTTTGTGGTTCTAACATGTCGTCCAGAATAGAAGTCCTACCACTATTATATGATCCTGGCATTATTTCGTTGTCCTGTTTCTGAACATGTTCAGTTCGATCAAGAAGGATTCACATATCATTTGACCATAGCGTTTCACATTTCCGGCGACCATTTTTTAGTATTTTATCAATGTTTTCAACACACAACGCAGATCTTCACTTACTCATATTAAATTGTTTTGTTTTGCTTTTTTGATTCGATGTTTACTTGTTTCTTCAACTCACTGCATCACTTTTAGTTAGAGTTATACCGGGCTGAAGATTATAAAACTGAGACTGGTCGCCATTTCAGCCAATCAGATGCTTGAGATTTGAGACTGGTTTCCATGCTCAGTTTTATAACATTGGGCACAGGTGGGAAGTTGTTGGAGCACAGCATTTAAAAGATTGTTGACTAAGTTGACTTTGTGCTGGTATTAGTTACGCCCTTTGAACGGTTTTGAGCACGATACGTGTACATGTAAACGTGTAAATATTGTGCACACAACCCGGTTCTATGCGGCCTGGAGAGTATTTTGCATATCTACTAATGCCCATAAACATTCTCCATCAAAACCGGCCTGGTATAGTTTGATTATTTGTTGTGCTTGGTGCCTTTAAAGTTCCCTCTTCACCTTTTGAAAAAAGCTTTTGTAACATGTCCAAAATTGTATTAATGACTTTCTGTAGCCCGCTTGAGGCTTTGCGATTATTTCTTTTTGTCTTGCTATAATATATATATACCAAATTTAAATCTTTTAAGGTGTTTGGCATTGATACTTGTGTAGTTTCCTTCCTCATTTTCGTTAAGTGTGTGTGCTTCTATTTTAAAATTGATTATTGCATAACCATGCCCTCTCTCCTCTCTGCATTTTGGCTGTGTAGAGAAGCTGTTTCTACTGGATATGGCCATTCCTGATATGCATATTTCACTTTTTACCTAACTTATATTTTTCAACACTTTTTTCTATTCTCCGTTTGTTCGTATCACGATGTTTTTCAGTAAAAAAGAAAAAGTCGTCAAGAACAAATATAAACAAATTGCCTTAGTGAATTAACATAACCTATCGGCCTACCCGACAATCGTGCATGAACTAACACTCAAACACAAAAAGGAAACCAATCAAAGACTCTTGATGAATTGTCCTGGAACAGAGCACCTAGAGTCAATGAATGAACAGTTCATACTCTATACGAAAAAATATACTTATCTTATACTGATGTAATGATCACTTTCCTGTAAACAATTGTTTGGGAAGGGTAAATATGAATATTGTTTTCTTGAATATAAATACGAGTTTTCGTCACATCGGCGCAAGACGGCATGAGTATTTGATTTTCATAACTGCCTTTAAAGCGACTCGGTAAAATAAAGTCGGCAGTATTTCAAACTTACTGGTGTCAGAGTTTAGCGTTTTGTTTTGTTGTTTCTATTTCATTTTCTTCTTCTGCTTCTACGCCTCAATGTCTCATTGCTATATCTTTGCTTTTCTTATACTAACATTTTTTTCAGTAAAATCCTTCTTCAGATTTAGATGGTACATTAAAGCTTCATGAATCGAAATTGCTCCTTATTCTGCGTCACGAAGCTCCCTGTGATTGTACATTCTGGAGGTCTTCTTGCACTGTATTTTTGTACATTGAAAATAATGGTTTACCTTTTGCTGTTTTTCTGAATGTAACATTTACTCGCATAACGATACGATTCTAATAAAAACGGATCTCCACACACATATTTGCTGTATACTATTCTTTATTTATAAACCATCTAAGAAGATGGTTGTAAACGTAACATGTGCCCAAGGTTATAAAACTGATCATGGAAACCAGTCTCAAATCTCAAGCATCTGATTGGCTGACATGGCGACTGGTCCCCTTTTCAGCCAATCAGATGCTTGAGATTTGAGACTGGTTTCCAATCTCAGCTTTATAACCTTCAGCCCAGTGAGTTGTTATCCCATGTTCAGATTTCTGCCGGAAGTGGATGTGATGAATGTATACGCAATCTGAAATTAGCTCTTCTACCCCTAGTAATTATTTTATAAATATTCTTAATGACTACTTCCAAACGTCTGCTAAAATAAAAAAATGGTTTGTATACTATCACTTTTTTATAGATGTATTCACAAACAAGAAATATCTTTAAAAAAGATAAACGGCGTTGATGGAAAAGATTTTTATATATAAGAAAGTAAGAAATAAAGAGCGTGCAAAAATTTCGCCTGGTGATAATACGTCGATTAAAGAAGAATGTCTAACATTAACTGTACATTAATTCAGTTTCAATAAAATACCTCTTGTAGAGTTAGTACTAATGATGAATAAATGTCATTAAAATACAATAAATGAAAATAATAACAACTTGTTACAAGAGCGAAATTTACCAACTTTTACGTAAATTAACTTTAAAAAAGTGTCCCTCCCGAGTATTGAACCCGGGGCCTCAGCTTGAGAGGCGAGTGTGATAACCACTACACCAAGGAGATTTGAAGTTCTGGTCTTGAAATTAACTATCAGTATCAAAGGAACTAGAAAGGAACCAGTAAGAACCAGAAATATCTGCACTTCTCTGTCGTTTTACACTGTGTATTGTACTATCTAGAGTGTTTACCTGACACCCATGAATATTCCATATAAAATCGTATTTAAGCCATCAATTGACTTAACTGGTTACTTATACTGTAAATATCCTTTTCTCCAATACAATTATCGCTTTTAAAAACGAAAATGCCCGAACATATAAATGCCAGGTAAATACTAACACACAATATAAAAATCGTTACGGTAATCATTAACGAGACCCACTAATAACCAATCAAATTAATCTATTTGATATTCCCGCTGCATAATAAGATTTATTTACAATATTTCATTGGCCGAAAAACTAGGTCAAAAGTGAGCTTAGACAGCTAACGCCGAAAAACGTTTTAATTAAATAATTACATTTAAAATTGTATAATATTTTATCTGCTCAATGTGTAATACTTGCGCGTTTTTCGGCGTTAGCTGTCTGAGCTCACTTTTGACCTAGTTTTTCGACCAATGAAATGTTGTAAATAATACTCGTATTCTCTTATTATGCAGAGGGAAAATGAAATAAACTATTTCGATTGGTAGCTATTTACACCAGAGAGGCATCTAGCAGGCTGGAGAGGTATCTAGTGGGATTTTATTATTATGCAGCGGAAAAATCAAATAGATTAATTAGATTGGTTGTTAGTGGGTGTTGTATTGGAGGAAAAACATATTTACGATTTAAGTAACCAGTTAAGTCAATATGGATGGCTTAAATATAATATTACATGGAATATTCTTGGGTGTCACTTGCATACAATACACAGTGTAAAACGAAAGAGAAGTGTTCTTACTGGTTCCTTTCTAGTTCCTTTGATACTTATTGTTAATTTCAAGTTCGTGAGACAAGTTCATTATAGTGTAGTGGCTAACACTCTCGCCTCTCAAGCGGAGGCCCCGGGTTCAATACTCAGGACGGACACTTTTTTTAAACTTAATATACGTAAAAGTTGGTAGATTTCGCTCTTGTAACAGGCTGTTATTATTTATATTTATTAAATTTCAAGGACATTTATTCATCATGAATTCTCACTCTACACGAGGTATTTTATTGAAACTGAATATTTTGCTTCTTTAATCGACTTGTTATCACTGTATGAAATTGTTGCAACAGCTTCAACATTTTTTTTGAAAGACACTTTCAATGAATTTATGAGTTGTCATGATTCGGTCGCTTAATCTCTAAGTCGTACTAAGAAGGCAGGGAGGGTTCGTCAACAGCTATAACAAATAAAATAAAATAACTAAACTGTGTCTGCTTTGCCTCTCTGTATTTCTTTCTTTCTTATATACATGTATATATAAATCTTTTCCATCAACGCCGTTTATCTTTTTTAAAGATATTTCTTGTTATCATCTGCATCCACTGATCATTATTTTCAAATGCATATAGAGCATGTTACGTATGCCACATACACTACGGCCTTTTTGGTGTAAAATTCTGTGTCCTTATGTTATAGATCAAACACAGGTATAGATAAATATTGTTTTGTTACATTTGTATTTTTTATATTTCAAAGCATATCATAAAAAAATTAAACATTCTTGGCTTCTGTTTTTTGTAGGACATTTTTAAAATGTCAAGATGGGCTAAACAACATAATGAACAATCCAGAAAAAAAACAAATAACCCATTTATGTTGTATTTTGTTAAAAGTTTCTTATTAAGACCTACTAACCAGTGTTAGTATCATCATAGTTTTTGCATAATGTGCTGAGTGTAGAAAATTTGTGTAATATTTTGCGTAAACTTGTATAACCTCAAGTTAAACATCGGTGTCAATTTCTCTTATATTTCTATCCCGGTATTTTCATTTGTCGTAGTCTGTACTTGGCTCTCCCCGATTTATGTCCCTAATTAAATTGCCCCATTAAAATGCGCATGCGTAATTTAATAAGTGCAAAATTTGACAAATTCTTTAATTTGAAATATTGCCCGACGACCCGACGTAAATTTGGGATAATTTAATATTGAATCGGAATACTATCTGTCAATAAGTAAACTTACAAATGATATAAACCGTACAATGTCTTATCCTCACATCGGGAGTGGAAGTGCGTTCTGCGGTTTGAAAGAAGGTGCATCGAGTTCGTTCTATTGGTATCCGAAAGATAGTGTGTTAAAACCTAAGGCATGTTTTAACCAAATTACAATGCATAGATTGTTTTAAAAGTACATGTAACCCTGCAACAGTCAAAAGTACACTTTTAAACGTTTATGCAGTTAAATGATGCATCGCGCTTAAAAGTGCAAATTTAATAAACCAAAGACTCAATTATACCAAATACATAAATATGATCTAGTTTTTGAAACATTATTTTCTCGTAACTCTAAATATAACATATGACATGACCCATTGTAACGAAAGTTTACCATTTTGAAAAAAAAAACAAAAACAAATGCGTCTGTAAATTAAAATTTAATATCCATAAGTATTGAACTATATGACAGATTTTATAACTCTCTGGAAGAAAGAATGGCAGAAATGATGATATGTTCATACGGTTGATCATGTTGGCATGAACGCGTTTAGTCTTCAAATGTGTCGCAATTGCTCATCGGTTATGACTGAGTCAAACTGCAAGCACTTGCACATACTACATCTGTTAAAATGTCAACACCCACGTTAAAGAAAGACGAAAGGGTTTTATAAGTGTTGTATGTTATATTTGGTATTGTATATATTTAAACATTGTTGTGTGTTTGTTAGGTTGTGATGCAGAATAGGCCAATATTTTGCATTCCAACAATTTGTCATAAACTGAATTTTTCATCTGTCAATTATTTATGACAATAATACATCATAATGATTAACAAACATTTCGCAGTCGGTGATCAGCACTGCAACATGGCTGTGATGAACGTGAAACATGTCTCACCAACACTGTATTCTTTGCAACATTTTATCTACTACTAACGCAGGACCTATAAGCAATATTTTCTACCAACAGCAACAAAAGTAATACAAAAGAGAGGGAATATCGAACCAACGACTTTCATTACCTACACATCTAGCAATGATTTAACATCCGTTGCGCAAATAACAAGTTTATAGTTGACGTGTATGTTAATATACAATCCATGAAGATTATTATTACACAAAGTGTTAAGGACCGTCTGCTATCGTTATTACACTTTCATCGACAAAAATATATACTGATGACCGATAAGAAGGGCAGATAATTAACAATACCACATAGTCAACGCCATACAGTCGCCCTTTATGCGATGGTGAGTGCCATAATAAAAATCTCTCTAACACGTAATATATCAGAATCTCTCCAACAGATCTAATCCCTCTCTTCTTCAATGGGTGAAATCGAATGAAGGCCAAAGAGGGGAAATCGAACCAACGACCTTCATTACTTACACACCTAGAAAAAAAACAACATCCGTTGCGCAAATAACACGTATGCAGTTGACGTGTGTGTCAACACATAACGATACTTATTACACAACGTGTTAAATATTATGTTGTTATCTAAATCTGTACATAGTGTGATAGGGGTGGTCTAAATTGTGTTATAACTGATAAATCATTGTTTTAAGAATTTAGGTGAAATTAGTCACAATGAATCTACAAATTGTCAAATAGTCACGATCTCTTATCAATCAAGCGCAATATCTGTCTTGGTGCCCATTGTTATAAAACTGAGCATGGAAACCAGTCTCAAATCTCAAGCATCTGATTGGCTGAAATGGCGACCAATCGCCATTTCAGCCAATCAGATGCTTGAGATTTGACATTGGTTTCCATGCTCAGTTTTTAAACCTTCAGCCTCGGAGTCGCCAATGCGATTCCAAAGCGGTACACGCAGAAATACATTATATTGTTGATTTAGTTAATCTATGACTGAATACCTTTAAAATGTATCGTGTATCACTTTTTAAATGGTGCACATTGAACATTAATTCAAGTAACTGAATTTAATTGCTTTAAAAATAAATATTTAATAACTGTCTGGTAAACATAAATTAAATTAAGTCACTATGAGTTGCATTAACAATGAGTGATGATCTATGTGCTTTGATTCATAAACGGTATGTTAATGGTGGAACAGACAATACATCTACATTTTATTTGGATTGAAGAACATAAAGTTGTGTTAAATAAGAGACCCTTCCGCTCAAACCAGTAGGAAAGCGATGCCAATTATAAGCTAAGTCATTTAAAAAAAAAGAAAATTCCCTAGATGTTTGCAACTGAATTCTCAGGCCCTTTAATCCAACGCATATGAGTGTTAGTCCATGAGCGAACAATGTAGATCCAGATCAGCCGGCACTGGTCGCGCACGCGACAAAACCCATATACATGCAGTAAAGGGTGAAAACAAAAATAATTTTAAACTAGTTTACACTCCTTTATTTCCTCTAGAAAAATACTAATTAACGACCCTTTATTGATTCTAGATAAATATTTATCTCTTCCAATAATTCCCAGCTTTTATGTTGAAAAAGTATTTTACAATATTGTTTTACTGATACATATTCACATACAACAAGTATATCATCAAAGAAGATACAGGTTTCTTATAACATATCAAACAAAACTAAATGCAAGCAACCGATGGATTTGGCATCTGAGCGTCTGAATTTTGTTGATGTTGTCGAATGAATGCGATGTTGATAAGGAACGGCGTTCAAACAATCTATGCGCCTGCAAGCCCACGGTACTAGCTCGTATCGGCAATGTTTTAAATGCATTTATCTGGATAAGAACAAACACACTATTTAAACAGGGGGTCCAACGTATTTGGTTTTTTCGGAAAAGTAAGTGAGCGACATGTTCTCTGCGGAACAAAATGGCGGAAAATTGTGTGATTTGGTGCATTTCAGGAGATATTTTGACCTGGTAAGTAGATTTATATCAATGTTATCGTAATATAAATACGCCTACCCGGAGGCCACATGTGTAAGCTCCACTCGGTTTTTTAACTTATGTTTCTTGAGGCCTAAACAAAAAAGTTATTGAATGTATAAACTGAAAGATTGTTTGTTTACAAAGTGAAAATAGAAAATTTAGTGACTTAAAACTGTGTTTTTAGTCAAAATATAACGTTCTTGGACCTTTTTTTAGCGAAATTATTATCGAGTTTTTGCATATATTTCTTCACGGCGGCTTTTGCACTTTACATGGGTACTTTATGGCCAATTTTTTTATGTTCAAACACCTTTAATGTTTGGCGTGGAAGTGGTAAGCATGTTTTTGTTCGGTGCGGAATCTGAATAACACACTCGTATGCGTTAATATAAGTGAAAGTAAGACATGAGCTGATAACAAATGTTTATAATCAAAATAAAAGCCGATTTGTTACCCAAATACGAAAATATCGCTTATTTGTTATGCAAAATTATCTACCACATATTATACTTGTATATTATTCTACTCTTGATAAGTAAACTCCCGCCTTGTGACCACCTCAATTTCAAGACCATCCCGCTGTTACGGGCACATTTTGAAAGAACAGATCTTTCCTATATAATTCAATGGTCGCTCGTATCGATTATACGACCACCCCGCTATCCCATATTCCATAATGCGACCACTTTCTACAGTCTTATATACCCAGTTGCCACTTATTTTGACACCTTAATTACGACCACAAGGCATTTGCTCGCCGAATACACAGTCAAGTGCCATTGTCTTTTAAAGTTTACAGTTTACAATCTTCAAGTATCTGACGTAATTTATTCAAGTTAGTGACGTCATTAAAAATAAGATTTACGTTTACGTCAATATTTTAGCGTAAAGAAACAAAATTTATTTTGTATACATATACACAAATGAACAGTTAAAGGTATGCAAGAAAAAGTATCCTGCATGGGACATTCGGTAAAGATAGAAAAATCTGTCACCTCGGGTGAACAGTTTTGGCGGGAACTCGACAGAGCCTCGTTCTCGCAAAACAGTTCCCCCTCGGTGACAGATTTTTCCATCTTCACCTCCCACTCATGCAAGATACTTATAATCCTGTCAAAATTTCTCGAAATACCCTTATAACAAAATGCTATGCTCGGTATTGTTGTTTGGGTATATTCTGTGTCATATTTACAATATTTAGAGATTTGTGTACATAAAAAGGAAAGCATCTTTTTTTTAAAAATAAAAACGATTATGGAAGTAATTTTGCTTACTGAAGGAGGCTACAAAAGCGTGTTACCCTTAATAAGTTAAGAGCCCTGGAAATCAGACTTGAGCGTCATACGGGGCATAGTGAAATGACGTTTACCCACCCCGCATCAACTTGCGGTTCTACAGGTGCAACCCTAGATACAACTTATTATTCCACCTAAAATAAGAAAAGATACTGGACTGGTAAGAAATTTATATCGGGGTATAGATTTATATATACGCGCACACACAAACACGAGAATGGGTAGGTAGATTCTAATTGATATTATAAATACATATGAAGTTCTTGTTTCGGTGAAGCCATTTTCGGGCAAAGATTTAAAGGAACATCCGTGTGTTTGGGTAAAATATTGGCTTTTGGTTTGATTTTTAACATTTGTCAGCTAGTGTCTTACTTTCACTTATATAAACGCGTATGAGTGTTATTCAGATTCTGCACCGAACAAAAACATGCTTACCACTTCCACGCCAAACATTTAAGGTGTTTGAACATAAAAAAAATTGGCCATAAAGTACCCATGTAAAGTGCAAAGCCGCCGTGAAGAAAAATATGCAAAAACTCGATAATAATTTTGCTAAAATAGGTCCAAGAACTTTATATTTTGACTAAAAACACAGTTTTAAGTCACAAAATTTTCTATTTTCACTCTGTAAACAAACAATCTTTCAGTTTATGCATTCAATAACTTTTTTGTTTAGGCCTCTAGAAACATAAGTTAAAAAACCGAGTGGAGCTTACACATCTGGTCTCCGGGTAGGCGTATTTATATTACGATAACATTGATATAAATCTACTTACCAGGTCAAAATATCTCCTGAAATGCACCAAATCACACAATTTTCCGCCATTTTGTTCCGCAGAGAACATGTCGCTCACTTACTTTTCCGAAAAAACCAAATACGTTGGACCCCCTGTTAAACAGAGCAGAAATCTTACTCGCGAGTCTCAAAAATGCAGGATATTAACGTATGAAACACTGGGAATTCTACGGAATTGCATCTTAAAACTGTTACCATTGATCCTTTCAAATTTCACATAGATTGTTGGATTCAGGACATTTGAAGAAAATATAAAAACTTTGTTCGTCACTTTGAAGTAATAACTAGCAGATGGTGTAGTTTTTCTGAGACTAAGTTTCTCTTCAAAATTATGCATTAAAATAACTAAATTGAACAACAGTGTCACACGATGTGTACCACGGTGTTACATACACAAGCACTTCTGTAGGTTTTGCAATTGTATGGTCTGTGTGTGCTTGTTTTGATTAGTCTGGTATTTTGTATATCTCTGCGTGTATTTCACTCCACAAGTATGAATGTCAGCAGAACCCGCAATCGGATATTATTTTAGAAGAAACAGAGGTCTTACCTTTTTTCAAGTGATTCTTCTAAAAAAATAAACGCTTGTAGCTATGGGTTTTTAAATCGAATTTCTTCTTGCATCATTTCTAATTTTCATGGTTATTATTTCAATTTATGAATTAAGAATTAACTTCATTTCCGATTTTCAATGTGAATATATTTCTTGTCACAATAAATAAAGGATTAACTTTCAAATGGTGTGCGTCACGGGAAAAGGTGTCTTCGTACAGTTGACGTCAATCCTTGAAATGACGTCATAAATTTTGCAGACGACATTAATTGTTATGCATTTCGCGTTAAAAATATCATTTTATTGTCAAAATATGTAAGAAAGCACTCGTTAGTTATAAGAAGCTAATAGAGAGTTGTAAGTTCTTTCTTAATATAGTAACAACAAAAATGTCACAAAATATGACTGAAGGTACCTTTTCCCGCGGCGCACCCCAAATTATCTAAATGTCCATATGGAATAGTTCAAGAAAAGGAGGCTCTACAAAAAATAAATTTAAATGGACGATGCTTTGGCTTGATCCAACTTGTAATTCAGACTGTATTCCCAGTTGAATAATGTTTAGAAGTTAAAGATTTCTTATTTTCATTATTATTATTTTTTATTTTATAATTTTTAAATAATCTTTATTTCTTGTTTTACGTGTGAATATATTGTATGTAATTAAAATGAATAAATACAAATTCGGTGGCAGCCCCTAGCCAACAGTGCAAGAAACATGCACAGTACACACTATCCCCTTAAACGATTGTTCAAGTATAAATTAGGGGTTGATTTCGAAATGATCTATTATCCTTGCAGATGATTTCTAACTCTGAGGGTCTAGAAAAAAACATTTTTAAAGGTACGACGCCTAGGCTTTATAAACCTTGACAATAAGACTGTATTTCGAAGTGAATATTGTTTACAAGTTCAAGATTTATGACAAGTGAAAATAAGTTGTGTGTTTACTACATCTGCGAATGTGACATCTTGCCTTTTTTTATTTTTTTTTATGTCAGACGCATTAATCCATCGTGATCTTTCAATCAAATCATTCACGAAAACAAAGCCACACTCGTTCATTTATCAATAGTTTGTTATTGAAGATACAACAATTAACTTCATTCAAGTTATGTTAAAATCGTATTTGTAAGAAGCACATCATTTACATTTCAAATTAAGGTAAACAAATTAACAACATTGCAATGATCGTGCACTTATACAAACGTGATGTTAAGTCACGGAGATTGTCTTAGGGAAATCACCAAGAAATCCCTCATTAATAACCATCGTTTTAACATAGTCATATTTGCGACAATTGTTGTAGTGTTCTATGTGTTATAAACGATAATAAAAATGATGTTGTCATCTCTTTCGTAGAACAACGGTATGATTCTCAATAGCGTCTTGTATGTACGAACTTTAAAGTATGTTTTACTTGATTAAAACATCTTCACTGGCCGTCTAAATTCAGTCATTGTGTATAAACAAAACTAAATAACTGACAGCAATTTAAGCAAGTTGGTTCGATCAAATGTTTTAAATGTAAGCATAATGAGACTCCTATTTCAATAGCTACTGGCAATATCCTGATTAAATCAGCAGCAAACTGGCCTTCTTTTCTAAAGAAGTATTTTTCAGAAGAAAAAAAGTTAAGTTTCTGCGATATTGCCCTTATTGGACTGTTCAGTTATTAAATTTGTGGAAACGATATTTACTTAAAGAGGCTATTTTTTCGCCAATTACTATGCGCCGAGTTGGTTTTTATGGATATATTTTAACATAAAAAATGTTTGAGTAGAATGACAGTGTACATGTTTTCACTGTTATATTTATGACATCTGTTGCAGTTCTAATGCCCTAAAACACAGCAGGATGGCGCCATAGAATTAGATAACCATATATCAAACCACTATTGGTGAAAAATATGGTTTCAATAGTACGCTCGCACTCAACTAGGATCTTGCTGGGCAGTTTTGACAGAAACACAAATACAATGCTAACATGCTATTTTAAAAAAGCAGCACTGGCCTTTATTAAAATGATATTGCATCTACCTGGGAGCGAACCCGCACCGTCAAGGCGACAGCGCCTAGCCCTGCAATTCCGACTACGCAAATATTGAGCTAACCGGGACAACCCCCAAAAAGGTTGATCGGATAGCCCTGATATACGTAATCATCACTGCACGACATAGGTAACGGGTAATTTCACTGAAAGAAAAAAGAATGTTTTAATTAAACTAACTATTATTACTACAAACATAATGCCAAGAATAACTCTGCTAAGAAACGCTTTCACGGATCGCATTGCTTTTACTGGAGTGTTACTGAAGAATTTCGTTCAGTTTAACTTTTAACTTCATTGTTTTCTTTGACTCTTTCAACGATATTCATGTATTGTTAATGATGGTGAAAATAGCACCTTTTAATCACATATATGGCAAATCACTTCCAAACTAGAAGCACTTGATGCGTTGCTCATTAGCAGTATTGTTTCGTTTTTGTGTTTGGTTGCTAATAGAATTTTAGGGATTTTTAGAACTTTTCCGTCATCGAATGATGGCACTGGCGTTTGCGGATGTTTTATATGTTATCATTTTTGTCATTAGTACTTTGGTCAGAATACAACGAAATAAAATTACGATTTCTGAAACAGCTTCTGTCTCATGAAGTCATCAAAGTTTACATGGAACATTGTGTCGCGAGGTAAAGTGTCTTTCAGGACTGTGTTGTATAAGATAGGTACGAGTCTCTTTCAAACAACTTTGAGATGGAAACATTAAATAACGTCATGGGAATCCTTAAAGAAGCGTTAAAGATATTCAACCGGATCTAACTCGGGGTTCGGGCTCACAACTTCTGTATTGCTAAGCAAAATCCGTTACCTTTCGACCAGCCCACCACCATGGTGAATCTTGTTTTGCTATTCTAAGCTGTTACTCGAAACTACTGTAGCCTAGGAATAATTTCACCATTTCACAGTAAACACTCAACTTATAACTTGATGTTGACAGATTAAGAGGATCAAGTATGAGCACTTTCCAATCAACACTCACATGTTATCGCTCATGTATTGGGAACTCCTTTATAACATGTATATGTTTTAGACTCCACATGTGAAACTATTATTTTTACTGACAAACTCTGATGATTCAATTTTCATCGGCTAAGTGCAATATAAAGCGGGTTAACTCTTTGTTTTAATTGAAATATAATTGTGTTAATGCACAATGTATGTATAACTAGCGGATGAAGTTGCTTGTTCAGATTGAAATGATATGGGGTTCCGCTGTGTAAGGATTATTATTAAGGTATTGCGCCTTTCGCTATTGCTTTGCCATAGACAAAAAAGAAAAAAGAAAATCTCTCAAACGGCACAATGCAGTTCCATCAAACTTTGCACAAACCAATGTTATTAATATATGTTCAATTTACATACGCTAAGAAAAGTTAGAACAGGAAAGAAAAATAGTTAGACCCGAAAAAAACCCTATTCTATTTGCAATTTTTCACAAAAACGAAACAACACTAACATTAATTCAAATGTCTTGATAAGTAATGAATTACTGACAATGATACTTAAGGTCCTTTGGTCTAACAAATGAATACAATGTGAGTTATTTTTAAAAGTGTGTTTGACCTTTAATTTCCTGGTCGCGAAAATGGATGACACAAAAATAAAAATGTTAATTTCTCTCTTCACAATTGAAAGGTCTTTAAAAGGACCTTAGATATTGTTGTCAGTATCATTTCATGCATGTGGACATTTGAATTGTTGTTTTGTGTTAAATAGCAAATAGAATTTTAGGGATTTGTTTGGTCTAACTATTTTTCTCTACTGTTCTAACTTTTCTTAACGTATGCAAAAAAAATCATACACTTATAGCATTTATTTGTGCAAAGTTTGATGGAAGTGCATTGTGCCGTTTGGGAGATTTATATATTTTTCTTTTTTGTCTATGGCAAAGCAATGGCGAAAGGCGCAATACCTTAAAGAGGCGTAAAACGGACCAATTCAGCTCATATTTATTTTCAAAAAAGAGCTTAATAGGGAGCACAAACATTTTTGTACAGATGTATTCTTCAGGAAATCCGAAAAGAACTGCGTCTTTGAAGAAAGGACTGGTAAATCTACTTCTGCCACAATAGCATTGCGAAGATCAGTAAAACATATTTGACAATAACCTATCCATATATACGTTAAATGATTACCCCAAAAAAGCCTTTTAAAGTCGTGTGATCTTGCTTGTATTTTAATCCGGTGTTCGTTAGTTCGAATTACATATATGTAGTAATATCTAGTCAAGAAATAAAGTTCGTAATTTTTGCAAAACAGGTAAACGCGAAATAATTACATGTTTTTACCAAAATGTTATCGTATTGATTTTTTTAGCGGTTTTCAGGAGATGATTTTAATCAGATTGAGTTAAGTAACATATCAAAATTTTGCGCCAGTGCCGTTTAAGAGGTACAAATAATTATATAACGTCGAAAAATGCGTTTAAGGGTCATCTTGTAGAGTAATTAAAATAAACTAGACGCACATTTTAAAAATGTTCTTAATAAGTCTACTTCACTTTGTTTTATATAATATGAAACTATAAATGACGGTAATTTAATATTCTGTGTCAAATCATACTGTTTCAATTGTGCAGATATATTTTCTAGATTAAGTGGACCTCGCCGTGTGAGATGTAGAAAATATGACACGGTTCGAACATTAAAACACATTAGTTTTGACTTTAGTTACACTTTTATCGCTAACAGTACTACTAGGTTTGCAACGCAGTTGTCTAATTGATATTCACCATGCTCTGGAACCATCAAATCCTATATAATATAAATCTACAGTAATTCCTTCGTTCACAATAAAAACCTGTCTACGTTTTGACAATATCTAATTTTCTTTTATGAGTTTGCACCGTTAGAATCTTGCAACCATCTGCTAGAGCAATTAGATAAACCAATAACCTTACTCGAGACCATTATATCTGCCAGTGCTGCTCATTGCTATTAGTTATGGAAGTGAGGAAGCAAATAGCACTCGCTCACTTGTTGGATAAAGGAAACAAAGAGCTTTCAATCGCACTTGTTTGCTTAAAATTAGTAATTTCGTATTACCTTCATACATACCTTTATATCCTCATGAAAAATTATAAAAAAAAACTAACCACATTTTATGTTTGTAGTCTCATTTAGTAATCTTCATTTAATAAGGAACACTTTCCATGGTATTTAATTATTCAATCTCAGTTTTTAAAAGTTAAATTGCTCAACAGTTTTTTTTAAGTTAAATTGCCCAAGAAAATAATCTTCCACACCAAGAACTGGGCAGATACTCATCAAATAACAAATAGTAGAGAATTTTAAAACAATCCTTTTTCAATTAAAAGAGAGGTTATTGGAAATGGTTGGAATTTCTAGAGCTGTTTATAAAGGGCTAGTTGCTTTATTAATGAACTTTTTGTGATTTTATTGACCGAATGGGAAATCGATTGTTTTCAATAATTTTGAATATTTTTATAACCACTGAGATCTTCCTGAAACCCACACAAACACAAACTTAAAGTAAAGATAATTCAGTTGTGACTGTACGTAGATTTCCAAAAAGATTTTATTTTATTGCAATGTTTACAGAAATGCAAACTGGTTATAAGAAAAATTTTGAATTTGTGTTTTCTAATTTTGCAAAATTACGGAAAGAGAAGTGGATACGTCTTATTTTTGCTGAGTATACATTATTACATGTATTTGTATCTGTTCACCTTCAAATTTGATTGTGTGCTTTTTGTCAAGCCTACACAGATGTTCAATGTCCTTTCTCAATACATATTTTCAAAATGGTACATAGTAGAGAATGACTAATTTACATTGCTAAATTAAATTGGAATTTATCTTGTTTTGCCATCAAGGTCCGTTTTACAGGACCCTGTTTTTATACCAAATATACGTGACGAATAAATAATAATATCTCAATACTATAACAGAATTATTAAACCTACATTATGGTTATTCGATAAAGGATAATAAAAAGGACTCGTTCCTGATCGTGGCAAATAAGACAATAATTGTTTGAGTCTCGGTTTTGACGAGAACGAAATTAACAGGCAAGATACAATTATGTTTAGAAGCCACCCGCACAGCCATTAAATATGTAGGAAGATAGAATGCATGTCAATGATATACTTAACATTTACTTTACTTCATGATTCAGAGTGGAATACTTCGATGTCTAATTTGTATTAAATATTAATTGAACCAGTATATAATGTCTATAAATGACTAAAAAGCGGCGGCGAGTTTCGCCGAAATTTCGGAATACCCAGTTCATTTTAGTGTCTTTTGTTATTGAATATACGGCATAAGTAACGCTGCAACAACTTTGTCTTTAAATATATTTACTCGTTGTAGTTGTAATAATAATAATAATAATAATAATAATAATAATAATAATAAGTTGTAATATTAATAATAATAATAATTATAATTATAATAATCATCATCATAATCATAATAATAATTTTAATTAAAGAAGGTAACTTTTACAGACAATTTACACTGTATTTAAATTGAAAATTGAAGATTTTTCGATTGCAGATTCTACCCCATCATGGACTACGTTAAATGTGGACCACTTGCAATTATCCCTACAAGGTACAGAGACCTGCACGTCTTCGGAGGAGAGCCAGGATGTGAAACCCCTTCACAGACAGCACATTGCCAGCTACGTTCCTGTAAGAATCAAGAATGACCGAACTGATAGAAGTAAGCGTAACAGTTTTACTTTTTGAAATGGATTTACAACCATCTTTAAGGCCAGTTGTTTAACTTGGCGAACAGTTTAGGTTCAGATAAGTCGCCGGCACAGACGTGCCCGTCGGAGCATATGGCAATAACGTACGTGTTAAACCCTTAAAATCCGTGCCGTCTGATCAGGATCTGTTTTCTTTTAAATTCGGAGCATTCTATGGCAATAAAGTACGTGTTAAACCCTTAAAATCCGTGCCGTCTGATCAGGATCTGTTCTCTTTTAGATTCATTGGGATATTTTTGACTGATAAAGAGAACAGTGTAGATCCTGTTCAGACTGCACGGATGTGCCGGCTGATCTGTATCTACACTGTTCGCACGTGTGTTAAACCCGTATTAAAGGAGAAAGGGGTTAACACCTATTCTAATCTTAAAATGGAAGCTATGTGAATGAAAGAAGGTGATGGAAAATAAGGCTCTTAAAATGATTGCTGAAAATTTTCGAAATACTTTTAAAATTTTGAAGAAAACTATACTTATGGGCTAAAAGCCTTGATCGGTATGTTTTTCCATAATATCTTTTAAACGCGTGAAATCCAAAATTGCAAGTTTTTAACACATTATTCTATCGGCATAAAGTGTTTCGACGGAAAGAGGACATTTATATGCATTCAATCAACAAGAATTTTGCTCAAACTGTCGGTAGAGTAATGTATTGAATATTGGCATGCAAGAAGTTCAAAAATTCCTACCGGACAAGACTTTTGTTCATTAGCATATTTAAACTGAATCAAACTTCGTATGCTAACATTGATTAAAACGATATTTTATCAACTTAATCATGTGCAATATTAAGTTGCTTTCGAACCGGGGATAGGTGGCGTGGGCAGAATTGTGCATTTTCATTATTGTCACTAAACAAACTTAATCAACCCGAGCTTGAATTATTTTCCCATTTACATGTGTATCATCTTTAGTGCTTTCTTTCTATATTTTCATGTATAGGAAATGTGCATTTCACGAAACATAAAATTTAGTCGTTACATTCATAAACAAGCAGAAGAACGGGGAAAATGGATGATAATAAGGCAAAAAAAAAATCTATAAGAAGATATTATCAACATTCAAATAAAATCACAAGTGCAGTTATCGCATAAGAGAAGTCAGATTTTTTTTTTGGCGGGGGGGGGGGGGGCTTAAACAAGTTTTTTTTTACATTATATAAATAGAATTAGAATGATAATCATGAAATTGTCAACACTATTTTCATGTGGTCACATAAAGCGAACCTAACTTTGTCAAGAAATGACAGAATAGGCATTTTACCATTTATAACACATTTGAGAAAGAACAAAAATGAGATACAGCCAATCATTCTTAAAATAAGGAACTATTTGTGTTAGCTAGCAAACCATATAGGCAACTAATCTCTTAATAACCAACCAGTCCAAATTACCGGGTGAACAATTTACATATTACAAATAGGCCGGTATATGAATAAACCGCAACGAGAATTAGTAAAATTGTTCACATGATCTTTCCCAGCATGGAAAAAAAGTCGTAATATAAATATTTTGTTAAATATTTATTACAACACTGGAAAACTAAATACTTGAACATCAAAAAGTAGCATTTTGAACATTCTGATTAATGTTTGTTTGTTTATACGACATGATGGATTTGTTTATAACAAAACTTTCTCTATAACTTATGATCCTGAAAAAATTTATACTTCCTACAAGATAGTTTATTACAAATGTCATGTCAACCTCATCACGTGTAGTCACGATTCCTCATGTAAGGATAACCATCTCTTGTAGCTTAATCCGTATCATTTTCAGATCCCAAATTTCAGGCATGCATTAGCGCTTCTTGTCGCGTTTGTTGTTTAGCTTTTTGTTTGTAGTTTGTTAAATTTTCCTCCGAAGTCAGGCTTCAAATCATTTTTCTCTCGATCTTGATCCCTGAAAGTTTCAACAACCTAAATTGCTTATACTTGACATTTTCAAAATGGCTGTACATATTTTCATGACCGTTGACGTGGCCGTTTATTACCTCGTAGCTTTCATACAGTGTGGGGCTAAGATTATTAAACTGAGATTAGAGACCAGTCTCAAATCTCAAGCATCTGGGCTCAATATCATAAAACTAAGGATAAAGACCACACTCAAATATCAAGCATCTGATTGGTTAAACGAGTGCCAGTCTATATTTCAACCAGCCAGATGCTTGAGATTTGAGACTGGGGCCTGATTTTCTGAAATAGAGACTTGTCTCCGTTACAGCCAATCAGATGCTTGAGATTTGTTCTGGTCTTCAATTCTGAGAAGTGTATGTCTTTCATCGTTCTCTTTCTCGTTATCAGTGCAAACCGTTGCTTTTACGGTTCTCTCTTCCTTCCCTGTATTGATAATTTTACTACAGGTCTAGCTGAAAACCAGGTGATAAATATGCTTCGATAGACCCCTCCCCCTTTCCGGATATCAACAATAGCTTGTTGTCGAGGTCTTTCGGCTTTCATGAGACAACTCCTTTCGCCGAAAACAATCATTATAGCTGTCTTAACCGATGACCTTCTCCCTTTATCTCAGAAATCACTGACAATCTGGTAGAGATTTTTAAGAATATATTTTAATGCAAACCACAAGTTGGGTCGTGTGCAGCCATTAGCATTTTCTTTAACGCCAGTAAACACGTCTGCAATATTTTCTCTTTTTGTCTTGTTTACAAGCTTCAATCTCATCTATCATAAAATTATTCTTTTTTATTTGCCTCATCCTGACCCCTGCCCCCCTTTTGAAAACTTTGAAGCCTCGATTTGTGCCTCGCCGCTGATGGAAAACGATAAGTTCGTGCTGTCCCTCAGGCGTTTAACATATTCACTTCAATTCCTTTTTCGTCTAATAATGTTTTATCCTTGAACTTCACGATGTTCTTGGAAGCAATTAACATTGGAACCACTTTGCAGTATTTCTTACCTTAGTTATATTGTTGTTGACATTTTGTATCATAATCTGCTTTATTTTCTGCTGCTCTTTATTTGTTACCATTTTTCTTACAAATCTTAACCGTTTTGTCTTGATTGTTTACAATTTGCTTTACCTAAACAATCTGGAAGAGGACCGACATAATCGTGTCATAACAAAGCAAATCCCTGTTAAAGCAGCTTCAAATAACAAAACCAACAGAAAGAATATAACGTGGTTCTTATCTTGTCAAAACCACAAACATTTACCTGTAGTTACAATGAACGGTGTCAGGGTTTCAAACTCTATTGAGGCGCACCAGACTAACCGCAGTTTGACGGTGGTTAAGAATAGAACCAACCGTCTTTGATATTTATTGACCAACAATGTCATTCCCATGACTTTTTCATTCCAAACAAAAATATAATAATAATAATAATAATAATAATATTCTTGCAAAAATGATAAAAATAAAATTTATTACACAAGTTTGTCATATTGATGAAAACGAGCACTAAAAATGGACTCGTCATTAACAAGTTATAAATTTTATCCTTTTAATTTATAATTCTTAAGATATTTTTAATGTATCATTATTAATAATTTTCATCTTGTATAGAAACTACTAATTGAACATTAAGTGCACGTCAAAACACATGCGTCCTTCAGCAAAATGCAGAGATTTCCAGACGAGATTTTCTCTCCAAATGTCAGAAATTCTCCCTGCGTCTCCTGTATTGCTGCAGGCTTGTGACTGTCTTCTGCTTAATGCTCAATGGATAAAAACACTTGGTTTATTTTCGAACTCCATATACAAGAGAAGAATAATTGTCAAGAAAGCGAAAGCCGATTTATATTAAACAGGGAATTTCGATTACGTCTGCAGTATTGGAAGCGGCTTTCGGCTGAATGAGAAGTATTTTAATTTCTTAATATTTTTGTTACAATTTTTATTTTTATTACAAAAACATATTTTTTTCAAATTTATAAATATGTCTAGTTTATAGCTAATGTGCGTTTTTTTTGGATTTAATTTTAAACTTTATATTAACTGCTAACCGTTATGAAGACATGTTTTTTGTTTTGAGAAATAACAAGCATAGCGTACAATAGGCATTTAAATTCATCGTTTTCGAATACACTGACTGATGGAGGATTTACATTTATTTGGTTAAATGGTAATTTTGGCCACATCTGTGGTCAAAAGTTTGACAATGAACGCAAGTAATTTCGTAACACATTGATTTGTTAATAATAAAACAAGACCAATTAGATTATGAGGATTATTTGCTGAATATTAAACATTTTCTGTTGCATATTACCTACGCAAATACGACCTACTGGTAATTAATTGTCGTAAAAACAGCGGTGCGTAGTAATATCGATTCAGTAAAGCGAGTCGGCTGAGTCAACCAGCCAATCATAGGCAAGGAGTGGTCTCATGTAAAAACCAACACGGTTAATACTTCAAACCATTCATAAAACCGCAATCTTTGATATCGGTCGTACTAAACCGAATATTATAGTAAAAGTTTAACTGAAAATAGTTTTGTGTTAACCATAATTTTAACCACATGCATTTACCGGCAGATTTGAACGGTTTAGCGCCGTTCTCCGAAAATCCTCATGCGACGATGGCTAGCATGGATGTTGTCCCCGGGGAGAAGAGTTTGAGTTCCGTCCTCGGGGAACACTCGGGCGAGCTGGTGAGGACCGGCAGTCCAAACTTTGTGTGCACAAAATTACCTTCACATTGGAGATCTAACAAGACATTACCGGTGCCATTTAAAGTGATAGCTCTTGGAGAGATTAAAGACGGAACAAAAGTGACAATAGCTTGTGGAAATGATGAAAACTATACTGGAGAACTTAGGAATTGCACTGCTTATATGAAGAACCAAGTGGCGAAATTCAACGATCTGCGATTTGTTGGACGTAGTGGAAGAGGTGAGTCGGTACTTTAACTTAAAACTTCATTTGTTGTTGTTGTTACATTTTGTGTCTTGTACTGTTAAATTATGAGGTTAGTGTCGCCGAATAGGAAATGATTCAGAAGGAATTAAATTCGTTGTATCTGATCTGTAATAATCAAAACCGAAACGACCCCAAGGTGATAGGGAAGGTATTTGGGGTAACCAGGTAAGATCTAAAGTTAGATTAACCCCGCAATGTACATAAACCACCTAAGTTGAATGGCAAAGTTTAATGATTAGATCAGATTGTTTAAAACTTGTAAACATGAGGAGTGGTTCGTCGTTTTGTCGAAAAGAAAGGCTTACGAAACAGTCTTAATTCAACTAAATGACCTTTTAATGATCAAAACACTTGGGGAGTTTTTGTGTGAAAAACGTGAACATCGACGGTATAGTGAAGTGATAAATGGAAATGTGGAAAAATGACTATAAATCATGTTTATAATTGAATTACAATATGTAAATAGTGAGCCCTTATAGTAGTCATGTAGTCAAGCCTTATGTTTTGTTATGTTTTGTAAATGCTTTCCAGACGACGTATTTTCTATATTTACGTATTTCCTGATTCACTTTATACTCATTTAACTGACTTGAGATATCCTCAATCGATTTCAACCCTTTAGGTAACAGTAACTGACGTGTCAGTAGCTTTAAACGTCGTCAAACCATCTCGACTCATGATTCGTCTAAATTGATTACAGAGATGCATTGTTTTCCTCCTCGATCATTATGCACCGAACAACACCAAGTTAAGCAGTACATTACATACTTAACAATGTATTAATGTGATAAAAATAACACTTGCCTCGGGTTTTCCAAGTAACTAATTAGAATAACAAATGTACTTGTGAGTATGAATCAGGGACATTCATACACTATTCCTGGTTTGATATAATTTAACGAATTTGATTAGGCAATGAGTAGAATGTGAAAGTAGCTTTTCTTTAGTTTTAAGACTGCTTTCTTGTAATTTAATTGAGGAACTGTAATTTACTTGAGAAACAACTTGGGAATGATAAAAACGTGTCCAATTATAAACTTGCATAATTTCTGCAAGTACATGTGTTAATGGTGTTGCTGTTTCGAAAATGTAATCATTTTAATGGATGTAACTTAGCTAAAATATTGCTTCAAAATAAGTGTTTTTATCATCTGTGCTCGTTAATTAATTACGTTCACGTTTAGAAGTTATTTACTTTTCTCTGTATTTCTAATTTACATATATTTGCCTCGGGGGTATATTACACGCGCGACATACGTCTAAAACATCTGCGTCTTGCAAATTGTAAATGCGTAAAAGTGAATATTAGCTACGTAGAAGATGCATTCCCATTTTGAATAGTCAATGGTCTATGCACAGTACTTAAACACAACTCACGGAACGTTGGCGCTCCGAAAATTAAACCCCAGTTAAGAATGTATAGAGGCGTGAATACGTGCTTTTTTTTGGATAAAAAATGTTATTCAGATGGTGTTTCAACTTTCCCCCACCCCCTCCCCACGTCGTTGTGTTTATCGAACAGCGCGTGCACATTGACACGTGCTTCAAATTTGCAGAGTTAAAAGTGCATGTACGTCTGTGGTGCTTAAGAAGCCTTAAAGAACGTACCACTTAATTGCACCCGGGGTAGTGGGGTCAGTTTGGTGCGTTCGTACTCAACTGAAGGCACCCAAGTGAACTCACCTGAATTCTCGTGTTGTCACTTTGTGCTCAAACCCCCACTTCCCGGCTCAATTTTGGAATACTGGGTAAGAATAGGCATAATTAAGGATGGTTAAAACAATGGTAAAACAAGTTTATGTAATTTGATGCATTTGTTTACTACTCATTGAATCGATGTTTCATTGTTAGTGCATCTGTGCCAGTCAGAGCATTCCATGGCAATAAAACGTACTTGTTAAACCCTGAAAAATTAGTAAGCGTTTCAGATAAACCTGAATGAATCACTAGCTGAACTATACCTGTATAGGTTTTCCCACAGTCGAATAAGACAGGCCTCGATTGGACTATAGGTATGTTTACCATAATGACGTAGCCAGGTGAATTACAAGGTCAATTTTACTACGTTAAAATTGAATGGATTGTAGTAAATATGCCCAAATATGGTTAGGCTAAAATGCTTATCTGTTTTTCTGTTGGGTTGGTAAATGATATTAAAGCAAAACTCGACTACTAATTATTCTTTGTTATTGATTCACACCGCATTAACTTCCATAACTTTTATTTTTCTACGCTTATTGTCGGGGATTTCAATTAATTTCTAGCCATATCGAGATTCTTTTAAAATCAATGAAACAGCGGACCTTAATTCAATTCGTTTTGAAAGATGTAATTATTATGATAGCTGCGCGCTAATTTGAATATTTCTTTACAGGCTCTTAATCTGCCGTCATCAAATCGCCACAATGGCTTCTTGTGGAACAAAGAACCAAAGTCGGTTTTCTAAGACATTGTTCGACCCAAAACGTTGGAACCAAATGCTAGTTTTGCCAATAAAACTAACCTCAAACAAAGACTTAATAACAAGGTCTTTTCGCCACATTTTTTCTTTTAGACACAAATTCGATATTTGCCCGGCTGTCACTGCGTTTGAGGGTTAAAGAAATTGTGGGAGAGAGAGGAAAAAAGATGCATTAAGCTTCGGGGTTTACAACAATATGTTGTAAATTTATGGCCGGATTTTGACATGAGCACGTGCCTTGCTTGGTTACAATGCTGTTTTACCGCACGTGGCAAGGGTTGCCATGGTGCCGCGCGGCTGCCTCGGCTCATATTCCTAGACGACAAAAAAGAAAAAGAAAATCCGAGCAATATAGTTTTGACATAATTTCCTTAAGGTTTATAGTAAATTGCGAACAATAACAAAAAATCACGTAAAATTGTAAAGTGCCAATTACCTTTGGAAGAAGCGTGAAAAGTGATTAAGTTTAATGGTTGCGTTTTCTCCGACAGTTATTTTTTTTTCAAAAAATATTCCCAGGAAATTTAAGCTATAAAGATAGAAAATTTGTCCGCTTAAGAGCCTAGGGTTTGAAATAACGATATTACATAATTATTTTGCATTAAAACAAATCAGTACTTCTATAAAAGCAGCGCCTTTTAATGCAGAACTTAAGTGCATGTATGTACCATTTCTAAAAAATAGCAATTATAAAATACTACAATGTAACATTTTTTGTAAATTTCTTGACATATTGCGTGTGGCCCACAACCTGCATAATGTTTATTTTATTAAAATGCCCTATTGTCTGTCCGCTTATCGCTAAGTCCCTCGAATGTGCTTTATGCCAGGATATTACAGTGCGCATGGGTGTCACGCGCCTTGTGAGGTTTACGGTTAGTGTGGTGAACCGGTTAGTATTGGACACATAAAATTGCAGCGAAAATTGCAGGGAAACTCTAAGATTAGTCAGCCGTTTTATGAGAAAATTATAACGAACGTTAGCTTATTTAATTTTCTTGATTTATTGCAGTGATAATTACCAGCACTTTTTCACAGTCCGTGATAAGTGACTTCTCTGCATATAAATAGCGCTAGACATATTCACGATGTTTTTAAATTATGAGTAAATATTGATAGAATATTTCAGATTCTTCTAATTAGTTAAAAAGGCTAAAGAAGACATTACCGAAGCAATATAGAAAAACGTGGAATTTTTTTTATAAGCACTGGGTACTGTAGATTTTATAAGCACTGGGTACTGTCACAAAAGGGGAATCGACAAATCCGTGAGTTTGGTTTGAACCCCAGGCAGATTCGTAGGTCTCCATGATCATTTTATGAAAGGCATTTAGCCGGAAGAGCCTGGATCTAACCATCTCTTTGAACTGTGGGCTGGATTGAGGACTGATGGATTTCTATTTATTTTGTGTTGGGTTATCCTTATCTCACAATCTATTCATATTATTGAAACAACTACTACATGTATAATGAAATTAAAATGCACCTTTTGTACGAAATTTTGTGCTAAATTTCACAGGAAGTTTTCTCTAGACGTGATTTAAACTTGGAAACAAAGTTATATATCTAAATGCGATGCATTTTGTTTCCACATAGGAACAAATCAAAATATTTATAGAAGACATTTTTTGAATACCGTTCGTGGATAAACGTGAAGTTTTTACGCGTGTGACGAACGTTCGTGAATTGCTCTCCCGATGCCGCCGTATACGTGTTAATGTCTTTATAATGCCCATTAAGCGGGAAGACTGTCGCACGGAAATATTAAGTAAATTAGATTTAAACTGACGGAGACAAATATCAGTGCTATCTCTGTGGACGTTTTGGTCAAAGACATAAATATTGAACTGTCTCCTCAGCGTAGTGTTCATGGCTAAAGTGCGCCGGTCCTATGCCTTGCCATGAGATTCAAATCTTTGTTCAATACATTCTATTACATTAACGTAGGAGCGTTGATTATGCACTGTGACGGCCGTAAAAGGTCTTTCCGTCCGTACATTCAATCAGTGCCGTTACATGTATCAATTGTATAGCTCTTTAAAAGCCGTTGAGTACAAAATTTATTTTTGTGTATTTACTGAGTAGCGCTCAAGCCGGTGCTAGGCAGCGTGAACAGTAATATGCACTTCCATTACTGCTCAAACAGGCACAATCACACCGAGTCTGCAATAGTTTGATATATGTCGTGTTCAGTAGATTTCAAAGTTCCCTTTTCATCTATTTCATACTTGACCCATTGGATCTATGACCTAATTTCAACATTTTCTAATGACAGACATTAAAAACTATCTTGAATCATGTAATGGTTGCATATAGGGAAATATGTCACGATTTCTGGTGACATTGCCCCACTAAGACTTGTGTCACTTTAGTCGTCATGAGGAGTTCGTGTCAGAAGTGAGTAATTAGAAGGCAATTGAATACTTACACCAAATCATTTGTCAAGAATATTTTCCGGCACTTAAGTACCAATCTCTTGGTGGTGACTACATAATTGTACTAAACACTCAAAACATGTGCAGGTGCAATAGTGAACAGGCTCGAAATGTAGTGCGTTTCTCGTGAGAGTACAGATATTTCTGCTTATAATTGCACGATTAAATGTACCTAGATTGAAATCACGTGAGTTCTAAAACGTAGAAGATGTTAAGTGTTTGTTATATACTCAAAATTTATTGTTGTTGTTTTTATTTCGTCCTGTCGAACTTGTGAAGTTGTAACGATGGGGGAGGGTTGGAGATTGATCTGTCAAATCTGTATACACGATGTTTTAATGTTCTTTTACAAATATTTTCAGAACAAAATCATTGAAATCGTTGATTTTCTACCATATTAAGTCCATTCAGATGTTAATGAGTAACAGTTTCCTTTGGCTTTTTATCGGAAATGTAGAGATGTCCTTGTTGTTTAGAATAATAAGTGGTTTCAAAGAAGACCTGACATGATGAGCGGGCTGTTAAATAGACTGTTACACACTGTACCTCTATTGATACCCGGTATCTCTACGTCCGCCCACTGAACAATTTATTCGAGCAATTAATCGCCGAATTTACACAACCTGTTTCCTAAAATTAATTGTTTATTCAAAATTCACGAAATTCTGAAGTATTATTAACTTATTTGTTCAAATTTTATTAAGTTGGGCTGTTAATACTCCTTTCGGGTTTCTTTAGTCGTCTGCTCTTTTTGTCGTCAGCCGCTAAAGCAAATTAAGGATTGGTCTGTTTTTCAAGTCAAGTCACTATTACTTTGTTACTTTGTTGTTTTGAACGTCTTACTAATACTCTTTGTTCGCAAAAATCGCCGAGTCATTTTATGCAAACAAAAATAACTTTATATAAATACATTGCTAGATTTTTATTTATACAAATTGGTTGCTTTGTTTCTTTGTTCATGACATCATAGAATGTGTGTTATCATCAGCAGACCCTCGTCTGATCTCACCGAGCAGCTTAATATTCTTAAGAATGTTGCAGTATTGGTACATCAGCAGCAACAGCTACACAACAACAACAACAAAAACAGCAACAGCAGCAAGAACTACAGCACCAGTAGTATTTATAAAAAAACTGTAGGAAGAATAAAGATGCAGTAGCATAGTTAACTTTCTACTGCTATTGTTGCCGATGTTGCTGTCAGACTGTTCACCTTACGACTGCTGCTGCTGCTAGTTTTGTTACCGATAATACTGCTGCAACTACTGATACAACTGTTACACGACCTCAGACATATCCAACCCGACCACCGTATGAATGATTATGCTACCCGTTATAATAATTAAAGAGTTTTAGAAGAGAAACATAGGCACGAGTCAGTAATAGATACAACAGATGCCGCCAAGATGGCACGGGCTTTTACCATTAAACTATAATTCGTTGTATCTTCAATTACGCGATATATTGCTGCACAAAACGCTATCCATTGCGCGACATTCGAATCAACAAAAGAATAAAACATGTGCTCGACTGTTGAAATCCATTTTATAGTATTTTTGTGCATTTTTTTCTCCTAATAACTTGTGAAGAGGAGTGTTTTCTCCTAATTGACTAGGTCGTGATTCCCGCCGATTGAGCAAAGATAAGGGTTCATGTTCTTGTCTTGAAGCTCGTGTTTACAAGAGCTGACAGATGGGGGCTAGGCTTACCGCTAGATGGCGTTCTCGGGCCATTTATCTTCGGATATTACGCCAATCATCTTGAAAGTCTTTATTATGGTAAAAACAAATTTTATGTAAAATGGGTAATCAGATCATGCTTAACATTTGCTTGTACTTATTGTTTAAGATAATGTTGGAGAGGCTTTCCAGTAGGATTAGAAAAGTTTCAACATTGCTCTAATGACAGAATCGTTTTATCGTAAACATCAGTATAACACGGGGCACTCTGCAGAGTTCATTAATTACATAACTGGTGAGGTTTGAGTTTAGTGTTCATTCGTGTTCCCCCGGCGCTTATTACGCCCTTATACTCTGAACAATGTCTACGATTTTAATTTTGTTTAAAACCTAATTAAATACACTAACATTAGAATGTATTTGGGTGAATCATCAAGCACATTAGAACGTTTTGTTTACCAGGAGAAAACGATAGGGATGCTTCATTGTGCCGAGAACAAGAACTTGTTCTGTGGTTATAAATATTGTTTATACTTCGAGGTATTGAGTATGTTATATGTTATTCATCCACCGCAAAAATGTGCTAAAGATACGAAGATAATGTGAAGGTAACCCTTGCACGTGACCTTGGCACGAGTCACCGGAACTCGAGATTCCATACCTGTGAGTCGTGAGTGGATATGAATACTGTTAACTAACCATCTATTTTTTTTAGGATTGTGTTGCTAGAGTATATTATTTTCTCGGGGAAAAAAGAAGTCATTTTCTTTATTTTCTTTCAATTTCCTGTAATGTATACAATGTGGTTTTCCAGGCGGTTACCCGTCCATTAGGTTCATAATTTGTTATATACCATAATTCCTTGTTAAATTGGTTTGCGGCAAACCCAAAGTAAACCATAAACAATTTAACATTTTAAAGAGGACAGACAACCTACATTTATTGCTCCTGCAGATTGTAAAACGAAAGAGCGGCGCGAAATTGACCAGTAATTATTATAAGAACATTAATTGATTGCGCAATAACATTTAATATAAGATTTTCTAATATGAGACTTAGCGGGAAATATTAGTTATACTATTTTCACATAGGAATTACACCAGTCTAAAATCTCAAGCATCTGATTTGCTGAAATGGCGTCTGGTCGCCATTTCAGCCAATCAGATGCTTGAGATTTTAAACTGGTAGTGCACAATGTTTTCCAGGCTCAACCCACACATCGCGGACATTCCTCTCCATCTAGATCCCAATTGGCATCTGATTACAGCCACTACGAAAACTGAATGCCACCACCATGAGACTTATAATTAATTCAGTTCAGTGTAAATTAAGTGACTTTCCACTTTACAGGGGGTTGTCAATTCGTTGGTTACCTATCCCACCCACATTTACTGTCAGGGATTGCTACACTGGTCAAACTGACAGAGGTCAATTACTGACCACTGGGATTGGGCCTAATTGATGCCCCGGCGGACAATGAAGACATCAAAGCTGGTCAAGTGGTGCCAATTGTTTGTCTCAATGCTGTAAATATCGGTCAGTTTTGTAATAACAGCCCACGCTTATCTTATTGTCCGTTCCGTTCTTTGTTTATGTTCAATCTGGGTGTATCATGTCGTAACCGAGGATTTTCCTTTACGTCTTAAATGAGAATATGTTTCCATCACTTGACAAATTTTTTTATATCAGCGACTCTGACTTTGGAATATGAAAATATCACTCATGATTGTAGCAGTTTTCCGAACAAAATAAAGACAATGTTATTTTTGAGCTTGAAGAGATAGTTTCATGTCCTGTTTAAGGACAAAGCGTTTAACAGCAAGCGTTAATTGGAAATGCCTTTACTTTGTGTTTCTTGTAATAACTGCATTTGTCTGAATACAGTCTTGGGCTCCAAAGGCCAACCGGTTTCCCAGCACATGTAGAGCAATGATGTACGTATCTAAACTTGTAAACATGTCATATTGTAAATCACAGCTCCTTAACCCCGCACACTGTTCTTTCTGGGCCCAAGATCACGAAACAAAATCAGGAGACCAGTCTAAAATCGCAAGCATCTGATGCTTGAGATTTGAGATTGGTCTCCAATCTCAGTTACATGATATCGGGCCCTGGCGTAGCAATCTTTCACATGAGACAATTCTTCAGCCAAATTGCTTTTCTCGGTTAATCAGAAAAAGCTTGATATTCACACCCTTATAAACATATAGGTGGACCGGGGTGCATGACCAAGAAAAAAGTACACCAATGCCCAGCTAGATGTGCGATGACTAATGCTATATATCAATTAAATTAAAGTATGAGGTCTAAAGCTGATAGTTATGTAAGAGTCTATTAGTTCAAGAATTTGTTAAACGTGATTAACTTATTGATCTCGTTATATACAAAGAGAATTGTCAACTTTTCAGCTATGATAGGAATTTCAGCTATGCTATCCGAGCGCATTCTTTATTTTATTAGCGACTAATATAAAGCAAACGGTCGTTTACAATTACAGTGTAACAATGACCGAGTTACAACAAAAAGTCATGACTTGGTTACCTCTACGGAAGCCATTTTGAGGCCTGGGTACAAAGCCGACATAAAAAGAAAATTTAAGTAGACAAATACTTTTGTGAACATACTCTACTGTACGACCGTCTGTCAGTACTTTCAAATCGAATACGCGTTTTGCCATATCATTCTTCTCTACAGACTTTTTAGTAACAATGGGCTGTCAAAGTTTAATTTAACTGCACCCCTTTTATCTTTACAAGGAAATTAAGCTTTTGACAGTTTCCTTTACGGAAGGTTTTCTAATTTCCTCGTCAATTTAGTTCCTCATACCAGTGCTCCTTTATAGACCCAGGGGACAAGATATTACCCCTTTAATACTAACCTCTTCTGATTAAGAAAACAAACCCCTAACTCATCGGGGGAAGTAGGAGAAGACCCTATGCCTACCATTACCATTCTAGTTAGTCGAAAGAAGAGTGCGATCAATAAAACAGAAAGTTACGAGTTCTATGTTCTTTAAAGTACGCGGACGTACTGTAAGACATCCGTTCTGTTTGATTCTCAGAAACATTCGGTACTTTTCTTGTGATACTTCCCATTGGAGGATTAAATCCAAAACACTAAGCCTGAGTCACTGTATCATTCATTTCTTGATACGGTTGTCGACAACTTAATGACTTCACGTTAATTTGGCTAAACTTTCATCACCGATTGGTCAATCCCATAAAGATATTAAAGCATGACTATTTGTCATGAGCCTTAAGCTTAAGTACTACATTAACAACCTACCGTAACGGCCTGGCTTTAACGTGCAATTTACGTCTTATTTACGTCTCGCCCGAGTGAATGTAGGCTCGTATTTGTTAAGTTGTTATTCGCGTATGCGGACGTAAAGCATTTAGTATGTTAACGCATGTAATGTGCATTTCATAATGAGAATCCGGGAAATGGCGTTATTCGCGGAAACGTGAGAAACTGCTGCATGTGTACAATGCATCACACGTAGACGTACGGGTTACACTTTTCATTAAAATGTACACTTAGTTGATTAGTATGGTAGGAATGTGTGGTATCTATCATGTAAATATCAAAACTTTTAACATACTGATATCACCTGTTAACGAATAATAAAATATCATTACGATACGTGCAAAATGTAAGCCGTAGTGAGACACATTTTATGCTCATCGCTCATAAACAATATCACAAAATGCAGTTAATTGCAAAACGGTAAATGGTTATGTAAATTCGTGGAAGTGAGCGGCATCGAGGCACCATCTTTTGAATTTGTTCTGAAACGTTGTTTTAAGAAAACTCGTACATTATCTTTTTTAATTACATAATCTCTTCATTATGTTATTCAGTCATTTCTTAGATCACGTCCATATTTTTGCGGCGGATATTCTTTGGCATTAGAAGCCCAAGTCTTTGATCGCAAAATGATCACCAATCTTTACATCGATGAATTTGCATGGCCCTTGATTTTTTACATTCAGTCTTTATACTATTAAACGGCTTTAAAAGCTCGTTAATTTAAAAAGTTTACGACCCCAATTTCAATGCAATCGCACGTGTTATAACAAAACAGAAAGCCACAAAATTTCCGAACTCCGCTTCCTTAGATTTTCCAATTTATCAGAACGATTTGAAGCCGATTAAAAAGATTTCCATCTTTCAATCAAACGTAAGGTTAAAAACAGCGAGAAGCCTGTCGAAAAATGGGTATTACTTTCGTTTGAATGGTTCTAAATAACAAGTGATATTTTAGTGCTGTATTTAATTTCATACTTACACTTGCAAAACAGTTATTAGGTGCAGAACCATTAATCACTGTACTAAGCAGCTGTTAACACTAACCACAAAAATCATTGTGTATGTATAATATATAATGATGATATGTTTAGCTTATCGTACTGTAAGATATATGCTGTGGCGTTTTCTATTTAGTTTTCGCTTTGATCATTCACGATGACAAACGTTTCCGGATTCTTTGTCATACATTTCCAAGGTCAAAAATTCCATCTTAAAAACTTAAAGTACACAATAACAATGAATATAGTGATACCATGAGGGCCAGTATTTAAGATAATAAATGCATTATGCAAATATGTGTGGTATTTTAGACATTCGTCGATTTCTAACATTAAACAATCCCTTATAGTACGCGAAACATAACAAAATATCTAAGGTATGCGATTTATGAATGAACTGAGATCTGGTTCCCCGCGGTGTAAAACTACCCTATAGCAGTCCGGAATCCAATGCTAATTGGTACTCGGTATCTTAACCGGGCTAAGCGTATGCCAGGTACAAGCGTATGAATGGAGTTAATAATGTGGGAATGTTGTGTGGGCGAGATATGACTACAACCTTGACACGGCCGTGCCCCTGTTATCTCCACGGTCAATTATGATTAAAGCCAAGAAAAACGAAAAAGGTGTAACTGCTAGCAATGAAAATGAGAGTTTAGTGTTAATGTGATGTCGGGTGTCTACGATAATTTGTAGAATATAGAATAATAGCATGTACTATTACTTCCAAATATGATGCATACATGTATACACCAGACCGAAGTATTTACACAACTTATTTAAATAAGTATCTTTTGACAGTCTGGAGACCTGCCTTTATTTCCTATAATTTTTATTCACCTCAGTTTTTGTGTGTTTTAGGGAAGAGTTTCACACTTACAGTCATTGTCGCTACCCACCCTCCACAGATCACAACCTACACCAAGGCTATAAAGGTCACCGTAGATGGACCCAGGGAAGCCAGAAGTAAAACAAGTAAGTCCAATCAAGTTTGATACCCATTTTCATTTCGAAAACAGTCCAACCTGTGCGAGAGCCACATTTGGATAAAGAACACGATTTTTTGTCCCACTGACTGATTAAAAGAACAATTTCACATGTGAACAAAGACCACCTGCCTTTAAAGACCACTTTTGGGTTTTCCCTTTCATCTCTTGCGACCATAAAATCTTGCTTACACGGTCCAAAAGGATATACTCTTTAGATGTTTTTAGAATGCTTCTGTGACTCAATATTGAACAGTGTAGACCCTAATCAGACTGTGTTGAAGTGCATGCTGATTTTGGTCTACACAGTTCGCACTATAAGCCCCATTGTGTTTCAATTCGTCACGTATATGCTATTATATTCATCGTTTTAAGTTGTAAATACCAAGAGCGTACCCCATTGCGAGTTCATACATAGAGGCACCTCTGTGCATGAAAGTGTTGTGCCCTAGGATTTTATATTTTTTTAGCAGCATTTATAAACTAACCTGGTAATCTTTAAGCTTTAACACGTTCATGCCTCACAAGGTCAAATATAAACACCAAGTGCTTGCACCTTTCATTCCAGCCGTCTTCTTGACCGATTAATTGTAAAAGTCTGGTGAAAACCAACATTCTTACCACAAATAGCATCTTTGATCGTGTCTTAATATATAATTCCAAGTACAAAAGTAGGCGACAGGAACATGCCGTGTGCCATGTTGAGACACGTTTTGTTAATATTCTGGGTAATTCCATTAAATGTCAGTGTGACTTGAACATCTACGAATAGCTGTAGATGATATTACAATACGGACTGTCACCGAGGAAGTGGGTTCACAAATCAACATTCATTACTGTAAGAGGAGTGTCCTCATGTTGCCTATTATTACATCTAAGAAAATCTCTCGGAAAATGGATAAAATAACTCCTACGGGTTCAGATGCGATCTACATATGTAATCTAAGGAAAATGTTGTTATTTCAGACAAATAATGGACCTTTGACATTATATAATATGAGACATGTAAGAAAATCAAAAGTCAAGCGTGGTTGTTAATTTCTTTCTTATTATGTTTTATCTGAAACAAATGTCAAGGCTATTGACAATTATTATTCCGAGGCTGTAAAGCCTGCGTATTCAACTAGTTCACTTTGCCCACTTTTCAGAGCTTCGCACCGACGACCGACGTATCATTCACAGGGGGACCCTCGATATACCCGTGGAAAGACCCCTAACTGACCCCTTATGTGACAGCCGTCGTTTCCCGCCCTCACACCTTAGTGACCTTGACCACCTTCGTCGCAGTACACAGACTTCCGAGAGCCGTCGGATACTTCACCCGTCGGCAGATACTAATGGATTCCATACTACAGGTATGTTACTCAGATATATCAACATACAAATAAATATTGATAACAATTGTTAAGCTTCAAGAGTCCAACTGCAATGCGTGAATTTTAATTCTTCTGTGACTGATTTGTATTTTTTTCAAATACTTTTTTTGAGTTAATTGCATTTGAAATACAGCATGACCTTACAGAAAGACAATCCCGAAATTAAGACTACCCCAATTATACGACCACTATTTCAATGTACCCTTTTAACAGTTTTGCTCTATTTTCTAACCAGAATTAAAACAATCCCACTATGGAGATCACTTTTAGTCAAGTCCCAGTTCTAAGTGGACTTGCTGTAATACATTAAAAACAACCAACGTTCTGAACTAAATTTTGTGTTTTAGATAACCGACGAAGTCCTTGGGGAAGTTTTGACTCGCTGACGTCATACACAAAGGACGCCATTTTCCAACCCAACAACACGCTCTCTCATGGCTTGCCATCCTATACCCAGGGCATCTCACATGTTTCAAACCTCGGTATGTTGTCTGATATTAATAATGTAATCCATTGCGTCATCATGATTTCTTACATCAAGATTTTTGGGGCAGTATGAAATTTAGAAGTGTTTTCTTAAAGAACGGATGGACTTTATGTTAACAGATACATGTATAATGATAACAAAACGTACTGTATTAGCCTCTTGATTTATGGAAAGAATACATAGATCCAATTATATACCCTTTTGAATAGAAGTCTGCACCTTTTCGATCACATATAAGATGGTCTATTTTTGGTCCAAGAAAGGATTTATTAACATTTTTCTCCGTGGAATATGACTGTTATCCCATGGGAGAACAGTGTATATCCAGATGAGGCGCCACATGCGTGCCGTCTGATCAAGATCTAAGTTGCTCGATTTTAGATTTATTTGGTTATTTTTTTTTACCAAAATGTGACAGGTATAGATCCAGATCTGTGCCCAAGGTTATAAAACTGAGCATGGAAACCAGTCTCAAATCTCAAGCATCTGATTGGCTGAAATGGCGACTGGTTGCATTTCAGCCAATCAGATGCTTGAGATTTGAGACTGGTTTCCAATCTCAGCTTTATAACCTTCAGCCCAGATGTACCAGCTGATCTGGATCCACACTGGTCGTATATGCGATAAAACTCCATATATGGAGTAAAAAAAGTTTCTTTTTAAATACATATACATCCGTTATTTCTTAGTATTTAAATTAAGAGAAACATATGTATCTTCAAGCAATTTGTGATGGATGATATTCGTTAATGTTTAACATTACTTCCGTATGAAATGGAACTCATTGCTTTGAACAAAAAACAATTGACATGGGCCTACATCGGGTCTGCATTTCCCTTATCGCATATAAAATACATTTATATTTAATATATTTAATACATGAATTATTTTTTCATAATTAATACACTTATTATAAACATGTATATAATGGTTATTTATCTGATTCTGTTTCCCTATATCTCTATAACTATTGTAGTACACATGGCTCTTTTAAGTCATATATTCGTGATATTTTATACAAGGCTGCTCCAAGATACAAAAAAATGCGACTAATTTTCCAATAGTTAAGGAAATAAGCAAAATGGTATTTTAATAAGAGAGACAGAGTTATGACATCAATGTTATGATCTTGAGTAATATTTCCTATTACATTACAGGCCAACGTCTGTCTCCACCGGAAATGGACATATCCGAACCTCGTTTAACAAATCTTTCAAACTTGTCGGAACTGCAAGTACCGGTTACGACACAACAAGAAATGACGTCATTGGAACGCCAGCTTCCTTTACTGCCGGAACCTCACCGTCTTGAGTTCTCTGCGCTTGAACCCCGCTATCCCGAACGCTCTAGTCTGTCTCTGATGCTGCCTGCCAGGTTCCAGACCACCACAGCGGATGTTAGGTTTTCGGACCGAATCCCGGAACCGCGTTTTGCGGAACCACGTGGTTTGAATTCTTCAACACTCTCTGTGCCATTTTCAAGTACTAGTTCAAATCTGGCTATACTAGAGGAAAGTAGAGCCATTTCAACATTATCAAATCAAACCACTGGATCAAATACATATCAAATGTTGTCTTCAGATTTATTTAATTCAATGACAATGAACGCACCGTCATCTATCGCGTCATCCTTCAGCATTCCGGCGTCGCCACAGCTCACTACTGGATTTATTTATCCTCATTTACACTCTGGCTCCGCACAGAATCTGCAAAACAGTATTTATTTGCCCACTGGGGAGGTTCGAACATACGAAATCCTTGGTTCCCGGCCACCGAGTGATCTCCTGGCCCACCGCTCAAATGAAATGATGGCTCAGCGTTCGATGGATATCCAGATGAGAATGGAGCGCCCCCTACTGTCCCCGGTCTCTCGTATTGCCATGGAAACTTCCGCAATGCAGACGAGAGAAGATGACAGGCACTCAGAGATGCAGACAAACCAGTCTCCACTTCATGACGCCCCTGGTCACTCTCCGCCAAGGGGACGTAACAATGGTGATAACGGAAACGTTTGGCGGCCATATTGAGGGCAACGAATTTAGGCGCTTAGGCATTTTATACATTTTGGCAAATAAACAGCATTTAATAGTGTCAGATTTATTTTTGTGAGATGGTGAACGCTTGTTCAGTTGCTCACGACAGAGTTATATTTTTTCTGGGGTATTAAATGACATAATTTGTGACTTCATGAAAGACAGGGGTTGTGATTGTATCACCAAAGACTAGATATTGTGTAGTGTATCGTGCTTCTTGGATCTAAAGTATTCCGTGATGTGAACTGTGTAGTGATGCCAGTTGTAAATGTCGTTTCAACTTCTATTTTTTTGTACATACTTACTAGATCTTATGAAATGATGTTATTAATCTGTCACTGATTCCTGGTGCTATCCTGAAGGTGTTTTACGATGAGAAAAAAAGTAGCTGATTTGATTGTCTATTTTTGTCGTTGCAAAATGAGCACATGTTAAAATCAACTCTTTTGATTCGATTGTTAAATGAAAAACTGGCTTTTGTTCGCCAGATACAAGAGTCTTGTTATTAGAAAATACATGTACGATATCGGGTTCATGTTTTAAGCAGACGACACCGCTGATCTATTTTAAAGTGAAAGAAAGGTGTGCATGTATTAAAAACATAGTTTGAATTTGCTTTTCACTGGAAATATAATATATATGAAACAATGTCTGTGGATGCCAACAAGGCGGCTCATTAATACATGATGTAATATGTTCTCATAGTGCAGTAAATTTCCTTTGATTTTAATTGTAGATATTCTACCGTCGTTTTTCAATGATTTATAATCTGAATTGCATTATTAAAAATATTTTTATGGCACAACCGGGAGATTATGAGCGCGAGGTTTCTTCAGAAAAAAAGTCACAATAATGTTTTCATGTTTTTGACTAGGAAGATACAAAGTAGAATCATCTTTCGGATGAAAATGCTTGGAACAAAATGTAAAATCCTGTAAACTCCAAGGATTTGGAGCAAAAAGGGGCTATCTCATTTATAATTCTATATGAGTTAGACCAGCCCCCTAGATGATAAAACTGAGATTGGAAACCAGTCTCAAATCTCCAGCATCTGATTGGCTGAAATGGCGACTGGTCTGGTGCCAAACCCACGAAGATTTTGAGATACGCCTTCAGAAAAGATAATCATAATATGTCTTATTCACATTTTATGGAATAGGGTGCTGAATCTGAATTATACTTAATCTGCAAAAAATAAAGACAAAACCTTACATGACAAAAATAACTGATTGTCAGTCCTAAATGTGTACGTATTGTTTTTGGATGCATTTTAGCATCCGGGGCCCAAGTTCACTAAACTAAATCGGGAGACCAGTCTCAAACTGAGTCTGGTCAACAATATCAGTGTTATGATCTTGGGGTCAGTTTTATCTCTCATTTGATATTTTGATATATTTTGTGCAATAGTGACAATTTTCCGTTGTCCCGTATGATACTGTTTAAAGCTTGACTTTAATTCCAACATCACACTGCAGTTTGTATAATAATTTTGCTACAAACACATAAGATGAATTATTTAGTAATTTATTGAAAGAAAGATGTTTTAATTTCAAAATCTGAAATTAGTGGCATGTACTCCATTATATAGTTTTATCGCATGTGCCACCAGTGTAGATCTAGATCAGCTGGCACATTCGTGCCGTATAATCTGGATCTACATTAGTCGCATCTTGGTCAGAAATAACCTAATTAATTATATCGCGAACATTGCTGATCCTGATCAGACGGCACAAATGTGCTGGCTGATTCGGATTTACACTGTTTGCCATGGCATGACAGCCATACCCCATTAAATAACGGGTTAATTAATCGATTCAATGAAGACAGTTGAAGATGAAGATTTCGTTTTGTTTTCGACTTTTGTTTTGATGGTTTGTAACAGAGGTCTGCCAGTATGGTTAGCTTTGTCAGCTTGAAGTATGTACCTTATAACTGGGGCCCGTCACGGGAAAAGGGTGTAATGAATATTTTTTTACATTTTAGTTGTTACTATATTAAGAAAGAACTTGATATCGTCATTTTGTCATAACTAATTGGAGTTTTAATACATTTAAAATTTTAAACATTAATTTATTTTGATCTCGAAATGGCACCTTTTCTCGTGACGGGACCCATATAGTCATTAATGCATTCTGCATGCAATGTGACGCAACATAGCAACCTGGGGCTTATGGTCTATGCGACAATTGAGACCCAGATCAACCTACGCATGCACGCAGTCTGCTCAGGGTCTACACTGATCGTCATTCAGTCAGAGAGGCATGGTCAATGCATCGGTATGACCATTTATATCTTTTCGGACACATTTCTGTCCGCAATTTTACCAGAGTCTATATTTATCACAAACTTAGGCCCCATTTTGTTATGTTGGCGTCACATGTCTTCCGTAAGAAACTAATCCATTCCCTTGTGATCTAAAATCGTTTAGAAAACTTCATTTTGTTAAATGACATGTCGGTATTAAATCAAATTATTTTCATGATAAAACATGCTGATATATATTTTTCATTTTGTTTCCTCATGTTCGTAACTTAATTTTGAGTAACATATTCACAGTCGTTTTGCAAGGGAATGTGCTGGTATCTTGTCGTTTGCTGTTCGTTTATGATAATACGAGAGTGACGTCACTATATAATAAGATGCTTCATCGCTTTGACAAATATTCTCGTATTATCCTAAATACAGTGCTATGTTTTGATGCTGATTTAAAGAAGTCCAGATATAGTATTTTGCTATTCACTTAACGTGATGTATATGATGAGAAATATTCTTAAAACATTTATGAAATACGTAGGTGTTTCTTGTTCTTTTTTGTTTCCGGATTTCGACTAAATGCACTTAGCTAAATAAATTGCACTTTCACAGAATTTGACATGATCTAGATAACCTCTGACGACTAACGTTTTAGTAATTTACGAGTAAGATTAAAACAGACTTTTCCGGTAAAATGGTTTTAACGCACAATATAAAAGAACGAAGTTTATATGTCTTTCACTTTTTCGGTTTTCGGGCGAGTGCATGCCCGAAACTAACAATAGTGAAACGCAATTAGCCCATTTTGAAATGATATACATTAGGAGCCTCACATGCCCCTGTCTTAATAAACTGGCTAAATCGAATCCTGAACAGGACCCGGATTTTTTGCAATACGCACTCTCAGTTAGATGAATATTAGTGAATAATATGATGGTATGCAAGATTTCCAGAATGGGAGTTGGTTTGTAATTGTCTTAGGGTAGGTACGTGATAATTTCCAACTTTCTTGCCAAAATCATCTTGAAAATTAAAGGCCTGTATTGTTGCCAAAAATCCTGCAGAAATCGGACACTCTAAATAAACAGAGTCCTCTTCAAAAAGAGCTAGAGTTCTCAAACCACCTCTAAACCGTCAACAGTCAAACATGCTGCTCGCATGAGGCTGGATATGAAATCAAACTGGTCAATTATTGAGAAGCGGATAAAGTGTGAATAAAGTATCAAAATCGGTCAATGGTATCGCCAGGGAAACAGGGCTGAAGGTTATAAAACTGAGCATGGAAACCAGTCTCAAACCTCAATCAACTGATTGGCTGAGATTTGAGACTGGTTTCCATGCTCAGTTTTATAACCTTAAGCACAGGTGTTGCAGAATAGTCATAACCTTTGCACAGCGTGGTATTCGAACACGTGACTGATGCATTGCAACATACATGGCGGCACATGTTTACAGCATGAGAGGATTGAGGAAAAGAAGTAAAAAGTCAAGCGGATTGGCGGTCTCATGAAAACGACCATTCCTCATAGATTCGACTGAACTTCTTATAGACACACTTGACCTTTAATTGTGCCTTTATCCAGCGTGCTTGGAACCTGTATGTGGTTTTGATTGAGAAAATTGGGCTAATGTGCTTATAATTTTTATTGTGATAATGCAACAGACGAATAACCATTTTTTAAAACCAAATTCAGACTTATCTTTATTCTTATAAGTCTTATAAAGACCAGAATTATTAATGATTATCTGACAGTGCATAGACATATATGCACAACAATAATTCTTACAAGTCCTGATAATAGAACACTTTACCATAGCAACCGTTCTTTCATTTTGTCTGTCACAGTCACATATTTCAAGAAGCATAACTCTACATATGTTGGCGTTTTTGTTGGACATAAATTTTTCCATGTAATTCAAACACCTCATAAATTTTAAAACATACACAATTTTAAACGGCTAAAATTTTAATGCAAGTGTTTTATAAGTTGAAATGCGTGTTATTAATACAGGTTTTGTTATTTAGACCGTTTTCCGAAAAATCTGCAGTAAATAGTCCAGTCAATTTATAGCAAAATGACCCTTAACCTCCAACTAATATTAAGGTATATCCCTTTTACGAGTATATAATTATGATTAACTAGAGTTAATAAAAAATAAAAGAGTTATTGTCGCCGCCAAGAAAGCGGTTTCTGTATTTGTCGATCCATACAATTATGCCACTGGGGATGGAAAGTCAATAAAAATAATAATTTGATAGATAGATAATGTATAACATCAGGCAGTTTTTGGAATTTTCGTCGTTAATTTTAAAAATAAAACAACATTTGTCATTACCCGAATTGCAGTGTTCAATGACGGCCGTAGAAAGTCTCACCTACATACCAGAAAGCATGTTATCGGTATAAAAATCGGTTTGCTGTGTTACATAATGACGAACACTATCAGGGTTCTCCGCGCAACGTTTTTTGGGGTGTCCCGGCAAGTTCAATTGGTAGTGTATTCGGCGTTATGATGCCAAGCGCTGTCGCAGTACGGAGCCCAAGGTTATAAAACTGATCATGGAAACCAGTCTCAAATCTCAAGCATCTGACCAGTCGCCATTTAAGCCAATCAGATGCTTGAGATTTGAGACTGGTTTCCAATCTCAGCTTTATAACCTTCAGCCCGGGTTTGATTCCTAGCGCAGGCTTACTATTGTTCAAATACAGAAAGAAGTGCAAGTTTATCTTTGAATCCACAACAAAAACAACATCATTAAGGCAGTCAAAACAAAGTAAGGTCTTTGCCCTCTCTGTCCTTTTGCGGAAAATTTTATTCAATTTATTGAAACGCAGGTAACCAAAACTGAAACTGCTCTTAGCATTTTTCGGTTATTAAAATAAAGGAAGTAAAAGTATTATGGGTCAAAAACCTTTTAAAACACTCAATATAATATCAAATTGAATACAAATGTCAAAATAAAAAACACGTTCGTCTATTCGAAGGAGACAGGAGACTTGTTTACGGATAAAAAATAATGTGGATTAAAATTTAAAAATTAAAGCTTAAACAGCAGGCTATAATATAATTATTTAAATGTTCTTAAACCGGAGGAGTTATCTGCCTTGATTGTCTTCATAAAAAGACATGTCTTTACAAATTAGGTTTTATAGTCCTTCACTAAAGATTACACTTATGTTTATTTGTGAATTGAGCAGGTTATTGCGTTTGTTCAGTTATTTCATATCGATGATTTACATCCTAAGTCCTGTCCCGCATTTTAAGTGTTAGTTTCAAGCTCTTTACATATGGAGAAAAAAAACCGATGCCTCTCTGGAAAGAATCGAACCCATTGTAGTAAGATGCATTTGATTCATAGATAACGACAGCAAAACCACGAAGCTACAAAAGGCCTGTGGTATTTCAAGGCAGAAGACAAACACCTATTTAGTACAAATTGTAGAAGAAAATGTTCTTATATCGTTTGCACACAAAAATTCAACCGCAGTATAAAACGGGGCCTTACCTCGAAATAAGCAGATAGCAAGTTCCCTTTCTCCATCCCCTCCCCCAGCTACAAAGTGCACCTAAAGCAAAGCCTCCGAAAAATTTTTAACAATCTCACTGTCGTGATCGAGCACCGGCACGGACTTTTCGGGCACCGGTATTGTCATACAATATGGCGGACTGTTTACATCTGAAAGGTATGTGTATAGATTTTACTTCACTGAATAGATCACAGACCATTTCCTTAGTTGTCGATTCATTGCATCATTTATGAAATCATATATGTAACAAATGCACATGCTTTACATATTGGAAAAGCTTTGATTGTTTCAAAATTCCAGTCTAATTTGGCGGTTTGACAGGTTGCAAATATGAACCGAGAGATGTGATTTGTTTTGGGCAATACTTTTTATAGAACAACTGATCCGCAAAAGCTTCAACTGTGATGACTTCTTATTGTATTTTTCTTCAAAATCCATCAGTCCCAATCCTTTAAAATTGTTAAGATACTATAAACTGGCTTACTTTCTGTTTTGACCATACACCGGTATGGTCAGCACGCACCGGTTCAAGAATTCCGTCAAATTGTACAGATTGTTGATAAAAAGGCACCGGTTCGGTCACATTTTACATTTTGTATACGGTTCAGTCTCCATTATTTCTACCTAAAAGTCACCTCTGTGGTACTACATTTTTAAATATAAATGTTTATTTTCTGAAAGACAACAGCAAAATTTAAGAAAGAGGTATTTAAGGGTTGACCGTTATCGAACATTTTGGTTTATTTCGGATATGGTAGGTTATTATTCTACACGAATTATACATTTAATTTCAGAGGATTTCATATGATGAAATCTTCTGCAAAGTTCATAAGTGTCAATAAAATTAAATTAAATTAACATCTTAATGATTATTAATCAAAATGTTTACTTTTATTTATTTTTAAATAAATCGTGATAGTTATTTTTTTCCAGAGACAACAACTTTGATATAGAAACAGATCAAGAAGAAACCGGATAAGAAAGCTAGGAAAGATTACCAAACTAGAAGATCCAGTGAGAAGACGGACAACAGATAGAAAATCCCATAAATAACGAACATAATTATGTGCGCCGTGGCAGAATATAAATTGATAAATAGTAAAAAAAAATAATATGTGTACATGTTTGAATTTTTTCTCGAATAAACATTTATTCTTTCTACTTCACAAAACATTCAAGTGTTAATTGCGTCTTGCGTCAGAAGATATTGTCATCGGAATATATTTTGAACACAATAAACAACTGATAAACTTCTGAATAATGTTTTACGGTTCTTACATTAATATGACCTCAAAATGAACAATTGTTTGATTAAATTTTCTAGTCATTACTTCTCTTATGTAATGCGTTGCTTTGCATTTTTAAGGAATAAATACCAATTTAAGTCAGTGTATTTTTGTCCCTTGTATAGTTAAAAGTTTCACATGTGTAGTGTTTGGGGACTTCACAAAAATCTTTTTCCTCTGTTTAACTGTATAGTTGAGATATATTTTATCAGTTACACAGACATTTGGTCCCAATCGGTCATTATATTTTAAATTTACTCGCTGTTTTGATCGGTTTTCATGCGTGATCTATTTCTGGTTTTCTGTGTAAACGGCCATCGGTGATAGGCAAGTGTTCAATTGCTTAAACAAACATTTCATGTGATGCTGGTAGGTGATATCTGTTGTAGACAGGTTGGCAATATTTTTTTATAAAAATTTACCTTTCCACAATAGCAGTTGATTGGTGGAAAACAGGTGACCGATTAGTGAGATGTTTAATACGTTGTCATCGGTCCACTCCATAATTTGTCAAAAAACTATCGATCAATTACCGATGGCTCTGTGTAACTGGGATGTCATCTAGACCGGTAATTAGTTGAACACTTATCTTCCTTAGATACACCGCCAGCGTTATTTGTAAAGGCAACAAGAGCTGGTCGGAGTAACGATTTCTTGACGGAAGAACGGACAGACGGACTAGGCGATCCCTCCATAATCTCCACTTCTTGCAACGGCCGATGAAAAAATGAAACATATTTGAATTCTTAAGTTTAATTAATTTAATATTTTTTTCTAGTATTTTGAGAGCTTTTTCGCAGTATAATAAGTACTACTAATCACAGTTGAGCTATACATTCATCTTCCTGTTTGATGATCTTTCCTATAATACTTTTTCACTTTCATCTTGATCAGTTTTCTGTATGGAAGTTTGTGATCTCTGGAAAATAAAGAAACAAGACTTTTAAGTAAACATGAATTTTAAAAATGGTAATTCGGACGAATGCAAATACATCGTTGAAATTAAAATAGTATTTCCGTCATTTAAATACTTTAGAAATATTGAATAAGAATACGAACTTCGTGTAGATATAATGGAAAGATCTCTGGCATCGTCGTTGTGCAAGTCATGACGTTGGGCACGGTGTCGTAGGATTGACACTGATGAACTTTGCAGACGATGTCATCATATGAAATCCTCTGAAATTAAATGTATAATTTGTGCAGAGTGATAACTTACATATCCGAGATAAACCAAAATGTTAGGTAACAGTCAACCCTTAAAATACCTCTCTCTTAAATTTTGCTGTTGTCTTTCAGAAAATAAACATTTATTTTTAAAAATGTTGTAGCACAGAGGTATCTTTGAGGTAGAAATAATGGAGACTGAACCGTATACAAAATGTAAAATGTGACCGAACCGGTGCCTTTTTATCAACAATCTGTACAATTTGACGGAATTCTTGAACCGGTGCGTGCTGACCATACCGGTGTATGGTCAAAACAGAAAGTAAGCCAGTTTATAGTATCTAAACAATTTTAAAGGATTGGGACTGATGGATTTTGAAGAAAAATACAATAAGAAGTCATCACAGTTGATGCTTTTGCGGATCAGTTGTTCTATAAAAAGTATTGCCCAAAACAAATCACATCTCTCGGTTCATATTTGCAATCTGTCAAACCGCCAAATTAGACTGGAATTTTGAAACAATCAAAGCTTTTCCAATATGTAAAGCATGTGCATTTGTTACATATATGATTTCATAAATGATGCAATGAATCGACAACTAAGGAAATGGTCTGTGATCTATTCAGTGAAGTAAAATCTATACACATACCTTTCAGATGTAAACAGTCCGCCATATTGTATGACAATACCGGTGCCCGAAAAGTCCGTGCCGGTGCTCGATCACGACAGTGAATCTGCAAAAGTATGCAAATATCATTTGCACAGTTACGGAGATGTGATGGATCAAATTGTACAGTTTGCTTGTGTAGATACTGAGTTCTGCTCAAACTCGGGGTGGATGGCTAAGGCAAGAACATAACATGAATTTCGTTTCTGGTGATGAACCCAGCCTGTAATATTATCATATTTTCTTATTATTCCATATTAAGCTAAGGGAAATGACAATATTAATCACTTTTCGAACAGGTTTTATTTTCAACTGTCACATTTAATTCAAGGTAAACAACTCCCAAATCGGTAACAAACAATTCACTCTTCAGAGTTATACATCCTGACAGATTTTCACAGGCTTTAATTGTTCGTATTTTGGAGGTGCAGCGGCGATGCTGTTATAACGTCTACGAAGGGAAGTCAAACACAGGCCCGTGATCACCAGAAGGATGGCGGTTACAACAACTCTGCAAAAATAATTATTGTTTGATTATTTTCAATGACATTAATGACGTTCTGTAAAGAAATGAACGTGACATAGCTGATTACAGATAACTAGAAGGTCGCGTGATGGTTTACTCGCATAAAATATAAAATAAGGTTTTACTACCTTGAGTTTTGTTAACACTTTTAAATGTGGAATTATTAAAATATCACAACTGAAGTTTGTGTATTGAAAAAAAGTGAATGTCACCTGACTGTCTACTTACCGATAACTTACTGTACCTAGCTCTAAGATAATAAAACTGTGACTTGGACCAGTCAACATACATGAGCAGCTAATGAGTTAAATGTAATACAATCTACAGACTGACTAAGCTCGAATCTTGAAACTGGACTTAATCAGTTTCAATTAACCTTTAATGCATACATACACCTTTTATTATATGGACGAACAGTGTAAATCCAAAATAGCTGACACATCCATGCCATCTGATCTGGATCTACAATGTTTGCTTCTTGGTCAGAATTAATCTAATGCATGATCTATAACATAAAATGTCAAGATCCTGATCAGATGGCAGGGATGAGTTTGCTGATCTGGTTCTACACTGTCCACCTAAACGATAAAGGTGTGTCTACACAGACTTCGAATTATCTATCTTTTGACACATTCAGACAATTCTTCATCCTTACTGTACTATGTTATAGACTATAACATTAACAAGCAACTAATTGTTTTAAATCTAGATCAGTCTCTTAACTGGCCAATAACAATCTGTGGTTCGAAACTGGTCTCCAGTACCCGTTTTATAGGGCCCAGAATGCGGTTAATATAACCAGATAAAGATTTGTAAATTCCTATGCTCTACATCCAGACCGAGATTTGGGGACGTAAAAATAGGTCCAAAATGCTATTACTAGCGACCCTTACTGACTGATTCCAAAACAATACATGTATGCCTGAATTTTAGTGAAATGTTTTAAAATAAAAATATGAATATCTTTAATATCTTATTAAAATTGTGTTTACAATATATGTGAAGTGTCCGGGCATTGCCGCAGTTAAGATAATTTGCTCGGACGGCCGTTGACCGAAAGTTTATTGCACGTTTCGACGTTTGAAATGCCTTTAAAGTTGTTTAATTTTGTGTTGATGATTAATGTATAGAATACATATCAGCCATCAGTCATCTATTTAAAATATTCTCCGTTGTTATATAACTCTAGATCTGAACATGTTAATTATTTTATACTCACAAAATTGCAAACAGAATATTTATTATTTTGGACAAATCATGTCTATCAGGACCAGGAGCAGATGTGGCTGTTGCCGGCTGTGGTGGTGTCGGAAACGTCATGGTCGCAGTAGGCATAGACTTTGTTGCCGGTGGCGGGATCGTCGGAGGCGTCACCGGCGTTGGTGGGGCGGAGCCTCCCCCTGGCTGAACATGCGTACTAAGTTGATCAACATTTGTCGGTAATTGAACGCTGACTTCGGCAGCAAGTGTGTTATTATGATGAAAACCGAACGTTGCCGAATCACTCTGAAACGTAAATTTGTCATAAAACGATACTTGTAAAGATCGATATCTTTCTAATTTCAAATTATACAATTTATTCATATGTCGAAAAAAAAAATCTTGTCTATTACTTTTCTGACTTTTCCACAGGTGCCCTCAACTCACGAAACTGTCTTTTTTCCATTACATTATTTAAACACGATCTGGTTGCGTGATTACAATATTCTTTTTCATTGTTATAAGTAGCATTGAATTTTCATAGCATGTGAAACAATTTTCAAATACAGATAGTAATGATCAGAAATTGAACTATAGAAAGCATGTTTACTGTTATTGTTGCCGTGTTCGCACATTCTAGCACCGCACCGAGCAATAACAGCACACACTGAAAAAACAACAGCACCCGGGCGTCTGAAAGAATAAATCCAATATGTAGCAAATACGTTAGTTACTAGTCAATCAAACTTTAAACTTCAAAAACGCATTATTACATACAATGAACTTAAATATAAAACGTATTTTATTTATATTTTTAGTATCTTTAACTTGACCGGTAAAGCCCTGCCCTGACCCCCGTGTGATCCTTATTTTTTGGAGTATATAAAATGAGATAAATTTTACCTGTGCATTTTATTTAAAAGCAGTCATTTAGCCAACTAACCTATTTTTAACGATCCCAATTCATTGTTGCGCTTATTACCAAATATTCATTGCCAAACATTTATCACAGTCTAGCTAAAGGAAATAGTATAACTCAAAAAAGTAAACTCAAAATAATAAAATTAATCACAACTTGCAGTTTGCAGTTCTCAGAAACTTTTCGAGCGATAATAAATGCTGTACATTAGCTTTTTTATTTAGAGCAGTTTACTTAGAAAATGTCCTGCTTGACCCGGATGTATTCATATCTCAAGGTATAAAGAAACATTATTGGTTACATACATTATTTGAAGTATAATGCGAACGCGTTGACAAAAAACAATGAAAATCTGCCAATTAACTATGTTACAGTGCACATGGTACTTTAACGGTATTGCAAAACGATGGCTCCCTGGGTCCAAACAACTATAAAATTCATCAAACTGTTCCCTGTGACGTCATACAGGTGATTTTTGAGGTTCTCAACGGAAATGTGCCGTTCGAAATAAAATGAGCGAAAGACATGAAAAACAACTTTTTTCATTCTGTTTTGCCTGAAAATGCTTTGCACTAAAATAAAACATTTATTTGGTTTCTAATCCGGGATAGCTCAATCGGTTGCGTCGTTCTAGCAAGGCTATGCGCTGTCGCCGTGACGGTGCGGGTTCGCTCCCAGGTAGAGGCAGTATCATTTGAAAGAGTACATGTATGTGAGGATATATTACCCGTCGGGCTGTCATATTATCCCTCGCCTGCGGCTCGAGTTTCCGTTTCACATCGTTACGTAATCCCATTACTCGACATTCGATACAGTACCGCTGTTATGCAGAACAATCGTTTCAAAAATTTTACAAATATTTCTTAATATTGTTAAATATTTAGCAATAATTATCAGTATTTATCATTTAAAACCAGAATATAGATAAATTATGCTAACAAAGTAACTAAAATGCAGTATCTTAATCTCAATTAAGAGGATGTAAAATGGTCAAGTCGTTTTGAAAGTATTTGGTAACTATGGTGATCTTGACAACTATGTTTGACTGATTTTAATTGACAGTTTAAGTTGAGATTTCCAACTGGTAGAACTTTGGTATTCCATAAGAAACATATTTGTTGTTAACTTAAGTGTATCAATATATTATTTGGATTTTCCAAATGTGAACATTTACTTGATATTTGTTATTGCAAATGTTTTCGGTTGCGAAAAGAGCTGATTAACACTTTTGAAATTGGAAATAAAAATTCGCAATTCTTCATACAAAACAGGTGACTATAAAAAGAGGACATCGCCAGGTGCACTGTAACCTATATAGTTTCTTGGCAGTTTTTCATTGTTTTTTTTGTAAACGCGTTCAGCTAGATATTGCTCATAATGTCACCCTGCGTTTCATAATTCCTTGAGTATACTTACTGAAACGATTTAAAAACTATGCATAGTATACATATGCTTTATAATTATTATACTTATTTTGATACAGTATGTGCGTCTCAAAACACATAAAATCTGGTTTGTTATTTATCGTTGCTTGTCTTAGGTGTCAAAATGATTTTCCACGAATTTGTTGTGATTTTTTTCATAAAATTCTTAACAAATCATATTTCTGACATTTAACCCTTTCCTCCATACATATACCTTGATTGCGTGGGCAAACAGTTTAGATCCAGATCAGCAAGCACATCCGTGCTGTCTGATCAGGATCTAAACTGTTCGCTTTTCTGTTCATCAGGTTATTTCTGACCAAAATGCAACCAGTGCAGATCCTGATCAGACAGCAGATCTGGATCTACACTGGTCGCACATGCGTAAAAGTGCGTTTATATGGAGGAAAGGAGGAAATATTGTATGTTCCCCATGTGAAGTTTAAAATCGCGTCAGTATACGTATAAAGTTCAATTAGCATAGTTAATAATGAAAACGTCAAAATGTAATTAATGTATACTTAAAGAGAAGAGTGAGTATTATAATTATAATGGCTAATTAAGTATAAAACGAGACTTACGCATTTAGCTATTGTTTATATCCGTTTTTAATTTAATAAAATCTAATCAGACCACGTTCTGGCTGTTAACGGGTATCTGATCACATGTATATTTCGTACATCCATATCATTATCACCAAAACATCCCGTTATCACAGCTTTCAGGGTCGAGCCAGACGTCTTGGTTATGACGAGTCCTACACTGAAATAAAAGATAATTTAAGTCATCGCTCAAGTCAATTCTGTACGTGATTAACGTACTTTATTTAAATCACAAGGCTTCTGAATTAATCTCTTCGCTATAAAACTTCGACGTGCTTCGAAGCATGATATGCATTTTGACAACAACATTAGCACTTACCTGCTTGTTGTACTGATTTCCTTACGTTATTTTTCCAAATCGAGTCGGAAAAACCAAAACAGCGAACATGCTATAAAACTGTGGAAATGTTTTTGAAGAGGTGATGGCATCGCCTGTACAACCCTAAATATTTCATTTTTAAAATATGTAATGGAATTATTTCAAATTGTTGGTGAATCTAATGGTGGGGACTAAATGTCTAGGCGGATGGCAGAGGCTGGTGGTAGAGGATAGCAGCTGATGGCGAAGTGTAAGAGGTGCTGATTATTGTGTGTAAGCGGTAAAAAAGTGTGCTAACGCTGCTAGTGGTGTGTAAGACGTGGAGTAAAAGTGTGTTAGAGCTGACAAAGGAGTGTGAGTAGTGGTGGAAAAGTGTGTTAGAGTCGATTGCTGAATGTAAAAGTTGGTGAAGATATAATGTGTAATAACTGATGGTGGATTGTAAGAGGTGTTAAAGAAGTATGTTAAAGTTGATGGTGGAATATATGATGTGGAAGAGAAGTGTATTATAGCTGATGGTGAAGTGTAAGAGGCGGCGGAGAAGTGAGTCAGATATGACGGTGGAGTGTAAACGTCAGAGAAGTGTGTAAGAACTGACAGTGGAGTGCAAAAGGCAGAGGAGAAATGTGTAAAAGCTGATGGTGGACTGTAAAAGGCAGAAGAGAAGTGTGTACAAGCTGATGGTGGAGTGTAAATGGCAGAGGAGAAGTGTGTCACAGCTGATGGTAGAGACTGTATGTCAAGGCTGATGATAGAAGATAGGAGCTGATGGCGGAACGTAAGAACTGATGATGGAAAAGTTGTGATGGTTAAGGGTAAGATTTGATTAATAGGACATATAAAAGATCGCCTGAGAGTGTAAGATTATGGAGGATTGTAAGAGCTGATATTGTAGTCTAATAAGAACGGTAGCGTATGAGAGCTGGTGACTAAGCTGAATATGATATCAGAAGCTAAGAGATGTTCAGTTAGTGGTGTTCGAGTGTCAGAGTTGGTAATTGAGGGTATGGGCTTAGCTTTAAACAACCTAACTGTTTCCATACCCAAATGAAAACCATCTAATATCGATTAATTCCTTAATTGAAGCCTATATAAGGACAATCCGTTTGGATGAAAATGAGTAAAACACATAACATTAATTTGATCTTTCATGGCTGATTTAGTTCTTTTTTTATAGCAAGACATAACCCTTTCCTATTTTAAAGGCTCCCATCTGAAAGAAACAAGACCAAGCTGTTGGAAAATAGTGAAACGGGAACATTACATTGTGTATTATGTTTATCAAGACGTACATTGAAAGTCACATAAGGATATAAAAAACTTGCATTCGCTTCGCGACCGATTTTTGAAATATATTTCTTTCTTATTAACAGATAAAGATAAAGAAAAGTTTGTCATACTCTCTTTTTGCAAACAAACAGCGCGTTCACTCTCGCCTGGAAGAGGTCCAAAGGTTATAAAGCTGAGATTAGAAACCAGTGTCAAATCTCAAGCATCTGATTGGCTGAAATGGCGACTGGTCGCCATTTCAGCCAATCAGATGCTTGAGATTTGACACTGGTTTCCATGCTCAGTTTTATAACATTGGGCAAAGGCTTTCGTTTATTTGTGTATGTTCTTTTTTGTTGTGACGCGAATGTTTACCGGGCGCGTAATAGCCAACGGTGAGTTTATGAAATTAAATCACGAACTGAACAATGACATCTTGATAAGAGTAAGATAAGACTGTTCAACAAATAAACAACAGTTAAAAGTAGTTCATACAAAAGCATCTTCCAAACATGCTTCGTATACCAGTGCTTGTTTCATGGACTATTATTTATGGAATAGGTTTGTTTTGACCATTTGTATCTTGACGTAGCTAAATGTTATTTTATTTGTTATTTAAATTAATTCAATATATCGCAACACTGTTGCTGTTTGTTTAATTGTAAAGTACACATTTGTTTTTAAGCAGTAGCAGCAGACGATTCTGGCTGTATCGCGCGGCACGGAAGTTGTCAGGAAGATAGTCTAGCATGTTCCGGAAGTTACGTGAGTGGTCTATGCGCTGGTCATGCCACAAGAAGATGCTGTGTGCCACATGGCACGACGTCATCGCGTAGGTTTGAAATTCGCCTTTAAATTAAGAATACACTGAAAATGACTCGACATGATAATTTAGGCTGGGCCAAATTTTTGTCAGAACTACATGTATTTTCAAATTGTTTCTAATACGTTCGCATTCTACACCTTTGCGAGAAATCCGTACGGAAGTTGTTTTTAAAGTTATTTTGATTATAGGTAAGGTGTAAACCCGTCTGTCCGCTTATGGTTGAAGGTTCGATCGTTTTAAAATCTATTGGTCAAAGTTTTTAATTAACTAAACTATGTGACAAATGCGACCGCATACCTTACACACATTAAAATGCAATATGTGAAAAAAATGGTTTAACATTTTAGAGAATTGTTTCAGACAACCTCGGCCATTCCAGTAATTGCTTTTTCCATCATCTTTAATGCAATATTGTGTCATATGCCAATCCTCTTCAAACCCCGTACTATTATCTACTTGTGCAACGCAAGGGAAGCAAGTTTAAATTAGAAGTGTAACGTTTTAAGCTGTAAGGAAAAATGTTATGTAAAAACAAATGACTACGTTGGTTAGGCCAAAAACAGAGAAGAGGGAAGTGTTTAGCAATAAGTAAAGCTCTGTAACATTGTAATAATTTTCAGAGACAATCGACTGCTCTGTGGGTTGTCATCGTTACTCTGCAACTGGTACAGCATACTTTCCTGACAGCAGCTCCATGGAGGGTGGCTTTGTTGACATGAGGGATCAACCCCTAGGAACACTTCAGGTAATGGTACAGCATACTTTCCTGACAGCAGCTCCATGGAGGGAGGCTTTGTTGACATGAGAGATCATCCCCAAGGAACACTTGGTACTCTACTATGAACCTACTTCCCAGTCGTCATCCATACAACAGACCCAGGAGCGATAACACCTGATTGAGTTTAATTGTCATAATGAAATACAATGAACCACCATAACACTATTTTGATGTTAGTTCCGTTCTACAATGATCACACCAAATGATGACTGAGCACTCGACTCGTATAAGAGCCACAGGGCCTACGAAATAAATGTATTGTAGAACGATCTCGCCCAGTGCGAGACTCAAACTAGCTAACGCCGGATAAGTAATCAAATGCTCTAACCTCCAGGCTGCTTTCGTCCGCATAGACTTTACGAAGATAGATTTGTACGAACATGTAAGCCATTTTACAAGGATTAAGCAGGGACGTTGCTGTCTGGTTAGTATCAGGGTATTCCCTAGCAAAGAATTAAGCGCAATTTTAAGAGAACATGTCATAAAAGTGGTTCAGAAAAAATCTAAATTTTGAATGTTCAAACTACTTTTAAAAATTCAAGCTCAACATGAAAGTCTTGGAAAACACTGAGTATATATTTGATAATGTGACTTGATGAATAGACTGTGAGGAAGAACTATAAATTATCTGTAAATGCGATCACTAAGCGCACAATGTCGGCAAGCGATAAGGTAATTTGGAAGAACACGAAACGGTAGATATCAGCACCCATATTTTATATTTTGTTGTAGGATTTCCTTGCCGGACGATCTGACATTGTTACGGTGGCCATGGACAATCATGCTGGTATTAAATACGACACTCATTTATGTATTCCGGAACTGAATCGCAAATACGGAAGAGTTATTGACTTCAGGGTAAGTATAAATGATGGTGACCGTTACTTACGAACATGACTTTCTTTTCTTTCTTCTCAATTGTATAAATATGTCCAATCCAGTATTATAACAAGTCATGCTATTGAAATCCATTTCCAGACCTAAGGTCAGCCGAAAGTCGATTGCAAGAGATAGGTTAGGTCTCATTGTCATAATTTCAGACCATCGTACAGAATAGTCACACACACATGAAACCATTATTCACGAACACATCATTTGAAAATCGGTACATTATCTATTCAGGTGCACCTTTGAAAAAAGAACTGTTTTAAGCGTTTTTATTGATCCTAAGTCCGCCATAGAACTGTTCCATACTTGGTATAGAAGCGCATGTAAATATTTGTCATACTCCTGCATGCACATTTGGACTAGCGTCTGTCTAACTCCGAACGCATAGATAGAAGTCAAAATTATCTCGTCTTTTAGGCGTTTCGTTCAATATATCTGGTGTTTAGAATGATTGTTTCGAAAACAGTCAAAACCTTCTACCCTCATTATCTGAAAAAAAAAACACAACATGTGACCGGACCAGAAGTACGTGTAATCTTAACATCAATAAGATCAAGATGACAGCAATAGTAAATGTTGGTAAACTTTTTTTGAGTGCAACAAGGACGGAACAGCTCTTCCCCCCCCCCCTCCGCCTCCGTGGCCCACCCCGTTTGTTGACTCAAGCCGCCGCTGCAGCCTCAATCCCTGCGAATGCGCGACGCGCCTCAATAAAGATCAGTCTTTTGCAATGAAATAACACATTTATCTTCTGCTACAGGTTCGTGATACCGGAAGTGCGTTTGCTCACAAAGGTTACTCCAGACTGGATATCTGTGTTCGAACCCGCTCGGACTCCTACGACAGTACAATCAACGGACCATTAACTTTGGTTTTCCCTTGTTGAAACTGACTGTGTTGCTCGTATAAATGTGTTTTCCTGTGGGTTTGGAATATATTAAAATTTAATAAGAAAGTAAAATAAAAATAATAACTATGAATACTTCTTTAAGCTGTTTCACTTCTTGCGATCCGGATAGGCATTATATGTCTTTCATCGTTTGCGACGCAGGAGTGACACTGGTAGTTTTCGGCAATTGTAACACGGAACACACGAGGCCGAAAATTACAGGCATATACAACATAGGCGATGTTTTTTTTTTCTGAACACCGTTCAGTAATTAAATATCAATGGGTGTAGACTTGATAATTGAATTTTGTTAATTTGGATGAGGATAAGGGGTAAAAAATGGTTAAAACAGTTTAGTTACGGAAAAATACTGTTAATTAGTATCAAAAACGCTTATCTGCTCTCGGAATGAGCTGTTATAATCATACTAATCGCCAAGTCTGTTCACCTTGTGCGTTGCCGAGTTTCGGTCCACCTACAGGACGCTAAATTTCGTCTAAGACGATAGTATAAGAGCAGTTGAAAGCTAAACTTGACAATCGTCAACTTAATACGCGCTATTAGCAAGTAACAACTGAAAATATTCTCATCAGCCTGTTTGATTGAAAACTTTCTAAAACTGTCAGAACTACAAAATACATTTTAATATCTCTTTCAAACATAAAAACACTTCTTTTTGATCTGCTAAGTACAAAATATGTGTCCTATTTTAGAACTTGTATCATTCATATGAGTTAGTAAGCGCCTGCAAGTAAGGATGTATTTTTTAGAACAGGACAGAACATTTCTTTTATTTCACCCATGTATTTACATAAACATGGGGGAGAACAACATAGATAATATACGAATAATTACTTTGTGGTTAGAAATGCACGTTCTTGTCGATGAAATGATTGAGTAATGAAGCGTAATGAGTGAATGTATTCTTCCTTTGTCATTGGCAATTGTTGTTAACGAGCCGTTAGTTGTGTGAACAAAATTCTTCAATTTGCCGGTACTTCCTTGGCGGTGTTTGCATCTTGTTTGGCATGAGAAACGAGACAAAATGACACCGACATTGAGTTAGAGGAGTGTCAATATTTTGAGCGAATTTGTGCCTATAAAATACATCATCCCATCCCTGATGAGTCAACTTGTTTTTCCAAGAGTGAAGATCTTCTCAAAGATATAAAGAAACCAAACGTGAAACATGTTTAATAATGTAAGTACCGGGTACATAATAGTTATTTCAATAAACAATTAAGCTCAAAGCTTTATAATACGCAACTTAACGTACTAACTCAAATTATATCAATATACCAAGGTGGATTTTGTCACTTTCCAAGCCATAGCAAGGGATATGCCATTCGCAGTTATCTTATACGGAGTGATCTTTTTTATACATCGGAAGCGTAGTCTCACAATTATTTAATTTTAGTTTATAGACTATGACAAAAAGCAAACCCCGTGTTTAAAACCATCTCTGTTTTAAATATGCCAGCTAGAACAAAGGTATGAGACAATACTCTGAGCATTGTACACATTCTCACATAAACCCAGATAGTTTGTGTTACTAATCGCTTTAAGATGTGCAATGGCACTGTGACTACCGTACACAAACGTCAGTTCTGATCACAACAAATTGTACCGAAATATGAAACAACAACAACAAACAATCAAGGCAACGAAAGTGCAAATGTGGCGCAGTCGTCAGTTTACAGCAAAAATCTATTTTACAGAAGATCGAATGTCTCATTTACGTATGTTTAATTTTATAACATAATAATATATACAAAACTATACATTTATATACCGACAATAATTATTATTTGCAGATTCCGTCAAGAGTTGAGCTCAACATGTCTATCTACAACCTGCCTGCTGTGGCGTCACCTGCTAGTTCGGAAGGATCCACGCTCGACTCCAGTACAGACCGATGTTCGAGCCCCGAAACTTCTGTTTCTGATGCTTCGTCAAACGCAAGCCTGCTGGTTTCCAGTCCAGATACAGATAAGGAAGTGCACGGAAAGAAAAATGCACGAACCAGCTACACAAAGGCGCAGACTCAGACTCTTCTAAAGATATTCAATGAAAACCCATATCCAGACGCGGAAATGTTTGAAAATATTGGCAACGATCTGGGACTTCCGGAAAACAAGATCAAGGTACATTGTTTTATTTGTTATGTGTTGTACTATGATCACTCTTACTTTGAACTGTATTGCATTATCAAATTTTAAAATTATACACACACAATTATAAAATTGGATCATTTAAAAGCTTTAATATATAAAAACAGAAAAAAATCACGCTAGAGGAACATATTTCATAAAGGAATTCGAAGATGGCGTTTATCTCCTCTACAGGCCATTTAAACTATTCCGATGTTCTCTATTGCTTACTTCAGAACTGTGATTTCTTTTACAGATATGGTTTCAGAATCGCCGTGCAAGGACTCGCAGGAAGGTTAATGTTAACAACACACATCTGCAGCAATTCGGTGTACCCAACATGATGTCACCGATGACGACACCAATGTTTCCTTATGGATATCTTCCTATGCCACAGATGTTTCCGTCGCAGCAATTTCAACACGCATATAACAACGGATATCCATGGATGCATGGTCCAAACAACAACCAACCTGTATATAATCAGATGTCAGCTATGATCAACAATCCAAGACTTCAGTCTGTCAACCAGTCTGCATCGAAAGCTGACAACCAAATTACACAATTAAGTAGTCAACAACCAAGTTGCGTCGGAAATAGAGACCTTACTATATATCCGGACCACACATTATCTACCATGTCGCTTGGAAACACCAGAGATGCAACGCAACATTTCCATCGACAATCTCCGCAGGCATCTCTTAGAGCGTTAAGTGCTGCTTATGTACAAAACCGATTTGCTCAAAATAATTGTTAAGTTTTATTGTTAACACTGCTGTTATTACGTGTAAATAAAAATAATTTATAAAGAAAGCAAATAATAAATTCCGTAAACACTAAATGTGTTTGTCTTCATGATCAATTAAAGGTTTATCATTTGTAGGATGTTGTTTACGTTATTAGCAAGAGTCATGACATAGAACTGCATGTATGAACATTTCACACGCTAGTCCTAATCAATCTAGAAAACTATCGTAGAAACATAAGCAGATTAATGCTCATGAATATAAGTTTGGAGAAAAATTATCGTTTACGCATTTGAGAAACCAACTCACGTCAATGGTAATTTCGCCCTCCGCATTATTTTATCAGAAACTGCTAAAATATTAAGCAACATCAGATATTCAAATAATTGTCGAAAAGATTCAATTTGCAAATATCAGGACCCAAATTTAGACTCTTCTTATAATATCTAACATACGCTAAGACGGGTTTTAGCTGTCAATATAAATAAATAGATAATGATCAGAGCAAGATTGAAAACCCTTGCCGACAGTAAACAGAATAAGCTTTCAGTAGACGTCTCTTAGATAACGGTCTGCACGTTTCTTGTACTATGACAATTTCTACGGTTATCTCTGAGACCATCGCTGTTTGACTTAACACACTGGCTACAAGTCAAAGTATCCTTTTATGGAACACTGTTGTTTTGTGGCTCTGTATATTTGTTAGCCTACACAACAAGATCGGCTTGAATCGATCAAACCCAGGAATTCCGTTACGATGGAACCTCTTAGTGCTTAATCTGTGTAAGTTCTCAGGTGTTTAATAAAAACAAGGCTTTCACCTGTCTTTCGGTACGTTGAACACGTGTCTTCCTTAGATATTAAGTCCCCGTAGCGCAGTGGATAGCGCGCTTAACTTCTAATCCAGAGGCCGCAGGTTCGAATCCCGCCGGGGATGCTTTTATCGGCATCAAGACGGAACTCTCACATAATCAAAGAAAAGGCTTCGAGAAGGCAAGTTTTTCAAAGGCACCAGTCGTTGTCCATGGTGTCAAGATTTTATACATTTCACGCTCTTTGAAATTACAAGTAAGAATGAAACCTGCCCTGATCTAGAGGAATTGTTCAGTTTCCAGAAACATCTTACACAATTATAATTAATATCCGCCACGTCTCGCCTACATTATTGACACCTGGTACAGTATCTGACTCAAACAGATCGGTCGGTTTTAGGTGCAGTTTAAAATCGCTGTTGCAATATGGTTATTTTTAAAGATCAGTTAATCATCTTCACGGAAATTAAAAAAAGTTTGATTCCAGCTCAATTGCTTTGGTTAACAGCCGTTGTCTTAAATGGTCATATGATCTACAGTGAAGTAAAACATGTTTCTCATCTTCAAGTGATGATTTACATATCGGACAAAGTCTTTTCTTAACTGGAAGATTTTCAAGCGACCGGTCGCTAAACGAATAGGGGCTACCACACATCTAGATTTGGTTGATGCAGTCCTATGAGTCCTTGGTATATATGTATTTGAACGTAGTTGTCGGTGAAATGAATGAGTAATTAAGTGTAATGAGTGAACGCATTCTTCCTTTGTCATCGGTAATTATTGTTAACGAGTCGTTAATTGTGTGAACAAAATTCTTCAATTTGCAGGTACTTCGTTGTCGGTGTTTGCATATTGTTTGGCATGAGACACGAGACAAAATGACACCGACATTGAGTTTGAGGAGTGTCAATATTTTGAGCTAATATGTGCCTATAAAATACATCATTCCATCACTGATGAGTTAACAGCAACTTGTTTTTCCAAGAGTGAAGATCTTCATAAAGATACAAAGAAAAGAAACGTTAAAAAGTATAACAATGTAAGTACAATCTACCTTTTAGTTCTGTCTCTCAACAATTATGCTCAAAGCTTAGTCATAATCAACTTATAACATAATAACTCAATTCATATCAATAAATCAGGGTGGATTTTGTCACGTTCCAGGCCTTAGAAAGGGATATGACATTTACAATTATCTTGTACGGAGAGATCTTTTTAAGACCTCGGAAGCGTAGCCTCACAAAACTCTAATTTTAGTTTCTAAAATAAAAAGCAGCCCCGTGTTTAAATCAGCTCTGTTTTAAATATGCTAGTAAGAACAAAGGTTTTAGACGAGCATTGTATCCATTCACAAAAACGGATAGCATGTGTTAACTAATCGCTTTAAGCTTTTCACGCTGTGCAATGGCTCTGTGACTACCGTACTCTTAGGTCAGTCCTGATCACAACAAACTCTAACGAAATATGAAACAACAAAAACCAACAAGGCAACGAACATGCAAAAGTGGCACAGTCGTCAGTTTACAGGAAAAATCTATTGTACAGAAGAACAAAATTTAATGTTTAATTTACGTTTATTTAATGTTTAAGTTTATAACAGAATACTATTTACAAAACGATGTATTTATATACCGATAACTGCTTGCAGATTCCGCCAAGAGTTGAGCTCGACATGTCTATCGATAACCTGTCGGCAGTGACGTCACCTGCTAGTTCGGAAGGATCCACGCTCGACTCCAGTACAGACCGATGTTCGAGCCCCGAAACTTCTGTTTCTGATGCTTCGTCAAACGCAAGCCTGCTGGTTTCCAGTCCAGATACAGATAAGGAAGTGCACGGAAAGAAAAATGCACGAACCAGCTACACAAAGGCGCAGACTCAGACTCTTCTAAAGATATTCAATGAAAACCCATATCCAGACGCGGAAATGTTTGAAAATATTGGCAACGATCTGGGACTTCCGGAAAACAAGATCAAGGTACATTGTTTTATTTGTCATGTGTTTTACTATGATCACACTTACTTTGAACTGTATTGCATTATCAAATTTTAAAATTATACACACACAATTATAAAATTGGATCATTTTAAAGCTTTAATAAATAATAACAGAAAAAATCACGCTAGAGGAACATATTTCATAAAGGAATTCGAAGATGGCGTTTATCTCCTCTACAGACCATTTAAACTAGTCCGACGTTCTATATTGCTTACTTCAGATCTGTGATTTCTTTTACAGATATGGTTTCAGAATCGCCGTGCAAGGACTCGCAGGAAGGTTAATGTTAACAACACACATCTGCAGCAATTCGGTGTACCCAACATGATGTCACCGATGACGACACCAATGTTTCCTTATGGATATCTTCCTATGCCACAGATGTTTCCGTCGCAGCAATTTCAACACGCATATAACAACGGATATCCATGGATGCATGATCCAAACAACAACCAACCTGTATATAATCAGATGTCAGCTATGATCAACAATCCAAGACTTCAGTCTGTCAACCAGTCTGCTTCGAAAGCTGACAACCAAATTACACAATTTAGTAGTCAACAACCAAGTTGCGTCGGAAATAGAGACCTTACTATATATCATAGAGACCACACATTATCTACCATGTCGCTTGGAAACACCAGAGATGCAACGCAACATTTCCATCGACAATCTCCGCAGGCATCTCTTAGAGCGTTAAGTGCTGCTTATGTACAAAACCGGTTTGCTCAAAATAATTGTTAAGTTTTATTGTTAACACTGCTGTTATTACGTGTAAATAAAAATAATTTATCTTCTTCTTCTTCTTTTCGTTCGCTCTACACGACCACTCCAGCATCCGCGATGAAAGTTATGGTCCTCCGTAGGTCGTCAACATCTCCATACAGTTTCTGCTGGATTGTTGCACCTTGTGGCCACGTTGCTTCTCGCTCCTGTTCGTATCGTTTACATCGTTGGAGGATGTGCTCTGCAGTCTGGTCCTCTTCTCCGCAGGGACATATTGGGGATGGCACCAATTTATACTTCCTACACATGTGTGCATTTAGTCTGTTATGCCCTGAGCGTAACCTCACCATCACCACCTGCTCTGGTCTGTTTAACATGTGGTAGGCATCTGCTTCCTGTCTGGTCTTTGTGAGAGCCTTGATGATGGTGGCTTTCTCCTTGTATGTCACCTGGTTATCTGGTTGCTCTAACTGGGCTCCTAACCTAGCCAGCTTGTCAGCCTCCTCATTTCCGGGCACTCCACAGTGAGATGGTATCCACTGAAGGGCAACATTGCGGGAAGACCCAAGCTTGTTCATGGCTTGTGCTAGTTCATGAACATTGTTGCTTTGCAGAGCCTCCAGAACTGATCTTGCATCTGTGAGGAAGACTACAGAGGTTACCTCTTCTGCTGAGTCTTCAATCAGAGAGACTGCCTTCATGAGCGCTTCAGTCTCTGCTCTGTAGTTGCTACAGTGCTTCCCAGTGGCAATGTAAGGGGCCGATTTCTGGCCTGACGGGAATGTTATATGAATACCAGCGCCTCCATCCTTAATAGCTCTAGTGGCTGACCCATCTGTATATACATGGGTCCATCTGTCTAAAGGATAGTCTGCGTAGATAGTCGCAAGTGTCAGACTTCTACGGATGGTCTCATTTTCTTGTTTGCCCATGTCAAGTCCAGGAATAGCAAGTGCCACTTTCACTGCAGACAGGTCATTGGCTGTAGGGTTGGTGATGTCTGCTCGGCCCAAGGGAATTGTCTGTATGTTTAGTTCAGAGGCGTACTCTCTATTCAGCTTCTTTGCGTCATGTACAAAGCTGGAGCGCTTAAGGCGGTTCTTGGTGAATCCCTCAAGCCTGTTCCTCATGGGGTGATCTGGGAGCGACTTGTACTTGTTTGCCTGGAGAAGGACTTTGGTTTGTCTTCTTTCATGAAGTGGTTGGATTCCAGTCAGTTTCTCCATGAAGGCAATTGGTGTAGACTTGGTGGCCCCTGTGATAATGCGCAATGCCTGATTTTGTACTTTGTCTAAGGCTTGCTGGTTCGTCTTGGCTGTTGTGGACCATGTGGCTGAGCTATATTCCATTGTGGGTCTTACTGTGCCCTGATAGATGGTCTTCAATATTTGCTCATTCGCACCCCAGGTTGTTCCAGCAAGTTTGCGCATCATTGCTAGTTTTCTTCGTGCCGTCCCTTCTACACGGTTGATGTGTGGTTTCCAAGTCTGCCGCTTATCAAAGGTGACCCCAAGGTATGTGGCTTCGTCTTCCTCCTTCAGTAGTGTTCCAGCCAGCATAACCTTCCCAGCTTTCTGTTTTGTTGACAAGGTGAACAGTGTGCTAGACGACTTCTCCTTGTTGATCGTAACGCACCAGTCTTCGGCCCATGCTGCAAGTGTGTCCATAGCTCCTTGCATTCTGTACGTGGCTGTAGAGGCGTGTTCTTCTTTGCACCATAGCACCAGGTCTTCAGCATAGAGAGCAGCATAAACTCCCTCTCTGTAGGTCGATCCGTGCTGTAATTAAGGACCACCTTGTTTTCTTGAAAGGCATCTTCGACTTCCTGTGCTAGGTATGTAGTCTGGTCTTCTTTGGAACGAAATTGTCGGAAACCAGCCTGTTCAGATGCCAGCAGGTCGTTGGTCTCCAGGTACCACTTCAGGCGTGCATTCACAATCTTCTCCATTGTCTTTACTACACAGCTGGTGAGGCTGATCGGACGGTAGCTGGCTGCCTTCTTTGGGTCCTTCCCTTTCTTGAGTATAGGGATCATTGTCGCCTCTCTCCAGATCTGAGGTAGCTGCCCTTGTTTCCAGCTGTAGTTGTAGATGTCCAGGAGTTTGCACATTGCTGTATTGCTTAAGTGTGACAGCATCTCGTTGGTGATACCGTCTGGACCTGGAGATTTTTGGCCATCTCTCTCGAGGTTAAGTGAAGCTGTCTTGTTTCTCCAGCTCTTTCTTTGGGCCTCTAGCTTATGCCTGAGGAATTTGGCCTTGGCATGCTGTAGGTTGAGGTTTGCCTCCTGTGAGGGATTGTTTTCGGCTTCCAGTCTGGCTTCGGACAACTTGGTTTGCAGCTCCTCTAACTGCTCACTCCAGTATGGCTTGTAGTCTTTCCTCGCACCTCTAGGGATGGACTGCTGTGCTGACTTTAGGATACATTGAGGATACATTGATTGAAGTCTCTGACTATGTTGTTTATGTCTCTGCCTTCAACTCTGATGTCTTTGCAGAGTTCATCGCTCACAGACTGGAAAAGGGACCAATCGGCCTTCTTGTAGTTCCATCTGGGTAGGCTAGATGACGTAGAGACAGTGTGGTCCAATATGAGGTGGACTGGGCGATGATCACTGCCTCCGAGCTGTTCAGAGACTTCCCTCTGGACATGTCCATGTATGTCATCAGTACAGAAGGCAAGGTCAGGCGTTGATGTTGTGTGCCATCTTCTGGAGTAAAAAGTTGGGGGATCCTCCGGCTGATTGATGAGGTTCAGCCTGTTGTCATCCTGCCAGGTTTCCACTTCCTCTCCACGGCTGTCCAAGTGGTCATATCCCCAGCTTTGTGAGTGACTATTGAAGTCTCCAACAACCATGAAGTTTGTTGCCTCTGTTGGAATATGGTCTAGGGATAGAGCTTTGTCGTTTGGAGAGTACATGTTCACAAGAGTCAGTTCGAAGTCATTCTTTCTGAGGCTCAGTACTTGGAATTCCGAGTCATCCATATGCGTTTTAGTCTGGATAGCATAGAAAAATGCACGAACCAGCTACACAAAGGCGCAGACTCAGACTCTTCTAAAGATATTCAATGAAAACCCATATCCAGACGCGGAAATGTTTGAAAATATTGGCAACGATCTGGGACTTCCGGAAAACAAGATCAAGGTACATTGTTTTATTTGTCATGTGTTTTACTATGATCACACTTACTTTGAACTGTATTGCATTATCAAATTTTAAAATTATACACACACAATTATAAAATTGGATCATTTTAAAGCTTTAATAAATAATAACAGAAAAAATCACGCTAGAGGAACATATTTCATAAAGGAATTCGAAGATGGCGTTTATTTCCTCTACAGACCATTTAAACTAGTCCGACGTTCTATATTGCTTACTTCAGATCTGTGATTTCTTTTACAGATATGGTTTCAGAATCGCCGTGCAAGGACTCGCAGGAAGGTTAATGTTAACAACACACATCTGCAGCAATTCGGTGTACCCAACATGATGTCACCGATGACGACACCAATGTTTCCTTATGGATATCTTCCTATGCCACAGATGTTTCCGTCGCAGCAATTTCAACACGCATATAACAACGGATATCCATGGATGCATGGTCCAAACAACAACCAACCTGTATATAATCAGATGTCAGCTATGATCAACAATCCAAGACTTCAGTCTGTCAACCAGTCTGCTTCGAAAGCTGACAACCAAATTACACAATTAAGTAGTCAACAACCAAGTTGCGTCGGAAATAGAGACCTTACTATATATCATAGAGACCACACATTATCTACCATGTCGCTTGGAAACACCAGAGATGCAACGCAACATTTCCATCGACAATCTCCGCAGGCATCTCTTAGAGCGTTAAGTGCTGCTTATGTACAAAACCGATTTGCTCAAAATAATTGTTAAGTTTATTGTTAACACTGCTGTTATTACGTGTAAATAAAAATAATTTATAAAGAAAGCAAATAATAAATTCGGTAAACACAATATGTGCTTGTCTTCATGATCAAATCAAGTTTTATCATTTGTAGGATGTTGTTTACGTTATTAGCAAGAGTCATGACATAAACCTACATGTATAAACATTTCACACGCAAGTCCAAATAAATCTAGAAAACTATCGTAGAAACCTAAGCAGATTAATGCTCACAAGAATAGCTTTTAAAAAGCTAGTAGACGGCTCGTGTAGCATATTACATCGAAGTGGATGAGGCTTTATGAAATTTTAGCACGCAAAAACAAATAGAGAATTTTGGGTGGCCAAATATTTTACTTTACAAAATCGGGCTCCAACAGGTCAGGCAGAAAGTTACGAAGTATAATTAAAATCGGATGTTTTATATTAAAATCTAATGTGATATGTGTTGTGAAAGACAGAGAACGTTGACTTGTAATGACATTATAAACTGAAGAAAGCCAATGACCGAACAATTTTGAAAAAAAAAGAGTTTATTTATAAATAGACTTGTCAATGTGGATACAAAAAGTAAAATCTAACAGTTTTTACAATACTTTTGCAGTTTAAACAGAAAACTGAAAAATACAAATACACATACAAAGTAATACTACTACTACTACTACTACTACTACTACTACTACTACTACTACTACTACTACTACTAATAATAATAATAATAACTAAAAACTCTTATACTATGTTGGTTCTTTCTAGTATTATATGACCCGGGACATCACGAGACCCGGAATCACTTTTCAGCGGAATTTCTTCGTTAAGAGTTCCATTGAGACAATATCGATTTATAATTATCACATCGCACAAAATGTGATTGGGCTGATGTGGTACAGTGGCATCCAACTTGAGAGCCACATAAGTGCCCAAGGTTATAAAACTGAGCATGGAAACCAGTCTCAAATCTCAAGCATCTGATTGGCTGAAATGGCGACCAGATGCTTGAGATTTGAGACTGGTTTCCAATCTCAGTTTTATAACCTCCAGCCCAGATGTATTACTTACACCCATGGACCTTTAACACAATTTACTTCCATACACAAATCGAGGAAACCCTTAGAACAGTGCAAAGATTGAATGAAAAGTTACAGACATAATAGATGTTTTAAACTCAGATACCACTTCATTATTTAAGATATCTTACTAGATCTTAATTTTCTTAAAACTTGTTGACGGCACGTTTATAATTTAATTGAATGTCGTCTTCTTATATATTTATCAACTGTGCGTGAGTCTATATAAAATATGGGTCGAAATATTCTAGATACGAATACCTTAGGAAACGTTCGTACTCCGTACTTTAGGCTAATTACTTGTAAATAGTCCACCGGATTTTCCTACTCGGGCTAGTCAGACAATGGCTGACACTAAATAGTCCCAATTATTTTTTGTCGTTTGGGGGCATTAAATGGCTAGTATGGCCTGAAAGGAACCTGTTTAGTAAATGACATGCTTTTACTGACACACTGATAGCAAATTTATGTTTGGAAATGCAGTATATGAAAAAAGGCCCTGGTTTTAGGATGGCATATGCAAAACAGTTTTGAAGTTCACAGAAGTGAGAAAAAACAGACCACCGGTTTCAAGGTGTCAAATCTCTGTTAATTGATACATAACCCCTACTTTTCTTGCTGGAAATGGACAGAAGAAACACTTAGCTTCAAAAGCATGTAAGTTAGCCGTTTATATAGGGAAGTCTATTTACAGGTCTTACACCTTTTAGCGCGGTACAAAGAGCGTCTACCAGTCTCAGCTTCAAGATGACCAAGGCCAAGGAAACACCGGTTTTTGTCTAGTTGCTTTTGAAACAACGATTTTGATTAGCTGCTATTTAATAATCCAATGATATTAAAGGATTGAAAAGGGGTATTCCCACACTGATTTCCTTCATCCATGAAAGAATCAATAGAGAAAGCGAGAACCACGAACTTCCGTTCAAACGGCTTAACTGGATTTTCTTCGCTGTTTCATAGTAAATTCCTACCGTATATCCGGCCGCCGGTTGGCGAGCCGGAATGAATATAAGTTTTGAGAAAAATTATCGTTTACGCATTTGAGAAACCAATTCACGTCAATGTTAATTTCGCCCTCCGTATTATTTTATCAGAAACTGCTAAAATATTAAGCAACATCAGATATTCAAATAATTCTCGAAAAGACTCAATTTGCAAATATCAGCACCCAATTTAGACACTTCTTATAATATCTAACATTCGCTTAGAAGGGTTTTAGCTGTCAGTATAAATCAATAGATAATGATAAGAGCAAGATTGAAACCCTGGCCCACAGTAAACAGAATATGCTTTCAGTAGACGTTTCTAGATAACGACCTGCACGTTTCTTGTACTATGACAATTTCTAAGGTTATCTCTGAGACCATCGCTGTTTGACTTAAAACACTGGCTACAAAGTATCCTTTTATGGAACACTGTTGTTTTGTGGCTTTGTATATTTGTTAGCTTACACAACAAGATCGGCTTGAATCGATCAAACCCAGGAATTCCGTTACGATGGAACCTCTTAGTGCTCAATCTGTGTAAGTTCTCAGGTGCTTCAAAAACACGGCTTTCACCTGTCTTTGAGTACGATAAACACGTGTCTGAAGTCTTACCAAAGTCCCCGTAGCGCAGTGGATAGCGCGCTGGACTTCTAATCCAGAAGTCGCGGGTTCGAATCCCGCCGGGGATGCTTTTATTATCGACATTAAGAGGAAGTCCGACCTACCCTAATCAAGAGGAAATGTGCAGTTTCCAGAATCATCTTACACAATTGTATCAAATATCTGTCACGCCTCGCTTATTCTATTGACACCTGGTATAGTATCGGACTCAAACGGACTGGTCAGTTTCCTGTTGAACCGCAATAATTAGCAACTTATTATAACTTGTAATAACTCCCTAACTTAAAGAGGACGGTTCGTTTCGTTGTTCTTTTAACACACTAATTGGTGACCTGCGCAAGCGCGGACTTAGAGTGTTAGCTTATTTACAATTAAAATTCATGCCTCCAGCGAATTTCGGGAGAACCCCTCTTAAAAATCACCACACATCAAAACATGTTTCAAAGAATCAGATTATGAAGATAAGTGGTTTTAAACGACAATATTGAGACTACCCCTAAAACACACTTTTGCCAGTCCTATGAGTGGTCTTATTAGCGAGTGTTTACTGTACATGCTGTTTTAATAATTTAACAGAATATGACAAAGCATATTTATATTCAGAAGGTCCAACATTGATACAATTCATATACATTTTCAAGCAGTTAATATTAGTTTTATTTTCAAGATGAAAATGAGTGTTTCATTTACAGTGTCAAAATTAGTTTAAGACACATTAAAAAGTCCTTATTAAACAGGAAGTGATCTAAGTTTACGGTATAAAAGAAAGAAAATAAAGATGTGCGTTGGCAGGGAATCGACCCCGGGCCGACGGCGTGACAGAGGAGCATTTAAACACTAAACCATCCATCATTGTGATTGACTTGGCTTTTATCGCAGTCTAAAAATTAATAATAACTCTGTTAAGTAAACAATCATGATTGTCAGTGTGATTGTTATTCTGTACTGCAGCAACAGAGAGTGAAATCGTTCGATTAATATTACGAACATCTAGCCTAAAATTTCTACTTTTAGCCACATGAGTTTTCCGGTAATTATGGGTTATTTTCTCGATTTTCGTACGTATCAATGAATATATCAAGAAGTGAAATATCAAATATAGATGCTCACATATAAGTGTTTCGGTTAGATAAAACAGATAAAGCTTGAGATCGCGCTGCAATTCCTACAAAAAGGCGAACCTATTCTTTTAATAGTATAACTGTTAATAGTATATACTTTTTCATTCGCGTAAACGGTGTTTGAATTTTCAGACACATGAGTTGTCGATTGAAAATAAATGAGTAATATGAGTAACGAGTGATTTTGTTCTTCTTTTGATTCCGACAATTATTTTAGTTGAGCTATTAAGTGTATGAACGAAATTCTCCAATCTCGTTGATGTTTGTACCATGTTGGTCATGAGATATGAGACAAAATGACACTAACGTCCACTTTGAGAAGTGTCACTTTTGAGTAAAAAATATGCCTATAAAATGCAATATTCTACAATGATGAGTCAAACACGTTTAAAATACCGTAAAAATTGTGAAAGCTGCACGATAATTAGAAATACCCGAAAATGAATAATAATGTAAGTAATATTTGCCTATACGGTTTATGATGCTTTTTGAGAGAAGCTATTTTATCGTCAAAGTCTGAGAGCGGAACTTTAAAATAAATAAACATGAGGAAATCGCAACAAATGTCACATAGTAAAATTACCGGCAGGTGAAAACTGGTACGCACTTCAAAGAATTTAGCAACCGAATTGTCAAAATGCATTTACATTGTTTTAACAATATTTTTGATAACTAAGCATATTATGTTTCTCTTTGAAATTTGTTATTCTTTGATTTAATCAATTTGCAAACAGATAAGCTTTGTGTTGATTTTTTAATAATAATAATAATAATAATAATAATAATAATAATAATAATAATAATAATAATAATAATGATAATGATAATAATAATAATAATAATAATAATAATAATAATAATAATAATATGATGATGATGATAATGATGATGATAATAATAATAACACTAATTACAATAAATAATACATCGCTTATTGTTTGCAGACCCTGCCAATTATTGACCACAACATGTCGCTTGACACCCTGTCAGAAGCTTCGTCTCCTGTAAGCTCACAAGAATCCATGCTCGACTCAAGTACAGACCGTTGTACGAGCCCCGAAATCTCTGTTTCTGAGAATAGGTCAAACACAAGCCCGGTAGCAACCGGTGCAGACACAGATGATGAAGAGCAGCCGAAGAAAAAGGCTCGAACTAGCTATACCAGGGCACAGACTCAGACTCTACTGAAGATATTCAATGAAAACCCCTATCCGGATGCGGAAATGTTTGAAAACATTGGGAATGATTTGGGACTTCCAGAAAACAAGATCAAGGTATATTGGAATTTTCAGAAACTAATTACTTTTTAGTAATTTACTCTTGTTTATAATACCAGAGTTAGATGATTAATTGTATTTGTTATCTTAATATTTAATCTTTTTTTATCTGATTTAAAGATGATAAAAGGGAAGGAAATTTCAAATATGTATATAGTAAAGAAATGAAGAACTATTAAATAGCATAAACCCGTTGAAAATAATAAATATTATTAATTATTTCTAATAATCGCCTTTTCTGTTTCACAGATATGGTTCCAGAACCGTCGTGCGAGGACGCGAAGGAAGGTCAGTGCTAACACCACGTATGTGCAGCCATTGGGAGTACCTGCCATGATGTCACCGATGACGTCATCAATGTTTCCTTATGGGTATTTTCAACAGATGTATCCATCCCATCAAACTCAACAAGGTTATTGCAATGGATTCCATTTGGCACCAATTCCAAACAACAATCTACCCGTCAGAAGTCATATGTCAACTATCTACAACAGTTCAAGACTTCAACAACAAGCTAATCACTCCCTCTCAAGTAACCCAACCATGGCTGACAATCGAATTCCTCAGTCTAGCCACCTACCAAGTGCCGTCGGAAACACCGATCGTCAATCATATCTGAACAACGCATATTCGTCCATGCCATTTGGAAACGCCCGAGATGTAACGCAACAGTTTAGTAGACCTTCACTTCCGTCTCCAGCAGGAACATTTAGTTCTGCTCCAATTCACAACTGGTTTGGTCAGAATAATTGTTAAAGTTTGTTTATGCTTTGTTAACATTTTATACGTGTAAATATAATTATATTTATATAAATATATGTTTTTATAGTACACGGTGTCATGTTTTAATTGCTTAATTGTAGTGCAAGAGGTTTTTTCTGAATGTGGCTATTCCTTATATGCGTGTTTCACATCTGAATAGTGTAAAACAATAACTTTTCAATGATCTAAGCAGTGCATAGCATTTATCACAGTGGTACAACACCAACTGATCTATTTTGTACAGAAATAGGTACTTGTTCTTGACTTAACAAGCTTTTTGTCACTTCTCTCCGGATACCGTTTTCATATAGAGTCAACTTCCAGATACGACATAAACTTGTATTGGATTACACCGGTACAGTATAAAGTTTAACTAAAATATTTCAAAGAGCATTTTCAATATCCTATGGACTTAACGTTACACATTCGTTACACATTCACTTGAACTGCTTTACAACGGTATTATATATAGTTATTTGGTTTCTTGACAGGGAATGTGAGGATATATTGCCGTCTGGGTGTCATATTACCCGAGCCGCAGGCGAGGGATAATATGACACGCAGACCGGCAATATATCCTCACATACTCTTTCAAGGAACCAAATAATTGTTTCATTATACTGCAAAGACTTTTCAGACAAAATTTATTAGAAAACATTGATTTTTCATTTATTTCGCTTATTTAATGCCGAATGGCTTAATTCCCCTCTGAGAACCTCAATAATTACATGTCTGACGTCATTAATTTACATGTATGACGTCACTTCTATAGAAATTAAATGGACTATCGATTTGATACTTATTTACAAAATTTGAGAATAATCTGATCGTTTTCAACGTTTAAAACATAACACAAATATTTTCTGTAACAATTTTAGTAATCCCTAAGCATACCGCTTTATAATTTACAAAATCGGCTTCAAATTATGCATTTTCACGGAAATTCAAAACAAAATGGCGGACAACAACAAAAGGTGGGAGGCCAGAGAGGGAAATTAAGGCACGTGCGTTCATATCTACGGCCGATCCGTAAATACGGATATACATCTATGGCAAACTATCCAATCAAATTCAAGCAAATTTCTTTGCAGTATAATAAAGTATAACATCTACATATCAAAAGATTTCAAAGAGCATTTTTAATATTCTTGGTTAATTTGGATGAGGATAAGCGGTAAACAATTGTTTAAACAGTTTTTTGTATCCTTTTCAGTGAATTATAGAATTTTCCCGGTGAAATAAAAGTGGTATTTCACTGTTTTCAAACAATGGAATATCATTTTTATTTTCACTGATTTTTTGACGTTGGTACCCAAACGCATGTAACATTCCGTATTAATCTCCACACAGAGTTGTGTTCCTTGCAGTCTCTTACAAAAGCGAGTTAAGGAGCGGCAACTCTGGATAGAGATTGATTTCCTATAAGAACGTTTAGAAAACGGGCTCAAATTTGGATATATGACGTCATGACGTCATAAACAAACGTTTACAAAACAAGATCGGCTTGAATCGATCAAACCCAGGAATTCCGTTACGATGGAACCTCTTAGTGCTCAATCTGTGTAAGTTCTCAGGTGCTTCAAAAACACGGCTTTCACCTGTCTTTGAGTACGATAAACACGTGTCTGAAGTCTTACCAAAGTCCCCGTAGCGCAGTGGATAGCGCGCTGGACTTCTAATCCAGAGGTCGCGGGTTCGAATCCCGCCGGGGATGCTTTTATTATCGACATTAAGAGGAAGTCCGACCTACCCTAATCAAGAGGAAATGTGCAGTTTCCAGAATCATCTTACACAATTGTATCAAATATCTGTCACGCCTCGCTTATTCTATTGACACCTGGTATAGTATCGGACTCAAACGGACTGGTCAGTTTCCTGTTGAACCGCAATAATTAGCAACTTATTATAACTTGTAACTCCCTAACTTAAAGAGGACGGTTCGTTTCGTTGTTCTTTTAACACACTAATTGGTGACCTGCGCAAGCGCGGACTTAGAGTGTTAGCTTATTTACAATTAAAATTCATGCCTCCAGCGAATTTCGGGAGAACCCCTCTTAAAAATCACCACACATCAAAACATGTTTCAAAGAATCAGATTATGAAGATAAGTGGTTTTAAACGACAATATTGAGACTACCCCTAAAACACACTTTTGCCAGTCCTATGAGTGGTCTTATTAGCGAGTGTTTACTGTACATGCTGTTTTAATAATGATTAACAGAATATGACAAAGCATATTTATATTCAGAAGGTCCAACATTGATACAATTCATATACATTTTCAAGAAGTTAATATTAGTTTTATTTTCAAGATGAAAATGAGTGTTTCATTTACAGTGTCAAAAATAGTTTAAGACACATTAAAAAGTCCTTATTAAACAGGAAGTGATCTAAGTTTACGGTATAAAAGAAAGAAAATAAAGATGTGCGTTGGCAGGGAATCGACCCCGGGCCGACGGCGTGACAGAGGAGCATTTAAACACTAAACCATCCATCATTGTGATTGACTTGGCTTTTATCGCAGTCTAAAAATTAATAATAACTCTGTTAAGTAAACAATCATGATTGTCAGTGTGATTGTTATTCTGTACTGCAGCAACAGAGAGTGAAATCGTTCGATTAATATTACGAACATCTAGCCTAAAATTTCTACTTTTAGCCACATGAGTTTTCCGGTAATTATGGGTTATTTTCTCGATTTTCGTACGTATCAATGAATATATCAAGAAGTGAAATATCAAATATAGATGCTCACATATAAGTGTTTCGGTTAGATAAAACAGATAAAGCTTGAGATCGCGCTGCAATTCCTACAAAAAGGCGAACCTATTCTTTTAATAGTATAACTGTTAATAGTATATACTTTTTCATTCGCGTAAACGGTGTTTGAATTTTCAGACACATGAGTTGTCGATTGAAAATAAATGAGTAATTATGAGTAACGAGTGATTTTGTTCTTCTTTTGATTCCGACAATTATTTTAGTTGAGCTATTAAGTGTATGAACGAAATTCTCCAATCTCGTTGATGTTTGTACCATGTTGGTCATGAGATATGAGACAAAATGACACTAACGTCCACTTTGAGAAGTGTCACTTTTGAGTAAAAAGTATGCCTATAAAATGCATTATTCTACAATGATGAGTCAAACACGTTTAAAATACTGTAAAAATTGTGAAAGCAGCACGATAATTAGAAATACCCGAAAATGAATAATACTGTAAGTAATATTTGCCTATACGGTTTATGATGCCTTTTGAGAGAAGCTATTTTATCGTCAAAGTCTGAGAGCGGAACTTTAAAATAAATAAACATGAGGAAATCGCAACAAATGTCACATAGTAAAATTACCGGCAGGTGAAAACTGGTACGCACTTCAAAGAATTTAGCAACCGAATTGTCAAAATGCATTTACATTGTTTTAACAATATTTTTGATAACTAAGCATATTATGTTTCTCTTTGAAATTTGTTATTCTTTGATTTAATCAATTTGCAAACAGCTAAGCTTTGTGTTGATTTTTTAATAATAATAATAATAATAATAATAATAATAATAATAATAATAATAATAATAATAATAATAATAATAATAATAATAATAATAATAATTATAACAATATGATGATGATGATGATAATAATAACACTAATTACAATAAATAATACATCGCTTATTGTTTGCAGACCCTGCCAATTATTGACCACAACATGTCGCTTGACACCCTGTCAGAAGCTTCGTCTCCTGTAAGCTCACAAGAATCCATGCTCGACTCAAGTACAGACCGTTGTACGAGCCCCGAAATCTCTGTTTCTGAGAATAGGTCAAACACAAGCCCGGTAGCAACCGGTGCAGACACAGATGATGAAGAGCAGCCGAAGAAAAAGGCTCGAACTAGCTATACCAGGGCACAGACTCAGACTCTACTGAAGATATTCAATGAAAACCCCTATCCGGATGCGGAAATGTTTGAAAACATTGGGAATGATTTGGGACTTCCAGAAAACAAGATCAAGGTATATTGGAATTTTCAGAAACTAATTACTTTTTAGTAATTTACTCTTGTTTATAATACCAGAGTTAGATGATTGATTGTATTTGTTATCTTAATATTTAATCTTTTTTTATCTGATTTAAAGATGATAAAAGGGAAGGAAATTTCAAATATGTATATAGTAAAGAAATGAAGAACTATTAAATAGCATAAACCCGTTGAAAATAATAAATATTATTAATTATTTCTAATAATCGCCTTTTCTGTTTCACAGATATGGTTCCAGAACCGTCGTGCGAGGACGCGAAGGAAGGTCAGTGCTAACACCACGTATGTGCAGCCATTGGGAGTACCTGCCATGATGTCACCGATGACGTCATCAATGTTTCCTTATGGGTATTTTCAACAGATGTATCCATCCCATCAAACTCAACAAGGTTATTACAATGGATTCCATTTGGCACCAATTCCAAACAACAATCTACCCGTCAGAAGTCATATGTCAACTATCTACAACAGTTCAAGACTTCAACAACAAGCTAATCACTCCCTCTCAAGTAACCCAACCATGGCTGACAATCGAATTCCTCAGTCTAGCCACCTACCAAGTGCCGTCGGAAACACCGATCGTCAATCATATCTGAACAACGCATATTCGTCCATGCCATTTGGAAACGCCCGAGATGTAACGCAACAGTTTAGTAGACCTTCACTTCCGTCTCCAGCAGGAACATTTAGTTCTGCTCCAATTCGCAACTGGTTTGGTCAGAATAATTGTTAAAGTTTGTTTATGCTTTGTTAACATTTTATACGTGTAAATATAATTATATTTATATAAATATATGTTTTTATAGTACACGGTGTCATGTTTTAATTGCTTAATTGTAGTGCAAGAGGTTTTTTCTGAATGTGGCTATTCCTTATATGCGTGTTTCACATCTGAATAGTGTAAAACAATAACTTTTCAATGATCTAAGCAGTGCATAGCATTTATCACAGTGGTACAACACCAACTGATCTATTTTGTACAGAAATAGGTACTTGTTCTTGACTTAACAAGCTTTTTGTCACTTCTCTCCAGATACCGTTTTCATATAGAGTCAACTTCCAGATACGACATAAACTTGTATTGGATTACACCGGTACAGTATAAAGTTTAACTAAAAGATTTCAAAGAGCATTTTCAATATCCTATGGACTTAACGTTACACATTCGTTACACATTCACTTGAACTGCTTTACAACGGTATTATATATAGTTATTTGGTTTCTTGACAGGGAATGTGAGGATATATTGCCGTCTGGGTGTCATATTACCCGAGCCGCAGGCGAGGGATAATATGACACGCAGACCGGCAATATATCCTCACATACTCTTTCAAGGAACCAAATAATTGTTTCATTATACTGCAAAGACTTTTCAGACAAAATTTATTAGAAAACATTGATTTTTCATTTATTTCGCTTATTTAATGCCGAATGGCTTAATTCCCCTCTGAGAACCTCAATAATTACATGTCTGACGTCATTAATTTACATGTATGACGTCACTTCTATAGAAATTAAATGGACTATCGATTTGATACTTATTTACAAAATTTGAGAATAATCTGATCGTTTTCAACGTTTAAAACATAACACAAATATTTTCTGTAACAATTTTAGTAATCCCTAAGCATACCGCTTTATAATTTAAAAAATCGGCTTCAAATTATGCATTTTCACGGAAATTCAAAACAAAATGGCGGACAACAACAAAAGGTGGGAGGCCAGAGAGGGAAATTAAGGCACGTGCGTTCATATCTACGGCCGATCCGTAAATACGGATATACATCTACGGCAAACTATCCAATCAAATTCAAGCAAATTTCTTTGCAGAATAATAAAGTATAACATCTACATATCAAAAGATTTCAAAGAGCATTTTTAATATTCTTGGTTAATTTGGATGAGGATAAGCGGTAAACAATTGTTAAAACAGTTTTTTTTGTATGCTTTTCAGTGAATTATAGAATTTTCCCGGTGAAATAAAAGTGGTATTTCACTGTTTTCAAACAATGGAATATCATTTTTATTTTCACTGATTTTTTGACGTTGGTACCCAAACGCATGTAACATTCCGTATTAATCTCCACACAGAGTTGTGTTCCTTGCAGTCTCTTACAAAAGCGAGTTAAGGAGCGGCAACTCTGGATAGAGATTGATTTCCTATAAGAACGTTTAGAAAACGGGCTCAAATTTGGATATATGACGTCATGACGTCACGTCATAAACAAACGTTTACAAAACAAGATCGGCTTGAATCGATCAAACCCAGGAATTCCGTTACGATGGAACCTCTTGGTGCTCAATCTGTGTAAGTTCTCAGGTGTTTCAAGAACACGGCTTTCACCTGTCTTTGGTAGGCTGAACACGTGTCTGCAGTATTACCAAAGTCCCCGTAGCGCAGTGGATAGCGCGCTGGACTTCTAATCCAGAGGTCGCGGGTTCGAATCCCGCCGGGGATGCTTTTGTTATAGACATTAAGAGTGAGAATGAAGTCCGACCTACCCTAATCAACAGGAATAGTGTGCAGTTTCCAGAATCATCTTACACAGTTGTATCAAATATCTGTCACCCCTCGCTTATTCTATTGACACCTGGTCCCGTATAGGACTCAAACGGACTGGTCAGTTTCCTGTTGAACCGCAATAATAAGCAACTTATTATAACTTGTAACTCCCTAACTTGAAGAGGAAGATTCGTTTCGTTGTTCTGTTAACGCACTAATTGGTGACCTGCGCAAGCGCGGACTTAGAGTGTTAGCTTATTTACAATTAAAATTCATGCCTCCAGCGAATTTCAGGAGAACCCCTCATAAAAACCACCACAATAAAATGAGACCCCCTCCTACACACACTCATCAAAACATGTATCAAAGAATCAGATTATGAATATAAGTGGTTATAAACGACAATATTGAGACCACCCCTAAACACACTTTTGCCAGTCCTATGAGTGGTCTTATAAGCGAGTGTTTACTGTGCATGCTGTTTTAATAATGATTAACAGAATATGACACAGCATATTTATATTCAGAAGGTCCAACATTGATACAATTCATATACATTTTCGAGAAGTTTATATTAGCTTTATTTTCAAGATGAAAATGAGTGTTTCATTTACAGTGTCAAAATTAGTTTAAGACACATTAAAAATTCCATATTAAACAGGAAGTGATCTAAGTTTACGGTATAAAAGAAAGAAAATAAAGATGTGCGTTGGCAGGGAATCGACCCCGGGCCGACGGCGTGACAGAGGAGCATTTAAACACTAAACCATCCATCATTGTGATTGACTTGGCTTTTATCGCAGTCAAAAAATTAATAATAACTCTGTTAAGTAAACAATCATGATTGTCAGTGTGATTGTTATTCTGTACTGCAGCAACAGAGAGTGAAATCGTTCGATTAATATTAGAAACACCTAGCTTAAAATTTCTATTTTTAGCCACAGGTGTTTTCCGGTACTTTTTCATATGGACCACACATTATCTACCATGTCGCTTGGAAACACCAGAGATGCAACGCAACAGATCCATCGACAATCTCCGCAGGCATCTCTTAGAGCGTTAAGTGCTGCTTATGTACAAAACCGATTTGCTCAAAATAATTGTTAAGTTTATTGTTAACACTGCTGTTATTACGTGTAAATAAAAATAATTTATAAAGAAAGCAAATAATAAATTCCGTAAACACTAAATGTGTTTGTCTTCATGATCAATTAAAGGTTTATCATTTGTAGGATGTTGTTTACGTTATTAGCAAGAGTCATGACATAGAACTGCATGTATGAACATTTCACACGCTAGTCCTAATCAATCTAGAAAACTATCGTAGAAACATAAGCAGATTAATGCCATTGAATATAAATTTTGAGAAAAATTATCGTTTACGCATTTGAGAAACCAACTTACGTCAATGGTAATTTCGCCCTCCGCATTATTTTATCAGAAACTGCTAAAATATTAAGCAACATCAGATATTCAAATAATGTTCGAAAAGTTTCAATTTGCAAATATCAGGACCCAATTTTGACTCTTCTTATAATATCTAACATACGCTTAGACGGGGTTCAGCTGTCAATATAAATAAATAGATAATGATCAGAGCGAGATTTAAAACCCTGGCCGAAAGTAAACAGAATAAGCTTTCAGTAGACGTCTCTTAGATAACGGTCTGCACGTTTCTTGTACTATGACAATTTCTACGGTTATCTCTGAGACCATCGCTGTTTGACTTAACACACTGGCTACAAGTCAAAGTATCCTTTTATGGAACACTGTTGTTTTGTGGCTCTGTATATTTGTTAGCCTACACAACAAGATCGGCTTGAATCGATCAAACCCAGGAATTCCGTTACGATGGAACCTCTTAGTGCTTAATCTGTGTAAGTTCTCAGGTGTTTAATAAAAACAAGGCTTTCACCTGTCTTTCGGTACGTTGAACACGTGTCTTCCTTAGATATTAAGTCCCCGTAGCGCAGTGGATAGCGCGCTTAACTTCTAATCCAGAGGCCGCAGGTTCGAATCCCGCCGGGGATGCTTTTATCGACATGAAGACGGAACTCTCACATAATCAAAGAAAAGGCTTCGAGAAGGCAAGTTTTTAAAAGGCACCAGTCGTTGTCCATGGTGTCAAGATTTTATACATTTCACGCTCTTTGAAATTACAAGTAAGAATGAAACCTGCCCTGATCTAGAGGAATTGTGCAGTTTCATGAAACATCTTACACAATTATAATTAATATCCGCCACGTCTCGCCTACATTATTGACACCTGGTACAGTATCTGACTCAAACAGATCGGTCGGTTTTAGGTGCAGTTTAAAATCGCTGTTGCAATATGGTTATTTTTAAAGATCAGTTAATCATCTTCACTGAAATTAAAAAAGTTTGATTCCAGCTCAATTGCTTTGGTTAACAGCTGTTGTCTTAAATGGTCATATGATCTACAGTGAAGTAAAACATGTTTCTCATCTTCAAGTGATGATTTACATATCGGACAAAGTCTTTTCTTAACTGGAAGATTTTCAAGCGACCGGTCGCTAAACGAATAGGGGCTACCACACATCTAGATTTGGTTGATGCAGTCCTATGAGTCCTTGGTATATATGTATTTGAACGTAGTTGTCGGTGAAATGAATGAGTAATTAAGTGTAATGAGTGAACGCATTCTTCCTTTGTCATCGGTAATTATTGTTAACGAGTCGTTAATTGTGTGAACAAAATTCTTCAATTTGCAGGTACTTCGTTGTCGGTGTTTGCATCTTGTTTGGCATGAGACACGAGACAAAATGACACCGACATTGAGTTTGAGGAGTGTCAATATTTTGAGCTAATATGTGCCTATAAAATACATCATTCCATCACTGATGAGTTAACAGCAACTTGTTTTTCCAAGAGTGAAGATCTTCATAAAGATACAAAGAAAGAAACGTTAAAAAGTATAACAATGTAAGTACAATCTACCTTTTAGGTCTGTCTCTCAACAATTATGCTCAAAGCTTAGTCATAATCAACTTATAACATAATAACTCAATTCATATCGATAAATCAGGGTGGATTTTGTCACGTTCCAGGCCTTAGAAAGGGATATGACATTTACAATTATCTGTAACGGAGAGATCTTTTTAAGACCTCGGAAGCGTAGCCTCACAAAACTCTAATTTTAGTTTCTAGAATAAAAAGCAGCCCCGTGTTTAAGTCAGCTCTGTTTTAAATATGCCAGTAAGAACAAAGGTTTTAGACGAGCATTGTATCCATTCACAAAAACGGATAGCATGTGTTAACTAATCGCTTTAAGCTTTTCACGCTGTGCAATGGCTCTGTGACTACCGTACTCTTAGGTCAGTCCTGATCACAACAAACTCTAACGAAATATGAAACAACAAAAACCAACAAGGCAACGAACATGCAAAAGTGGCACAGTCGTCAGTTTACAGGAAAAATCTATTGTACAGAAGAACAAAATTTAATGTTTAATTTACGTTTATTTAATGTTTAAGTTTATAACAGAATACTATTTACAAAACGATGTATTTATATACCGATAACTGCTTGCAGATTCCGCCAAGAGTTGAGCTCGACATGTCTATCGATAACCTGTCGGCAGTGACGTCACCTGCTAGTTCGGAAGGATCCACGCTCGACTCCAGTACAGACCGATGTTCGAGCCCCGAAACTTCTGTTTCTGATGCTTCGTCAAACGCAAGCCTGCTGGTTTCCAGTCCAGATACAGATAAGGAAGTGCACGGAAAGAAAAATGCACGAACCAGCTACACAAAGGCGCAGACACAGACTCTTCTAAAGATATTCAATGAAAACCCATATCCAGACGCGGAAATGTTTGAAAATATTGGCAACGATCTGGGACTTCCGGAAAACAAGATCAAGGTACATTGTTTTATTTGTCATGTGTTTTACTATGATCACACTTACTTTGAACTGTATTGCATTATCAAATTTTAAAATTATACACACACAATTATAAAATTGGATCATTTTAAAGCTTTAATAAATAATAACAGAAAAAATCACGCTAGAGGAACATATTTCATAAAGGAATTCGAAGATGGCATTTATCTCCTCTACAGACCATTTAAACTAGTCCGACGTTCTATATTGCTTACTTCAGATCTGTGATTTCTTTTACAGATATGGTTTCAGAATCGCCGTGCAAGGACTCGCAGGAAGGTTAATGTTAACAACACACATCTGCAGCAATTCGGTGTACCCAACATGATGTCACCGATGACGACACCAATGTTTCCTTATGGATATCTTCCTATGCCACAGATGTTTCCGTCGCAGCAATTTCAACACGCATATAACAACGGATATCCATGGATGCATGGTCCAAACAACAACCAACCTGTATATAATCAGATGTCAGCTATGATCAACAATCCAAGACTTCAGTCTGTCAACCAGTCTGCTTCGAAAGCTGACAACCAAATTACACAATTAAGTAGTCAACAACCAAGTTGCGTCGGAAATAGAGACCTTACTATATATCATAGAGACCACACATTATCTACCATGTCGCTTGGAAACACCAGAGATGCAACGCAACATTTCCATCGACAATCTCCGCAGGCATCTCTTAGAGCGTTAAGTGCTGCTTATGTACAAAACCGATTTGCTCAAAATAATTGTTAAGTTTATTGTTAACACTGCTGTTATTACGTGTAAATAAAAATATTTTATAAAGAAAGCAAATAATAAATTCGGTAAACACAATATGTGCTTGTCTTCATGATCAAATCAAGTTTTATCATTTGTAGGATGTTGTTTACGTTATTAGCAAGAGTCATGACATAGAACTGCATGTATGAACATTTCACACGCAAGTCCTAATAAATCTAGAAAACTATCGTAGAAACCTAAGCAGATTAATGCTCACAAGGATGGCTTTAAAAAGCTAGTAGACGGCTCGTGTAGCGTATTACATCGAAGTTGATGAGGCTTTATGAAATTTTTGCACGCAAAAACAAATAGAGAATTTTGGGTGGCCAAATATTTTACTTTACAAAATCGGGCTCCGACAGGTCAGGCAGAAAGTTACGAAGTATAATTAAAATCGGATGTTTTATATTAAAATCTAATGTGATATGTGTTGTGAAAGACAGAGAACGTTGACTTGTAATGACATTATAAACTGAAGAAAGCCAATGACCGAACAATTTTGAAAAAAAAGAGTTTAAATAGACCTGTCAATGTGGATACAAAAAGTAAAATCTAACAGTTTTTACAATACTTTTGCAGTTTAAACAGAAAACTGAAAAATACAAATACACATACAAAGTAATACTACTACTACTACTACTACTACTACTACTACTAATAATAATAATAATAATAATGATAATAATAACTAAAAACTCTTATACTATGTTGGTTCTTTCTAGTATTATATAACCCGGGACATCACGAGACCCGGAATCACTTTTCAGCGGAATTTCTTCGTTCCATTGAGACAATATCGATGTATAATTATCACATCGCACAAAATGTGATTGGGCTGATGTGGTACAGTGGCATCCAACTTGAGAGCCACATAAGTGCCCAAGGTTATAAAACTGAGCATGGAAACCAGTCTCAAATCTCAAGCATCTGATTGGCTGGAATGGCGACCAGATGCTTGAGATTTGAGACTGGTTTCCAATCTCAGTTTTATAACCTCCAGCCCAGATGTATTACTTACACCCATGGACCTTTAACACAATTTACTTCCATTCACAAATCGAGGAAACCCTTAGAACAGTGCAAAGATTGAATGAAAAGTTACAGACATAATAGATGTTTTAAACTCAGATACCACTTCATTATTTAAGATATCTTACTAGATCTTAATTTTCTTAATACTTGTTGACGGCACGTTTATAATTTAATTGAATGTCGTCTTCTTATATATTTATCAACTGTGCGTGAGTCTATATAAAACATGGGTCGAAATATTCTAGATACGAATACCTTAGGAAACGTTCGACGTCATCAATGTTTCCTTATGGGTATTTTCAACAGATGTATCCATCCCATCAAACTCAACAAGGTTATTGCAATGGATTCCATTTGGCACCAATTCCAAACAACAATCTACCCGTCAGAAGTCATATGTCAACTATCTACAACAGTTCAAGACTTCAACAACAAGCTAATCACTCCCTCTCAAGTAACCCAACCATGGCTGACAATCGAATTCCTCAGTCTAGCCACCTACCAAGTGCCGTCGGAAACACCGATCGTCAATCATATCTGAACAACGCATATTCGTCCATGCCATTTGGAAACGCCCGAGATGTAACGCAACAGTTTAGTAGACCTTCACTTCCGTCTCCAGCAGGAACATTTAGTTCTGCTCCAATTCGCAACTGGTTTGGTCAGAATAATTGTTAAAGTTTGTTTATGCTTTGTTAACATTTTATACGTGTAAATATAATTATATTTATATAAATATATGTTTTTATAGTACACGGTGTCATGTTTTAATTGCTTAATTGTAGTGCAAGAGGTTTTTTTCTGAATGTGGCTATTCCTTATATGCGTGTTTCACATCTGAATAGTGTAAAACAATAACTTTTCAATGATCTATGCAGTGCATAGCATTTATCACAGTGGTACAACACCAACTGATCTATTTTGTACAGAAATAGGTACTTGTTCTTGACTTAACAAGCTTTTTGTCACTTCTCTCCAGATACCGTTTTCATATCGAGTCAACTTCCAGATACGACATAAACTTGTATTGGATTACACCGGTACAGTATAAAGTTTAACTAAATGATTTCAAAGAGCATTTTCAATATCCTATGGACTCAACGTTACACATTCGTTACACATTTACTTTAACTGCTTTACAACGGTATAGTATAACATATACATATCAAAAAATTTCAAAGAGCATTTTTAATATTCTTGGTTAATTTGGATTAGGATAAGCGGTAAACAATTGTTAAAACAGTTTTTTGTATGCTTTTCAGTGAATTATAGAATTTTCCCGGTGAAATAAAAGTGGTATTTCACTGTTTTCAAACAATGGAATATCATTTTTATTTTCACTGATTTTTTGACGTTGGTACCCAAACGCATGTACCATTCCGTATTAATCTCCACACAGAGTTGTGTTCCTTGCAGTCTCTTACAAAAGCGATTTAAGGAGCGGCAACTCTGGATAGAGATTGATTTCCTATAAGAACGTTTAGAAAACGGGCTCAAATTTGGATATATGACGTCATGACGTCACGTCATAAACAAACGTTTACAAAACAAGATCGGCTTGAATCGATCAAACCCAGGAATTCCGTTACGATGGAACCTCTTGGTGCTCAATCTGTGTAAGTTCTCAGGTGTTTCAAGAACACGGCTTTCACCTGTCTTTGGGTAGGCTGAACACGTGTCTGAAGTATTACCAAAGTCCCCGTAGCGCAGTGGATAGCGCGCTGGACTTCTAATCCAGAGGTCGCGGGTTCGAATCCCGCCGGGGATGCTTTTATTATCGACATTAAGAGGAAGCCCGACCTACCCCAATCAAGAGGAAATGTGCAGTTTCCAGAATCATCTTACACAATTGTATCAAATATCTGTCACGCCTCCCTTATTCTATTGACACCTGGTATAGTATCGGACTCAAACGGACTGGTCAGTTTCCTGTTGAACCGCAATAATTAGCAACTTATTATAACTTGTAACTACCTAACTTGAAGAGGACGGTTCGTTTCGTTGTTCTTTTAACACACTAATTGGTGACCTGCGCAAGCGCGGACTTAGAGTGTTAGCTTATTTACAATTAAAATTCATGCCTCCAGCGAATTTCGGGAGAACCCCTCTTAAAAATCACCACACATCAAAACATGTTTCAAAGAATCAGATTATGAAGATAAGTGGTTTTAAACGACAATATTGAGACTACCCCTAAAACACACTTTTGCCAGTCCTATGAGTGGTCTTATTAGCGAGTGTTTACTGTACATGCTGTTTTAATAATGATTAACAGAATATGACAAAGCATATTTATATTCAGAAGGTCCAACATTGATACAATTCATATACATTTTCAAGAAGATTATATTAGTTTTATTTTCAAGATGAAAATGAGTGTTTCATTTACAGTGTCAAAATTAGTTTAAGACACATTAAAAAGTCCTTATTAAACAGGAAGTGATCTAAGTTTACGGTATAAAAGAAAGAAAATAAAGATGTGAGTTGGCAGGGAATCGACCCCGGGCCGACGGCGTGACAGAGGAGCATTTAAACACTAAACCATCCATCATTGTGATTGACTTGGCTTTTATCGCAGTCTAAAAATTAATAATAACTCTGTTAAGTAAACAATCATGATTGTCAGTGTGATTGTTATTCTGTACTGCAGCAACAGAGAGTGAAATCGTTCGATTCATATTAGAAACACCTAGCTTAAAATTTCTATTTTTAGCCACAGGTGTTTTCCGGTACTTTTTTGGTTATTTTCTCGATTTTCGTACGTATCAGTGAATATATTAAGAAGTGAAATATCAAATATAGATGCTCACATATAAGTGTTTCGGTTAGATAAAACACAAAAGCTTGAGATCGCGCTGCAATTCCTACAAAAAGGCGAACCTATTCTTTTAATAGTATAACTGTTAATAGTATATACTTTTTCATTCGCGTAAACGGTGTTTGAATTTTCAGACAAATGAGGTGTCGATTGAAAATAAATTATAAAATGAGTAACGAGTGATTTTGTTCTTCTTTTGACTCCGACAATTATTTTCGTTGAGCTGTTAAGTGTGTGAACGAAATTCTCCAATCTCGTTGATGTTTGTACCATGTTGGTCATGATATGAGACAAAATGACACTAACGTCCACTTTGAGAAGTGTCACTTTTGAGTAAAAAATATGCCTATAAAATGCTATATTCTACAATGATGAGTCAAACACGATTAAAATACTGTAAAATTGTGAAAGCAGCACGATAATTAGAAATACCCGAAAATGAATAATAATGTAAGTAATATTTGCCTATAAGGTTTATGATGCTTTTTGAGAGAAGCTATTTTATCGTCAATGTCTGAGAGCGGAACTTTAAAATAAATAAACATGAGGAAATCGCAACAAATGTCACATAGTAAAATTACCGGCAGGTGAAAACTGGTACGCAATTCAAAGAATTTAGCAACCGAATTGTCAAAATGCATTTACATTGTTTTAGCAATATTTTTGATAACTAAGCATATTATGTTTCTCTTTGAAATTTGTTATTCTTTGATTTAATCAATTTGCAAACAGCTAAGCTTTGTGTTGATTTTTTAATAATAATAATAATAATAATAATAATAATAATAATAATATGATGATAATAATAACACTAATTACAATAAATAATACATCGCTTATTGTTTTCAGACCCTGCCAATTATTGACCACAACATGTCGCTTGACACCCTGTCAGAAGCTTCGTCTCCTGTAAGCTCACAAGAATCCATGCTCGACTCAAGTACAGACCGTTGTACGAGCCCCGAAATCTCTGTTTCTGAGAATAGGTCAAACACAAGCCCGGTAGCAACCGGTGCAGACACAGATGATGAAGAGCAGCCGAAGAAAAAGGCTCGAACTAGCTATACCAGGGCACAGACTCACTCTACTGAAGATATTCAATGAAAACCCCTATCCGGATGCGGAAATGTTTGAAAACATTGGGAATGATTTGGGACTTCCAGAAAACAAGATCAAGGTATATTGGAATTTTCAGAAACTAATTACTTTTTAGTAATTTACTCTTGTTTATAATACCAGAGTTAGATGATTAATTGTATTTGTTATCTTAATATTTAATCTTTTTTTTATCTGATTTAAAGATGATAAAAGGGAAGGAAATTTCAAATATGTATATAGTAAAGAAATGAAGAACTATTAAATAGCATAAACCCGTTGAAAATAATAAATATTATTAATTATTTCTAATAATCGCCTTTTCCGTTTCACAGATATGGTTCCAGAACCGTCGTGCGAGGACGCGAAGGAAGGTCAGTGCTAACACCACGTATGTGCAGCCATTGGGAGTACCTGCCATGATGTCACCGATGACGTCATCAATGTTTCCTTATGGGTATTTTCAACAGATGTATCCATCCCATCAAACTCAACAAGGTTATTGCAATGGATTCCATTTGGCACCAATTCCAAACAACAATCTACCCGTCAGAAGTCATATGTCAACTATCTACAACAGTTCAAGACTTCAACAACAAGCTAATCACTCCCTCTCAAGTAACCCAACCATGGCTGACAATCGAATTCCTCAGTCTAGCCACCTACCAAGTGCCGTCGGAAACACCGATCGTCAATCATATCTGAACAATGCATATTCGTCCATGCCATTTGGAAACGCCCGAGATGTAACGCAACAGTTTAGTAGACCTTCACTTCCGTCTCCAGCAGGAACATTTAGTTCTGCTCCAATTCGCAACTGGTTTGGTCAGAATAATTGTTAAAGTTTGTTTATGCTTTGTTAACATTTTATACGTGTAAATATAATTATATTTATATAAATATATGTTTTTATAGTACACGGTGTCATGTTTTAATTGCTTAATTGTAGTGCAAGAGGTTTTTTTCTGAATGTGGCTATTCCTTATATGCGTGTTTCACATCTGAATAGTGTAAAACAATAACTTTTCAATGATCTAAGCAGTGCATAGCATTTATCACAGTGGTACAACACCAACTGATCTATTTTGTACAGAAATAGGTACTTGTTCTTGACTTAACAAGCTTTTTGTCACTTCTCTCCAGATACCGTTTTCATATAGAGTCAACTCCCAGATACAACATAAACTTGTATTGGATTACACCGGTACAGTATAAAGTTTAACTAAAAGATTTCAAAGAGCATTTTCAATATCCTATGGACTTAACGTTACACATTCGTTACACATTCACTTGAACTGCTTTACAACGGTATTATATATAGTTATTTGGTTTCTTGACAGGGAATGTGAGGATATATTGCCGGTCTGGGTGTCATATTACCCGAGCCGCAGGCGAGGGATAATATGACACGCAGACCGGCAATATATCCTCACATACTCTTTCAAGGAACCAAATAATTGTTTTATTATACTGCAAAGACTTTTCAGACAAAATTTATTAGAAAACATTGATTTTTCATTTATTTCGCTTATTTAATGCCGAATGGCTTAATTCCCCTCTGAGAACCTCAATAATTACATGTCTGACGTCATTAATTTACCTGTATGACGTCACTTCTATAGAAATTAAATGGACTATCGATTTGATACTTATTTACAAAATTTGAGAATAATCTGATCGTTTTCAACATTTAAAACATAACACAAATATTTTCTGTAACAATTTTAGTAATCCCTAAGCATACCGCTTTATAATTTACAAAATCGGCTTCAAATTATGCATTTTCACGGAAATTCAAAACAAAATGGCGGACAACAACAAAAGGTGGGAGGCCAGAGAGGGAAATTAAGGCACGTGCGTTCATATCTACGGCCGATCCGTAAATACGGATATACATCTACGGCAAACTATCCAATCAAATTCAAGCAAATTTCTTTGCAGTATAATAAAGTATAACATCTACATATCAAAAGATTTCAAAGAGCATTTTTAATATTCTTGGTTAATTTGGATGAGGATAAGCGGTAAACAATTGTTAAAACAGTTTTTTTTTGTATGCTTTTCAGTGAATTATAGAATTTTCCCGGTGAAATAAAAGTGGTATTTCACTGTTTTCAAACAATGGAATATCATTTTTATTTTCACTGATTTTTTGACGTTGGTACCCAAACGCATGTAACATTCCGTAATAATCTCCACACAGAGTTGTGTTCCTTGCAGTCTCTTACAAAAGCGAGTTAAGGAGCGGCAACTCTGGATAGAGATTGATTTCCTATAAGAACGTTTAGAAAACGGGCTCAAATTTGGATATATGACGTCATGACGTCACGTCATAAACAAACGTTTACAAAACAAGATCGGCTTGAATCGATCAAACCCAGGAATTCCGTTACGATGGAACCTCTTGGTGCTCAATCTGTGTAAGTTCTCAGGTGTTTCAAGAACACGGCTTTCACCTGTCTTTGGGTAGGCTGAACACGTGTCTGAAGTATTACCAAAGTCCCCGTAGCGCAGTGGATAGCGCGCTGGACTTCTAATCCAGAGGTCGCGGGTTCGAATCCCGCCGGGGATGCTTTTGTTATCGACATTAAGAGTGAGAATGAAGTCCGACCTACCCTAATCAACAGGAATAGTGTGCAGTTTCCAGAGTCATCTTACACAGTTGTATCAAATATCTGTCACCCCTCGCTTATTCTATTGACACCTGGTCCCGTATAGCACTCAAACGGAATGGTCAGTTTCCTGTTGAACCGCAATAATAAGCAACTTATTATAACTTGTAACTCCCTTACTTGAAGAGGACGGTTCGTTTCGTTGTTCTGTTAACGCACTAATTGGTGACCTGCGCAAGCGCGGACTTAGAGTGTTAGCTTATTTACAATTAAAATTCATGCCTCCAGCGAATTTCAGGAGAACCCCTCATAAAAACCACCACAATAAAATGAGACCCCCTCCTACACACACTCATCAAAACATGTATCAAAGAATCAGATTATGAATATAAGTGGTTATAAACGACAATATTGAGACTACCCCTAAACACACTTTTGCCAGTCCTATGAGTGGTCTTATTAGCGAGTGTTTACTGTACATGCTGTTTTAATAATGATTAACAGAATATGACACAGCATATTTATATTCAGAAGGTCCAACATTGATACAATTCATATACATTTTCAAGAAGTTTATATTAGCTTTATTTTCAAGATGAAAATGAGTGTTTCATTTACAGTGTCAAAATTAGTTTAAGACACATTAAAAATTCCATATTAAACAGGAAGTGATCTAAGTTTACGGTATAAAAGAAAGAAAATAAAGATGTGCGTTGGCAGGGAATCGACCCCGGGCCGACGGCGTGACAGAGGAGCATTTAAACACTAAACCATCCATCATTGTGATTGACTTGGCTTTTATCGCAGTCTAAAAATTAATAATAACTCTGTTAAGTAAACAATCATGATTGTCAGTGTGATTGTTATTCTGTACTGCAGCAACAGAGAGTGAAATCGTTCGATTAATATTAGAAACACCTATCTTAAAATTTCTATTTTTAGCCACAGGTGTTTTCCGGTACTTTTTTCATATGGACCACACATTATCTACCATGTCGCTTGGAAACACCAGAGATGCAACGCAACAGATCCATCGACAATCTCCGCAGGCATCTCTTAGAGCGTTAAGTGCTGCTTATGTACAAAACCGATTTGCTCAAAATAATTGTTAAGTTTATTGTTAACACTGCTGTTATTACGTGTAAATAAAAATAATTTATAAAGAAAGCAAATAATGAATTCCGTAAACACTAAATGTGTTTGTCTTCATGATCAATTCAAGGTTTATCATTTGTAGGATGTTGTTTACGTTATTAGCAAGAGTCATGACATAGAACTGCATGTATGAACATTTCGCACGCTAGTCCTAATCAATCTAGAAAACTATCGTAGAAACATAAGCAGATTAATGGCATTGAATATAAATTTTGAGAAAAATTATCGTTTACGCATTTGAGAAACCAACTTACGTCAATGGTAATTTCGCCCTCCGCATTATTTTATCAGAAACTGCTAAAATATTAAGCAACATCAGATATTCAAATAATGTTCGAAAAGTTTCAATTTGCAAATATCAGGACCCAATTTTGACTCTTCTTATAATATCTAACATACGCTTAGACGGGGTTCAGCTGTCAATATAAATAAATAGATAATGATCAGAGCGAGATTTAAAACCCTGGCCGAAAGTAAACAGAATAAGCTTTCAGTAGACGTCTCTTAGATAACGGTCTGCACGTTTCTTGTACTATGACAATTTCTACGGTTATCTCTGAGACCATCGCTGTTTGACTTAACACACTGGCTACAAGTCAAAGTATCCTTTTATGGAACACTGTTGTTTTGTGGCTCTGTATATTTGTTAGCCTACCCAACAAGATCGGCTTGAATCGATCAAACCCAGGAATTCCGTTACGATGGAACCTCTTAGTGCTTAATCTGTGTAAGTTCTCAGGTGTTTAATAAAAACAAGGCTTTCACCTGTCTTTCGGTACGTTGAACACGTGTCTTCCTTAGATATTAAGTCCCCGTAGCGTAGTGGATAGCGCGCTTAACTTCTAATCCAGAGGCCGCAGGTTCGAATCCCGCCGGGGATGCTTTTATCGACATCAAGACGGAACTCTCACATAATCAAAGAAAAGGCTTCGAGAAGGCAAGTTTTTAAAAGGCACCAGTCGTTGTCCATGGTGTCAAGATTTTATACATTTCACGCTCTTTGAAATTACAAGTAAGAATGAAACCTGCCCTGATCTAGAGGAATTGTGCAGTTTCAAGAAACATCTTACACAATTATAATTAATATCCGCCACGTCTCGCCTACATTATTGACACCTGGTACAGTATCTGACTCAAACAGATCGGTCGGTTTTAGGTGCAGTTTAAAATCGCTGTTGCAATATGGTTATTTTTAAAGATCAGTTAATCATCTTCACGGAAATTAAAAAAGTTTGATTCCAGCTCAATTGCTTTGGTTAACAGCTGTTGTCTTAAATGGTCATATGATCTACAGTGAAGTAAAACATGTTTCTCATCTTCAAGTGATGATTTACATATCGGACAAAGTCTTTTCTTAACTGGAAGATTTTCAAGCGACCGGTCGCTAAACGAATAGGGGCTACCACACATCTAGATTTGGTTGATGCAGTCCTATGAGTCCTTGGTATATATGTATTTGAACGTAGTTGTCGGTGAAATGAATGAGTAATTAAGTGTAATGAGTGAACGCATTCTTCCTTTGTCATCGGTAATTATTGTTAACGAGTCGTTAATTGTGTGAACAAAATTCTTCAATTTGCAGGTACTTCGTTGTCGGTGTTTGCATCTTGTTTGGCATGAGACACGAGACAAAATGACACCGACATTGAGTTTGAGGAGTGTCAATATTTTGAGCTAATATGTGCCTATAAAATACATCATTCCATCACTGATGAGTTAACAGCAACTTGTTTTTCCAAGAGTGAAGATCTTCATAAAGATACAAAGAAAGAAACGTTAAAAAGTATAACAATGTAAGTACAATCTACCTTTTAGGTCTGTCTCTCAACAATTATGCTCAAAGCTTAGTCATAATCAACTTATAACATAATAACTCAATTCATATCGATAAATCAGGGTGGATTTTGTCACGTTCCAGGCCTTAGAAAGGGATATGACATTTACAATTATCTTGTACGGAGAGATCTTTTTAAGACCTCGGAAGCGTAGCCTCACAAAACTCTAATTTTAGTTTCTAGAATAAAAAGCAGCCCCGTGTTTAAATCAGCTCTGTTTTAAATATGCCAGTAAGAACAAAGGTTTTAGACGAGCATTGTATCCATTCACAAAAACGGATAGCATGTGTTAACTAATCGCTTTAAGCTTTTCACGCTGTGCAATGGCTCTGTGACTACCGTACTCTTAGGTCAGTCCTGATCACAACAAACTCAACGAAATATGAAACAACAAAAACCAACAAGGCAACGAACATGCAAAAGTGGCACAGTCGTCAGTTTACAGGAAAAATCTATTGTACAGAAGAACAAAATTTAATGTTTAATTTACGTTTATTTAATGTTTAAGTTTATAACAGAATACTATTTACAAAACGATGTATTTATATACCGATAACTGCTTGCAGATTCCGCCAAGAGTTGAGCTCGACATGTCTATCGATAACCTGTCGGCAGTGACGTCACCTGCTAGTTCGGAAGGATCCACGCTCGACTCCAGTACAGACCGATGTTCGAGCCCCGAAACTTCTGTTTCTGATGCTTCGTCAAACGCAAGCCTGCTGGTTTCCAGTCCAGATACAGATAAGGAAGTGCACGGAAAGAAAAATGCACGAACCAGCTACACAAAGGCGCAGACACAGACTCTTCTAAAGATATTCAATGAAAACCCATATCCAGACGCGGAAATGTTTGAAAATATTGGCAACGATCTGGGACTTCCGGAAAACAAGATCAAGGTACATTGTTTTATTTGTCATGTGTTTTACTATGATCACACTTACTTTGAACTGTATTGCATTATCAAATTTTAAAATTATACACACACAATTATAAAATTGGATCATTTTAAAGCTTTAATAAATAATAACAGAAAAAATCACGCTAGAGGAACATATTTCATAAAGGAATTCGAAGATGGCATTTATCTCCTCTACAGACCATTTAAACTAGTCCGACGTTCTATATTGCTTACTTCAGATCTGTGATTTCTTTTACAGATATGGTTTCAGAATCGCCGTGCAAGGACTCGCAGGAAGGTTAATGTTAACAACACACATCTGCAGCAATTCGGTGTACCCAACATGATGTCACCGATGACGACACCAATGTTTCCTTATGGATATCTTCCTATGCCACAGATGTTTCCGTCGCAGCAATTTCAACACGCATATAACAACGGATATCCATGGATGCATGGTCCAAACAACAACCAACCTGTATATAATCAGATGTCAGCTATGATCAACAATCCAAGACTTCAGTCTGTCAACCAGTCTGCTTCGAAAGCTGACAACCAAATTACACAATTAAGTAGTCAACAACCAAGTTGCGTCGGAAATAGAGACCTTACTATATATCATAGAGACCACACATTATCTACCATGTCGCTTGGAAACACCAGAGATGCAACGCAACATTTCCATCGACAATCTCCGCAGGCATCTCTTAGAGCGTTAAGTGCTGCTTATGTACAAAACCGATTTGCTCAAAATAATTGTTAAGTTTATTGTTAACACTGCTGTTATTACGTGTAAATAAAAATATTTTATAAAGAAAGCAAATAATAAATTCGGTAAACACAATATGTGCTTGTCTTCATGATCAAATCAAGTTTTATCATTTGTAGGATGTTGTTTACGTTATTAGCAAGAGTCATGACATAGAACTACATGTATAAACATTTCACACGCAAGTCCTAATAAATCTAGAAAACTATCGTAGAAACCTAAGCAGATTAATGCTCACAAGGATGGCTTTAAAAAGCTAGTAGACGGCTCGTGTAGCGTATTACATCGAAGTTGATGAGGCTTTATGAAATTTTTGCACGCAAAAACAAATAGAGAATTTTGGGTGGCCAAATATTTTACTTTACAAAATCGGGCTCCGACAGGTCAGGCAGAAAGTTACGAAGTACATGTATAATTAAAATCGGATGTTTTATATTAAAATCTAATGTGATATGTGTTGTGAAAGACAGAGAACGTTGACTTGTAATGACATTATAAACTGAAGAAAGCCAATGACCGAACAATTTTGAAAAAAAAAGAGTTTAAATAGACCTGTCAATGTGGATACAAAAAGTAAAATCTAACAGTTTTACAATACTTTTGCAGTTTAAACAGAAAACTGAAAAATACAAATACACATACAAAGTAATACTACTACTACTACTACTACTACTACTACTGCTACTAATAATAATAATAATAATGATAATAATAACTAAAAACTCTTATACTATGTTGGTTCTTTCTAGTATTATATAACCCGGGACATCACGAGACCCGGAATCACTTTTCAGCGGAATTTCTTCGTTAAGAGTTCCATTGAGACAATATCGATTTATAATTATCACATCGCACAAAATGTGATTGGGCTGATGTGGTACAGTGGCATCCAACTTGAGAGCCACATAAGTGCCCAAGGTTATAAAACTGAGCATGGAAACCAGTCTCAAATCTCAAGCATCTGATTGGCTGAAATGGCGACCAGATGCTTGAGATTTGAGACTGGTTTCCAATCTCAGTTTTATAACCTCCAGCCCAGATGTATTACTTACACCCATGGACCTTTAACACAATTTACTTCCATACACAAATCGAGGAAACCCTTAGAACAGTGCAAAGATTGAATGAAAAGTTACAGACATAATAGATGTTTTAAACTCAGATACCACTTCATTATTTAAGATATCTTACTAGATCTTAATTTTCTTAAAACTTGTTGACGGCACGTTTATAATTTAATTGAATGGCGTCTTCTTATATATTTATCAAGTGCGCGTGAGTCTTTATAAAACATGGGTCGAAATATTCTAGATACGAATACCTTAGGAAACGTTCGTACTCCGTACTTTAGGCTAATTACTTGTAAATAGTCCACCGGATTTTCCTACTCGGGCTAGTCAGACAATGGTTGACACTAAATAGTCACAATTTTTTTTGCCTTTTGGGGGCATTAAATGGCTAGTATGGCCTGAAAGGAACCTGTTTAGTAAATGACATGCTTTTACTGACACACTGATAGCAAATTTATGTTTGGAAATGCAGTATATGAAAAAATGGCCCTGGTTTTAGAATGGCATATGTAAAACAGTTTTGAAGTTCACAGAAGTGAGAAAAAACAGACCACCGGTTTCAAGGTGTCAAATCTCTGTTAATTGATACATAACCCCTACTTTTCTTGCTGGAAATGGACAGAAGAAACACTTAGCTTCAAAAGCATGTAAGTTAGCCGTTTATATAGGGAAGTCTATTTACAGGTCTTACACCTTTTAGCGCGGTACAAAGAGCGTCTACCAGTCTAAGCTTCAAGATGACCAAGGCCAAGGAAACACCGGTTTTTGCCTAGTTGCTTTTGAAACAACGATTTTGATTAGCTGCTATTTAGTAATCCAATGATATTAAAGGATTGAAAAGGGGTATTCCCACACTGATTTCCTTCATCCATGAAAGAATCAATAGAGAAAGCGAGAACCACGAACTTCCGTTCAAACGGCTTAACTGGATTTTCTTCGCTGTTTCATAGTAAATTCCTACCGTATATCCGGCCGCCGGTGGGCGAGCCGGAATGAATATAAGTTTTGAGAAAAATTATCGTTTACGCATTTGAGAAACCAACTCACGTCAATGTTAATTTCGCCCTCCGTATTATTTTATCAGAAACTGCTAAAATATTAAGCAACATCAGATATTCAAATAATTCTCGAAAAGACTCAATTTGCAAATATCAGCACCCAATTTAGACACTTCTTATAATATCTAACATTCGCTTAGAAGGGTTTTAGCTGTCAGTATAAATCAATAGATAATGATAAGAGCAAGATTGAAACCCTGGCCCACAGTAAACAGAATATGATTTCAGTAGACGTTTCTAGATAACGACCTGCACGTTTCTTGTACTATGACAATTTCTAAGGTTATCTCTGAGACCATCGCTGTTTGACTTAAAACACTGGCTCTAAAGTATCCTCTTATGGAACACTGTTGTTTTGTGGCTTTGTATATTTGTTAGCTTACACAACAAGATCGGCTTGAATCGATCAAACCCAGGAATTCCGTTACGATGGAACCTCTTAGTGCTCAATCTGTGTAAGTTCTCAGGTGTTTCAAAAACACACTTTTGCCAGTCCTATGAGTGGTCTTATTAGCGAGTGTTTACTGTACATGCTGTTTTAATAATGATTAACAGAATATGACAAAGCATATTTATATTCAGAAGGTCCAACATTGATACAATTCATATACATTTTCAAGAAGTTTATATTAGTTTTATTTTCAAGATGAAAATGAGTGTTTCATTTACAGTGTCAAAATTAGTTTAAGACACATTAAAAAGTCCTTATTAAACAGGAAGTGATCTAAGTTTACGGTATAAAAGAAAGAAAATAAAGATGTGCGTTGGCAGGGAATCGACCCCGGGCCGACGGCGTGACAGAGGAGCATTTAAACACTAAACCATCCATCATTGTGATTGACTTGGCTTTTATCGCAGTCTAAAAATTAATAATAACTCTGTTAAGTAAACAATCATGATTTTCAATGTGATTGTTATTCTGTACTGCAGCAACAGAGAATGAAATCGTTCGATTAATATTACGAACATCTAGCTTAAAATTTCTACTTTTAGCCACATGAGTTTTCCGGTAATTATGGGTTATTTTCTCGATTTTCGTACGTATCAATGAATATATCAAGAAGTGAAATATCAAATATAGATGCTCACATATAAGTGTTTCGGTTAGATAAAACAGATAAAGCTTGAGATCGCGCTGGCATTCCTACAAAAAGGCGAACCTATTCTTTTAATAGTATAACTGTTAATAGTATATACTTTTTCATTCGCGTAAACGGTGTTTGAATTTTCAGACACATGAGTTGTCGATTGAAAATAAATGAGTAATTATGAGTAACGAGTGATTTTGTTCTTCTTTTGATTCCGACAATTATTTTAGTTGAGCTATTAAGTGTATGAACGAAATTCTCCAATCTCGTTGATGTTTGTACCATGTTGGTCATGAGATATGAGACAAAATGACACTAACGTCCACTTTGAGAAGTGTCACTTTTGAGTAAAAAATATGCCTATAAAATGCAATATTCTACAATGATGAGTCAAACACGTTTAAAATACTGTAAAAATTGTAAAAGCAGCACGATAATTAGAAATACCCGAAAATGAATAATAATGTAAGTAATATTTGCCTATACGGTTTATGATGCCTTTTGAGAGAAGCTATTTTATCGTCAAAGTCTGAGAGCGGAACTTTAAAATAAATAAACATGAGGAAATCGCAACAAATGTCACATAGTAAAATTACCGGCAGGTGAAAACTGGTACGCACTTCAAAGAATTTAGCAACCGAATTGTCAAAATGCATTTACATTGTTTTCACAATATTTTTGATAACTAAGCATATTATGTTTCTCTTTGAAATTTGTTATTCTTTGATTTAATCAATTTGCAAACAGCTAGGCTTTGTGTTGATTTTTTAATAATAATAATAATAATAATAATAATAATAATAATAATAATAATAATATGATGATGATAATAATAACACTAATTACAATAAATTAGGGATGGCATCGACTACTCGAGTACTCGAGTACTCGATCGAACGTCCGAGTATCGAGTACTAAATCTACTACTCGAGTAATCGGAAAAAAATAAAAATTTTGATATTAAAAAAAGAAATCCGTTTGTTTTGTTTATAATTCGTTTCGATATACGGCACGGTGGCAATTAGACACTATGCGCGATGCACTTAATCGCCACAGGTGACGTATTTTACGCTTTGAAGTTGAAGTGTCATTGTTGTGAAATAACAAACTGCCAAATAAGGATCCCAAATGGCACTTGTCAATAATGTCAATAAGCAATGTTTTTATAGCGGTAATACAGATCTATTGTTTGCCAATCACCTGTGGTACTCATTTCGCACAAATGTATTGTTTGACAATAAGATAATTGGCGCTTCATACAGAAAATCAAGACCGCCCTATATAGTCATTGATTGGTGCACTTGCATGTGATGATAATTTCTAATGTTTTATTGGTGAATGACGCAATCTATGAATATTAATGAAAATAAAAAGATAAAGTAAAATGATGGCAATGTTTAGTATCACATTTTTTAATTAAAGACCGAATTAATAACTGTATTACATCAGCAAAATGCCTCCCGCAAAGTCGTCTGCGTGGAGTTACTTCAAACGGGCAGCAGACGGAAAAACAGTCAAATGTAGTTTCGAGTTGGTCTACAACGGGGGAACTACAAACATGCTTAACCATCTTAAGTTGAAACATGAAACGAGACCACCCCCAAAAAGCAGACAGATGAGCTCCATGGTTTTAGTTTAGTTCAATTAATTTATTTGATTTGATTATTTCACGACATAATATTATTCTGACCACCGTATATGTACATTTCGCATGACTGTGTTGTAACTTTGATACAATTTGTTTATTTATTTTAAAAATATAAAATAATAAAATAACAAAACACAAATAAAAGATATAACACACTTTTGTTGTGTAAATCTTTATTAAAAGTTGGTATATGGTATAAACACTGAGTAGGTTGAAGCTGATATTACACGAACGGTATTTTCTCTATTAAAATCGGAAATCGTTCGAGTACTCGAGTACTCGATCGGAAGATCGTCCGAGTACTCGAGTACCAATTTTACTACTCGTTGCCATCCCTACAATAAATAATACATCGCTTATTGTTTTCAGACCCTGCCAATTATTGACCACAACATGTCGCTTGACACCCTGTCAGAAGCTTCGTCTCCTGTAAGCTCACAAGAATCCATGCTCGACTCAAGTACAGACCGTTGTACGAGCCCCGAAATCTCTGTTTCTGAGAATAGGTCAAACACAAGCCCGGTAGCAACCGGTGCAGACACAGATGATGAAGAGCAGCCGAAGAAAAAGGCTCGAACTAGCTATACCAGGGCACAGACTCAGACTCTACTGAAGATATTCAATGAAAACCCCTATCCGGATGCGGAAATGTTTGAAAACATTGGGAATGATTTGGGACTTCCAGAAAACAAGATCAAGGTATATTGGAATTTTCAGGAACTAATTACTTTTTAGTAATTTACTCTTCTTTATAATACCAGAGTTAGATGATTGATTGTATTTGTTATCTTAATATTTAATCTTGTTTTATCTGATTTAAAGATGTTAAAAGGGAAGGAAATTTCAAATATGTATATAGTAAAGAAATGAAGAACTATTAAATAGCATAAACCCGTTGAAAATAATAAATATTATTAATTATTTCTAATAATCGCCTTTTCTGTTTCACAGATATGGTTCCAGAACCGTCGTGCGAGGACGCGAAGGAAGGTCAGTGCTAACACCACGTATGTGCAGCCATTGGGAGTACCTGCCATGATGTCACCGATGACGTCATCAATGTTTCCTTATGGGTATTTTCAACAGATGTATCCATCCCATCAAACTCAACAAGGTTATTGCAATGGATTCCATTTGGCACCAATTCCAAACAACAATCTACCCGTCAGAAGTCATATGTCAACTATCTACAACAGTTCAAGACTTCAACAACAAGCTAATCACTCCCTCTCAAGTAACCCAACCATGGCTGACAATCGAATTCCTCAGTCTAGCCACCTACCAAGTGCCGTCGGAAACACCGATCGTCAATCATATCTGAACAACGCATATTCGTCCATGCCATTTGGAAACGCCCGAGATGTAACGCAACAGTTTAGTAGACCTTCACTTCCGTCTCCAGCAGGAACATTTAGTTCTGCTCCAATTCGCAACTGGTTTGGTCAGAATAATTGTTAAAGTTTGTTTATGCTTTGTTAACATTTTATACGTGTAAATATAATTATATTTATATAAATATATGTTTTTATAGTACACGGTGTCATGTTTTAATTGCTTAATTGTAGTGCAAGAGGTTTTTTTCTGAATGTGGCTATTCCTTATATGCGTGTTTCACATCTGAATAGTGTAAAACAATAACTTTTCAATGATCTAAGCAGTGCATAGCATTTATCACAGTGGTACAACACCAACTGATCTATTTTGTACAGAAATAGGTACTTGTTCTTGACTTAACAAGCTTTTTGTCACTTCTCTCCAGATACCGTTTTCATATAGAGTCAACTCCCAGATACAACATAAACTTGTATTGGATTACACCGGTACAGTATAAAGTTTAACTAAAAGATTTCAAAGAGCATTTTCAATATCCTATGGACTTAACGTTACACATTCGTTACACATTCACTTGAACTGCTTTACAACGGTATTATATATAGTTATTTGGTTTCTTGACAGGGAATGTGAGGATATATTGCCGGTCTGGGTGTCATATTACCCGAGCCGCAGGCGAGGGATAATATGACACGCAGACCGGCAATATATCCTCACATACTCTTTCAAGGAACCAAATAATTGTTTTATTATACTGCAAAGACTTTTCAGACAAAATTTATTAGAAAACATTGATTTTTCATTTATTTCGCTTATTTAATGCCGAATGGCTTAATTCCCCTCTGAGAACCTCAATAATTACATGTCTGACGTCATTAATTTACCTGTATGACGTCACTTCTATAGAAATTAAATGGACTATCGATTTGATACTTATTTACAAAATTTGAGAATAATCTGATCGTTTTCAACATTTAAAACATAACACAAATATTTTCTGTAACAATTTTAGTAATCCCTAAGCATACCGCTTTATAATTTACAAAATCGGCTTCAAATTATGCATTTTCACGGAAATTCAAAACAAAATGGCGGACAACAACAAAAGGTGGGAGGCCAGAGAGGGAAATTAAGGCACGTGCGTTCATATCTACGGCCGATCCGTAAATACGGATATACATCTACGGCAAACTATCCAATCAAATTCAAGCAAATTTCTTTGCAGTATAATAAAGTATAACATCTACATATCAAAAGATTTCAAAGAGCATTTTTAATATTCTTGGTTAATTTGGATGAGGATAAGCGGTAAACAATTGTTAAAACAGTTTTTTTTTGTATGCTTTTCAGTGAATTATAGAATTTTCCCGGTGAAATAAAAGTGGTATTTCACTGTTTTCAAACAATGGAATATCATTTTTATTTTCACTGATTTTTTGACGTTGGTACCCAAACGCATGTAACATTCCGTAATAATCTCCACACAGAGTTGTGTTCCTTGCAGTCTCTTACAAAAGCGAGTTAAGGAGCGGCAACTCTGGATAGAGATTGATTTCCTATAAGAACGTTTAGAAAACGGGCTCAAATTTGGATATATGACGTCATGACGTCACGTCATAAACAAACGTTTACAAAACAAGATCGGCTTGAATCGATCAAACCCAGGAATTCCGTTACGATGGAACCTCTTGGTGCTCAATCTGTGTAAGTTCTCAGGTGTTTCAAGAACACGGCTTTCACCTGTCTTTGGGTAGGCTGAACACGTGTCTGAAGTATTACCAAAGTCCCCGTAGCGCAGTGGATAGCGCGCTGGACTTCTAATCCAGAGGTCGCGGGTTCGAATCCCGCCGGGGATGCTTTTGTTATCGACATTAAGAGTGAGAATGAAGTCCGACCTACCCTAATCAACAGGAATAGTGTGCAGTTTCCAGAGTCATCTTACACAGTTGTATCAAATATCTGTCACCCCTCGCTTATTCTATTGACACCTGGTCCCGTATAGCACTCAAACGGAATGGTCAGTTTCCTGTTGAACCGCAATAATAAGCAACTTATTATAACTTGTAACTCCCTTACTTGAAGAGGACGGTTCGTTTCGTTGTTCTGTTAACGCACTAATTGGTGACCTGCGCAAGCGCGGACTTAGAGTGTTAGCTTATTTACAATTAAAATTCATGCCTCCAGCGAATTTCAGGAGAACCCCTCATAAAAACCACCACAATAAAATGAGACCCCCTCCTACACACACTCATCAAAACATGTATCAAAGAATCAGATTATGAATATAAGTGGTTATAAACGACAATATTGAGACTACCCCTAAACACACTTTTGCCAGTCCTATGAGTGGTCTTATTAGCGAGTGTTTACTGTACATGCTGTTTTAATAATGATTAACAGAATATGACACAGCATATTTATATTCAGAAGGTCCAACATTGATACAATTCATATACATTTTCAAGAAGTTTATATTAGCTTTATTTTCAAGATGAAAATGAGTGTTTCATTTACAGTGTCAAAATTAGTTTAAGACACATTAAAAATTCCATATTAAACAGGAAGTGATCTAAGTTTACGGTATAAAAGAAAGAAAATAAAGATGTGCGTTGGCAGGGAATCGACCCCGGGCCGACGGCGTGACAGAGGAGCATTTAAACACTAAACCATCCATCATTGTGATTGACTTGGCTTTTATCGCAGTCTAAAAATTAATAATAACTCTGTTAAGTAAACAATCATGATTGTCAGTGTGATTGTTATTCTGTACTGCAGCAACAGAGAGTGAAATCGTTCGATTAATATTAGAAACACCTATCTTAAAATTTCTATTTTTAGCCACAGGTGTTTTCCGGTACTTTTTTCATATGGACCACACATTATCTACCATGTCGCTTGGAAACACCAGAGATGCAACGCAACAGATCCATCGACAATCTCCGCAGGCATCTCTTAGAGCGTTAAGTGCTGCTTATGTACAAAACCGATTTGCTCAAAATAATTGTTAAGTTTATTGTTAACACTGCTGTTATTACGTGTAAATAAAAATAATTTATAAAGAAAGCAAATAATGAATTCCGTAAACACTAAATGTGTTTGTCTTCATGATCAATTCAAGGTTTATCATTTGTAGGATGTTGTTTACGTTATTAGCAAGAGTCATGACATAGAACTGCATGTATGAACATTTCGCACGCTAGTCCTAATCAATCTAGAAAACTATCGTAGAAACATAAGCAGATTAATGGCATTGAATATAAATTTTGAGAAAAATTATCGTTTACGCATTTGAGAAACCAACTTACGTCAATGGTAATTTCGCCCTCCGCATTATTTTATCAGAAACTGCTAAAATATTAAGCAACATCAGATATTCAAATAATGTTCGAAAAGTTTCAATTTGCAAATATCAGGACCCAATTTTGACTCTTCTTATAATATCTAACATACGCTTAGACGGGGTTCAGCTGTCAATATAAATAAATAGATAATGATCAGAGCGAGATTTAAAACCCTGGCCGAAAGTAAACAGAATAAGCTTTCAGTAGACGTCTCTTAGATAACGGTCTGCACGTTTCTTGTACTATGACAATTTCTACGGTTATCTCTGAGACCATCGCTGTTTGACTTAACACACTGGCTACAAGTCAAAGTATCCTTTTATGGAACACTGTTGTTTTGTGGCTCTGTATATTTGTTAGCCTACCCAACAAGATCGGCTTGAATCGATCAAACCCAGGAATTCCGTTACGATGGAACCTCTTAGTGCTTAATCTGTGTAAGTTCTCAGGTGTTTAATAAAAACAAGGCTTTCACCTGTCTTTCGGTACGTTGAACACGTGTCTTCCTTAGATATTAAGTCCCCGTAGCGCAGTGGATAGCGCGCTTAACTTCTAATCCAGAGGCCGCAGGTTCGAATCCCGCCGGGGATGCTTTTATCGACATCAAGACGGAACTCTCACATAATCAAAGAAAAGGCTTCGAGAAGGCAAGTTTTTAAAAGGCACCAGTCGTTGTCCATGGTGTCAAGATTTTATACATTTCACGCTCTTTGAAATTACAAGTAAGAATGAAACCTGCCCTGATCTAGAGGAATTGTGCAGTTTCAAGAAACATCTTACACAATTATAATTAATATCCGCCACGTCTCGCCTACATTATTGACACCTGGTACAGTATCTGACTCAAACAGATCGGTCGGTTTTAGGTGCAGTTTAAAATCGCTGTTGCAATATGGTTATTTTTAAAGATCAGTTAATCATCTTCACGGAAATTAAAAAAGTTTGATTCCAGCTCAATTGCTTTGGTTAACAGCTGTTGTCTTAAATGGTCATATGATCTACAGTGAAGTAAAACATGTTTCTCATCTTCAAGTGATGATTTACATATCGGACAAAGTCTTTTCTTAACTGGAAGATTTTCAAGCGACCGGTCGCTAAACGAATAGGGGCTACCACACATCTAGATTTGGTTGATGCAGTCCTATGAGTCCTTGGTATATATGTATTTGAACGTAGTTGTCGGTGAAATGAATGAGTAATTAAGTGTAATGAGTGAACGCATTCTTCCTTTGTCATCGGTAATTATTGTTAACGAGTCGTTAATTGTGTGAACAAAATTCTTCAATTTGCAGGTACTTCGTTGTCGGTGTTTGCATCTTGTTTGGCATGAGACACGAGACAAAATGACACCGACATTGAGTTTGAGGAGTGTCAATATTTTGAGCTAATATGTGCCTATAAAATACATCATTCCATCACTGATGAGTTAACAGCAACTTGTTTTTCCAAGAGTGAAGATCTTCATAAAGATACAAAGAAAGAAACGTTAAAAAGTATAACAATGTAAGTACAATCTACCTTTTAGGTCTGTCTCTCAACAATTATGCTCAAAGCTTAGTCATAATCAACTTATAACATAATAACTCAATTCATATCGATAAATCAGGGTGGATTTTGTCACGTTCCAGGCCTTAGAAAGGGATATGACATTTACAATTATCTTGTACGGAGAGATCTTTTTAAGACCTCGGAAGCGTAGCCTCACAAAACTCTAATTTTAGTTTCTAGAATAAAAAGCAGCCCCGTGTTTAAATCAGCTCTGTTTTAAATATGCCAGTAAGAACAAAGGTTTTAGACGAGCATTGTATCCATTCACAAAAACGGATAGCATGTGTTAACTAATCGCTTTAAGCTTTTCACGCTGTGCAATGGCTCTGTGACTACCGTACTCTTAGGTCAGTCCTGATCACAACAAACTCAACGAAATATGAAACAACAAAAACCAACAAGGCAACGAACATGCAAAAGTGGCACAGTCGTCAGTTTACAGGAAAAATCTATTGTACAGAAGAACAAAATTTAATGTTTAATTTACGTTTATTTAATGTTTAAGTTTATAACAGAATACTATTTACAAAACGATGTATTTATATACCGATAACTGCTTGCAGATTCCGCCAAGAGTTGAGCTCGACATGTCTATCGATAACCTGTCGGCAGTGACGTCACCTGCTAGTTCGGAAGGATCCACGCTCGACTCCAGTACAGACCGATGTTCGAGCCCCGAAACTTCTGTTTCTGATGCTTCGTCAAACGCAAGCCTGCTGGTTTCCAGTCCAGATACAGATAAGGAAGTGCACGGAAAGAAAAATGCACGAACCAGCTACACAAAGGCGCAGACACAGACTCTTCTAAAGATATTCAATGAAAACCCATATCCAGACGCGGAAATGTTTGAAAATATTGGCAACGATCTGGGACTTCCGGAAAACAAGATCAAGGTACATTGTTTTATTTGTCATGTGTTTTACTATGATCACACTTACTTTGAACTGTATTGCATTATCAAATTTTAAAATTATACACACACAATTATAAAATTGGATCATTTTAAAGCTTTAATAAATAATAACAGAAAAAATCACGCTAGAGGAACATATTTCATAAAGGAATTCGAAGATGGCATTTATCTCCTCTACAGACCATTTAAACTAGTCCGACGTTCTATATTGCTTACTTCAGATCTGTGATTTCTTTTACAGATATGGTTTCAGAATCGCCGTGCAAGGACTCGCAGGAAGGTTAATGTTAACAACACACATCTGCAGCAATTCGGTGTACCCAACATGATGTCACCGATGACGACACCAATGTTTCCTTATGGATATCTTCCTATGCCACAGATGTTTCCGTCGCAGCAATTTCAACACGCATATAACAACGGATATCCATGGATGCATGGTCCAAACAACAACCAACCTGTATATAATCAGATGTCAGCTATGATCAACAATCCAAGACTTCAGTCTGTCAACCAGTCTGCTTCGAAAGCTGACAACCAAATTACACAATTAAGTAGTCAACAACCAAGTTGCGTCGGAAATAGAGACCTTACTATATATCATAGAGACCACACATTATCTACCATGTCGCTTGGAAACACCAGAGATGCAACGCAACATTTCCATCGACAATCTCCGCAGGCATCTCTTAGAGCGTTAAGTGCTGCTTATGTACAAAACCGATTTGCTCAAAATAATTGTTAAGTTTATTGTTAACACTGCTGTTATTACGTGTAAATAAAAATATTTTATAAAGAAAGCAAATAATAAATTCGGTAAACACAATATGTGCTTGTCTTCATGATCAAATCAAGTTTTATCATTTGTAGGATGTTGTTTACGTTATTAGCAAGAGTCATGACATAGAACTACATGTATAAACATTTCACACGCAAGTCCTAATAAATCTAGAAAACTATCGTAGAAACCTAAGCAGATTAATGCTCACAAGGATGGCTTTAAAAAGCTAGTAGACGGCTCGTGTAGCGTATTACATCGAAGTTGATGAGGCTTTATGAAATTTTTGCACGCAAAAACAAATAGAGAATTTTGGGTGGCCAAATATTTTACTTTACAAAATCGGGCTCCGACAGGTCAGGCAGAAAGTTACGAAGTACATGTATAATTAAAATCGGATGTTTTATATTAAAATCTAATGTGATATGTGTTGTGAAAGACAGAGAACGTTGACTTGTAATGACATTATAAACTGAAGAAAGCCAATGACCGAACAATTTTGAAAAAAAAAGAGTTTAAATAGACCTGTCAATGTGGATACAAAAAGTAAAATCTAACAGTTTTTACAATACTTTTGCAGTTTAAACAGAAAACTGAAAAATACAAATACACATACAAAGTAATACTACTACTACTACTACTACTACTACTGCTACTAATAATAATAATAATAATAATGATAATAATAACTAAAAACTCTTATACTATGTTGGTTCTTTCTAGTATTATATAACCCGGGACATCACGAGACCCGGAATCACTTTTCAGCGGAATTTCTTCGTTAAGAGTTCCATTGAGACAATATCGATTTATAATTATCACATCGCACAAAATGTGATTGGGCTGATGTGGTACAGTGGCATCCAACTTGAGAGCCACATAAGTGCCCAAGGTTATAAAACTGAGCATGGAAACCAGTCTCAAATCTCAAGCATCTGATTGGCTGAAATGGCGACCAGATGCTTGAGATTTGAGACTGGTTTCCAATCTCAGTTTTATAACCTCCAGCCCAGATGTATTACTTACACCCATGGACCTTTAACACAATTTACTTCCATACACAAATCGAGGAAACCCTTAGAACAGTGCAAAGATTGAATGAAAAGTTACAGACATAATAGATGTTTTAAACTCAGATACCACTTCATTATTTAAGATATCTTACTAGATCTTAATTTTCTTAAAACTTGTTGACGGCACGTTTATAATTTAATTGAATGGCGTCTTCTTATATATTTATCAACTGTGCGTGAGTCTTTATAAAACATGGGTCGAAATATTCTAGATACGAATACCTTAGGAAACGTTCGTACTCCGTACTTTAGGCTAATTACTTGTAAATAGTCCACCGGATTTTCCTACTCGGGCTAGTCAGACAATGGTTGACACTAAATAGTCACAATTTTTTTTGCCTTTTGGGGGCATTAAATGGCTAGTATGGCCTGAAAGGAACCTGTTTAGTAAATGACATGCTTTTACTGACACACTGATAGCAAATTTATGTTTGGAAATGCAGTATATGAAAAAATGGCCCTGGTTTTAGAATGGCATATGTAAAACAGTTTTGAAGTTCACAGAAGTGAGAAAAAACAGACCACCGGTTTCAAGGTGTCAAATCTCTGTTAATTGATACATAACCCCTACTTTTCTTGCTGGAAATGGACAGAAGAAACACTTAGCTTCAAAAGCATGTAAGTTAGCCGTTTATATAGGGAAGTCTATTTACAGGTCTTACACCTTTTAGCGCGGTACAAAGAGCGTCTACCAGTCTAAGCTTCAAGATGACCAAGGCCAAGGAAACACCGGTTTTTGCCTAGTTGCTTTTGAAACAACGATTTTGATTAGCTGCTATTTAGTAATCCAATGATATTAAAGGATTGAAAAGGGGTATTCCCACACTGATTTCCTTCATCCATGAAAGAATCAATAGAGAAAGCGAGAACCACGAACTTCCGTTCAAACGGCTTAACTGGATTTTCTTCGCTGTTTCATAGTAAATTCCTACCGTATATCCGGCCGCCGGTGGGCGAGCCGGAATGAATATAAGTTTTGAGAAAAATTATCGTTTACGCATTTGAGAAACCAACTCACGTCAATGTTAATTTCGCCCTCCGTATTATTTTATCAGAAACTGCTAAAATATTAAGCAACATCAGATATTCAAATAATTCTCGAAAAGACTCAATTTGCAAATATCAGCACCCAATTTAGACACTTCTTATAATATCTAACATTCGCTTAGAAGGGTTTTAGCTGTCAGTATAAATCAATAGATAATGATAAGAGCAAGATTGAAACCCTGGCCCACAGTAAACAGAATATGATTTCAGTAGACGTTTCTAGATAACGACCTGCACGTTTCTTGTACTATGACAATTTCTAAGGTTATCTCTGAGACCATCGCTGTTTGACTTAAAACACTGGCTCTAAAGTATCCTCTTATGGAACACTGTTGTTTTGTGGCTTTGTATATTTGTTAGCTTACACAACAAGATCGGCTTGAATCGATCAAACCCAGGAATTCCGTTACGATGGAACCTCTTAGTGCTCAATCTGTGTAAGTTCTCAGGTGTTTCAAAAACACGGCTTTCACCTGTCTTTGAGTACGCTAAACACGTGTCTGAAGTCTTACCAAAGTCCCCGTAGCGCAGTGGATAGCGCGCTGGACTTCTAATCCAGAGGTCGCGGGTTCGAATCCCGCCGGGGATGCTTTTGTTATCGACATTAAGAGGAAGTCCGACCTACCCTAATCAAGAGGAAATGTGCAGTTTCCAGAATCATCTTACACAATTGTATCAAATATCTGTCACGCCTCGCTTATTCTATCGACACCTGGTATAGTATCGGACTCAAACGGACTAGTCAGTTTCCTGTTGAACCGCAATAATAAGCAACTTATTATAACTTGTAACTCCCTAACTTAAAGAGGACGGTTCGCTTCGTTGTTCTTTGAACACATTAATTGGTGACCTGCGCAAGCGCGGACTTAGAGTGTTAGCTTATTTACAATTAAAATTCATGCCTCCAGCGAATTTCGGGAGAACCCCTCTTAAAAATCACCACAATAAAATGAGACCCCCTCCTACACACACTCATCAAAACATGTTTCAAAGAATCAGATTATGAAGATAAGTGGTTTTAAACGACAATATTGAGACTACCCCTAAAACACACTTTTGCCAGTCCTATGAGTGGTCTTATTAGCGAGTGTTTACTGTACATGCTGTTTTAATAATGATTAACAGAATATGACAAAGCATATTTATATTCAGAAGGTCCAACATTGATACAATTCATATACATTTTCAAGAAGTTTATATTAGTTTTATTTTCAAGATGAAAATGAGTGTTTCATTTACAGTGTCAAAATTAGTTTAAGACACATTAAAAAGTCCTTATTAAACAGGAAGTGATCTAAGTTTACGGTATAAAAGAAAGAAAATAAAGATGTGCGTTGGCAGGGAATCGACCCCGGGCCGACGGCGTGACAGAGGAGCATTTAAACACTAAACCATCCATCATTGTGATTGACTTGGCTTTTATCGCAGTCTAAAAATTAATAATAACTCTGTTAAGTAAACAATCATGATTTTCAATGTGATTGTTATTCTGTACTGCAGCAACAGAGAATGAAATCGTTCGATTAATATTACGAACATCTAGCTTAAAATTTCTACTTTTAGCCACATGAGTTTTCCGGTAATTATGGGTTATTTTCTCGATTTTCGTACGTATCAATGAATATATCAAGAAGTGAAATATCAAATATAGATGCTCACATATAAGTGTTTCGGTTAGATAAAACAGATAAAGCTTGAGATCGCGCTGGCATTCCTACAAAAAGGCGAACCTATTCTTTTAATAGTATAACTGTTAATAGTATATACTTTTTCATTCGCGTAAACGGTGTTTGAATTTTCAGACACATGAGTTGTCGATTGAAAATAAATGAGTAATTATGAGTAACGAGTGATTTTGTTCTTCTTTTGATTCCGACAATTATTTTAGTTGAGCTATTAAGTGTATGAACGAAATTCTCCAATCTCGTTGATGTTTGTACCATGTTGGTCATGAGATATGAGACAAAATGACACTAACGTCCACTTTGAGAAGTGTCACTTTTGAGTAAAAAATATGCCTATAAAATGCAATATTCTACAATGATGAGTCAAACACGTTTAAAATACTGTAAAAATTGTAAAAGCAGCACGATAATTAGAAATACCCGAAAATGAATAATAATGTAAGTAATATTTGCCTATACGGTTTATGATGCCTTTTGAGAGAAGCTATTTTATCGTCAAAGTCTGAGAGCGGAACTTTAAAATAAATAAACATGAGGAAATCGCAACAAATGTCACATAGTAAAATTACCGGCAGGTGAAAACTGGTACGCACTTCAAAGAATTTAGCAACCGAATTGTCAAAATGCATTTACATTGTTTTAACAATATTTTTGATAACTAAGCATATTATGTTTCTCTTTGAAATTTGTTATTCTTTGATTTAATCAATTTGCAAACAGCTAGGCTTTGTGTTGATTTTTTAATAATAATAATAATAATAATAATAATAATAATAATAATAATAATATGATGATGATAATAATAACACTAATTACAATAAATTAGGGATGGCATCGACTACTCGAGTACTCGAGTACTCGATCGAACGTCCGAGTATCGAGTACTAAATCTACTACTCGAGTAATCGGAAAAAAATAAAAATTTTGATATTAAAAAAAGAAATCCGTTTGTTTTGTTTATAATTCGTTTCGATATACGGCACGGTGGCAATTAGACACTATGCGCGATGCACTTAATCGCCACAGGTGACGTATTTTACGCTTTGAAGTTGAAGTGTCATTGTTGTGAAATAACAAACTGCCAAATAAGGATCCCAAATGGCACTTGTCAATAATGTCAATAAGCAATGTTTTTATAGCGGTAATACAGATCTATTGTTTGCCAATCACCTGTGGTACTCATTTCGCACAAATGTATTGTTTGACAATAAGATAATTGGCGCTTCATACAGAAAATCAAGACCGCCCTATATAGTCATTGATTGGTGCACTTGCATGTGATGATAATTTCTAATGTTTTATTGGTGAATGACGCAATCTATGAATATTAATGAAAATAAAAAGATAAAGTAAAATGATGGCAATGTTTAGTATCACATTTTTTAATTAAAGACCGAATTAATAACTGTATTACATCAGCAAAATGCCTCCCGCAAAGTCGTCTGCGTGGAGTTACTTCAAACGGGCAGCAGACGGAAAAACAGTCAAATGTAGTTTCGAGTTGGTCTACAACGGGGGAACTACAAACATGCTTAACCATCTTAAGTTGAAACATGAAACGAGACCACCCCCAAAAAGCAGACAGATGAGCTCCATGGTTTTAGTTTAGTTCAATTAATTTATTTGATTTGATTATTTCACGACATAATATTATTCTGACCACCGTATATGTACATTTCGCATGACTGTGTTGTAACTTTGATACAATTTGTTTATTTATTTTAAAAATATAAAATAATAAAATAACAAAACACAAATAAAAGATATAACACACTTTTGTTGTGTAAATCTTTATTAAAAGTTGGTATATGGTATAAACACTGAGTAGGTTGAAGCTGATATTACACGAACGGTATTTTCTCTATTAAAATCGGAAATCGTTCGAGTACTCGAGTACTCGATCGGAAGATCGTCCGAGTACTCGAGTACCAATTTTACTACTCGTTGCCATCCCTACAATAAATAATACATCGCTTATTGTTTTCAGACCCTGCCAATTATTGACCACAACATGTCGCTTGACACCCTGTCAGAAGCTTCGTCTCCTGTAAGCTCACAAGAATCCATGCTCGACTCAAGTACAGACCGTTGTACGAGCCCCGAAATCTCTGTTTCTGAGAATAGGTCAAACACAAGCCCGGTAGCAACCGGTGCAGACACAGATGATGAAGAGCAGCCGAAGAAAAAGGCTCGAACTAGCTATACCAGGGCACAGACTCAGACTCTACTGAAGATATTCAATGAAAACCCCTATCCGGATGCGGAAATGTTTGAAAACATTGGGAATGATTTGGGACTTCCAGAAAACAAGATCAAGGTATATTGGAATTTTCAGGAACTAATTACTTTTTAGTAATTTACTCTTCTTTATAATACCAGAGTTAGATGATTGATTGTATTTGTTATCTTAATATTTAATCTTGTTTTATCTGATTTAAAGATGTTAAAAGGGAAGGAAATTTCAAATATGTATATAGTAAAGAAATGAAGAACTATTAAATAGCATAAACCCGTTGAAAATAATAAATATTATTAATTATTTCTAATAATCGCCTTTTCTGTTTCACAGATATGGTTCCAGAACCGTCGTGCGAGGACGCGAAGGAAGGTCAGTGCTAACACCACGTATGTGCAGCCATTGGGAGTACCTGCCATGATGTCACCGATGACGTCATCAATGTTTCCTTATGGGTATTTTCAACAGATGTATCCATCCCATCAAACTCAACAAGGTTATTGCAATGGATTCCATTTGGCACCAATTCCAAACAACAATCTACCCGTCAGAAGTCATATGTCAACTATCTACAACAGTTCAAGACTTCAACAACAAGCTAATCACTCCCTCTCAAGTAACCCAACCATGGCTGACAATCGAATTCCTCAGTCTAGCCACCTACCAAGTGCCGTCGGAAACACCGATCGTCAATCATATCTGAACAACGCATATTCGTCCATGCCATTTGGAAACGCCCGAGATGTAACGCAACAGTTTAGTAGACCTTCACTTCCGTCTCCAGCAGGAACATTTAGTTCTGCTCCAATTCGCAACTGGTTTGGTCAGAATAATTGTTAAAGTTTGTTTATGCTTTGTTAACATTTTATACGTGTAAATATAATTATATTTATATAAATATATGTTTTTATAGTACACGGTGTCATGTTTTAATTGCTTAATTGTAGTGCAAGAGGTTTTTTTCTGAATGTGGCTATTCCTTATATGCGTGTTTCACATCTGAATAGTGTAAAACAATAACTTTTCAATGATCTAAGCAGTGCATAGCATTTATCACAGTGGTACAACACCAACTGATCTATTTTGTACAGAAATAGGTACTTGTTCTTGACTTAACAAGCTTTTTGTCACTTCTCTCCAGATACCGTTTTCATATAGAGTCAACTTCCAGATACGACATAAACTTGTATTGGATTACACCGGTACAGTATAAAGTTTAACTAAAAGATTTCAAAGAGCATTTTCAATATCCTATGGACTCAACGTTACACATTCGTTACACATTCACTTGAACTGCTTTACAACGGTATAGTATAACATCTACATATCAAAAGATTTCAAAGAGCATTTTTAATATTCTTGGTTAATTTGGATGAGGATAAGCGGTAAACAATTGTTAAAACAGTTTTTTTGTATGCTTTTCAGTGAATTATAGAATTTTCCCGGTGAAATAAAAGTGGTATTTCACTGTTTTCAAACAATGGAATATCATTTTTATTTTCACTGATTTTTTGACGTTGGTACCCAAACGCATGTAACATTCCGTAATAATCTCCACACAGAGTTGTGTTCCTTGCAGTCTCTTACAAAAGCGAGTTAAGGAGCGGCAACTCTGGATAGAGATTGATTTCCTATAAGAACGTTTAGAAAACGGGCTCAAATTTGGATATATGACGTCATAAACAAACGTTTACAAAACAAGATCGGCTTGAATCGATCAAACCCAGGAATTCCGTTACGATGGAACCTCTTGGTGCTCAATCTGTGTAAGTTCTCAGGTGTTTCAAGAACACGGCTTTCACCTGTCTTTGGGTAGGGTGAACACGTGTCTGAAGTATTACCAAAGTCCCCGTAGCGCAGTGGATAGCGCGCTGGACTTCTAATCCAGAGGTCGCGGGTTCGAATCCCGCCGGGGATGCTTTTGTTATCGACATTAAGAGTGAGAGTGAAGTCCGACCTACCCTAATCAACAGGAATAGTGTGCAGTTTCCAGAATCATCTTACACAGTTGTATCAAATATCTGTCACCCCTCGCTTATTCTATTGACACCTGGTATAGTATCGGACTCAAACGGACTAGTCAGTTTCCTGTTGAACCGCAATAATAAGCAACTTATTATAACTTGTAACTCCCTAACTTAAAGAGGACGGTTCGCTTCGTTGTTCTTTGAACACACTAATTGGTGACCTGCGCAAGCGCGGACTTAGAGTGTTAGCTTATTTACAATTAAAATTCATGCCTCCAGCGAATTTCGGGAGAACCCCTCTTAAAAATCACCACAATAAAATGAGACCCCCTCCTACACACACTCATCAAAACATGTTTCAAAGAATCAGATTATGAAGATAAGTGGTTTTAAACGACAATATTGAGACTACCCCTAAAACACACTTTTGCCAGTCCTATGAGTGGTCTTATTAGCGAGTGTTTACTGTACATGCTGTTTTAATAATGATAAACAGAATATGACAAAGCATATTTATATTCAGAAGGTCCAACATTGATACAATTCATATACATTTTCAAGAAGTTAATATTAGTTTTATTTTCAAGATGAAAATGAGTGTTTCATTTACAGTGTCAAAATTAGTTTAAGACACATTAAAAAGTCCTTATTAAACAGGAAGTGATCTAAGTTTACGGTATAAAAGAAAGAAAATAAAGATGTGCGTTGGCAGGGAATCGACCCCGGGCCGACGGCGTGACAGAGGAGCATTTAAACACTAAACCATCCATCATTGTGATTGACTTGGCTTTTATCGCAGTCTAAAAATTAATAATAACTCTGTTAAGTAAACAATCATGATTGTCAGTGTGATTGTTATTCTGTACTGCAGCAACAGAGAGTGAAATCGTTCGATTAATATTAGAAACACCTAGCTTAAAATTTCTATTTTTAGCCACAGGTGTTTTCCGGTACTTTTTTGGTTATTTTCTCGATTTTCGTACGTATCAGTGAATATATCAAGAAGTGAAATATAAAATATAAATGCTCACATATAAGTGTTTCGGTTAGATAAAACACAAAAGCTTGAGATCGCGCTGCAATTCCTACAAAAAGGCGAACCTATTCTTTTAATAGTATAACTGTTAATAGTATATACTTTTTCATTCGCGTAAACGGTGTTTGAATTTTCAGACAAATGAGGTGTCGATTGAAAATAAATTATAAAATGAGTAATTATGAGTAACGAGTGATTTTGTTCTTCTTTTGACTCCGACAATTATTTTCGTTGAGCTGTTAAGTGTGTGAACGAAATTCTCCAATCTCGTTGATGTTTGTACCATGTTGGTCATGAGATATGAGACAAAATGACACTAACGTCCACTTTGAGAAGTGTCACTTTTGAGTAAAAAATATGCCTATAAAATGCTATATTCTACAATGATGAGTCAAACACGTTTAAAATACTGTAAAATTGTGAAAGCAGCACGATAATTAGAAATACCCGAAAATGAATAATAATGTAAGTAATATTTGCCTATACGGTTTATGATGCTTTTTGAGAGAAGCTATTTTATCGTCAATGTCTGAGAGCGGAACTTTAAAATAAATAAACATGAGGAAATCGCAACAAATGTCACATAGTAAAATTACCGGCAGGTGAAAACTGGTACGCACTTCAAAGAATTTAGCAACCGAATTGTCAAAATGCATTTACATTGCTTTAGCAATATTTTTGATAACTAAGCATATTATGTTTCTCTTTGAAATTTGTTATTCTTTGATTTAATCAATTTGCAAACAGCTAAGCTTTGTGTTGATTTTTTAATAATAATAATAATAATAATAATAATAATAATATGATGATGATGATGATAATAATAACACTTATTACAATAAATAATACATCGCTTATTGTTTTCAGACCCTGCCAATTATTGACCACAACATGTCGCTTGACACCCTGTCAGAAGCTTCGTCTCCTGTAAGCTCACAAGAATCCATGCTCGACTCAAGTACAGACCGTTGTACGAGCCCCGAAATCTCTGTTTCTGAGAATAGGTCAAACACAAGCCCGGTAGCAACCAGTGCAGACACAGATGATGAAGAGCAGCCGAAGAAAAAGGCTCGAACTAGCTATACCAGGGCACAGACTCAGACTCTACTGAAGATATTCAATGAAAACCCCTATCCGGATGCGGAAATGTTTGAAAACATTGGGAATGATTTGGGACTTCCAGAAAACAAGATCAAGGTATATTGGAATTTTCAGAAACTAATTACTTTTTAGTAATTTACTCTTGTTGATAATACCAGAGTTAGATGATTAATTGTATTTGTTATCTTAATATTTAATCTTTTTTTTATCGGATTTAAAGATGATAAAAGGGAAGGAAATTTCAAATATGTATATAGTAAAGAAATGAAGAACTATTAAATAGCATAAACCCGTTGAAAATAATAAATATTATTAATTATTTCTAATAATCGCCTTTTCCGTTTCACAGATATGGTTCCAGAACCGTCGTGCGAGGACGCGAAGGAAGGTCAGTGCTAACACCACGTATGTGCAGCCGTTGGGAGTACCTGCCATGATGTCACCGATGACGTCATCAATGTTTCCTTATGGGTATTTTCAACAGATGTATCCATCCCATCAAACTCAACAAGGTTATAACAATGGATTCCATTTGGCACCAATTCCAAACAACAATCTACCCGTCAGAAGTCATATGTCAACTATCTACAACAGTTCAAGACTTCAACAACAAGCTAATCACTCCCTCTCAAGTAACCCAACCATGGCTGACAATCGAATTCCTCAGTCTAGCCACCTACCAAGTGCCGTCGGAAACACCGATCGTCAATCATATCTGAACAACGCATATTCGTCCATGCCATTTGGAAACGCCCGAGATGTAACGCAACAGTTTAGTAGACCTTCACTTCCGTCTCCAGCAGGAACATTTAGTTCTGTTCCAATTCGCAACTGGTTTGGTCAGAATAATTGTTAAAGTTTGTTTATGCTTTGTTAACATTTTATACGTGTAAATATAATTATATTTATATAAATATATGTTTTTATAGTACACGGTGTCATGTTTTAATTGCTTAATTGTAGTGCAAGAGGTTTTTTTCTGAATGTGGCTATTCCTTATATGCGTGTTTCACATCTGAATAGTGTAAAACAATAACTTTTCAATGATCTAAGCAGTGCATAGCATTTATCACAGTGGTACAACACCAACTGATCTATTTTGTACAGAAATAGGTACTTGTTCTTGACTTAACAAGCTTTTTGTCACTTCTCTCCAGATACCGTTTTCATATAGAGTCAACTTCCAGATACGACATAAACTTGTATTGGATTACACCGGTACAGTATAAAGTTTAACTAAAAGATTTCAAAGAGCATTTTCAATATCCTATGGACTCAACGTTACACATTCGTTACACATTCACTTGAACTGCTTTACAACGGTATAGTATAACATATACATATCAAAAAATTTCAAAGAGCATTTTTAATATTCTTGGTTAATTTGGATGAGGATAAGCGGTAAACAATTGTTAAAACAGTTTTTTGTATGCTTTTCAGTGAATTATAGAATTTTCCCGGTGAAATAAAAGTGGTATTTCACTGTTTTCAAACAATGGAATATCATTTTTATTTTCACTAATTTTCTGACGTTGGTACCCAAACGCATGTAACATTCCGTATTAATCTCCACACAGAGTTGTGTTCCTTGCAGTCTCTTACAAAAGCGAGTTAAGGAGCGGCAACTCTGGATAGAGATTGATTTCCTATAAGAACGTTTAGAAAACGGGCTCAAATTTGGATATATGACGTCATGACGTCACGTCATAAACAAACGTTTACAAAACAAGATCGGCTTGAATCGATCAAACCCAGGAATTCCGTTACGATGGAACCTCTTGGTGCTCAATCTGTGTAAGTTCTCAGGTGTTTCAAGAACACGGCTTTCACCTGTCTTTGGGTAGGGTGAACACGTGTCTGAAGTATTACCAAAGTCCCCGTAGCGCAGTGGATAGCGCGCTGGACTTCTAATCCAGAGGTCGCGGGTTCGAATCCCGCCGGGGATGCTTTTGTTATCGACATTAAGAGTGAGAATGAAGTCCGACCTACCCTAATCAACAGGAATAGTGTGCAGTTTCCAGAATCATCTTACATAGTTGTATCAAATATCTGTCACCCCTCGCTTATTCTATTGACACCTGGTCCCGTATCGGACTCAAACGGACTGGTCAGTTTCCTGTTGAACCGCAATAATAAGCAACTTATTATAATTTGTAACTCCCTAACTTGAAGAGGACGGTTCGTTTCGTTGTTCTGTTAACGCACTAATTGGTGACCTGCGCAAGCGCGGACTTAGAGTGTTAGCTTATTTACAATTAAAATTCATGCCTCCAGCGAATTTCAGGAGAACCCCTCATAAAAACCACCACAATAAAATGAGACCCCCTCCTACACACACTCATCAAAACATGTATCAAAGAATCAGATTATGAAGTTAAGTGGTTTTAAACGACAATATTGAGACTACCCCTAAAACACACTTTTGCCAGTCCCATGAGTGGTCTTATAAGCGAGTGTTTACTGTGCATGCTGTTTTAATAATGATAAACAGAATATGACAAAGCATATTTATATTCAGAAGGTCCAACATTGATACAATTCATATACATTTTCAAGAAGTTTATATTAGCTTTATTTTCAAGATGAAAATGAGTGTTTCATTTACAGTGTCAAAATTAGTTTAAGACACATTAAAAATTCCATATTAAACAGGAAGTGATCTAAGTTTACGGTATAAAAGAAAGAAAATAAAGATGTGCGTTGGCAGGGAATCGACCCCGGGCCGACGGCGTGACAGAGGAGCATTTAAACACTAAACCATCCATCATTGTGATTGACTTGGCTTTTATCGCAGTCTAAAACTTAATAATAACTCTGTTAAGTAAACAATCATGATTGTCAGTGTGATTGTTATTCTGTACTGCAGCAACAGAGAGTGAAATCGTTCGATTAATATTAGAAACACCTAGCTTAAAATTTCTATTTTTAGCCACAGGTGTTTTCCGGTACTTTTCTGGTTATTTTCTCGATTTTCGTACGTATCAGTGAATATATCAAGAAGTGAAATATCAAATATAGATGCTCACATATAAGTGTTTCGGTTAGATAAAACAGAAAAGCTTGAGATCGCGCTGCAATTCCTACAAAAAGGCGAACCTGTTCTTTTAATAGTATAACTGTTAATAGTATATACATTTTCATTCGCGTAAACGGTGTTTGAATTTTCAGACAAATGAGGTGTCGATTGAAAATAAATCATAAAATGAGTAATTATGAGTAACGAGTGATTTTGTTCTTCTTTTGACTCCGACAATTATTTTCGTTGAGCTATTAAGTGTGTGAACGAAATTCTCCAATCTCGTTGATGTTTGTACCATGTTGGTCATGAGATATGAGACAAAATGACACTAACGTCCACTTTGAGAAGTGTCACTTTTGAGTAAAAAATATGCCTATAAAATGCTATATTCTACAATGATGAGTCAAACACGTTTAAAATACTGTAAAAATTGTGAAAGCAGCACAATAATTAGAAATACCCGAAAATGAATAATAATGTAAGTAATATTTGCCTATACGGTTTATGATGCCTTTCGAGAGAAGCTATTTTATCGTCAAAGTCTAAAATAAATAAACATGAGGAAATAGCAACAAATGTCACATAGTAAAATTACCGGCAGGTGAAAACTTGTATGCACTTCAAAGAATTTAGCAACCGAATTGTCAAACTGCATTTATTTAAGGAATGATTCTTATTTTGGTGCGGTTCATGCAGATTGGACGTGCACGCGAGAGCTGGCAAATCCATAAAGCGCGCTAGCGCTTTATGGTAAATTTGCCAGCTCTCGCGTGCACGTCCAATCTGCATGAACCGCACCAAAATAAGAATCATTACTTATATTTACATTTTATTCATTTTTTTCTTTAAATAAACTTAAGTCGAACGCTTTCAAAAATTAGTATTAAGTGAAAAGGGGGAGTAATACGTGGGAGTTTTCAATAGTAACAGCCATTACGTTACTGACGTCATTACGGGTCATGCGGTTCATGCAAAATGAACCGTATTTTTTTAAACGAAGAAATCAATAGGAATGTAATATTGTTTTAACAATATTTTTGATAACTTAGCATATTATGTTTCTCTTTGAAATTTGTTATTCTTCGATTTAATCAATTTGCAAACGGCTAAGCTTTGTGTTGATTTCTTTATAATAATAATAATAATAATAATAATAATAATAATAATAATAATAATAATAATAATAATAATAATAATAATAATAATAATAATGATGATGATGATGATAATAACACTAATTACAATAAATAATAAATCGCTTATTGTTTGCAGACCCTGCCAATCATTGACCACAACATGTCGCTTGACACTCTGTCAGAAGCTTCGTCGCCTGTAAGCTCACAAGAATCCATGCTCGACTCAAGTACAGACCGTTGTACGAGCCCCGAAATCTCTGTTTCTGAGAATAGGTCAAAAACAAGCCCGGTAGCAACTGGTGCAGACACAGATGATGAAGAGCAGCCGAAGAAAAAGGCTCGAACTAGCTATACCAGGGCACAGACTCAGACTCTACTGAAGATATTCAATGAAAACCCCTATCCGGATGCAGAAATGTTTGAAAACATTGGGAATGATTTGGGACTTCCGGAAAACAAGATCAAAGTATATTAGAAATTTCAGAAACTGTTTACTATTTAGTAATTTACTGTTATTTATAATATCAGAGTTAGATGATCGTTTTTGTTATTTTAATATTTATTTTTTTATATATCTGATTTAAAGATTATAAAAGGGAAGTAAATTTCAAATATGTATATAGTAAAGAAATGAGCGAAGATGCTATACTATTAAATAGCATAAACCCGTTAAAAATAATAAATATTATTAATTATTTCTAATAATCGCTTTTTCTGTTTCACAGATATGGTTCCAGAACCGTCGTGCGAGAACGCGAAGTACGGCCAGTGCTAACACCACGTATGTGCAGCCATTGGGAGTACCTGCCATGATGTCACAGATGACGTCATCAATGTTTCCTTATGGGTATTTTCAACAGATGTATCCATCCCAACAAACTCAACAAGGTTATTACAATGGATTCCATTGGGCACAAATTCCAAACAACAATCTACCTGTCAGTAGTCATATGTCAACTATCTACAACAGTTCAAGTCTTCAACAACAAGCTAATCACTCCCTCTCGAGCAACCCAAACCATGGCTGACAATCGAATTCCTCAGTCTAGCCAGCTACCAAGTGCCGTCGGAACCATCCAATCGTCAATCATATCTGAACAACGCATATTCGTCCATAAACGCCCGAGATGTAACGCAACAGTTTAGTAGACCTTCACTTCCGTCTCCAGCAGGAACATTTAATTCTGCTCCAATTCGCAACTGGTTTGGTCAGAATAATTGTTAAAGTTTGTTTATGCTTTGTTAACATTTTATACGTGTAAATATAATTATATTTATATACATATATGTTTTTAAAGTACACGGTGTCTTGTTTTAATTGCTTAATTTTAGTGCAAGAGGTTGTGTTTTCTGAATGTTGCTATTCCTCATATGCATGTTAACTGAATAATGTAAAACAAGAACTCTACAATGTTCTAAGCAGTGCATAGCATTTATCACAGTGGTACAACACCAACAGTTCTATTTTGTACGAAAAAGGTACTTGTTCTTGACATAACAAGCTTTTTGTCACTTTTCTCCAGATACCGTTTTCCTACTTGTCAACGTCCAGATACGACATAAACTTGTATTGGATTTTACAAAGGTACAGTATAAAGTTTAACTTAAAGATTTTAAAGAGCATTTTCAATATCTTATGGACTCAACGTTACACATTCGTTACACATTTACTTGAATTGGTTTACAACGGTTAGTATAACATCTACATATTAAATGACTTCAAAGAGCATTTTTAATATTCTTTCCAAGTTTCCAAGTTTATTTACAATTTTCTCAGTATGTATATACACATAAACATGAGAACACAATTATTAACAATATTTACGGTCAACGTGGTAATGGCCCTGTTCAAAAAAGAGGACAACAAATATTTTAACAAAAAGTAAAAATATAACAGTTAAAAAAAAATCATTTTTTCTGCATAAAGAATTAAAGAATACAGTTTGTTTGTTTTGTTTTTTGCCTTTAACAATGGTAGATGGACACATATATACATGTACTCATAAAAAACAACAACAAAAAAACAAACAAACATAGTCCACAAAGGTACAGAACTCAATCAAATAAATTGCGGATCTAATTAATCTATAAATTTAGTATTGTAAATTACATAATAATTAAAATAATAATGATAATAGTAATAATAATAATAATAATCGAATAGGTTAATAGGTTAAGTGACATTTCGGTACATTCCGGGTCCCGAATTTTTGATTATTTAGGCGTGTGAGCACATGGTATTGTTTATTTCCGGTTTTGAAACACGTGTTTGTTTTTATTGAAATATATCAGCAAATAACATTCTTAATTTATAAATATGTGTTGTTTTTTGTTTTGGAAAGTTTAACAGAATATGTTTGATTAGCCACAGATTACCACTTTTAAGGCTATGTCTATGTACCTACACTGCCAGGTTTACGTCAGAATACAGTTTTCACGGATTGCAGACCCTGGCCTAATCAGAGACCTATATATATAATATAGGTCTTTGGCCTAATTCCGAGATGTTGCGCGTCAGATAAGTAAATTTATATAGCTCTTCGATTCTTGTAGGTTAATTGGTTCACGATTAATCAAGATTCTAATAAAACATTTAACAAGTATCTAATTGGATTATATATACCGGTATTACAATAAACCTACATTCATAATTATAATTAAACAGTTAAAATCTTCGATCTTATTAAGTTTGCATAAGTGTAGCATAATGCATAGCAATTCATCATAATTTCAAAATGGAAAATAGATTTTTGAAGAGTAAAAGATAATTTCATTCAGATAGTTTTTTTTTATATTGTTACACATATGATTTAATATGAATTCGATTCTTTGTGGAATATAATTTGTCTTTCAGTGACGGTGATGAATTTGGACAGCAGATCATGTATTCAATAATTGATGATGTTCAGTTTGCAATGAGACTTTCAATAAAGATAAAGAATAGAAACAGGTATATTTTAGTTCAGTATTTGTCCAGCCTATTTATAGCAGTGATAACTCTGCTTTTATTAATTTAAAGATTATGACCTGGTTACATCCCCTGATTTGACCCAGAACTTATCTTGTACTCTTCCACACATTTAAAGGATACAATCATGTTTGATATTTATATAAAAAGAAAATAATCAACACTAAAATTTAACAGCAATTGACATATGAAGATATGACACTTATACTGTTTAATATTAGCCACTATGGGAATATTCATTAATTATTACCATTAGTTACTTACTAATCACAAAATAACAGTTTAGATCCAGATCATTTAACATCTGATCTGGATTTTCAATATTACTATTCTTCTACAGAACAATAATAATTATACAAAATACTGACTATCCTAGATTTTATATAGTTCATTTTCTAAATGAAGTAACAATTTGTTAGAGTAACAATAACAAAAAATAAGCAAAATTGAATTTAAATGACCATTACCATTACATACATGTGAACAGTAAAGAAACCTACAATCATAGCAATATATGTAGTGTATTCCACTTGTAGTGGAATATACATGTAGGATTATAACACGGATAATTTCACATGCGGTGAGTACTTGCCTTGTTATAAAATATTACGACACAATTAACAGAGATTGATCTTTGTGGAGTAGTAAACAACAACAACAAAAACAACAACAACAACAACAACATTAACAACAGAATTATATGCAGTTTATCGAAAATATATACATGCATCATATCCATGAGTATTAGGAGAAGGTACATTTAATTTGATAAATTTTATATGTATGAATATATGGTCAGCCTTGCCCGAAAGCTAAATGCAAGACAACCATTGCACAAATATTTTAGCCCTTGTGTTAATAAGGGCACACACATGATTAGACATACACATAAGGATTTATAAGTATATTGTGTGTTGGCAAATATATATGTTGTACATGATTGGTCCTTCTCTCTTTACCTTTAATAAAAGAAAAGAGTAAAAAAAACCAAGCAGCAACAACAGCAGAAACAATTAAATGCAATAAGTTTACAATGGCAGCAGAGTGTTAAGAAAATAGTCAGAAACACAATACATCATAATAATATCGGTAATAATCAATGACAAAGACCCTATTAAAATTATAGTGAAACATTTGGTACATGTACTATTTTAATTTTTGAGTTTAATTCAGTTTGGAAGAGAGGTTATGTTTTGAAATGATTTATGATTATTTGGAGTCAACGTTACAGAAACAACATAACAATGGTACAGCATAACACTTTCAAAGAGCATTTAAAATATCATATGGAGACAACGTACACATACAGCATACACTTGTTCTTGGTTTACAACGACACGGTTTAAATTTAAAGATAATATTTAAAATAACATTTGGAGTCAAGTTTACACCAATAGCATAAACTTGTGTTGGATTAGGGTCGTCATCAGTGGTCATTGCACTGACATCGGAAAAAAATTGAAAACTAAAATATCAAAATCTATGTAGCGGCAAAATCGTATTTCTTTTGTATCAAGGTTATCGGTATCACAAATTAAGGAAAAACTTTCGCAAGTTAAATCGCCGATACTCGGATTTAATTAAAAAAAAACTCAGGTGCAGTTTAAAATCACTATTGCGATATGGTATTGCACAGCACTTGTACGAAGATTTAATTACTAAACTTTAGAAAATAAAATGGAAAATTATTTTCTTAATTTCTCCACCCATGCTATTCATAAAAGTCATCTGTAAACTCAAAAATGGGCTACCAACATGATATTCTACAGCGCTCTGCATTCCTGGTGATTTACCGATCTACAGTCGAACGTTATTCTTACCTCTTGAATGCATGGCGGTGGCAGGGCTTCTGTTTCTTGTATTGTGCAATCTTGTTCTTGTTTACTTTTTGTTCACAATGCTTTTAGCTTCTTATGTTTGTTTGCTTTTGCCTGCAACATTGTCTGGAAGTGGATGGGTGGGTTGGAGTTATTTCACCAAGGCATATCTAATCTATTTCAACACATTTTTTATGTATTATTCATGGGCAAGGGATACACTCAGTTGCGCATATTAAATAAAATCATGAGATTAAAAACACTAGTGAAAATGTTTCACTGGTTGAGATGGATTCTACACATATAATTAAAACAAGACATCGTGTTTTACAAAATACGTATATTTATATAATTAACTTTTATATTTACAAGCTTTACAATGTAGAAGTTTTTATACAATGTATTTTGACAAAACATAAACACACTTTAACAATAAGTATACAATGTCTGTAAACAAAATATCAACACACTTCAAAAATTACTCTATCCAAACCAGTTTCGGCCTGAAACAGAACTAAATGTTCCCGGTGGAGACTGAAGGGAATGTCTAGTATACTGTTGCTTTACATCTCGGGAGTTTCCCAGTGTCATGGAAGAAAATGCGTTGTCCGGATATGATTGACGGTGGGTATTTCCGACGACACTTGGTAGGTGACCAGATTGTGAAGTCTGATTGTCAGCTTTGTTTGCATCACCTGAGAAGGAGCGATTGGCCTGTTGAAGTCTTGAACTGTTGTAGATAGTTGAGATATGGCTACTGACAGGTATATGGTGTTTGTTGTTTGGACTAGGAGCCCAAGGGAATCCATTGTAATAACCTTGTCGAGTTAGATGTTCCGGATACATCTGTGTCATAGGAAGATATCCATAAGGAAAAATTGGTGACGTCATCGGTGACATTATGGCAGGTACTCCCAATGGCTGCATATGTGTGGTGTTAGCAGTGACCTTTCTTCGAGTTCTCGCACGACGGTTCTGGAACCATATCTATATAACAGATTGAAAATGCGGTAATTACAAATAATGAAAATGGTATAAGATTTATTATTTTTACCGGACAAATGCTAATGAAACCCGAAGCGTCTTCATTCATTCTCAGATACATTTTATCGTGAAATGTTTTATCTGTAATTATATTTAAGATATAAATATTAAAAAACCAAACTAACTCATAAAAACATACGAAAAAGCAACAGTTATACATAAATCTGAAATAGCTTAAATACCTTGATCTTGTTTTCCGGAAGTCCCAAATCATTCCCAATGTTTTCAAACATTTCCGCGTCTGGATAATGGTTTTCATTGAATATCTTCAGTAGAGTCTGAGTCTGTGCCCTGGTGTAGCTAGTTCGAGCCTTTTTCTTCGGCTGCTCTTCATCATCTGTGTCTGCACCGGTTGCCATCGGACTTGTGTTCGACCTAGTGTCAGATACAGAGGTTTCGGGGCTCGTACATCGGTCAAGCATGGATCCCTGTGAGCTTGCAGGCGACGACGATGCTGACAGACTGTCGAGCGACATGTTATGGTCAACGTTTGGCAGGGTCTGCAAACAATATGCGATAAATATATGTTTTACTAGGCAATCAACTCATTCAAATAAGCACGATAGTCTATTCGTGCTCTTTACACAAAAATATCTGACAAAGAAAAAATTATAAACCGGTAAAAATGGTTTGCAATTTATCGACTGATTTAACACCCGATCCAAGTTTATTAGCCTACTAGTACTAGAAATTTATTAGTGTTTTTAGCCTACTACTAGTAGTAAAAAATGGTGATTTTCAGCCTCAGCAGGCGATTTGTTACCTGTTGCGAGTAGCTAACAAAACACTAAAAGACTATGTCTCCATTAACAAACTCCTAACCAATCAAAATGTTCCACACTGAAAGAAACCAACGCCATTTTATAGAATTTCTTCCAAGCCTCTCGTTAATATGAACCTGTTTTCTGTGGTAGGCTGAATTGTTTATGTTTTCTTGTTGTTTTCTTTTTTTACTAAATAATGAATTCAAACAGTCCAGTAGCCTCTCTCTATATACTTATAATCTTACACATGACTTTATATAATGTCCGAGTGGGTAAGGCCTTGATAGATGCATCATTTCTTTTTCCAGTGTTTTGATTTAATATTACCCCTTGATGTAGGCCTACAGTCCTTTTATCCACCCTCCTGGGTTATTTTGCGTCTACATGTTTATATAAATTATTAGGCCTACAAATTATATTATAAATTATATTATAAAGAGTAGAGCTAGATGATCTGTTTTGTTTCAGGCTCAATAAATTAAATTGAAAATATTATTGTTTCTAAATTTATGTAGATCTAGAGGAATGCCTGTCACGGTAAAAAACCACGCTTAAAGTTTTTTTAAATTTAGCGCATTTTTTGTTTTGTTATTGGCGTCAAGGTCAACTGTATACAGTGGAGTCACGTGATTACAATATTATTTATACATTTAATTAGGCCTAATTAACTTATCGTCATTAGGACTAGTATAATTTATAATTGAATATTGTCATTAGCCTATATTTTGCGTTGATATCAATATAAAATAAATTTCGGACAACAAACAACAACATCCGGGTTATTTTTAAAAAGTTCATCCGGCCAAATTTTTGATATATCAGATAATACAGATCTTTAATAAAAATGTGATAATTGATTGTCAGAGACGTTCAGTGTTTGCTTGAAATCTGCGACGGTAACTATATACATCAAATTTTATCGTGAAGTTTCCCTGCGGATAGATGCAAGTAGGATCAGATTCTAGTAACCATTTTCCTCGTGTTTGCATTTCGGATAGTGTTATTTTCGTCTACAGTACTCAATTCTATATCCTCCATTGAAATAATTTCGTTGACATTTAATTATTAGTCTTCAGTAGTTCAGTAGTGTGTTGTGAAATACTTTGAATTTATTTTTGAAACTTGATATCTTTAGTAGACTGAATAGTTTGTGTAAGAAGTGACCACCTTCCTCTGTTCATCATTCTTGCTTTTATGTGTTTGTTTTAATGTAGAATATCGATAAAATTTGATATTTTCATTAAAGAAGGTTTGACAAGGAGCTATCAGGTTTTTGAGCATTGTTTCAATATTGTTTGTTTTCTTTTTTAAATAAAAGTGCTTTTAAATTTATTTCCATGTTGAAGTATTTGTGTGCAGTTAATTTATTTCAACACATTTATCATCATCATCATCTTCAGTGATTGCCTGACTCGGTTCAAATAAAAGAGAATACTTATAGCATATGTATATATTTGTATCTTAATTTCTGATACTGTTGTCTTTTGAATACAGCCTTGTAATTTGTAACAATTTATTGTTGAACCTGCTTGCGGTGAGCTGTACATAGTTGTCACATTGGTGGTCCGGTGTATGTTAGTGCTGAAGTAATTCCAACTGGGGGCGAACCAACCACCACCAAGTGGGACACCCATCCAGGCATTGACCGAGCAAACTGTTCCTTAACTAGTTTTGACAGTCGGTACACTGTCAGCGAGGCTGTTGGAAGTGACCTTATGCTGCCTGCACTACACTCCCCCTTTCTTTATCTTACGGAGCTTAGGCATCAACCGCACAGACCCATGGACTGCAGTTTCTAGCCTATCCCCGCTCCGAAACAATCACATGGGCTCTTCAAGCACTTCTGACGCCAGTGAAGTAATTCCCAACTGCGGAAAACCAACCATCCCCCAGCAGGACACCCATCAATGCATTGACCGAGCAAACCGTTGCTTAACTAGTTTTGTCTGTACACTTCAACCAAGTCGCCGAAAAGCTAGCTCAACAGCGAGGCTGTTGGAAGTGACCTTATGCTGCCAGCACTACAGTGCACCTGTCTGCCTGTTGGTGCGCCTGTTGGATTTGTATTGCTCATAAACTTGCATTTAGCAATCTTGTTTAAATTTGACATAAACGTTAACCTCAATGGGACAGAGTGTTGCACACAAATCCTAGATTACCATCTCAAAAGTCAAGGCCACAGAGTAAAAGGTAATGTGAAAGCTTGCCTGGCCCATTATTTAAACATGCATCGAGCAATCTTCTTTACATTTGACATGAATTTTAACCTCAATGATACTAAGCATCAAGCACAAACTGGTTCGTATTTCAAAGGTCAAGGTCACATTTAGGGGTCAAATGTCATATGGGAGCGTGTCTGGCCCATTGAGCAATCTTGTGTATATTTGGCACAAATGCTAACCTCAAAGAGGTGAAGTGTTGCGCTAAAACCCTAGTTTCCCATCTCGAAGTTCAAGGTTATTCTTTAGGGCCTTTTTCCTTCTTTGGTAGGGGCCTTTTTACAGGCACCTTCCCCTCAGAAAATATCTTTGAAATCATGCACTTTTCCAGACTTCCCGAAAGTTGCCAGACCGAAGGACCTGTCTGGTGTTTTCTAATGTTATCTGACCGAATGTCAGACAAAAATTTGAACTCCTAATACTTTATTATACCTTTTTAACATGTTTCGGTCTGACAGAATTTGTTTCGGTCAGACAGTTTTTCACATCTTGTCTGACCAAATGTCTGACACTTTTTTTCAACTTTCGGGAAGTCTGCTTTTCACTAAAGACTTGCTTATATCAGGTATTTTTATTCTCTTTTACTAGGCTTAAGAGAAGAAATCATATTATTTTCTCCAAAAATACAGGGCATGGGCCCCTTCACCTAGAAGAAAAAATGCCCAGCACTTGGAGGTGAAAGGTCGTGTGAAAGCTTTTCATGCATTGAGAAATCTTGTTACGACCTTCAAAGAAATTCGGGGGAGCATTATAGTCTCTGGGTTGTCCGTCAGTCCGTCTGTTAGTCAGTACGTCCCACATTCGTGTCCAGCCCATAACTTTTTTTATTAGAAGTCTGATTTAAAAATTATTTCTGAGAAATAAACACTATAATGAGACGACATGTCGCGCACAATATTTAAGTTGCTACCTTGAAGGTCAAGGTCACAGCATGACCTTGTAGCAAAATCATGTCTGGCACATAACTTCTTTCTTTGAAATGATTTTATAATGAGATACCCGAAATGATCACCATATTTAGACAATGTGTCGCGAGCAGAATTTTGGTTGCTACCTTGAAGGTCACAGCATGACCTTGTAGCAAAATCGTATCCGGCCCATAACTTTTTCATTTATATACTTGGATTTTACAATAGTCTGATTTTATAGCACTGCACTTCAAATATCACCTCAATAGTTATAAATACAAATAACCGTTTTTGTGACAAAGTACCAATTTTGGGACATTACCCGTCTTCAACAGTCTCTTGTTTTTATTTGGCATAAATGTTAACTACAACGAGTTGTAGTGTCACATTCAAACCCCAGTTCCCACCTCAAAGGACATTTATGGCTCAAAGGTTGTGTGAAAGCGTGCTCGACATGTTGCCAACTGGCATCTTATAAAAACTATAAAGTCCAAGTAATTTATTCCTTTTATTTTTAGTTTCAGGCAAAAATAATCAAGATGTTCCTCTTTGCCAGTTACAAGGTCCATCCAATTGCCAATTTTGCCGTAGAATCACACTAGAGCAGGCTTGAATTTGACTATTGGGTAATGTGGAATATATATCATTGTAACTGAAACCTTAGATAAATCTTTTGACAGCTTCCATGAAGCCTATAGGGATAGAGTTGCTAGTAGGACTTGTAATAAGTAAAAATTTTATACCTGTATGTCTGTAAGACAACTGTCAGTAAGAGTTCTGATTATAAAAGTAATATGTATCAATATAGTGTTTTAAAAAGAAAAGAAAGTGAAAATATTTTATTTTGTCTCAAAAACACAAACCTTTATGAAGAAAGTAGTGTAGCAGCAAGCAAATACTAGTAAGGAGTAATTTTGTCAGCTACTAATCAGAAACTTTCTGAGTTGATTTATGTAAATTATTATAATTTTTAAAATCTCATCAAAATTGGTAACTGATTCCAACTGAAAATCATTTATTAATTGCAGCTAATGTTCCAACATTAGTACATGTATCATAAAATATTATAGAAGTTGATTGCCAAAACTTTCTTTATTGAGTCTATTCCAATATGAATTTATGTTACCTTTGGTTAATATTTGTCACTATAACAATAGTTCAGTTAGAACAGTTGAAAAACATTTCATTGCCAAAGATTTTTGGAGATGGAGCACCAAAAATTGCCTTCCTTTTGTGTTACACTCTGAAAAATTAAAGAGATAATTATGTCAATATAAAAATTGCTAATTTTGAGATTCAGACTTGTCATTTAATTGTGCATCTGCTCTTATCAAGCAGGAATATAAATGAAGTGTAACCCAAGACCAAGATCAGTGTCTGTGAGGTGTTGCAGCGAGAAGCCAACTACAGGCGTTTTCGTTACCGACATGGCAGCCATAAACTTCTGGCCTTGAGGAAGTGGATTGCTTGTGTGTTAGTAACACTGTACAGGAGATGTATGGCCATGTACTATATACACGTTTTTGCAGTTATGGAAAGTATTAAGGGTAAGAAACTAATTTAATTTCTTGAATGTTTAACTATGTCTCTTGAGGAGACATAATGTTTTTGCCCTTTCCGTCACACTGGTTTCCTGCTATAACAGGAGTAAGATATAATCAAGAGTCATCAAACTTCCTTCATTTTATGCAATGATAGGAATTTTTTAATAGAAGATGATTGCAAATTGTATTTGGAGTAAAAGGTCATGGTCACAGGGGTGTTTAATGTCATATCTGTATCAGCTCAATAATTTTAAAACCAGTCTTCAAACTTATGGATGATTGAGTTGATATGGAATCACTGGGTTAAACGTCAAGGTCACAAGTCCAATCCTTTCTAAGTCAAGAACTATAGGCACATGGTCTTTAAACTTAACAGGATGATTGGGCTCCTTAAATAGATAACCAGTATTGTTTTTTGGAGTAACTGAGTCAGAGGTCAAGGTCAAATGAGTTGAAAAGATGAAATTCATTTCTTGTCTAGATCCTTTTTATACAGTCTTCAAACTTTATAGGATGATGGTATCCCTTAAATATTGTTTTTATGGGTTCACTGAGTCAAAGGTCAAGGTCACAATGGCTGTGAAATTAAAATCAGTTTCTGCTCCATATCTCAAGAACCCTTTGACACAGTCTTTAAACTTTACAGAATGATTTAGGATCAAGGGTCAAGGATACATATCCAAACTTATCATTAGTGATTTCCCACCTATTACTATGCAAAGGTGCCAAAGCTAGTAAGTTATTGTATTTGGTTTGCTATGAATACAAACTGTTACAAGTTCTAAAAACAATGCATATACCTCATACATTTTCTTATTATAAATATTTTCCAATATGAACATTTATCAAGTCAATAAAATATTTCAAATAAGTGATCAAGAATACATGGTATGTCTTCAATGACTGAATGTAGGGCCATTCCATCTAGGCCTTCTGACACAGATGTAGCAAGTGGTTTGTCCTTGGAAAAGGTTATATGCATAGCCAGATCATCCAGAAACCTATGCAGACAATTTAATGATGTGGTATTATAAAGCAATATATGTATTTCATGGTCCAGTATTTTACAGTAATTGTTTGAAACAATTGTGCAGGGGTAAATAGTGGACATCTTTGTTCTATGTTCACATGTCTACATCTTTAAGCTACTGACTACTGAGATATCATTATAGTTAATGGGGCTTTAATATTTCTGGTTTTCACACTATGAAAAGTGTGCAAAATCAAACCCAAGCAAAATCAAACCACTGAATATATACAGTCAAACCTGTATTAACCACCATAGGTAGTGATGAAAGGTGGCTGCTAAACACAGGTGGCTGTTTAACACAGGTAAAATTATGAACAAAATGTCAGTTTAGGACATTTTCATACTGGCTGTTTAAGACAGGTGGTTGCTGAATGCAGGTGGCTGCTAAGGCAGGTTCAATTGTATATTTTAAGAATTTTTCAACTGCGCAAATTTATATCTTCGGGAAATTTGATACCCACATAATTAAAGATACTACAGTATTGATTTAAATAATAGAACTTTGATTTCTGCTTAATATCCTGTTTACAGAAATGAAGTGCTGATTTGAATGTCATTGATAAGTCCATGAACAATGGTATATCTAACAACAAAAAATAACATCAGATTGCCTCCAATAGCTTAGGAAGTAATTGTCCTTTTGACACAATACTTTGAATATATTGTCTTACAAAGCTGTGTCCGAAAACAAGAGAGTGATAACTCAGTTATTGTCTTTTTTATTGTTATGCCTTCAGTTGGCTTAAACCTGAAACTTAAAGTTGCTAATAGCTTTGAAAATATATGCCCAGGACTGATTTTGTTACATTTTAATATCAGAGAATATTTTCAGGTTGTACATTTCCCTGCCCTGTGGTTTGTAGCTGGGAAGATGGTTTACTAGATCATATTTTTTGATGTTGTGCAGCAGCTGTACTCTGGCAGAAACCAAAGGTAACAGTAAAACTTGTGTGTTAATTGAAATATATATATATTGGATCAAAATTGCAGTTTTACAATTCAACACCAACTTCTGTTGTATACTTTGGTATAATTATAATTCAAATGCTGGACATGATGCTTTTTTGCAGACATAAATTTGTTTTCACTAAGTGTTTATGTGCCTTTAAAGAAAAAAATAGTATTGGAAATTATACCTGTTATTCTAAACCCCATTTTAATTTTTATGTTTCCCGAAGAAATTCGGGGGAGCATATCATTGCCGGGTTGTCCGTCTGTCAATCTGTCCGTCTCGCATTCGTGTCCGGCCCATAACTTTTTTATTTGAAGTCATCTTTTAAAATTTTTTACAGAAATGAACACCATAATGTGACGATGAGTCACATGCAACATTTGGGTCGCTACCTTGATGGTCAAGGTCACAGCATGACCTTCTAGCAAAATTGTGTCCGGCCCATTACTTTATTTGAAGCCGGATTTTAAAATTATTTCACAGAAATGATCAACATAGTGAGGCGATGTGTTGCGCACAACATTTGGGTCTTTACCTTGAAGGTCAAGGTCACAGCATGACCTTGAAGCAAAATCCTGTCAGGGCCACAACTTCTTTATTTTAAGTCTGATTTTTAAATTATTTCACAGAAATGATCACCATAATAATCAATGTGTCATGTACAACATTAAGGTTGCTCCCTTAAAGGTCAAAGTCACAGCATGAGCTTGTAGCAAAACATCCGGCCCATAACTTTGTTATTTGAAGTCTGATTTTAAAATCATTTCACAGAAATGATCACCATAACGAGACGACATGTCACAGGCAACATTTGGGTTGCTTCCTTGAAGGTCAAGGTCACAACATGACCTTGCAGCAAAATCGTGTACGGCCCATATCTTCTTTATTTGAAGTAGGACTTTAAAATATTTCACAGATATGATCACCATAGTGAGACGATGTGTCATGTGCAACATTTGGGTCACTCCCTTGAAGATCAAGGTCACAGCATGACCTTGTAGCAAAATCGTGTCAGGCCCATAACTTTGTTATTTGAAGCCGGATTTTAAAATTATTTAACAGAAATGATAACCATAATGAGATGACATGTCAGGTGAAACATTTGGGTCACTGCCATGAAGGTCAAGGTCACAGCATGACCTTGAAGCAAAATCATGTCCGGTCCATAACTTTGCATTAACTTAGTTATTTTCATGAAATTTTGTATGTGACTAGTAAACAATACAGTTCTACAATATAGTTATAAGCACTTGATACAGCAGCATACTGCAAAACTTATTTTGTTTTGTTTTCATACAGGATTTCAGTTTGACACAAATTTAAGATTGTTGATGCAGAAAAACAGATTCCAGCTGCTGGACTGTGCACAATGTATTGATGTGTTACATTGATAAACATGCATACATGTTTTGCATGTGTTGATACAAGAAAGTTATCCATCATTCAGTATGATGTTAACATGGCTGTTCCAATAGCTATCCCAAACAGCCATAAAATCTCAAATTCTTATTAAGATATTTCACAAAAAATGAGGATATTTGGGAATTTTAATATGATAATTAAATATTTAATTGATTTCATTTGAGAATGAAAAACATTTGGATTGCTATCCCCAGTTAAAGTTAATATAAAGCCATCCTGACCTTTTTGATGAGTGAAGATTAGAAATTATTTTTCTTGTCTATTTACAGAATAAAGGTGTGTTGCCTTCCTTGGACTATTGATACACAGTATTCCCTGGACAGAAGATCAATGATGAAACCAACAAAAAGTGATTCCACAATAGTTGGTAACCCTGTTAAATACATTATGCATTGTTATCTTAAATACTGCATTCATTTGGCTAAATATTCTTTTAAATTTCTGCATATTTTGTTACGCCCTGCTTCGAAGAAGTTGGTTGGTTGGTAACCAAACTAGTCTGATCAATAACTAGACAATTATTTGATACACAGTCCTTAAATTTTTTTAGAGGTGTTTGTCATCACAGGTACATGTAGATGACCCCTCACAGGTAGATGACCCCTATTGATTTTGAGATCATAGGTTAGTAGTCAAGTTCACAGTAACATTCAATAAAATAACAGATTACTATCCAATTGGTGTTTGGGGGCATACATGTTTTACAAACATCTCTTGTTAATTGGTAATTTGTAAGTATTTTCATTATAATAAGCAGTATAAAACTTCTGTATTGATTTTGTATTTTGGGAATGAAAAGGGGGTCTGTCTAGTGGGGTTATTTTTATCATTAAGATCTAGATAAATATAAAGTTGAGCACAATTGCTATTACTTTTATTTAAAAAAGCAGAGAAGAATTTCATATATAAATTCATTTTTAACTTTTCAGAGACAGCTCCAGCTGATGATTTTCGGCTACAGACTTCCAATTGAAAGTGCTACCTTCACAATTCAAGACAATTCGAAATTCCTGGTTTTTCAACCACATCACAATCCATCCCGATTCAAGAGTCATGTATCAGTAAAAAAAAAATAGGGATAGAATGGGAAAAAGCCAAGTACACAGGATGAATGATCTTTCACACAATTTCTTTGAAAAGAAAAATTGCCAGAACTGAATTAGCATCTACATGTTCAGTGACACCATTAATTTTACACCTGGTCAACAGATCAGAAATCAGATACAATATGTTTAAATGAACAAGAGAAAGCAATGAAAAAACTATTGCAAAGTTGAAAACATGTTAACTAAGTATTGAATTTTACACCTGGCCAGATGATGTAATGTGTTAATTGAAATGTAAGTGAATTTTTTTTATTATTAAGTTTGATTGTAAACACAAAATATATCACTATATTACTTTTGCCAATGAAATCATTATTAGATCACACATATTAAGAGTCTTGATGCATCTCTATTGTATTCTTTCCTGTAAATTATAAACTTTTCTCTGTTAAATGATTTTGAAACAGCGGATTATCACTTCTGTTTTAATTGTTCTTTTCAAACTGCTTTTAAAGCTGGTACTTATACAGGCATTAACACATTTAAAAAAAAATGGGTTCACCATTGAGATGACATCATGACATAGAGTTATGAACAAACATTTTGGTGCCATTTCACAAATTGTCAATATAAAGCAGCATATTTTTTAAAGTGTAAAATAGAGGAAATCTATTTTTACCATTGCAAGATCGAAACAGATTTCACTAAATTTTGGATAATGCATATTAACCCATGGATACTTGATCATAAATGTAAATTTTGGTGCTCATTCTGTAAAAAATTCTTCTATCTTACTCTGGTAAAAATAAATATATTTTCAAATATAAATATGTTAAATATATTTTTATGTATTTAAATATCTTTTTAATTTCTATTATTTACTTCTTATTGGTATTATTGTGTTAAACATGTTTGCAGCTTTTTTATTTAATAACTGGATTTACAATATCAGATTAATTTTTAGTTTTGTCACCCTTTCAAAGAAAGAGCAATACATAGGGACCGCTTTTTCTGTCTGTCTTTCTGATCATGGTTATAACTTTTCTATTTTTTAATATTACTTAATCAAACTTTCAAATTCTATTGCTTTTGACATCAGGGTCATAATGATGCCAAAATATTCAGGGTCGCATTTGATAGTTTTGCGCCTTTTTTTTATTTGGATTTTGTCACAAAAAGGTTGGATATAAGTTTACCATTTCTTTAACATTACTTTATCAAAATTTCAAGTTATATTGCTTATGATAACAGGATAATGATGATGCTAAAATGTTTAGGTCAAGATCACTTTGGTTTTTAATCATGACAAAGTAACGGAGGGTCACAAGTGTTTAACTGAACACCCATCTTGATTATTATAAAAAGGTGAAATATGCATATCAGGAATCACCACATTCAGAAAAAACAGCCTCCCCACACAGTCAAGAAGAAGAGAGAGGGAGAGAGCATGGTTAATTAAATGATCAGTTTCAAAAAAGACACCACTAACAATAAACAAAAATGAGAACCCAAGGGGTTACCACCTTCGAACGGTCAGTGGCAAATCAAATTGGGGGGTTTAAACCAGGTTCTAAGGTGCACCAACCTCACACTTGCCCCAACAGGTTCTCATATCACAAAACAAGTACAAGTTATCTTGGTGAAACAACTCTAATCCACTTATTGGCTTAACAATGTTGCATGCAAAAGCACACTAATATATAAAACATAAGAAGCTAATAGCATTGCAAAGCCAACGCGGGGGGGGGGGGGGGGGTACTCAATGATCTTACCGAGACCAGTGCTCCTGGAGTAAAATCAGCAAGAACACGATTACAGGGATAAAAGAAACAAATCGAGCTTCTAGGTTCTTTCAAGAAAAGATTTCCCCATAAACCTTCATAAACTCTTAAACCCCTGCCAAAGTTACATTTAATATATTTTAAAAGAGTTTCTTCAACAGGATTTCCACTGATTCCATAAACTCTTTGTCAGTAATTGGACATAATGGTAATTTAGTTCATGCATCATCACTGTAAGTCCTGGTGTATAATTGCTCGTGGATAAGTAGACAATAATGTGCATTATATTCTTTATATACATCTAAGAATGATCTTATGGCAGAAATGAGGGAATGAAATCTTTTTTCCATTGATTAGTAGTCATCAGTAAATAAATTGCAATATCAAATTTGTAAAACTTTTTGCTGGCTGATGAACCATATTTAAATTTACTTGTCATATGATTTTCAAGTTATTAATAGCATACTGTAAGTTATAATATTATGGTAAAGTAGTTCATTCATCATCCAAGATAGTCCAGGTGTATGTCGTAATATTATAGTTCTGTACTTAAAGTGGCGTCCAATTTTTTAAACAACCATATAACTTGAGTCTGTTGATATGGTTGATCTTTTTATAAATGCAATTTATTTGTTACAGCATATTGTTAGCTTTGTGAATTGTAAATTATGAATAAAGATAACAATAAACAAGTTTTGTTATACCTGATTTTGAAATTTCATTCCAACTTCTTTTGGCTTAACTCTTTGCTTAGTGGATATATTCTTAAATCATGTGCAAACAATGTAGATCCAGATCTGTCTGCATACCTGTGCAGTCTGATCAGGATCTACAATTAATGATCCGAAATAACCTAATAAATCTAAAAGCAACAAGTGTATGTCTTGATCATACTGAATGGATATGGATACCAATCTGGATCTACACTGCAGGCACATGGGATACAAATCATATCCACGGAGGTAAAAGCGGATCTTGTTCAATCAGATTGATTAAAACTAACAAGTCATGTCAGTCCGGTAATCCTTCATTATTACCAACAACGAGATGGGGCATCTCGGAGTTGAATGGGAGCGTATTGTTAATCCTTTACGACTTCTGTACTATACATTTCAGTTTCACAAAATTCTGCCTATCCACTTATAGAGACTGTTCAATGGTGATAATAACAATAAGATATATGTGACGTCGCAACAATTGTCCTCTATTCGCTCTAGCGTGTTTGGCTCTTAGTTACTTGCATTCAAATTAAAAAAATGATGTTAGCATCGTCCGACCAGTTTTCAGTATAGTTAGTGATAATTAAATATAACTCATCCGATTCTTAAGAAATGGGCCTAACAGTTAAGATGTTAGAAACCAAACGTTTGTATAATGTGCAATCAGTATACTATATCCATTGGCATGTCCCTGTCAACCACATATCGAAAATCAGCAAAGGTTCGAGTCCTGCAAAGAAGTAAACCTCCGAAAATTTTGGCAAACCAGAGCGTAAAATCTACATGATACCTGTAGTCTCCCGACCACCTGCTTCCCCATTTCGTAGTTCTTGTTTAATGTTTGGAATTAAAATGGTTATAAAGTACAGTTACAAAAATTATATTTTGGGTTAGAAGCTTCTTCCACTCCACCAGCGAGGTTGAGATCTTTGGTGTTGAGTAGCGCCAGGATTTTTTAATGAGGAATAAGCGTATGCAACTTACTGAAGTACATGGGTCATGTTTACTTATTCCACTTAATAGTTAAAAGTGAACATATTGTTGATGTTTTTTGTTCAACCATTTACTCCATATATATCGCGTCTGCGACCAGTATAGATCAGCCGGCACATCCATTCCATCAGATTTGAATCTGCTTTGTTCGCTCCTCGGTCAAATATATCATAATGAATATTATAAGCGTATCGTGTAGATCCTGCTCATGTCATATGGATGTGTCGGCAGATCTTGATCTACATTGTTTTCCCATGGATAACAGCCATATCCCATGAGATAAAGTGTTAACTTGAAGACAATGAAAAAATTCAATGAAACTTTCGGGACATATAGGTAGCAACATTTTAATTAATAAGTGGTGACATTTATAAAAAAAAACAACAACATCAAAAGTGGACATTTTCCAAATCCCTGATAAAGATTAACTTTTTCCATGATTATTGTACATCGCAGTTCCATATTGTAAGATACCTCGGTGTACTTCTTGCGGACTAGTTTCATTCTATGAGATACCACATATCTAAGCCACATAAGTCATTTTATCCTAAGAATCGGCGTTCTTTATAATAGTAGATATTCCACAGCAGTTGCACACTAAATTGTTACCGTCAATAATTGTACTGGAAAAATACTTTAGAATTTTTTCCAACAACAACATTACTCATTGAAATTGCTACTTTATGACAATGCAGGTGCATTCATTCTATTTTAAATTAGTCCGATTGAACTGCTTAAATATCACCGTTAATAAGTGTGAACTTAGAAAGTTTGAATAGTTTATATTTCACAACTTAATTAGTTCGTTATCGGACGTTTTTCTGTACTGCATCTTCAGTACACTAAACAAAATGACGTCTCTGACAGAGACTCTGTACGACACGTACCGGCTTTTCCAGGCAATTTAAAATACGTTTTATTTCTGTAGAAGAACATTTTATATAAAAAACACTGAAATTTCACATATAAGTACGATTTTTGTACAACTGTGCACGAGTATTAACTAATGGAATTGCGTAGTTATTATCAAAAGGAACCGTGCTGACGCGAAAACATATGACAATTTTGTATGTTTGACTTTAGTCTGCGCATGAGTCTATTTATATGAATACAAGATTACTGTATGATCCATGTCAGACTATTTGTGTGTATAAAACAAAGTGCTTGTAAGCCATCCCGCTTTTGAGACAACATATTACAGACGTATTTGATGAATATTCAATAATAACATTACGATGGCCCGATTTCCCATGCTGACCACTTCGTACAGTACAATGCCATATAATAAAGCCACTAACGTCTAACGTTATACTTTATGACATGCAGCAGGTAGGGTATTGGGTAATTGTTTACATCAAATCATGCTTAAAATCAAATGCATGTTCAGACGTTTGATTTCCAACAGTGTTGTTATTATAATTATCATCATTATAAAAAGTTACCATGTGTGATACTGGAAAGGAAGTAGTTAATGACAATTGTACTGAAAAAAATCTGTGGTACCTTTTTTCAGGTAAGGTATTCAATGATGCCAGTGGTATGGAAGCAGTTTTTGTCAGTGTTACTGATGGGGAAAAATATTGTAGTTTTTTGTACTTGATGGTGCTGACAAGGCCTTTACTGTTGTCACTTCTTATAAGTTACGAGTAGTGGCAGTTTTCTAATCAGAATTATTGTTTAACCCTTTCACCATATATACGCCTAAGTTATGGCATGGGCGAACAGTGTAGGACCAGATCAGCCGGCACATCTGTGCCATCTGATCAGAATCAACACTGCTTTTTAGGTCATTTCTGACCAAAAAGCACAGTGCAGAAGGCAAGGATATCCCTGCTGATCTGGTCTAGACCGTTTGCTTAAGCACTAAAAGGCATATATATATGGAGGAAAGGGTTAAAGTATTCATTAAGGTCGAGATATTGATAACTCTGTTCAAGGCTTAAGGTCATTCTACTCATAAAATTTATTAAAACTTCATGATCCTTTGAACTAGACAATAGTTAAATAATACAACAAATACAGCGACTGTACTTTATAAATGTATTTTATATCTACATTTACATTTTTTTACCAAGATACAGATACACAAAATTGATGTGTGCAAAAAAAGATCAATAGGTGTAAAAACCTTGTAAAATGAACCAACAAGAGCAATTTCACATTAAATTATTTGCACCAATTTTGCACAAGGAGGCTAGACTGATGGGTTGATTTGTGCAAACACTATCGACATGGTAGTATTGTCTTGTTTTATGGTTTGCTTTAAAATTGCATTCACTATGTTCCAAGAACCGATAACAACCAAAGATTTTTGTAATGTATGAATTTTAGGAAGTTTTAATTTTTCCCACCCTTTCTTATGTCTACTAATGATTATGGAACTTAAGCTAAGTTTGACTGCAATGGTATGAGCAAACAATTCTATTTCAGCATCCAAACAAGATGTGATTCTTTGTAATTACACACTTCTTTGGTTACAAATCTACACGATTTCACAATACAACATGCATGTATTTTATTGTGCAATATCATTCTAAAGACCTGTTGCAAGCTGTCCCGCCATTTAAATAACATTTGATAAAAACCAGTAATACTGGAGAAGGTATAAATGATGTTACAAATGTTGTTTTTTAAATAATATATCGAGAATTTCTAGTGTTTTTTCAGCATGAAAATATTAAAATATGTCTCATTAACATGCCAGATACAAACAACATTGCTCAATGCATGTTAAAGTTATGAGCTGGAAAAGCTTTCACACAAGATTTGACCACTGTAACTTCAACATTTAAGATGGGAACCTGGGGTTTGTGCACAACATTCTGTCTCATTGAGGTTTACATTAATGCCAAATGTAAACAAAAATGCTCAATTTATGGACAATGTCTTATCTGTCCTTTGACCCCAGTGACCTTGAACATTGAGATGGAACCTGGGGTTTGCCTGTGACATTCCATCTTGATGAGGTCAAAATTCATGACCCCTAAAAAAAGCAAATATTTTGCATAAAAAAACACTGGTCTTATTTGAAATATTTCCAATACAATACGAAGATTCTGTTTAATTTTATAAGGTATTCCAAGTAATTACTCAGATAAATAACAAGAATACATGTAATTAGAATAAAAATGTCACGCTGAAAGTCAAGTCCGAGCACAAGACTGTTCATGATATTGGTGCCAAGTGTTGTCACTCCGCTGTAGATTTGCTAAAAGATGTTCCCCAGCCTTTGTCTGGATTCAGCTTTGCACTGGTCCATATGATATGATCTGAACGCTTTAAAAATAAGCTGTTGAAAGCTGACTTTTTTAATACATTCGCAGTCTTATTTCTTGCAAATATATGCTGTTTGAAAATATGCTGTCTATTCAATCAATATTGCTGACAATATTTCCTCATTCATCAAGATTGTTACTCGACTTTTGATGAGCAGGAATCTGAAAGAATAAAAGATAACATCGGTCTGAAATCACCTTTTCTTAATATCTAATAAACAATTGCAATATACATATCCTTGAAAATGTTCTAGAGTTACATTACTTTGCATGGATCAAAGCTGTAGTCATTGTAATTGATAGAGTATTGAAACCTAGATTACAGGTATTTCACCAGTAAATATATATTAAAGATGTTGAAAACAGACTACTTCGTTGCGTTTGCAACATGTCTAATGGAGATTTGGCGCACTAATAACATATTACCCTGTACTGAATTCTAAAACATCCAGAATTGTCAAGGAACTTTTTTGGACACCTTTGTACATTGGCTGTGTTATTGGAGGGTATCTTTTTTTAGCTTTTTTTAGATTGACAGCCTACATTGTTGTTAGCTGCTAATTTCAATTATTATTCCAAATTTAATGTCTTCCATTAAGAGAAATTTGAATAGATTTATCCCATATTTTTGCATGTAAATTTATATTTAGTCATGTCTACATCTAAATAAACAAATTCATTATGGGTGGCTGTTAAGGAAAAATACACAGAAACATTTACAACACAGACAAGACATAGGGACAGGTAAAGAAAGACCTTGTACAAGACATTGGGAGAGGTATAATTGACTCTGATCCTTTAAACTCATTTAGATTAAAAAAAAAACAGGGCAAAATCAAATCTACCAGAACCCCAATAGCCAGCCCGCAACAGTATTTTTAACATTTGAATACCATGAGCATCGGTTCCATTTTGAAAAGAAAAATGTGACTTGAAAGGCAAGACACTCTAAGGTATTTGAACCACTAACCCCAAGTATGATGGTGAGCAAGCGAATAGTCTAAAAATGTGAAATATTTAGATAGAATAATCAGAATACCTTCCATACAACCATCTTTGAAGAGAATTATCAATCAGCATTCCTAATCTTGTGACACCATTACAGCACAGACAGTCTTCACTAATCTGAAATTTAAAAAAAATGAGTATCACAGATGAACTTTACTTAAATGAATGATATACATATACTCACAATAGAACCTGATACTGACAATGGTAAATTTTGAAGAACTGGTAAATGAGAGAGCATGTACTTATTAGAAACAATACACACTGAGCCATGAATGTGTTCTTTAAAATCATTTTTATCTATTCAATGAGGAAACAAAGTAATTATTTACCATCCCACTGCTGCATGCTGAAGTGTCAGATAAATACACCAGGCATGTAACATTCCAAGTGTACTGGGCAAATCCATCATCTCCAGAGATACATGTATGACCATCAGCTTTTTTCAGCTTTCTGCAAGCAATAAAGAAGAATCAAGCCTTCTGCCACTGAACAGACAGATAAAACATCAAACAATAAGCAATATAATTGGAAAGTTTCATGAAGAAATATTGAGAAATGGCAAAGTTCTTGCCAACATTAAGTTTTTGTGTCAAAATCTAAGTACAAAAAGGGACATAGCTCCATCAAATGTGACCTTGACCTAAAGAATTTGGCATCATCATGAGCGTGTTGTCATAAGCAATATAATTTGAAAGTTTCGTGAAGAAATATTAAGAAATGGCAAAGTTATAGCCAAAGTTAAGTTTTTGTGACAGACAGACCGACGGACGGACGGTCGGACGGATGGACAGATGGACAGACAAAGCGATCCCTATGTAACGCCATTTCTTCGAAAGGGCGACACAAAAATAATCAAACTGGAACATGGTTGTATTATCAAATTTTCCTCATATTAGTGAACATTCTTTTGCAGTGTTAGTGAATTTAGTGGGTTGGACTGATATATGCAACAATAATATGCTTCCACGAAATTTTTCCTAAAGTAAAAAGCCCTGTAATGTCATTATTCTTTACAGCAATTAAATCATATCTCTTTAATTCTATAAAGCCATAATATTCTTCAAATGGCCAGCAGGACAACAAATTAAAGGTAAACATTTTTAACAGTAAGTGAACAATGTAGGATTTACAATAACATTCAACTTGTATATAAAACATCTCCAAGTAAAAAGTAAGTGTCAAGTCTTAAAAATTGTTAACTTTTTTCCCAAGCAATTTTATTTTAGCTTTACTTTGTCAAACATTTTCTACATTATGACAGAAACCTCTTGACAATATTCTTGCAGACAAAAACTTAAAGCTACAGTCTGATGGACTCAGTGGATTAAAGTCCTGAAGTTTAGACATGTCTGCATTAAGTTCTGTTATAAATTCTGGGACTTGGCATAACTTCCTTGACCATGAAATCAAAAGAAAAACATACCATACAAAAAGTGTCAGAGTGCTCCATGATAAATTCATCACAAGAAGAACATTCATCAGCGTAAATCAGCACTCAACATCAAGTTTTCAGGTAACACCATCAGCCAACTGGTACCAGATCAATAATTCCTTTAATACTAATAAGGCATGCATAACCTGAAAATATCAACAACAAGAATTCAAAACGATATAAGTAGAATTAATACAACAAACAAGATGGTCAAAATGAACAATAAGGCAGTCTGAAGGACAGCAATATCCCCTGTTGCATTAGGAATGTTGAAATGTTATGGATTCTTAAAAGGAAATGTTAAGTTAAAATGTGTTCAATTTTTGTATGAAAATTTTTCCACACAAATTTACAATTAACTTATGTGACAGTAAAATCCATGTCAGGAAATTATCAGTGCATACAGATACCATCAGTCACTTGTTTGGCTTGCTGCACAATGTTGCCAAAACCTTTGACCTTGAGCCAGCACAGTTGAAACACATGCTCTGCACTGCTGCACACTGTCTCAATCAGTTGAACATCTGACCAAAGTTTCATGAAATTCCTTCAAGGGGTTCAAAAATCATGGAGTCGACAGCAAATACTTGGCTCAAACCTTTGACCTCAACTTGTGACCTTGGCCTTGAACCAGCATGGTTGAAATATAGATTCTGCAAATCATCACAATGAAGTTAACATTTGATTCTAGATTCATTAAATTCCTTCCAGGAGTTTAGATGTTATGAAGTGGACACACAAAACATGACTCAAACCTTTGACCAACACTTGACACTTGTGACCTTGACCTGAGCCATCGTTGTTAAAACATTGGTTCTTTACATCGCCTCTATGAGACATACATTTGACCAAAAGTTTGTGATATATCTTACAGGGATTAAGAAGTTATGCAGCGAAAACAAAATAAATGGTTCAAACCTTTAAACCCCTTTGGTGACCTTGAAGCCAGCCATGTTTGGACATGGGTTTTGCACAGTCTTGGGGTGAACATTTATCCAAAGTTTTATGAAATTCCTAAAAGAGGGTTTAGAAGTTATCAAGCAGACATGAAAAACAAGGTTCAAACCTTTAAACACATTGACCCTTTAGCCGGCTAGGTTGGAACATGGGTTCTGCACATTGTTTTGATGAGGTGAACATTTGACCAAAGTTTCATGAAATTGCTTGCTGGGATTTAGAACTTATGGAGCGGACACAAAATCTGGGAGGAAATTAGGTCTGCATGCACGACCTTTACATCAATTATTTTTCTATTGCCATTAAGAAATTAAATTAATATTTTACTTCCCAACATCCTAATACATACTGATAGTGAAAAAATCTTACCTTGTATGAATTAGCCTGCCATAAAGGAGACACCCAGCAGACTTCAACAAGGGTATCAGTTAAACTCTCTAAACACCGGCACAACCGCAATAAACTTCTTCACAAACCAAAGATCCAACTTCACTGAAATCAAACATATGAAGTACATTTAAGTGTTCTGTGAACAATTTTAACATTTTGTTACAATATCTTAATATCTCTCACAAGTATCATGGTTTATAAAATGCACAGAAATCAGGGATTTTTCTGCCTATTTTAAGAATAGGAAAATTTAATGGTACATGTAGAATGGCCAGAAAAACATATGTTAGTATTGTATTTTTGTGCAAAGTCACCCTTGTCGTGAAATACATTAAAGAAGAATGAAGTGTCCAACAAGGCAGATTACAAATTAATGTATATTATGCAGTTTCAGGTACTTTCTACAAAGTTATGTAGAAGAGTTAACAAACCATTGATACCATTTAAAGCTATAATGTTGAAAGAACTCTGAAGGTCTGGAAAATAAACATTCTTACATCAGGGACACTAAACAATTGCATTGAGTGGATGAAGGGAAGGGTTGTAACAGAGGATGTGAGCAAAATTTAGACTGTTAAAGCCTCAACGACAGGAACAAGCAAAATGATCCAATTAAAAAAGATTGAAGTTATATTAAAAAAATCTAAGTCCCCACCCCAAAATCCTAACCAGGTATAAAAATGTAAAAAAAACAACCAAAATTGGAGGTACCATCCAATGCATATCTCTATATAGTCATATGACACTTAAATCCTAAGTGTGACCTTAACCTTGGAGTGAGCCATCCGGAATATACAATCTGCACGTCGTCTCAATGTGGTAAACATATGTGTCAGGTGTCTTCGAAATCCTTCAGGGGGTTCAAGAGTAACAATGCCGAAGGGAAACAAAGTCATATGACCTTTGACCCCTAAGTGTGACCTAGACCTTAGAGTGAGCCATCATGAACATTGCTTCTGCATGTCGTCTCAATGTGGTTAACATTTGTGTCAGGGTTCAAGAGTTACTGAGCCAAAAGGAAGTTGATAACAGACAGACAGATGGACACTGAGACGATAATACGCCCCTTCGGGTGTATAAAAACCTTGTTAATGAGTCTTATCTTGTTTTAAGTGAACTTGACTACTGATTAAATTGTTTTAACCTCATATAAAAAACCCTGTTAATGAGTCTTATCTTGTTTTAAGTGAACTTGACTACTGATTAAATTGTTTTAACTTCATTTAAACTTATTTTCATGGTTAAAATAAACATTTACATCATATTTAAAATGCAAAAGACACAATATATATCTTTATTCTTGAAAAGTTTTTACTACTTTTCCTAAATTCTCCTGCATCAAAATGACCCCAAGCTCAGATTAAGAAGGAAAAGTTAAAATTTGCTTGCATCAAAATGCAAGAATCTGCATCAATTGAAATAACCGCTACGCTATCAGGATCTAACAACGAGCAACTAAAACATGCTTTTATCACTAACCCTATGAACCAATCAGATTGTAGCCTAAAAAATCGCAAAAGTGAAAGTAAAAATAGTATTTTAAACCATGGAAATTGTTGACAGCCTGCCTAAGACATATTTTACTGGAGATATATTATGTGGTTTTGTAGTATTGCATTCATTTCTAATGTAATGACATCTTCAGATCATTTTGCTTTATAAATCATGCTTTCTGTGTTGACAATTTCTAAAAATAGTAATCAGGAAAAACCGCTTTTACTTATGTACGGTCTGCAGCCCGTCACCAGATCTAACATGTTGTTAGATCTGACTTTAGTGAGATTGGATCCAGATCATGCCTTTAGATCTTAATAACACAATGAATAAAAAAACACACTGTAGATCCTAATCAGATGGGCATGAATGTGCCAGCTGATCTGGATCCATTCTATTAGTCTGCACAATAAATATGTATCTATGGAATAACGAATAATTAAATGCAGCTGGAAGAATATTTATATGAATCGGTTGAAGATATCATATCAGCTGCCTCAAAAGCCCAATAGGTAAAGCGTCAGCATGGTAAATCGGAGGGTCAGGGTGGAGGTTCTAATCTGGGTTGAGGCTACTCTTTTCCACCCAAATCTGCCACATTGGTTTTGTCAGCAGAAAGAATGACCCTAGAAGCTCCTTTAAGCAAAGCAATCGACCCAAACCTGTACCGACCCTAGTGGACATTTGCCAAGTAAATTGGAAATTATCATGAAAGTGGAGTGGAATTTAGTAGGTTTCATAATAGGAGCCACAGTATCTCAATTGGTAGAGCATAAGCATGGTAAGCTGGAGGTCCTATGTTCAAATCCTGGCTGAGGCTATTATTTGAAGTTTTAGTCTTTCCAACCCATATTTGCCAAAAATCTATCTGTCGTCTTAATTTGGGATTTAGTCCCCGAGTCTCGTAGCTTGCAGATAGAATGAAAAGTACCAATTTGTTAGTACAGACAATTATGAGGTGGTATGGTACAGTAGTGGGATGCGGTTGTTAAATGCAGTTTGCACTGCTTAATTAGCTAACAAAGTATTTGGACCAAACAGGCCCTGTTTCAGCGAGAAATAACTCTTATATTAGCTGGAGGCCCTACATTGTAAGTTCAAATCCTAGTCGAGGTCCTACGATGGAATTCGGACTGACTGGCAACTTTCGGGACTTCTGTCATTTCTGACTATATTTATTCATATCAGTTAGAAAACAAGATATATGGTTAAAACCTGTATTTATCAGCTGAAGAAAATTCAGAAAGATCGTGCACTTGTCTGTTCGTCGGGAAAGCTTATCCTAGAGTAGGAGGGAGCCGCCATTTTTTCATATTTCCGTCGTCTGTCGAAGCGCATGCGCTTGGCCAGGTGTAAAACGCGGAGGCGCCGTAAAATAACGGGCGCTTTATGTCTAAGTTTCTCCTTTTTGTTATCTGCTAGTAACAGGTAACAAATCGCCTGCTGAGGCTGAAAATCACCATTTTTTACTACTAGTAGTTGGCTAAAAACACTAATAAATTTCTAGTACTAGTAGGCTAATAAACTTGGATCGGGTGGAACGATTATCGATTCAGCGCAATATGTATCGGCTTCCTCCTTTTCAGAAAAACTAAAAAATAGTCTAACTTCAACCTCAAAACAGACTATCGCAACATATTTTTTTTTCCAAAAAAAAAAAATATATCACTTGAAAGATAAATTTGTCTTCTTTCTTTATCCGTTTGCACCTTAGCTTTTATATCAATAGAAATAGTGTAATTAATTCATTAAAAACGAACAGATCGCCGATTTTGCACGATTTTCAATAGAGTATATAGGCGGCTGAGATGGTTAACTTTAACCTTAAAACAGACTATCGCAATATACTTCAATATTTATAAAATAAATATATAAATGTCAAGCAAAGATTCAATTTTATGAAACCGTTTGCACCTAAGGATTGAGATGTTCAGAAAAAAAGTTATGTGCATTAAACCTGTCAGTGCCTTCTTTGTTCTATATAGCGAAAATTTCGCTTATCGGTCCGTATCGTCCGCTGTTCTGGGCCGTATCGGAATGAGCCGTAACGTCATAGTCCTTCATGGCGCTATTGTTTATTAAATAAATATATTTATTGCAAAAATGTTAAAATTTTCCAAAAGATCGTGCCCCGAGCTCAACTTACATCTAATCTCAAATTCTACCCGACTATCTATCTATAAGGAGTAAGAATGCGGAAGATAACACTGCCCATGCTCAATACGATATTGATCGTTAACCTGTTATCAATTAACATGGCGTCAGGGGGAGGACCATGTCGATATTCTGACGAAGTGTTTGACTTCCCGTCTTCTCTTTGTGCAAGGAAACATAAAAATAACCAAGCAAAGACATACTGTTTAGAATGCGAGGAATATATGTGTACAGCATGTATGGATAGTCACAATCATTTCCCTCAAATGGCGAAATATAATCTATTGGGAAACTCACATTTTGGCGCAACAGGAAAAGGCGGATCTGGAAGTTTGCCGTCCGTGCCGACAGAGAGGTGTTCAGTCCATACCACCAAGCTTATAGACATGTACTGTGAGAATCATGACATTGTAGGGTGTGTCGTTTGCTTTAGTATTAACCATGGGTAAGTTATAGATACGCTCGACTTATTTGACTTTTTTTTTTATAAAAATGGGTATTTGTTTCCGAATGTACAATTAAAAAGCCAATTTGAATTTCCGTACAATACTTCCTAAATCGAAACTGAAAGTAAATAGTCTTCCGAAGAATACAGATCTCTTCCAAACTGGACACACTGACATCATGTTCTTGCTGATTTGACTCCCGGAGCCCCTTTGGCTTTTCCATGCTATAAGCTTATGTTGTATATGTTGGTATACTTTTGCATGAAAAATTGTTGATCTAATGGGTGGGTTGGAGTAACTTCACCAAGACAACTTGTACTTGTTTGTTGATATCAGAACCTGTTGGGGCAAGTGTGAGGTTTTTGGTACACCCTAGAACCTGGTTTAAACCCCAGTGGCAATTTTATTTACCACTGACCGTTCTAAGGCGGTAACCCCTCAGGTTCTGATGGTTGTAAATTTTTTATGTTGTCTGTTTTGAAGCTGATAATTGTATTAACCATGCTCTCTCTCTCTCTCTCTCTCTCTCTCTCTCTCTCTCTCTCTCTCTCTCTCTCTCTCTCTCTCTCTCTCTCTCTCTCTCTCTCTCTCTCTCTCGTCTTCTTGGCTGTGTGGGGAGCTAGTGTCTTCTGAATATGGCAATTCCTTATATGCATATTTCACTTTTTCTTACCTTCCCTGATAAGTAACAGTGGAATATTGTATATAAGCATTATTTTAGTTTATTGTAAGTCTTCTTTAAAGAAGCTTTGAGGGTGTTCTATATAATATGCAAACAGAAGTTTACAGCAGTAAACATTTGTATACTTTTATAATATTGCATATTACAAGTAGTTTTTTAAGAATAAAGTTATCGGTAAGCGATGAGTTTTTGCCCCAGGTATTCAGGATGTCAAAACATCGTATTTATGCTTAGTAGCAACGTTATTTTCATACACATACATGATTCATCTTTAAATGTTAATACATTCTTGACTTATACAGTTTTTCTCATTACAATAAATTAATATATTCCAGGTCTTGCAAAAATAAGCACTACATTCCCCAGTACGCGGAGAAAATTCTTAACATCCAATTAATACAACCAGCACAAAACGATCTTCAATATGCTATTTCAGTATTAAAAAGACAGGAACTGCAAGGAGCCCTTATAACGAAAGCCAATACCGAAGCAAAAACAAAATGTTTGAAAGAAATTCGGGATTTTCGTATTGAAATAAACCAAGCCATAGAAAGACTAGAACAAGAGTCGATGACTCTTGTACAACAAGGGTATGTAAACAACGAGTCTGAACGTCAACAAGCCCTGCAGAAAACACATAGATTGTTGGATGATTTAGAGAGAATCAAAAGAAATATCAAAGCATCCCACAAAAAGTCGCAGCAATTTGTTGCCATTAAACTCTTTGAGATTTTGGTTAAGGAGTCCAAAGTTATTTCACGTGGACTTACTAAAAACACTAATATTGAATTTATAAGAAATATGGATATTCTTACGTGTTTAGATGGAAATAATTCGCTGGGAAATGTTGTGCGCAAAGAACCATTATACAAAGTAGTAAAGAAAGAATGTTTTAATATCCGATTAGCTGACGATTCAAAGGCCTGCGATGTATGGTCTGTCTGTATTCTTTATTCTGGGAACATACTTCTGGCTGATTACGCAAACAACAAGCTAAAACTAATTAATAGATCGACAAACAAGATCTGCGATTCTATAAAACTACCGGCTAATCCGATGTTTGTCTGTCGGATGAGTAGATCCGAAGCAGCTGCGAGTCTATCAGACGCCACAATACACTTCGTTAACGTAAAAAATCAACTCGTGTCTACGCGATCAATGAAGACGGACCATACGTGCAGAGGGCTGTCTGTCATAGGTGAAAGTATTTATATTGCTGATAATTTTAGTAGAAACGTATATGAATATTATCTAAATGGTAAATATCTAGTACGTACAATTTCAAATGACCAGAAAGGTTCTTCCATATTTTCTTCTACACGTGAAATGGCTGCGAGTGATGACGAGAAGGCTGTGCATGTTACAGATGCTGATAAGGGACTTGTCACTATTGACAGAGCAGGAAATGGTGTGTGGGAATGTTCGGTATTCGAACCAAATGATGCCTGGGGATTATGTTGTGATGGTAACGGGAACGTGTTTGTGAGTGGTTATTTATCAGAAAATGTCGTACAAATTAATGCGAATGGCGAATATCTGGGAGAAGTGATAAATTAATCGTTTGATATTGGAAATCCGCAAGGAATGTGCTTTGACAGAAGTCGTAGTGTACTAGTTGTTGCATCGGACAACGATTCTAAATTACACTTTTTCGAAATCGCCTAATTAACAGAAAGAATTATCTATTTAAAAAAAAATAAATTAAAACGCAATAATTATTAAAACGAGATATGAGTATGTCCTGTAACTAGTGTTTGCCCGATTGTCGCCGACAATCGATAATCAGTAGGAAAACTTTAACATCGGCGACAATCGAGTCGAATTTTTCAGAATCGATGTCGCTAGGTTAGGCGGATGCATTTTTTCTCTCTTTTCGGTAGTAGCTTGCCGGTAGTTTCTTTCCGTTTATTTCTGAAGGGAGGTAATCCATCAAGACAGTAATGGATGGCAACAATAACGAAGACATTTTTCCTTACCGGAATGACTACTTCCCTGGTCTGGAAGTATTTTTACTTCCGAAAAATGAAAGATGGAGCTCCAGTTAAAGAAAATTTAGACATGAGCAGAGTCATTTGCAAGCTTTGCAGGAAATCCTATGCCAATAAAGGCATGAAAATAATACCCCACCCACAATATCACGCTTGTTACGGTTATGTTACCCATGATATTTTAAAGCCAATTTCGATTTGAGTTCCGATTTTTGATACTTTTAAACTGAAAAGTAGGGTTCAGTAGGCTAAGCTCTGAAATTGTATGGCTAGTTGTTTATAATCTTAGGGCCAAGTTTTGTGACTGTCAAACAGTCTGACCTGAAATACTGTAAGAAAGTATAGTTTGTAGCATTAAACGTGTACAGAAACAGATTAACCTGTCTCATATTTAAGACAGAATGATAATAACGGACAACAGAAATTATAGCATTTTATTTTTTATTATTTCCATTTTAACGTATATTAAATCAGTATCTACTGATTTGTTTATAACAAAAACTAAAACAGCTAATGAAACAACATGTTCCGATTATCCGATTATCAATCGGCTGAGCCAAGCCGATTTTCTCCGATTATCGATTCTGAAAAATCCAGTCGATTCCGAACACTACCTGTAACAATAACAGCAGGAAAAGTGTGTTTTTTTTTCATTTTCTTCCATTTAACTTAAAATTACCTAGAAAGTAATAAAACTCTCCCTTGCTTCGTATTTTGAGTTAACAATAGATGAAAAGGGAACTTTGAAGACCCTCGAGAACTTGACTAATATGAAAATGTTGCAGGCTATATCAAGGTTAACAATGTCTTAGAATTTAGTTAAATAAACTTTACTATAACAATAGTTATAATCAATGCAAACATGAATGTCAAATTTTCCTTTTGTAGTCACTAGGAGAAACATGTTTTGCTATTGTTCTAGTAAAGTTTATTTACCTAAATTCTAAGACAGTGTTAACCTTGATATAGACAACCTTCCTGTGACTGTAGTTTAATACTATGGTGGATAATTTGGAAGTTTGGACTCCCGGCAATAAGGCTACACTCAGTGAGAGAAATTGTTTCATATTTCTAATTTTTTTAATTCCTAATTGACCTGTAACATTTATATTCCCTATAATTGATATCTGAAGTAATAAGAAGATTTATAATTATTAAATAACATGAAATTTTATGGAAATAGGAAACCACACTCCCCCCCAACTTTAAAAGTATATTGTGACAAATGATACCACCTTAAGATTAATAACTCAATTTTCCAGCCAATATAGATTTGCATATTTTAACCCCAATGATATTCTTCCTCGTTTTAACATTTTGCGTTCTCTGTGATATGAAGGATTTATATTCTCAGATCCCCTTTCAAAGTTCTATTATATTCAGTTCCGCCCATTGTTTTCATGTTGAGTGCAAATCCATTTAATTGTCTGGGGACCATACGCCGCTGTATAAAGAATGGTGTTAATCTGAAAATACCTAATTAAAGGCTTCATATTAACCGACATATGTATGCCATCGTTTGGGATGGATCAAAATTGTACTGATTACTGGTAGCTAGGCTGCGTGCGCAGTAATTTGCATTTCCGTTACTGTCAATGAACAGGTTCAATCAAACTAGGCTTCAATTTTTTAATATTTGTCGTGTTTGGTGGCTTTTAAAAATCCCTTTCTATCTTTTTAAAGTTATTGAACGGCTTCTCACACTTTAACCCATCTACAGTTTATCGTTATACTTTCCTTTTTTTGGCGTCGGTGGCAGGGGTTAAAGAGTTTATGAAGATTATAACCATGCTCTTTTCTCCTCTCTACATTTTATATGTGCCTGTTGGATGTGGTCATTCTTGATAAACATATTTTACTGTTTTTAAATAGCCGAACAATTTTTATTTTAAATTTTATAAGAATTAGGGAGCGAATCGTTCCGGTTTCAGCGTTAATTAAACATTCGCGTTATATGACTCAATGGTCTCTGGTCTCGGTTAGGTCATTGAGTACCCATCGTTTCGCTTGACAATGCTGTTAGCTACTTATTATGTTTGTGTGGTTTTTCTTTGCATGCAACATTTACGAGTTGATGTGTGGAACTTATTTATGAAGAAACTTGTACTTAATTGTTCATTTGAGAACCTTTAGGGCAAGTTTGAGTTTGGTGCATACACCAGGTTCCGAGAAAGTGCTTTAGCCTTTTCGTGCTGGAAATTCAACGCATTTGCTCTAGTCCGGGAACCTGACCTTGTTATGCATTTAATTTCTGAGTTAACCCAATTTTTGATTCAATACACGCTGGTGTGTGGTCAGGCTCCCGGACTCGAGGAAATGCATCGAATTTCCTCGAAAAGGCTAAAACACTTCCTCTGAACCTGGTGAATCGATCTGTATGACCGTCATTGGAAAGCGATATTTATGCTATATGAACATAGTAAAAAAACAGTGGAAAATGTTTTGCCACTGACCGTTCCACTGCGTTAACCCCAGGCACTCTTTTTCGTGGTATCTTATTGGAAGTGATCAATTTATAAACCCCTTCTCTCTATTTTAATTGCGTGGAGAGTTTTAGGTATTGCAATTTCTGATATGCATATTTCACTTTTTGGTGAGGATGTCTGTTAATTTGATGGCATCTAGGTTTTAAAATTGCGTAGGTCAAATATTTATGTCAACGGAAAACCTGAAGCCCCCTTTACATGAAATCATCATCAAACTTGGTCGACAGTAGTTTCTAGATGTTGTCTCTGTCATTTTTGAATTTTGGGTGTCTGAGGTCAACGACTAGGTCAAATCAAAGGACAATATAATATCAATTTTGAGGTGATATTTTATCCAATTATCTTCATTCTTTTTCAATATGTTTTTCTTGTTATATCTGTTTCAATTGTTAAAATGGTTATCTGCGCTATAACAAAACATCACTTGTTCAGAAGAAGGAAAGTTAAATTTACACAAAAATGATGCTATATTATGTCCTTTTCTAAATGTATCCACTGCATACAGACATAAAAATACACCGTCGTTAACTTCAGAACATTTTTCATTTGTTATTCAGTAATTAAGATTAAGACAAAACACTTGTTTGCAGAATAACATGTCATCCTGACAATTCTTCATTATTGCTATGGCAACTTATATCTATTGTTTAGAGAAGATTAAAAAGAGAGTAACATATCTGTTTATTTATTGTTTAATTTAAAAGAAATGTCTTTTTATTATTTCTTGAGACTTTACGGAATAAAGTTCCAATAAATACGGTCCATTTGACAGCATTTTTCAGGAGTTTCATATGAGATTAATATAAATTAAAAACAATGGATTAAACAATCAAAGGAAACCTTTTAGAAAATAATGATTTATAATGAACAATGTTATAAGATATAGCAATATACAATAGCGGTATTACCAGTTCGTAATATGTATTACGAGTATGTTTGATTTGGCTTCCAGTTAAGGAATAGTCGAATGACGGACTATATTGATAGTGTGCTATCATTTAATTTCACGGGGACAAATTTTTACCAAAAAATATTGGAGACCCGTTTTTTTTGTTGTTGGTGAGCTTGAAAACTGAGCAAAGTTTCACCAATCAGATGCCTGCGAGATGAGACTGGTCTCTATTCTTGACTTTATGATATTAAGCCCACGTAATAGAATGGATAATTTTTTTTTACTGTAGTCACATATTATCACAAAATATTAATTTGTGTCAATTTATTGTGATTTCAGACTTTTTTGTTGTTTAATGATTTCTACATAAAAATATATTAAATATTCTTGATAAAGTAGGATTATTATTTAAATATGAATAACTATAATCAGAAGTTTAGTTCACATAGCAACACATATCATCAAACTCGATTGTTTTTCCAAGAAGATTTTCTGTGAAAATGTTATTGAGTCCGTTAGCACTGATGTTGTTAGTTCTTTAGCACCAATGAAAGTAAGAGAGTAAGGCTAGCTTGAGTTTATTAAGGAAATCTTGTAGAATTGTGACATATAGAATCTAAGTTTTGGGTTAAACCGGTCCTGTGATAATAGCCTTTTGTTATGACAGTAAAATACAATATTTTTTACAATATTGTTTACATTTTTATAGATATCTTTTAAAATCAAATTTGTCTGGTTTCTGTTTTTGCTGAAAATATATAATTTCCTAACAAGTCATATAAAGTGAATTCTTATGGGTTGTGAAGATTACAAGCTTTTATAATGTCTCGGTTCAATGTCTTGTGAATTTAAAAGATTTCCTGATTTCTTGGGTACAATAAGTTTCTCAGTTTTGAATTAAAATGTCCTTTTTCCAGGTGCCCGAAATATTTTGTATGTAGATGGCTTCTTACACTACCCTCAATCCGGGGCTAGGTAGCGTGGGCAGTCATATATGCATTTCCATTACTGCCAGTAACAGGCTCAATCAAACCAAGCCTGCAATATTTTCATATTTGTCGTGTTCGGTGGTTTTCAAAGTTCCTTTTCATATTTACTTCAATATCACAGTAGCGATGTCTGTAGAAATTCTCCTTGTACTTTCAATTAGTGCTGTTATCAGTTATGTTCTTTGTAGGTCGTTGAGAACGATACTTGTGTACTTTGTTAATGGTACTTCTAAAATAAATTTTGTTTTAATTTGTCCTGTACGGTGACTTTCAAAGTTCCATCTTTATTCTAATTCTGTCTAGAACGTTCTAATTCGCAGACTAAGCATTTGTTACTTTTATGTTCTTAAACATTCTTATAATTTAAGTTAAAGTAATTTTATGTGTTTATAATTAAACTGTGTTATCTTTTAGTTTAGCTGCTTTTTAATGGTCACACAAGCTAGAGATAAGGTTTTATCTACTTCAAGAAAAGAATATCTTATTATCTTAAATATGTTTATTCACTTTTTTTCTTTTTTCACAAATTGGGAAGCATATAGAGTACGTACGAACGTCTTGTGGCATCAACTCCTCCTAAACAGGTGGATTCCTTTCAAAGTTGCACAGATGATCAAGCAGGATGTGTCGGCGATCGTAAAAAGGATTTTTCCTGCGACTAGCTTTACCAGAGTTATAGCCTTTTGTTATTACAAGTTGTGTTGCAGCAGTGGGGGGCATCAGTGTCCGAGGACACATTCTAGTTTTCATATAAAGTTATACTGAATATACAAGTACATGGAATATTTTTCAAAACTGCCTCGTATATTGTGTATTATTACATTATATAATAACACTGTTATCGAGGTTCCCATTTTCGATTTACATGATTAAATATATTATAAAACAATTAAAGGGCGGTTAGGTATGATTCCTGGATATTTATTTTGTATATGGAAACAAATTACACACTCTATTTTTATTTCCCTAGCATCACATATACACATGGCATGCCAAAGATAAAACGCACTAAACATACAATAAAAGTAAACATAGGACATATTTATAGTGCAATAAATATAATTGGTATTGTTTGCATATACTGGTAATTGAGACTGGCAGTTATGCTAGGGTGTCTATGTACATGTTATCGTCAAACTTGGTCAGAGTTCTTTTATTTTAATTATTTCTAGGTCTAGTTTAAAACGGAGAACTTTACTTGGGTAAATAGTGGTTAACGGACAAACAAAAAATGTTTGTTACAACATTTGATGTAGCTTTGATTATTATCTATCACCACACTTTATCAGGATATATGTCTTCATGACATGAAGGTCGTTTGTGAAACCCGGTCATATCTGGTCAAAGACTAAACCATTTTTTTCTATTCAAAATTAAATTGTCACAATACAAGAGGTCATAAAATATACTTATTCTAATCAAACTTAGTCACAAGAGCTTTATACAGTAGTCATTATTTATGAAAAAGAAAAGTCTATGGTTACATAAAAAGACAGGAAATTAGCTGCGCTTTAACGTGATACCAACAACAATTAAATATATAGAAACCAGGCCTGAAGGTTATAAAACTGAGATTGGAAACCAGTCTCGAATCTCAAACATCTGGTTGGCTGAAATGGCGACTGGTCGCCATTTTAGCCAATCAGATGCTTGAGATTTGAGACTGGTTTCCATGCTTAGTATTATTACCTTGGGCACTGGTGACATATTCGTGTCGATATTGACGTTAATCAAATAATGTCTAATACTTCTACCCATTTTCAGTGTAAAATGTCGAAACCACTGGACCAACATTTCTGTTCAATCTTAAGAAGCACAGATAGAGCTAACTCTGTTTACAGAAAACTTACTAAACGAAATGGTCAAACGAAAAGTCTAACCTTTTAGTCGCTTGTTACCGGGTGTGTCGCCATTTTGAAACAACATGACAGTCAATATTAATTACATGACATATTTTCATGACAGAGCTTGATGTATGTATCTTTCGTCATGGCACTGTCATTGATAAAAAAGAAAAAGATCTATTTAACTTCAAAATGCTGTTCAACAAATTTTGCCCAAATAAATATTATTAATGTATCTCTTTATACATTATTTGTTTGGGCAAAGTGTTATTGATGAACTGCATTTTGCCCTTAGAGAGAATTTTATTTTTTATATTTTTATTCCATGACAGTGCAATGACAAAAAGTGCAATGCCTCAAGCCACAAGCATTATACCATTCGTCTGCATTAATGCACATACCACCAGGTTAGGCTGTTTGTCTATATCAGATAAAGCCAGCGATTTATGAGGAATGTTTTTAAACTTTATAAATATACAACTCAAATTTAATAAGGATCCCTTTCCAATGTGAAAAAAAACAACGTTCCCATGGTTTGTGTTGTTACATTGAAAGTTCCAAACACACATACAGAAAACCGAGCGGGATACTGAAGCAACAGTGTGTCGGCTGTAAAAGTCTCCCTGTACATTCAAACAGTGCTGTCATCAATTACACCCTTAGAAGGCCGTTGAACACGATACATACCGGAATATATCCGTGAAAAATTGATTTGCGCTCATCCCGGAGCTAGACGGACAGTAACTATAAATCGGATAACCCGGTGAGGTAGTTTTTGCAGTATGTTCGTAATTATATTAGGAAATTGACGGATGCCAGCACATAAGAATGACGACAGTACCAGGCCGTTATCGTTACGACTATAGATATGCCACCGTCCAGTTCCGTGCCGTCATCATGACGTCTCTAGTTGTAACTCTAACAGAGTACCGTGCCTGATATCATGACGACTATATAGCTGCGTCAGACGCCAAGTACCAGGCTGTTATCGTGACGGCTATAGATATGCGACTGCCCAGTTCCGTGCCGTTATCATGACGTCTCTAGTTGTGACTATCACAGAGTGCCGTGCCTGATATCAAGACGACTATAGCTGCGTCAGACGCCGAGTACCAGACCGTTACCATGGCGATTGTAGCCGTGACGACCACGGCGTGCCGCACCGTAATCATGCCGAACAATTGTATTTTTTTTTATTTTGAAAGCGTTTCCTTTTAAAAATTACTTGTAGTTTTTGTTTGTTCAAAATGTAATATGGTAGTTTTTAAACTGTTCATTTATTACTGAAGTTTATTTCTGTTAGAACTCATTTGATCTGTTTTTGTTCAGGGTAAGCTTTCTTCGGTCATTATGAGACAAATATTATGAAAATATGCGCAACTTATTCGATGACTGAACACCACAGGCGAAAAAAAACGAGGGCATGTTGTGCTGTTCGTCCGTCGATCATCATGTTGTAATGTACGCAAAGGATTAGATTGAATGAAGTGGGTCTATTTACTGCATGAAATGTTAAGTTTAAATCCATATTAAACGCAACTTAAATGCATCTTTTTCGAAGATTAATCGCCTTTCTTTATTTTCAATTCTTACTTTGTTTTATCGGTGAAGTGAAATATTCATTATTAAGATACAGAAACCATTCGCTACTCTCGTAACGTTAACATATTCCTGCAAACTTTAATATGCCGAACAAATCATAGGAGATTAGAAACCAGTCTCCAATCCCAAGCAGCTGATTGGTTAAAACTGATCCAGTATCCTCAACTGACCAATCAGAAAGTAGAGTTCCATATGCTGATCGCCATCTAATCGAGTTATAAATAGATCAAAAGTATACAATTCCAGCTTGTCCAATATTATATATTGTTATTTTATTTTATTCAAGGTTCAGATAAATATGTCTTCCAAATAAACCGCTCAGTAACAAACGCAACTTGTGAACTTATCACCATCATGGTAAATAACTCATTCACAGGATCTGCTGTAGCAGTTTATGTATATTTTTACTTCCGTTTTTTGTTATCCAATCTTTTCTTATCATCTATTGTTTTAATTCATGGTTGCGAACATCGATGGACGGATGTTCGTGAAGTTGGCAGCCTGGAAGCGTGAAGTTTGCAGCCGCACGAGAGCGTGAAGAGCAGTCCGTCAACCTGACAATGTGAAGTTAGCAGCATAACAGCCTGGCAGCGTGAAGTTAGCAGCCTGTCAACATGACAACGTTAAGTTAGCAGCGTGAAGTTTAAGGCTCGATGAATATGATGTTAGAACGTGATCTTTAAACTGACATATCATTAAAAACGATTATTTTATATATGTTTAATGCTTTTAAAATTTTGTGAAAATTACTAAAAAACTTAAATTTTCTATCTATACAATTGATATAATGTGTATAATTTCATGACAATAATGTCACGTGAGGTCATTTTATTTAAAAAATCTCAGAAATCGGGATTTTTTAATTATTTTTGGAAGCGTTATTTTAGTTGCCAGATCATATCAATCATATATGTTAAAGGAGATAAGATGTGAGATAAAAAGTGAAAATGATGACAACAGCAGTGAATCATCACAGAGACTACAGTAATCATGAAAGATAAGTAGATTGTTTCAACATACGTTCAGCATTGATGGGGTGAACATTCTCCGACGTTTCTTGAAATTACTTCCAGGGGTTTAAACACACACAAGCAAGGACGGACGCACGCACGATGACCATTCTTATATCTAACTACCGCTATGCGGCGTGGGAAAATAAGACATGTATTGCATATAAATGGAATATGATACGTAAGTACGTATTTCCTCGTTATTCCATTTACAGTCCAGCCTTTGTTAAAGACAACCTTTAAACAAAGACAACCAGTGGATTAAAACCGAATCTTATTTGTCCAACTGGCTGATTTAAAGAACATCTTTTTAACATGTGAACAAAAACCACCTCCGTTAGAAGATCACTTTTGGGGTTTACCCTGTGTGGTCTTTGAAGACAGGGTTGACTGTATTTATATAATAGGTTTTATGTTGTCTAATGCTAAAACTCGTAAGTTTCTGAGGAAGGGTGATAATTGTTTCGCATATCGGTCACTGCCCGATATTGGTTGCTCGGTGTTAAATTTACCGTAAAATCCCAGACGTTTCTCAGATTTGCATTTGGCCTAATGGTGAAAATGAATGTAGACACAAATATAATAAATAAATTTAAAAAATCAAGCTCCTGTAGCTTTGGGATTTTTTAGATCTGCAGACATATAAAAAAACCTGTTTCAAATATTTAGGAACAAATTAAAATTGTTAATATATATAAAAGTTTATTTTTCAACATATTAAAAAAATTGACCCCAAAACAAGAAAATATAATTTGAATACATTAACCCTTTACTGCATATATACGGGTTTTATCGCATGTGCCAACAGTGTACATGTAGATCCAGATAAGCTGGTACATCCGTGCCATCTGATCTAGATCTATACTGGTCGTGTCTTTGTCAGAAATAACCTAATGAATCTAAAGCGAACAGCGTAGATCCTGATCGGACGGCAGGGATGTGCCAGCTGATCTGGATCTACACTATTTGCCCGTGGTATAACAGCCATATCCCATGGAGTAAAGGGTTAATAAGTTATTATTTATGGGGAAATATTTTGGTCAGGCTTCATGTTTGTAAAAGATCCTCAAATTGAATCCTCATGTTAACATGTCTTATGACAGTCTGCTAATTGTGCTGGTGTTCGTTGTTAGAAGAGGCTGAATTCATCATTTCCTAATACAGACCTGTCCGTAGCATGACCATAATGCCGTAATTGTTTACTTATTCGTAGACATTTAGTTTTCATTAAAGATTGAATCCATATTTGATGGTGTTCATTTGGGTATGGAAAACATTTGGGTTGTTTAACGTGTGTGAAGCCCGAACTATTATTAGGCCTTATCGATATTTTTCCATCTTATAGCATGTGACAAAGATTTATGAGAATTATGATCTGAGAGACATACTTAAAGAAGTAGAGTGAGATTAAGGAACAGGAAATACTGTGGTATCATTTAATTTCGCCGGGATCAAATTTCGCGCATAAAACAAAGGCTAAATGACATTTTCGCGCGGGCATAAATACGTGCAGTTGTATTATTCTCTTAAAAGGTGATATTGATGGTTTGATCTCGGTGGGGTTTGATTTCGCACACTTTCAAATGGAGAAAAATGCGACAATTACCCTCGCGAAATATAATGATATAGTAAGGTGCACTTCAACCTGTACAAGAATTGCTTAAACAATTAGATGAAAGCTTTCCGCAACTACGACAAACTCAGCGATGTTTGCATGGGCCTCTAAAATTGAAACAAAAATTAGAACAACGACGTATATAAATCTCAGATATATTCAGAACTGTATATAGTATAACTTAAATTCCACCAGACTACAATTCCATGTCTAGTGCACATTATACCCATTTCGTTTTACTTCAGGACTACTGCCTGTTTCGGTCATGACGTGTGTTAGATAAAAGCTTGATTTTGTGTGGCTAATGTATTTATTGCATCAAGAACAAGGGCCTCACCCCACCTCACTTCCCCCTTATAATTTGAACGACGCACCTAAAAAAATTTAAACTATTTAAATGGGATACTTAGAGGTCCTCCTTTTCTTTCTTGTTGATTCGCGTCCCGCCACCTACAAATGCCAGATTTTACTGCTGGCGACATACCCCAGGCATTGTTCAAGAACCTAGGTAGAACCACAGACTTCCAGTTACAGCAGAACCTCCCCTTCCCCCCCACCACTCCCACCCCCGCAACATATCCGTCTCTTATGATAACAAGGAACCCCAAAATGTTGGCGTAAAATGACTTCTATCTACCAGCCAAGAGTTCCGAAATGTTAAACATGTTTTGTATGGGGTAGAGAAGAGATCAGTTACTCGATTAACACATGGAAAGGCGAATACATGTATGCGAAGATGTTAAAAACAGTTGACCCTCTGTCGACTTTTTCAGCACACTTCGTAGATTTTACCGAATGATAGAGAAAACGATAGAAATGTGGACGAAATCGATTAGTGAGCATAATTATAGCTGATTCCTAGAAGATCATCCCTTCCTTGGTTGTTTTCTCTGAAAATATTTATAAGTATATTAAAACAACGATTTTCTCACAAATATACAAAATACTCACCGGAAATTCCGGGATCCGACGGGACTGCCGTGTTCGCAAGGTAACGATTAGGCACGGTGGTAATGTGAAAGCCATCGATAGGCATAGTTTATTGTTAATATTATTGCATTATTTTGTGACAATAACGCTGATAGGATTTAGTGATTTTCCAATGGTCAGTTGTGCTAAAAGACTGAGCTTGAGGATCGGAACCGGAAAATACGCGTGACGTCATAAAAATCAACCAATCATTGAGCACACTGAACAACCCGTGACGCCGCCGTCACAAACTTACCAATAAGCAAGAGTAAAACGCTCACGTGACTGCGGATGTTGCATAGAATCATCAGTAGCATGACGTCCATGCAACTATGACTGAGGTATGTTTTTGTTGTGATGAAATTTAATATCATTTGTTTCATATCATCAGCTGTTTCGGTCATTGTTTTCTAGGAATAACTCAGTGTTTGTCAGTGAAATAGTTATGATTGGGACAAGTGTGAGGTTGGTGCACCCTAGAACCTGGTTTAAACCCCCAGTGGCAATTTGATTTGCCACTGACCGTTCCAAGGCGGTAACCCCTCGGGTTCTCATTTTTGTTAATTGTTTGTGGTATCTTTTTTGAAACTGATCATTTTATTAACCATGCTATCTCTCCCTCTTCTTCTTGACTGTGTGGGGAAGCTGTTTTTTTTTAATGTGGCAATTCCTGTTATGCAGTTTAAGGATGATGAAGCTTTACGGAAAACACGGTTAAATATTTTGAACATGTAAATTGTTCCAGCTAGAACACCTTTTCCCAGCGAACGATGATGTTTTTTTTTGTGCAAACTTGTCATTTCGACTTAATTTTGTTCTTTGGTTGTTTTTAGAAATTATTTCTTTGTTGCGTGTAAATCGACTACCGGCGGCAGGTGGCTGCTTTACAGATTTCAAATGGTTTTATGCCTCTTTAAACGATTTATGTTAGTTTTTCCACGAGGTTATTCATACAGATTCTCCGGATATACGACCAGGCTATTTTCTTAGCACATATTATTACTTAAAACAGTTGCATGATTAAACGATAATTTGCGTTAATCGTCAACAAGTGTGGACTTCAAAAGACATTGTACATGTCGGCTAAAAACGTCAAGTTCATTGAACATGAAATTAAAATAATTGGATAGTCTAATCAGCTTATCATATCCAAAGGTGTGATAATCCAGTTATACCAGTGATGGGATTAATAATTATTGAATGTGATAATACCACCCGAACAGACTTTTTGTTTTGTGTAATATCTATTATTTCTGTGTAATATTTCCTATTGAAATAACCTTAAAATAGTTCAATAAAGATTGTTGATTTTTCTAAGATCGAAAAAGACTTTTGCAGATATTGTAAGAAATAAAGAAAAGGGGATTTTGCCGTGTTTATGTTTTTTTCGACTGAAATTTGATATGAGAACGGTCAAACTCGAATTGGACTTTTATAACCTTATAACTAAAAGAATTTTAAATAAAAACAGTATTTTAACATTACTTGTAGGGTTACCTTTAAGATGAAAAATATTCTTGAAGATAATATTGCGAAATAAAGAAATTATGTCGTAGGGCCGTGTTTTCCATTGCCGAGTTAATTTTGATCGAAATACGGCCCATTTTTTAGACAAAATTTTATTAAATTGTAATTGAAATATTTTTAATATAATGCTACTAATATAGCCACGAGAGTTTCTTTTAAGATAAAAAAAAGAATTTTGAAGATATCTTGAGAAATGAAAAGTTAATGGGTTGGACCGGATTTGACATAATTTTGACTAGAAAACGGTCGTATTTTGAGACGGACTTTTATATTTTTCTAATTATAAGCATTTCCATATAACTAGGAGGATTCTCTTTAAGATGCCAAATAATTTTGAAGATATATTACAAAAAAAGGAATTGGGGTAGGGCCGTGTTTTCCGTGTCCGACATAATTTTAATCTAAAGACATCTTTGAGACAAAATTTTATTAACTTCTCATTGAATATTTTAAATATAAAATGCTTCTAATATAGCCAGGAGGGTTCCCTTTAAGGTGCAACAAGAATTTTGAAGATAGCTTAAAACACAAAAAATTTAAGTGTTTTCTTTTTAGGGCCGTACATTATTTTACGGCCGGGTCGTGGTTTAAACTCGTCCCTGAATTACGTCCCTTATAAAACTCTTCAATGTTTTTAAAAGCGCGAAGAAGAGCAGAAGTAAAGTATTTTACGGCTTTTATAGCTTAAATGTGGTAAGATAGATTGCAGACTCGCATATCTAGTGTGCAGAATTGTTATTTGAAATGTCGATATCATTTAGTTCCTGGTCAAGTCACCTGGATCGATGATTCTTGTTTAAGGATTTTGGGCTAGCCGAACCATCCGAAATGGTGTACACAAATTTGTTGACATGATCAAATGCACCAGCGTAACTAAGACGTCTCCATAAAATGAGGGACAATTTCTGCATGCTGTTTATTATTAAATTGGTTGAATATAGATGTCATTGTAAAATAACAATTCTTACCATAATTTCCCAGGCATTTTTTATGCATACAACGGGTCCGACTATCGGACCCATTCCCAATGCCAATTTTGACTTTTTTCCCAAATTTCCAAAAAAAAATCCAAATTTAAAGTTGAAAATTCGATGCCGAACAGTTCGCATAATCCTGGTACCTGGTGCTAGAGTCTATATAGCACGTTTTGTGAAGGTACAGGACAGGATTTATCAGTCGCTTTCCCTGATTCTTTCCGTTTTAGGTTATACACTACTATTTCAATTTCCAAAGACTTCCATTATAACCTTTCATCAATTTCTGAATTTACTATTGGGTCAAGCCCTTAAAATCATACAATTCTCAAGAGAACCAACCTAGACACACCATAAAATACCAATTCCACCATTACATTCTGTCAAAAATGATAGGTATTTTTAAAGTTGAATTTCACTTTTTTTTTCATTATCAATTTCATATTATTTGTATTCAAATTACTACAAAATCATTATATTTTCTCAAAATAATTTTCTTTTTAAAATATTTATTTTCATTTTCTACCAATCAGGCTTGACTTCCTGTAACTAGTCCGCAAATTCCCTGCACAAAATTATTTAGAGGCCTGATCACCAATATTTAGTGGTATATAACCTTTCCGGTAGAAAAAAAACTTCGCGAAATTGCAAATATTATTCAAAGAAAATGAGGAAATTAGACGCCAAGGGTTCTAAATCTTTAGAATGTTAAGGTTGATACCAAGTATAACACAGGGATCGGCCTAGAGGTCGACATGGGAGACTTCTTAGCCCTCGAGCACCAAACTTCGCCTTAATTGTGCATCAAAGCGAAAATCAAGTCGCCGACATTTTCCGAAAATCGGCAGTACAATGACCTTAAATCATCCCTTCATACCTGCTGTTTACACCTCTTCTCCTTACCAAACCGATTTCAATTATCCTTAATTGATAATTGACGAGTATATCCTGTCATAAAACACTCTCACAGATCAGTGTCACTATCTTGGTAATTAACACCCCGGATTAGCAGCGCTTGATCGCCTCGGGCAGAAAGCCTTTGACAGTTTGTCAAACATGACAGTGTATTGCAGGGGGAGTTAACAGGATCAAGTTAAATGCCATAACAGTCATTATGTTGTTACTTTAAGTCAGGGGTTTGCCTCTCGCAAAACAAAAAAGCCAGAAGTACAGAAATGAATCATTAAAACTCGTAAAAAATCGGCAAAAATATAAGCGCAACTAAATAAAGGGAGGTAATAAAAAAATAAACAGCATCAAGCTATTTAACAAAGGGACAAACTTACTTAAGTGGTGAAGTGAAAATTTCTAAAAATGTCAACAAAGCAGTTGTTCAAAAGCATTTTTTTAATATTTACTTTATGAAGGCCAACTTAAAATATTTTCTAAATATGTTTTATATATTTTTATTTAATGCCGGCAAAATTATACATGTAAGCGCAACTAAGTAAAGGGAGGTAATAAAAACCCAACAGCATCGAGCCATTTAACAAAGGGACAAACTTAGTGAAGTGTTTAGTAATAATCTTACAAAACATCAACAAAGCAATTGTTCTCAGGCCTTCTTTAAATTTTTTTCTTTATGAAGGCCAACCAAAAATATTTTCTAAATATGTTTAATATATGTATTTAATGATCACCCATAGCTCTTTGAATTAATATTACAATGTACATAATAATGCTATAGCTCAGCAACTTCAGAAACGTTGATGAATAAGCTGAGCAGTTGTCTGTTAAATGCAAAAAGTTAGAAGTAATGCTGTTTTCATGTTACATATTCTACTTTAGAAATTCATTTGCTTACAAAGAAAATGTGAACAAATTGACGTTCATGTTTTTTTATGCAACTTAAAAAAGTCTCCCTATTCTCTGCTCACTTCTCCCTAATTCTCCATCAGGGAGAAGTCACTTCTCCCTAAAATTTTGTTCTAGGCCGATCCCTGAAAACACTGTCAACATCAATTGATATCGGCCTTAGCGATACAGCTGCTAAGAAGTCTTTGTTAGGTGGCCAGAACGAAAGTGAAAGTGCAGGATTGTCATGTTTGGTTATAAACGATTTCTGAATCTGAAACGCAGATGGACAATAGAGTGATTTGTTAAAACCGTGTGATGTGTTCAGAAATGCAATTTTATGTCAAAGTTCAGGTTAGCTTATGTCTTGGGACAGATTATGGTCATTCAGGTTTTGTAGGATTCCTTATTATTATGGCATTCCAGGGGATTTGGTTCAAAATTCCGGGGGATTCCGATATAATGCCAGGGGATTTTTTAACGCGGCTAATCAAGCAGAATTTACTAGAAACTAAAATTAAGATGCAATATTAAATACAATTATTTATTCTCATTTATTTAAACAATTTTTTTTTTTTTTTGTAACAGGGTGTCGGCACATAATAAAACTATATAAAACAAACACTATATGAACAGTCTGACAAACTCCGATGTGCATAGCACAGACTAACATCAGTTAGAACAATTATATAAGTAACTGACATGGACTTGGATGTTATTCTCTTGCTGCAGATGCTGAGTTCGAACGCTCTGCCTCAACATATGGTCTCTGCAGTCAAACCAGACCAGGAGTCAGTCTGGATCTTTCTAAGTATGCTGCAGCATAATTTTGCTACCAATTTATTATTTATGGTTTCATACATTTGACGCAAATTTCCCAATTTTGGAAAGGGTCTTTTTCCAAAAATAGCCATAAAAAGGCCTGATTCCACGATGACTGCAAAGTGGGCACAAGGGCGGATCCAGAGGGGAGTCAGTGCGGTTGCTCAAACCCCCAGTTGAATTGAAATTGGCAGCAATATTTTATTTTCACATTGATTTATTAAATTTTAGGCTAGAAAGTTTAAAATTATCATGTAAATACCCTAAGACTGCCTTGATGATTAGCATAACAACACTATAGCAGTGATGGGCGATAACGTCATCAACACGTGGTTTGCGCACCACGTGGTACACAAAAAGCCAAAGGTAGTACAAGCAACTTTTAACAATAAAGGCAGATAGTATACAAGTATACGCTGTAAATGGTCAGAAGGCTAAACTTACAATAAAAGAACATTCGCTGTATTTATGAAATAAATGTATATATAGTAAATGCTGTAATAGATATTCTTGATTAAATAAATAAAATGTTGAAATAGAGCGAATTCTGGTATTCCAAAGAAGTAATTTTACTTTTGGTCCCATACATAATCAAAGCTTTCTAACCATTAACTCCGTGGGAAACCGCTTATGTACTACGTGTAACCAGTGTAGATCAAGATCATTCTGCACATCAGAGCAGTCTGATCAGGATCTAGACTGTTTTCTACTTGTCATAAATAACCTGATGCCCGTGATAACATATCAAAAGCACTATTGAAGTCCCTAATCTGATGTTCTGGTTGATGCGGATCTAAACGAGTTGCACAAGGGATGAAAGCCGTATCCACCGAGTGAAGCGATAAATTGCGGCATAATTGCAAATAAAAGAGCTCTGAGACAGGCATTACGAACCACAGTTCATATGGATTTTAAGCTTGGTGTCTAAAAAGGTTTATAACAGCATATATATATATGCGTCTACAATGGTGATTATGTCACAGAACAATATCATGGGTTCAAATGCACATGTTGTGTACAATAAGCCTGGAATTTTGGCGATGAAGTATTTATTTTCTTAAATTTCCAACCAGGGGTTTTCCTGGCCATTATGGGAAAAGGTCCCTGGTCAGAATTGGGAAAATTTTAGCGCGTGAAACGTCTCAATTGGGAATTTTTATCGACAAAATTAATAGTTTTGGGAATTTTGAAATCATTGTATTATGCATTTCCCCCCTTTTTTAAAACTTTTACAAGGAAAGATCAGTTAACTTTTTATTCACTCTGGGTGGTTTAGTGTTTAAAACCTATATAGAGGCCTTTTTTTCCAGAAAAAAACTCAAGGTATGGAATAATTTTAATTTGTTGAAGTCAACAAATGACTATTTTTTTTTGTTTTCTGTGCTTGAACGCATCGCATAGTTCCTCCAGGGTGGCATCATCTAAGGAGGCCTGGCCCTCAATGCATACACTGCAACTCCATTATATCGCGGACATTGGGGTCCAAGCCCACCAACCGCTATATAAACGGAGCGCGATATAAGTAAATAATCGCGCTTAAACAATGAGAATTTATTTGTTTCTGCTGTCAGATGCATGTATATCGCAGTGTTGCGTAATTAACACGCCGTGAAATCTACGGGTAAATCAGAGTACGTTCCGTGCTGGACAAATGTTTTAAAACAACTGTATTATTTATTAAGATTTATTTTTAATTAAAAGAAATTAATTAATGATCAAACAAATGATAGTGTCTCTAGCTGGGAGCGAACCCGCACCGTCACGGCGACAGCGCCTAGCCATCCAATTCCTGCGACGCAACCAACTGAGCTAACCGGGACAACGCCAAAAAACGTTGATCGGATAGCCCTGATATACGTAACAATCACTGCATGACATCGGTAACGGGTTAATTTACTGATAACAGTACTGACTAAATGTACGGGGAGACTTTTTACGGCCACCACACTGCACAAATAGCGCTACTGTGAATTTCAAATGATAGTGTCTCTAGCTGGGAGCGAACCCGCACCGTCACGGCGACAGCGCCTAGCCATCCAATTCCTGCGACGCAACCAACTGAGCTAACCGGGACAACGCCAAAAAACGTTGATCGGATAGCCCTGATATACGTAACAATCACTGCATGACATCGGTAACGGGTTAAGATCGCCATCATCAAATTCCAACGGTGCCGTATTATTGTGTTCGGTACTTTCAACTGATCGACGATCTTTTAGTCGGTCATGGTCGGCGATGTTAGTTCGTCGTCGTCCGTCGTTTACCAGCTTGATATGTCAATGAGCAGGTAATGTCAAAACAACAAACTGTTTTGACGTTTCCTGCTCATGTCTATTATGGTTAGCAACTTGCATTTATTGTCGCTAATTTGCGGTTTGTCTCGTGAACGAAATTCTGCCAGTACCGTTATCGGCTTGGTGTTTTTCGCATTGTTCGTCACAAAGGGGGTTTCATGTCAAATCAGAAGCAACATAATTGTTAAAAAAAACACCTTTCATTTATTTTCATACGTTTGATGTTAAATTGTATCCGTTTGTGAACGTGTACATCGCCTCTTAAATCCCTGCACACAAAATGTAATAAACAGCCGTCGCCGATAATGACGTAATACGACGCGAAAAAAGCGTGCGTTTAATGAATTTGTCGCCAACATTGATTGAATAATTTTGATCTTTTTTACCACCACCAAGAATGAACAAACATATACATTGTAAATGTACAAAAAATTGGAATCCACGGACCAAGTGCGATATATTGGATATCTTATGTTTTGAAAATTATTTGTGGATTCAATTGGGAAAAATGGAAGAAATTTCGGATTGGGATAGGGTCCGTTTGCTTTGGGAAAGGGTCCGTTTTCCGGACCCTAAGAAAGGCTAGGAAAACCCCTGCCAACAGTTCTCATAATCTTTAGGAAGTCTACATCCCTCTATGAACTGATAATACAGCATCTCTCTCAATGCAGTGAGATAGAAAATAGACCGGCTTTAATAAACATTTGGTAGTTGCATGAAAAAATATAAAAAAAGACAAGCGAACTTATTATCAGACTAGTAGCTAGTGTACAATAAACAGCAAGCGGTGGGATATGTTTATAAATTGATGAAAAGAAAACTTTGAAAGCCGCAAAACACAACATATATCAAAATATTGCAGTCTCGGGTTGATTGAGCCTGTTAATGGGCAGTAATGGGAATACATATTACTGTCCACGCTGCTTAGCCCTGGGTGCTTAAAATGTCTTTAAATAATATAACATCTGATTATGATGTATACTTAAAATGTAAAGCTCTGTCTTATAAATTATTAGATATTGTCATTTTCATAAATCCAATTTACTTCTTGCATATGCGGTCGATCAGCATATCTATATACTGTCATTATTATATTGTCCATACCAACAATGCCGAATTGTTCTTTTTCTGAATCTGATTTTTTCTTGAAAACTTTCTTTGTTTTTTGTCATTGTGTATGCACTGCTGATGGTAGTACAGCATCGATTGTTTGTACTACCTTTCTCAACGGCTTATCAGTCGGTGCTTTTTTTAGAAACTAATCTTATCTGACGATCACTGCTATTGGATAACTCTTACTTGATTATCTCCCTTCAAGGTATTTAACTTGTCTAACTAATTTCTCCTGTACCCTTGGACACAAGTTAAACTTCCATGGGTGGTTAACCTTGATGTGTACTAGTGTATAAAGGTGAGGTTATTCCATTTGGGTTAACTGAACTTTTTTAATTATTTCCCTACTCTGAAAGAGGAGTGGTGTGTAGGTTTGCCCTTATACATCCTTTTGTTTATTATTGTCTTCTGTCTGTTTACAATTTGTGTTACGCATATCTCCAAAATTTTATATGTATTATAGAGAAAGTCATGAAAACTTACAGGAATGTTTATCGGCATGTACAGGTGTGCATTAAGAGTTTTAACTCAAAGCTGAAACATTTTTGAGTTATCTTTCTTTAAATGTGTTTTAGCATTCCATATATATGAGATTGTGTGACATGAAAACGGTGTAGATCCAGATCAGACTGTACAAAATACACTTATTGCCCATGTGATTGACAGCGTATACATTTCTAATTAATTTCAGTGAATTATAATGATATTTGTATTTTTCAGGTGTGTTTGAATGTTGCAGCATCAGTTCTATGGTTGTTGACCAGTTTTGAGCCACCAGGTGTATGTTCTGTACAGAAGGATTATGGATATGATGGAAACTGTATTATTCAGTATGTAGTTAACCCTTTACTCCATATATTCGCATTTTTACGCATGTGCGACTGGTGTAGATCGAGATCAGCTCGCACATTTGTGCTGTCTGACCAGAATCAGCACTGGTCGCATTTTGGTTAGAACATATTAAATGAATCAAAAAGCAAACAGTGTAGATCCTGATCAGACGGCACAGATGTGCCAGCTGATCTGGATCTACACTGTTCACTCACACAATGAAGGTGATTCTATGGGGGAAATGGTTGAATAAATTTATGTTTGATTTATTGCATGGAAGGAAGGTACTTAGTATATTTATTACTTTTAGTTTATTTACCTCATGGAATATGGCTTTTATCAGATCCCATGGATGACCAGTGACCAGAACAGCCAGCTCATAATGCCTACTGATCTGGATCTACACTGTTTGGCTTTAAATGTATTAAGTAATTTCTTACCAATGAGCGAACAGTGTTGATCCACAGATATGACTGCTGATCTGGATCTACACTAATTGCCCATGTGATAAAATGTGTATTCATGAAGTAAAAGGTGAAGAAGTTCTTATTTTTACCAAAGAGTAGTTTTGTATACCTGCAGAGATTCTCTAGGGAAGAAATCTAGCATGTGTACAGCAAAATGAGCATTATTTTCTTCGGGCTAGTTAAGGATGCTAGAAGGACATGTTCAAGACACATGATAGCTGTAGTTAGTATAAGCTGACAATAGCAATTTTCTAAGTGGTTTAATCTGTTTTATTTTATGCTTCAAAAAAAGAGTTGGTAGAATTCTTCAAATTTTCAGGCTCGAAATGAGATGACTATGTTACGAAGGTCGTGTTTTGAAGATGACAGAATGTCCCACTGGCTATGTTGATACTGGTATGAAATACAGAAAAAAGCTGAACTGGTAAGATGTTTTAATGCAATGATCGATGCTGCAGACAAGAAATCAAACAAGATTGTTTAAAATCTTATTCTGGATAATTAAAGAAGTCTGTAAAACCTGTCACTTTGATCAGCGCAAAACTGACCCCTCTTTAGTCTAAAGGTACACAATTTCTCTTATCCAGGTTGGTTAACCCGTCCTTGATACTATTAAATATTTTGTCAGAAGTGCACAATACTCACATGTTGTTTATATAACATATTCCATTTGAAACCGGACGTATTATCTGAAATCCTGCGACTGGCATGTTCCTGTTTTACAAGTTTTCTGCTTTCTAACTTAAGTAAAGCTTATGCAATCTTCATCAAACATGGTCAGCATGATAGTGGTCATGTAATAAATGTATCCTCCTTTAGTTTGATTATTAGCCAAATTTCTCCTGGGAGAAGAGTTACGGTCCTTTATGGCATATAATTGAACAAATTAGCACTTTACTCTCTTTAAAACCTTTATAACCAATTTTAACCAAACTTGGACAAAGTGCTTAATATATGTTGTTAAATTTAATAAACAGCTGGATTGCTCTTCTGGCTCTTGAGTTATGAAAATAACCGCAAATATTTTACAGCTACCGGTATTTTTGGAAAACCATCTACAATCACTAAAACTTAATCGGAATGTTTATATGTAGTCAGTACTGTTATCAGTAAGTAATCAGTTACCAATGTCATGTAGTGATGACCACGTTTATCACAATTAGCCACACAGCCTTTTTGGTGGTTGTCCTAGCTAGCTCAGTTGGTAGTGTGCACAGTTACATTTGTAGGTGCTTTCAGCGTAAGGTATGGGTTCAATTCTTACTATGGGCAATAACATTTATTGGCATTAGATCTTGTCTATGTTTGGGAACCAGCAAGATTGCACCACTCCTCTCCAATCTTCAACCCCACCACTACATCATTCTGGAGTTATGGCCCTTTAATTGTCTTAACCTAACTAAATTGGCTCTGTCCACTCCCTGACGATTGTATTTCTTTGCAGTTTTGGCACTCTTGTACAAAACCATGGCGGCAGAGAGCACCAGTTACAGACCTGTTTGTGAATCACAGCTTCAAACTGAGTTGTTGAAGGTAAGATAGTCAGTGCTCAGCTGTTTTCAGATAATAGCCACACAGTTTTTAGCTCGACTATTCGAAGAATATGTCGAGCTATTCTACTCACTCTGGCGTCGGCGTCAGCGTCGGCGTCCCGCTTTGGTTAAAGTTTGCGTGCAACCTACCTATATCTTAAAAAAAATACTATAGCTAAAGCTTTGAAACTTGGCACACTTGTTCATCATCATGTCCCGAGTGTGTATGCCAAGAACCATAACTCTAACTTTCATTTTGATCAAATTATGGCCCTTTTTCGACTTAGAATTTCAGGTTAAAGATTGCGTGCAAGCTACTGTACAAACTCATAACTTCAATACTACTAATACTACAGCTTTGAAACTTGGCACACTTATTCATCATCATGTCCCGAGTGTGTATGCCAAGAACCATAGCTCTAACTTTCATTTTGATCAAATTATGGCCCTTTTTCGACTTAGAATTTAAGGTTAAAGTTTGCGTGCAAGTTAGTGTACAAACCCATAACTTCCATACTACTTATACTACAGCTTTGAAACTTTCAGCACTTGTTCATTATCATATCCCGAGTGGGTATACCAAGAACCATATTTCTAACTTCCATTTTGTTCAAATTATGGCCCTTTTTCGACTTAGAATTTTAGGATAAAGTTTGCGTGCAAGCTAGTTTCTTTAATACTTCTTGTACTATAGCTTGAAACTTTCAACACTTGTTTACCATCATGACCCTGACTATGTATGCCAAGAACCATAACTCTTTCTTTAATTTTTTATCAAATTATGGCCCTTTTTCAACTTAGAATTTCTGGTTAATGTTTGCGTGCAAGCTAGTTACTTTTATACTTCTTGTACTATAGCTTTGAAAGTTGTTCACTATCATGACCCTGACTATGTATGCCAAGAACCATAACTCTTTCTTTGATTTTTATCAAATTATTGCCCTTTTTAGACTTAGAAATGAAGGTTAAAGTTTGCGTGCAAGCTTGTGAAACCTCATAACTTTCATTCCATAACTTTCATTCTATTAAAACGACAACTTTAAAACTTTGTATACCTTTATTTTATCATACATCAGGTTGATGTTCAAAGGCCCATAACTCATCCTTGCTTTTTTATTTAATTGTTGCCCTTTTTCGCTTTGAAATTAGAATTAAGACATTTATGGTTAAAGTTTCAATGTTAGTGTTTTTCATAGGTAATGCTATAGAAAAGGTTTAAAACAGATGTACTTAACATACTTTGGTTGAAAGTGTTGAGTGGTTACTATACGATACTGTACTGTACTGTACTGTACTGTACTGTACTGTACTGTACTGTACTGCACTGCACTGCACTGCACTGCACTGCACTGCACTACACTACACCACAACCACCCCCACCACACCACCACCACCCCGCACCACCACCACATACCACCACCAACAACAACAACAACACCACCACACCACACCACCATCACCCCCACCACCACCACATACCACCACCACCAACAACAACAACACTACCACCACCACCAACAACAACATCATCACCAATAACAACACCATCAACAACAACACCAACAAAAACAACAACAACACCACCAACACCAAAACAACAACACCAACAACACAACCAACAATAACACAAATAACAACAACAACACCACCACCAACAACACCGTCAACAACACCAACAACAACAACATTAATACTAACAATACCATCAACAACACCACCAACAACACCACCACCACCAACAACAACAACACCACCATCAACAACAACAACACCACCACCAACAACAACACCAACAACACAACCAACAATAACACAAATAACAACAACACCACCAACAACACCGTCAACAACACCACCAACAACAACACCACCAACAACAACACCACCACCAACAACACAAACACCACCAACAACAACATCAACACCAACAATAGCATCAACAACAACACCAACAACCAACAACACCAACAACAACACTGACAACAACACCAACAACAACAACACCACCAACAACAACGACACCTCCACCACCACCAACAACAACACCATCACTACCAACACCAACAACAATACCAATACCACCAACAACAGCAACCAGGATACCATACCATACTATACTACACCACACCACACCACATCACTATAGGTGGGCAGGGATAGTGGGTTGATGGGTGTGGGATCAGGGGTGTATGGGCTGGGTTGTGTAAACCCTCTAAAAAAACTACAATAATAAATTAAGTGTAATTTTTTGATTTCCTAACTTGGATTAAGAAACTTTTGTTCATGTGTGTGTTGGGTGTCATAAACTCCTGAATCACTCCCCAGTTTAAATGAAGCCCAGTTTAAAATGTGCTTAAATATGTCTGACTTCGAATAGTCGAGCGTGCAGTCGTTTCCGACTGGCTCTTGTTGAAAAATAAATTAATAGGCACAGTTTGTGGTGTTGTGGACACATGGTTGGGAAATAGCATTTAAATATAATCATTTATGTTTTTGTTTATTTACACAATTGTACATGTATCTCAGATAAAATCACTAGTTTACTAGTACATGTGTAAACTGTTAATTATTACTTTATTAACTCGTACTCTATCACAATAATTAATTAGCTTTATATAAAATTCTTTGACATTAGAGCATTATTTAATTATTCCAGACTATTGCTGACAAAATCAAAGGATACAATGCAATGCAAGACATTTGTTTACCGAAAAAATCTTTTATTTTTCAAGTCATTCATCACCACCCATAAAAAGTTTGCATGTAAATGTGAGATAAAATAAAGTGATTGATATCGATTTTCCACTGAGAATGTTTATATGACATTTGGTAGTTTGCACAGAAGAAGGCTGAATGTGAAATAACACTTCCAAAGCAATGATTAGCCAAAGCAGCCGATCAAACACATGTTTAAATATCTGATCACAAATCGTTTGATTCATCACTTGGGGTCTATTATCCTGTTAAGCTATGTTTTGTGTATGGATCCAGAATTTGGCCCATAACTGTGCTCCTTGCCAACTGAACCTTGTTGTACCACTGATTTAGGTTAAATATGATGTGTTGATGAAAGTAGCTTTCACTGAGCTGTTAGTACTAGGAACTGTAGTGCTACAAACAGGCTTTCCAGCGTTCCTAGTTCTTCCTAGTTTTCCTAGTTTTTCCTAGTTTTTTGAATTGGCTCCTAGTTTTTCCTAGTTTTTACAAAAAGCTCCTAGTATTCCTAGTTTTTACTAAAATAAAGAAGTATTTTTTTCATAATTACAAGTTGCAATCCTTTAAATCATGTTTTGCAAAGTATTTTTACAGCAGATGTTCAGAAGCTGTTTAGTTGACATGTTCCTATGCTGGCTGTGGTCTGGTGTCATTGTTGCGTAACCCAGCCATCTCAACCTTAGCTTTTATCAAAACTTAATTTTAATGAGTTGTCTTAAACTATGTGTTGTCAACATTTAGAAACAATGCCATTTGTTTTTATTGTGAGTTAAATGTTTGGTTATGTCTCTTATAAAGTTCTCTATCCTAATACTTTTGCTGACAAAACTAAGTTGTTGCCAAATTTCAAAGTATTTGTAATTTGGGTTATTTATTTAAGTTTAATGTCTTTGTTTTCAAATAATCAAACAAAAAAAAGATTAGAACATTAAATTTTACATATTTCTTTAGTACTGTTGATCAACGTTAAATTTTTACAACACAGCTGTTAAGTGCATTACCTCTCCACTTACTTTAGGCGTTTTAGTAACAACCGTTAGATGCTGTAAAGAGCAGAAAGACGAGAAATAAAGAAAAGAAGGTTAAGAAAAAGAAATAGGAGATAAAGGCTGAAGTGGATAAGGCTCATAAGATTTTGAAAGAGAAAAATCTAAGGCTATAAAAAATAAGGATTTCAAAGAAATGGGCATTGCTCAAGGTCTCCGTGATGTGGCAAAAATAAATCTGAACTAAGTAACAGTTGCAATTAACAAATGTGTAGAAGATATAAATGACATGAGAAAGAGATAAAAATGAAAATGATTGAATAATTAATGAAAAAGCTTTTTTTCACTGCCAGGGGGAGGGGCCCATGCCCTATAATATTGGGGAAAATAGCATCATTTTTAATCAGAAGGGGAATGAAAAAAACCTGATGTAAAGTCACTTTTTGGCGAAAACTGCATGATTTTAAAGTAATTGTCTGAGGGAAAGGCATCCATAAACGGCCCCTACTAAAGAAGGAAAAAAGCCCTGAGTTTAAAGGAATTTCCATTGTATCTTAGCCTGGAGAGGTTGTTTTCCAAATCATGTAAATCAGTTGTTGGGGCATAGTCAGTCCTATGACAAAGATATAAACCTGACTTCAAATAAAGTTGTGCTTATCTTACAAAGTCTTGTGTTTCTAAGAACTCATTTGATTGGCTGATATAATTTAGATTTACTTCATCAAAATTTAATGAAATTTGTCATTACAAAGTATCTGTGATAATATGGCCGTCTTTGATTAAAAACATGTAGTCTATAATTAGCGACAAAAGAGAAAGATAATGTTTCAAACCTCAAGTTTTGTTTCCAAATTGCTACAAAGTATATTAAAATAAATGTAATAGGGACTGGCTAGAGGAGTCAACAAACTGGGTGACAAATAGGAAGTTTGGTTAAGGAAACTTGATATTCCGGTTGTTGCTTATTATAAGTGCTGTGCCAAGACAATAAAGTACAGGTCCCACAGAATTTTTTTTTGACCTGACAAGTTGTTTTACCTGGAAAACACACTTTCAGTTCTTGCTTACTGCTTAATTTAAGAGTTTCTGGGGGCCTCTGGCCGCCCTGGCCAGGGCTTTACCTTGGACATAACAGTGGTCCAAATGATGGACCCAAATCCCAAGCATAGTTTTCAGGATTTTTTTTATAATTTCTCCCGAAGCACCCATGTAGCTGTATGTATAAAATTATATATAACTTAAAAAACTGATGTACTTACATTTATGTACATTATTCAAATAGTTAATTTTTTTATTAAGATAATGGCAAAATGTATTTTTAACATTTTACACATGGCATTGTTTCTAAAATGTTTGTTGAACACTGTGCGTATTACTACCTAAAATATTCTTTTTGTAACAATAACAGTATATACAGCAGTCATTATCGTGTATATATATGAATATGAATGTTTAAGAACTTAACAGGTTAACTCTGGTTTGTTAATTGTTAATGTTTATTAATGAATAAAAAAACATTGGTTTATGTTTGACAACAGTAAGCCAGACCTGATTTAGCAAGGAAGTAGTCAGCTCATCAGCCTCTGAATCTGCATGAATGGTAAATTTATATATGCAAAGATGACACAGTAAAGCGATAACTTTAAATAGTTCCTAGTTTTTTACAATTTCTTCCTAGTTTTTCCTAGTTTTCTCCTAGTTTTTTGTGCTGTTGCTTCCTAGTTTTCTCCTAGTTTTTCATAACATACTGCTGGAGAGCCTGTACAAAGTAAATTCTTGTTCAGAAAATGTTCTTTTCAAATTGCATTTATGAAGGTTAAAAATCTTGTATGTTAACATTCAAAACTCAAACCTTTATCATTTTCAGATCTCTAATAATATGATGAGCAGACAAGATGAATCTTGAATGTGCAGAATATAATGAACAGATGGTGGCTGGAATCTCCGACGATATAAAGGTATGGCAAAATTGAAGAAATAGTCAGTTGTCAAAATTGTTCACTTAAATATGATGAAAACATGAACTTTCAGTCAGTTGGAAACAGATTTCACTAAAACAAAATTGCGAAGCTTGACCGAATATACAGGCGCTCAGTTTATAACACTTTCATATAAATTCATTATGAAACAAAGAAACTGGTCATCTGCTTTTAATGTGTTTTGAGTTTTTCACTAGCCCTAAAATTAAAGTTTTAGACATTGCTAAATGGTTGTTAAATACAGAAGCACTATTCTGAAAGTAGCAATTACCAGTGCTTAGCTGTTCACGAAACATAAATGAGTTTGCAAACAACAGTCGGTTACAGAGTTCACTTATTCCAAAAAAAACAAACTAGGCATCATTGAACATGAGGTAGATGTTACGGTTTCATACAAATTTATCACCATTCTAAATGCACCTGTTGACATTGAATTAAAAATTTCAGTAAATTCAGAGTTGACCTGACAACACAATTTGAGATGACCAGAAGCTGTTAACAGATGTTGGCTAGAATTTACAAGATCCTGAAGGTACTAAACACTGTAAATAACGCCAGATGTAAAACAGTCAACAGAAACAATTTACTGCAAAGAATAATCGAAGGTTTGTCACCTTGAAAAAGTCAGAAGCAAAGCAATACTGGAGATTAAAACCAGGTTGTAGGTTGCACCAACCTGCATGTTTTCCCAAGCATTGTTAGGTCTACTAAAGTCAAATACAAACTTTGATCACTTTAAATTTTGCCTTTTTATTGGAGTTGTCTCCCTTTTATTGTCTTCTTTATTTTGAATCGCTTCATTATAAGGGCAAATAAAATGTTTCAGTATCTGAAACTGCTTAAATCCCTATCACATTGTCAGGGCCTCTAACACAGTATATTTGGTGTATTCTCTTGTTAACCTATGCCAAAGATCAGAGTCAGTTGTGATTGATGTAATGGTTCTTCAGTTTCCATATTCTCTTTGCTAGCATTGATGTTTATGATTTGAGTCATCTTGTATCCTAGAAGTGGTAAGAGTGTCTTTCACTTTGTTTGTAGGACATGGATAAAGACAAAGCACTCAAGCCATTCTTGTTCATGATGCAGAACGGCCTTTAAGAAAGTTTGCCTGGCACAGTTGCTTGGATTTCTTGTCACAGTTATGGAGCTCACAGCAGGTAATGACTCACTGTTAGAGAGCTCTCAGCAAGCATTCACTCAGGTGAATGGCAATTAAAAAGCTGTGAAGAGTAACTGGAATAGTGACGCACTATTCAGTCTTTATGAAACTTTAAAACTGTTACATGTAATATGTGCACAATATCTATTTCAAGTTTGTTTAACAGCCATACTGGGTTCCGATGTTATTACACTGAGAATGAAGACTTTCTCAGATGTCAGAAATCTGATTGGTTGAAATTGAGAACAGTCTCACAAAAGACCAATGGGAAACTTGAGATCTGGTTTTCATTCTGAATTCTATAACCCTAGTTCAACATTGCAATATTTTGAAAATGATAGACATTAACTAAGCACTTGTCACTACATCGTTACAAATGTTGAAAATGTCTTGTCATGCACTGAGACCAGCTTGCAACATTGTAGAGACTTACGTGTATGAACAGAGGTAAAGCCAAAAATATAAATGACATTTGTTTTTTACAGTGATAAGATAAAAATATGTGTCTTTAAGAGCTTTGGAATTATAAGCATTTTCACAAGTGGTGGTGTAATGAAGAAATACACTATGTTTTGTAGTCTACAAATTAAATATATTACACTGATTAAAAATATTTCCTTTTCATTTTAAGTTTTAAATGCATATCATGAGACTGAACATTTATATGATTAAGTAAGAGAAATCTGATGAATTGACGTCTGTGTAATATGATCTGGATCTACACTGGTCGCATCTTTGTCAGAAATAACCTAATGAGATAAAAAATGAACAGTTTAGATCCTGATCAGACACCAAGGCTTTGCTAGCTGATCTGGATCTACACTGGTTGCCCATGCCATAAAGGCATATATATGGAGTAAATGGTTAATAATATTTTCAACTGGTGTTGATCCAGATCAGCCTGCATAACTGAATTGACACTTTTTGCATCCTGGTGAGAAATAACTTAATAAATAGGTCAAAGTGATTAAGGCTTGACAGTTGGCCATGTCAATTCTGGAGTCAAGGGAGACTGTAAACTCCGGCTTGGATGTCTTGATAATGTGGCTAACAAATCTTTTTTTTATACGCCCATTTGAAAAACGGGACGTATTATGGGAACACCTGCGGCGGGCGGGCGGCGTCCACAGCGTTTCCGCTCTCTAAGTCAAAGAGTTTTCATCCGATCTTTATCAAACTTGGTGAATATGTTGGTGGGCATAATATCTCGACCACGTTCTATAACCAGCCAAAACCCCCCAGGCACTCCTGAATTATGGCCCTTGAATTGTCCAAAATTACTGTTTCCGCTCTCTAAGTCAAAGAGTTTTCATCCGTTCTTTATCAAACTTGGTGAATATGTTGGTGGGCATAATATCTCGACCAACTACTATAACCAGCCAAATCCCCCCAGCCACTCCTGAATTATGGCCCTTGAATTGTCCAAAATTACTGTTTCCGCTCTCTAAGTCAAATAGTTTTCATCCGGTCTTTATCAAACTTGGTGAATATGTTGGTGGGCATAATATCTCGACCAAGTTCTATAACCAGCCAAATCCCCCCAGGCACTCCTGAATTATGGCCCTTGAATTGTCCAAAATTACTGTTTCCGCTTTCTAAGTCAAAGAGTTTTCATCCGGTCTTTATCAAACTTGGTGAATATGTTGGTGGGCATAATATCTCGACCAAGTTCTATAACCAGCCAAATCCCCCCAGGCACTCCTGAATTATGGCCCTTGAATTGTCCAAAATTACTGTTTCTGCTCTCTAAGTCAAAGAGTTTTTGTCCTGTCTTTATCAAACTTGGTGAATATGTTGGTGGGCATAATATCTGGACCAAGTTCTATAACAAGCCAAATCCCCCCATGCACTCCTGAATTACGGCCCTTGAATTGTCCAAAATAAGAGTTTACGCTCTCTTAGTCAAAGAGTTTTCATCCGGTCTTTATCAAACTTGGTGAATATGTTTGTGGGCATAATATCTCGACCAAGTTCCATAACCAGCCAAATCCCTCCAGGCACTCCTGAATTATGGCCCTTGAATTGTCCAAAATTACTGTTTCGGCTCTCTAAGTCAAAGAGTTTTCATCCGGTCTTTATCAAACTTGGTGAATATGTTGGTGGGCATAATATCTCGACCAAGTTCTATAACCTGCCAAATCCCCCAGGCACTCCTGAATTATGGCCCTTGAATTGTCCAAAAACTGAATTAGCCCTATCTGCTCTCCAAGTCGAAAAATTTTAATCGGATCGTTAGGCAACTTTGATGATCAGCATTTTGACGGGCGTATTTTGTGTCAGTTTGGCACTCTTGTTAAATTTTGCTGAATCTGGTCTAGTCTTGTATTAACTATTAGTACTAAATACTACGAATGTTAGAAAATAGCCTTTTCATTTTCAGGTGTTTGAGGTCAGAACTCAGATTCACTACAATGTTAGAAAGGGATTTAAAAGTGGAGTCTAACAGCACGGGTGATCGTAAAGGAGAAAGAGAAAGCATTTATAGATGTGAAAAACCCGAGTTAAAATATTAGAGGTATCTGTGCAAAGTGTTCTTCATTGCATTTTAGAATAACTGTCGGTCCTGTTTACTTTTGTAATTATTGAGTAACGCTCAACCAGGGGCTAGGCTCAATCAAACCGAACCTGCATAATTGTTGTGTTCGATGGTTTTCAAAGTTACTTTTTCAACTATTTTAATACAATGTCATTTTTAGTTTTAAATATCTGTGGGTATCCTTTTGATCATAATTCCCAGATTTTAATACTACCAGGTAATCTTAAATGTTTCTATGCTCACTTTGTCAGATTTGTTCTTTAAAGCATATCTAGACAATCTCATAAAGTTTAATTTGTGGAAAAAAAGTATGCTCTTAAATACGGAACAAAAAAAAATGTACAAAAATACTTAGTTAAATTCAACAAATTACATTGGAACCTTATTGTCTTTATTTGTCAGTAGGTTTATAAATAAATGAAATAAATCTACTGCTGCATTTGAGTAAGTCAATGATTACCTTCAGAAGAATCTTTTGAACTGCAATATATTTTAGCCATCTTGGTCACATTTGATATGTTCTTTTACATCTTCCAAAGAATTCAACTAGATTGACTTGGCAAACATCATGACACATGGGCGCAACTTTAACAGATTGGTTGTTGAATTGTACCATCATGGAAGGTAAATGCATATTGAAGTAAATTGTTTATTGAAGGTTCACCCTTTTCATTAAAATGCCAGCCTCTCAGGCTTATGAGACAACATCTCTTTCCAAATCCTATCCTACTGGCAAATTGAACCTGAAACCATTAAATAACTAGCTGGTGGCTCACTAACTTGCTGGCCGTACACTTCACAGCTTTCTGCTCACTAACTAGCTTGCTGCTTACTTACTAATTGGCTGTTCACTAACTAACTGGCTGTTCACTAACTAGCTGGCGACTCACTAACTTGCTGGCTGTATACTTACTAGCTTTCTGCTCACTAACTAGCTGACTGCTCACTAACTAAATGGCTGTTCACTAACTAACTGGCTGTTTACTAACTAGCTGGCTGTTCACTAACTAACTGACTGTTCACTAACTAGCTGGCTGTTTACTAACTAACTGGCTGTTCACTAACTAACTGACTGTTCACTAACTAGCTGGCTGTTCACTAACTAGCTGGCTGTTCACTAACTAACTGGCTGTTCACTAACTAACTGACTGCTCACTAACTGGCTGTTCACTAACTAACTGACTGTTCACTAACTAGCTGGCTGTTCACTAACTAACTGACTGCTCACTAACTAACTGACTGTTCAATAACTAGCTGGCTGTTCACTAACTAGCTGGCTGTTCACTAACTAACTGACTGCTCACTAACTAACTGACTGCCCACTAACTAACTGGCTGTTCACTAACTAACTGACTGTTCACTAACTAACTGGCTGTTCAATAACTAACTGGCTGTTTACTAACTAGCTGGCTGTTCACTAACTAACTGACTGCTCACTAACTAACTGGCTGTTCACTAACTAACTGACTGTTCACTAACTAGCTGGCTGTTCACTAACTAACTGACTGCTCATTAACTAACTGGCTGTTCACTAACTAAATGGCTGTTCACTAACTAACTGGCTGTTTACTAACTAGCTGGCTGTTCACTAACTAAATGACTGTTCACTAACTAGCTGGCTGTTCACTAACTAGCTGGCTGTTCACTAACTAACTGACTTTTCACTAACTAGCTGGCTGTTCACTAACTAACTTACTGTTCACTAACTAACAGACTGTTCACTAACTAGCTGGCTGTTCACTAACTAACTGACTGCTCACTAACTAACTGAGTGTTCACTAACTAACTGGCTGTTTATTAACTAGCTAGCTGTTCACTAACTGACTGTTCACTAACTAGCTGGCTGTTCACTAACTTACTGACTGTTCACTAAGTAGCTGGCTGTTCACTAACTAACTGACTGTTCACTAACTAGCTGGCTGTTCACTAACTAACTGACTGCTCACTAACTAACTGGCTGTTTATTAACTAGCTGGCTGTTCACTAACTAACTGACTGTTCACTAACTAGCTGGTTGCTCACTAACTAACTGGATGTGACTGCTGATCTGGATCTACACTAATTGCCCATTTAATAAAATGTGTACTCGTGTAGTAAAGGGTAAAGAGGTTGTTATTTTACCAGAGAGCAGTTTTGTATACCAGCAGAGATTCTTTAGAGAAGAAATCTAGCATCAGTGTAACAAAACTGACTTTATCTTCTTCGGACAAGGGGATACTACATTACGTAATAGGACATGTTGAAGACGCAGGATAGTTGTATTCAGTATAAGCCGACAATAGTCATTTTTTAAATGTTTTATTCTGTCTTACTTTGAGCACAGAAAAGGAAGTTAATAGATACCTTCAACATTTCAGGCCCGACGTAAGATGATTGTGGTACGGTGGTTGTGTTTTTGAAGACTGACAGATTGTCCCACTGGCTATATTAAGATGTTAATATGAAATACTGAAAAAAGCTGAACTAGTAAGAGGTTTTATTCACATTATTGCAATGTTGTATATAAGCATCGATAATGCATACAAGAAATCAAACAAGATTGTTTAAATTCTTATAATTAAAGAAGTTTGTTAAACCTGTCACTGTGATTTGCTTTAGATTTGTTGACGATAGATCTCAACAGATTTGGAAACCAGACAGATTGCCTTCCCTACCTCCCTGGACTTGTGGCCCTTTAGTTATCTAAACTTGGCCAAGTTTCCGCTCTGTGACAAGCGTATTCTGTGGCAGTTTTGGCAGTCTTGGTCGCACTGTCTTGTACAATGGTGATAGATTAGTTGCAAACGGCATCAAATTGAGTTGTTGAAGGTTATTGAGACATCACATTTAATCATACAGTGTTCCTAATAATGGGATGGTCTTATTTCCGGGGTAGAAAATAGTGCAAAACTATTCAAAGAAACATTGACATAGAGGTCTTGTTATCAAGGAGATCTTTACTTTAGGGTGGTCTTTATCTGAGGTTTTACTGTATCTTCATTTCTGATTTCAGTCCAAGTCTGTAAATATTTGGACCATAACTGTAAACCTGGCCAACTGAACTAACTGTACCACTGAGTCATGTTAAATATAATTTCTCAATGTTTGCTAAGCTGTACTAGGTCAGACCTTTCCTCAACAACCACCCAAACGTGGGATACATCAAAATTGTACTGTTTATTGGTGTAAATATTGCGTTGCGCTCAACCCGGGGCTATGCGGTGTGGACAGTAATATGCAGTTTCATAACCGCCCATGAACAGGCTAAGTCAAACAGAGCCTGCAATATTTTCATATTTGTTGTATTAAGTGGCTTTCAAAGATCCCTTTTTATATATTTTAATAAAATACACAAATCAGCAGAATTAAGAGAAAATCATAGCTGTTCTGAACATAATTTCTCATTAAATAAAACAAGCTAAGACCAGGGATCGAACCAGCACGGCATTGGTGCCTAGGCACATAACTCTGAGCAAACTTCATCACCAGTAACGGACAAATAAGTATTGCTGATATTGTGTAATATCAGTGACTGATTACTAGGTCTAGATTTTTATATGTCTCTTTATGTCTTCTTTTAGTTGACTTAAGAGTACTGAATAGTGTCTTACCATTCATTCTACTAACTGGATCTAACATGTCACATATTTTATCTACACTTGTATCATTGAGAACTAATGAAATAAGATGGCATGTGTTACGTTTTCTCACATACTATTCCACATTTTGTATTTCAGTCACCTGGACCACAATCTGCCACAAGGCACAGGATTACAAGTGTCACGTCGGTCTACACTTCTATATTTTGGCGACCTGGCGGCCTGGGAACTTTTAAGTGTCAAGTCTTATGACCTTCTTTGATTCAAGATCAAGTCGATAGACAAACTGTTTTAAAAATTCATCAGACTGCAGACACATTAAGCAAACTTTTCTTTGATTAATTTCTAAGATTAGGTTATTTGTAACCAAGATGCGACCAGTGTTGATCCAGATCACATCGGCATGGATGTGCTAGCTGATCTAGATCTACACTGGTCACAAAACAATAAAACCTATATATATCGAGTAAAGTGTTATTACTTTAATTGTCTGTTGTCCCTTCACTTCACTGAATATGGCTTTTCTCCCATGGGCGACTAGTATAGATCCAGATCAGTCTGTACATCCATTCAGTCTGATCAGGATCTATACTGTTCACATTTGATTCATTAAGTTTGTTTTTCTGACCAAGAAGCAAAACTGTAGATCCATATCAGACGTGACTGATGTGCCAGCTGACACTAAGTATGTTAGTGTTTAGTAAGTCATGTTTTAGCAATTAAGAAAACCAGTCACTTAGCTAGGCTCCATTATCTTGCGGTTTCTTATTTGTTAAAAATTCACTTGATAAATACTAACTATGACTTAATTTTAAGGACCAGTTAATGTCTTCAGACCGCAATGGTTCCAGCTTTATATTAGAATCCTACTTCTAGTACACGTTTATCGGATACCTGCTGTATAGTTTGTTTACTCTTAAAGAAATTGATAAAATTCCAAAAAGTTTTATGCCATTTATTTATATCTATTTTACCTATAGGTAAATGCATTAATATAAATGAAGATAATTTAAAATCATTTTGTTGTGGACATGTTAAATCAATATAATAATAAAATTAATACATATACTAAAATATGTTCAATCAATATATAAATGTACATTCCTATTTTACAATTGATATATACTCGAGCACAAAAGAAACGGCTAGTGTACATGTATATAATTTCAGCATTTTTCTCTAAATTGCTAAACATGACCGGATACTTGCTGTGTTAGGACATTCATTTCTTATACACACAAGAAGCAATGATAAAAGCAGTTTTTTTGTGTGTGCATTATACCATGAAATGTTTGTTTTCTGACTCAAAATAGATTATAAATAAATTCACTGCTTACTTGGAGGTAATTATTTCTATTTATTCTTAGCTGAGACGTTTCTTTTGTACTCGAGTATATTTACAATGTACATGTATAATCATCATAAACACTTGTAAAATCATGTCAGTATGTACATTTAAATCAATATAATACACTTGCACTTTTACTATATACATGTAAATTCAATATATAAACGAAAAATCTTTAGAAAGTTAGATTTTTAAATTGTTACTTTGTTTAATATTCAATACATGTACAATTGTACATTTACGTTATAAAATAATTACTTGAAATGTTGGAACTATTTGTAGTTAATTTAACTATGTTCAAAGATCCGCTTGTATATACATGTACGCGTATAGTCATATAAATACTTGTAAATCATTCGAAATATCACCAACTTTGTTTCAATAAAATTAGATTCAAAAAATCAAAAGTTCTTTGTCTTTTTGTGTAATTTTATATTTCGCATGAAGTTCACGGTTGAATGTAAATCTAGTTTGCTTTGATATTTAATTACATTATTGATTTTTCAGACTTAGTGATGCACCATGAACGCCACGCCAGTCCCTCCAGAACCTCAAATCCTGTAATAGTGATAATGTCGGCGTTGTCTTGATCACGTTCACAATCGCCCGCCATTCCTCCTCGGATGGTCCCGTACACGATGATAACTCCACCGTGACCGGATGTTGCAGCCCGCCAACACTGAGCATCAGTTGCCGCCACGCAGCAGACGACATGTTCACATCCTGTAGCTCCACACATTCTAGATGCGTCATGGCGGGTGAGAGCGGTATGACGTCATCCATAACTATCCACGCAAGCTTGAGATGCTGTAGCTGAGTAAATGTAGGAATGGTTTGTATCATCTCCTGGCAGGATGTCATCCTCCGTAACGTTAATGATGATAGACAAGCTGGATTCACGTGTAGCTATCTACATGGTACCTTATAAAAATGCAGCATCTTCAGCTCGTTCAGACGATGTAGGTCCAAGGTGACGTCACAATCACGGTACTGACCCACGTGGTCCGAGCAGTGTATCCCCTCCAGCTTGAGCTGTGTCAGTGTTGTGGTCTGGCTGATATAAGCATAGAGACATTTAAGGTTACTGTGAGTCATGTCAACGAGATCAAGATACAATGATTGTAAGCATGTCAGTCCTGTGAGCGCCGTTATACTGATAGCGGACAGAGAGATAACAACATATCGTGGTGATAGTGTCAGACATTTCAATGTACGGGCTGATTCAGTGAGGATGTCAGCCAGCCGTACTGGTTCCTTGTGACAGCGTTCTACTCTCAATGTCTCCAGGGAGGTGAACACACCAGGATCCAGCGACTGCATGAACTCTGTATACTTGTCTGGATATGATAGTTGTAGCGATTTCACGTTACCTTTATTAAATTTGATAATGATTTTCAAACTTGTTAAATCTTCTTCTGTTAGGATGTAATCGTGAAGATGGATGGAACAACTCTCATGTCCATTTCTCACACTTTCTTGCAAACACTGGACCTGCATGGACTGGTAAGATAACATTGGTCTCATAGCGTCATAATAACTATACATGTATGTTCTATATCGACGCGTTACCTCGTCAAGGTCAACGATCGTCTGCAGCTCACCGGAAATACATGTATATACTTCCGGATTCATACCACATACAAAAACAAATACATTGGACATTTCTAATATGCCTGAAAGAGATGAACAAACATTAAGAATGGTTAATTTTACAGATTCGTTTTGCCATTCAGACGTGATATAAATGGCAGAAAAGAATTCTTGTACAGACTTGTGTTGAAAGAAAACATGATATCGTTTTACTGCGATTATGCTGCTGTCCTTGGTTTGACACAACAGTCCAACTTTTAAACAGAACTCGATTTCGTGTTTGTTTATGAACTTTTTAGCATATTTCCTATCAATTATCAAAGATGATTCTTTTTTTCTCGCTAAATAAGGCACAAAATGCTAATTTCCCGAGCTTCATAATCGGGTTGAAATAATGGTTACATTTCTTGTTCTGTTTCAAACAATTTGGGACTGCAGCATTATCGTTTGACTGTACATGTATATCCGGTAAATCTTTTTTCTTCAGGCTACGTTTAAGTGTAAATTCAGTAATGTTACTGTAAATTTCACATTTTGATTTACCAATGGGAAGACCACCAAAGAACAAACACATGAGCTGAAGCAGAATATACGGAATGTAAATAATATTCCCGATTTGAACTTTCTTGACTTCTTTATCGAAATCTGGAATTTCTTTTCCTGCTAAGTTCAAGTTTTTTTCATTTATTATTCCGAGCGCATTTTTCTCGAGCAGATTGCGTGTTTCGTCATCAAGCATTGATATTTCCACGCGTCGATCTATATCTTTTGGCGACAGTCCTACAGTTCCAATCTTCCAGTCTCTGGTTGTCATTAACACCGTGCAGCTGTCCGGGTGATTGTTGTGCGGTACCTCGGGTTTTCTTGGACAGCGAGCTGGATGAGACCATTCATCCAGGCCATCCAGGATGACTAAGCATTTCTTCTCGTGCATAATACTTTCTATGAACTTGCATGTGTACTGAGATTTTCGAGACAAATTTTCGGACACCATTTTCATAATGAGGTCATCGAGATTACATTTGGGTTCACTTTGGTAATCCCTTAAATGAAGCAGGAACAGAAGATCAAAGTATTTCACGGCGGCTAAGTCCTCATCGTCATAGTTTTCTGTCAGTGACGTCAGAGGTAAGTGACTTTGGCACCAGGTCATGGTAAGCTTCTGTGACAGCGAGGTTTGGTTAAGGAAACTTGATATTCCGGTTGTTGCTTATTATAAGTGCTGTGCCAAGACAATAAAGTACAGGTCCCACAGAATTTTTGTTTGACCTGACAAGTTGTTTTACCTGGAAAACACACTTTCAGTTCTTGCTTACTGCTTAATTTAAGAGTTTCTGGGGGCCTCTGGCCGCCCTGGCCAGGGCTTTACCTTGGACATAACAGTGGTCCAAATGATGGACCCAAATCCCAAGCATAGTTTTCAGGATTTTTTTATAATTTCTCCCGAAGCACGCATATAGCTGTATGTATAAAATTATATATAACTTAAAAAACTGATGTACTTACATTTATGTACATTATTCAAATAGTTAATTTTTTTATTAAGATAATGGCAAAATATATTTTTAACATTTTACACATGGCATTGTTTCTAAAATGTTTGTTGAACACTGTGCGTATTACTACCTAAAAGATTCTTTTTGTAACAACAACAGTATATACAGCAGTCATTATCGTGTATATATATGAATATGAATGTTTAAGAACTTAACAGGTTAACTCTGGTTTGTTAATTGTTAATGACTATTAATGAATAAAAAAACATTGGTTTATGTTTGACAACAGTAAGCCAGACCTGATTTAGCAAGGAAGTAGTCAGCTCATCAGCCTCTGAATCTGCATGAATGGTAAATTTATATATGCAAAGATGACACAGTAAAGCGATAACTTTAAATAGTTCCTAGTTTTTTACAATTTCTTCCTAGTTTTTCCTAGTTTTCTCCTAGTTTTTTGTGCTGTTGCTTCCTAGTTTTCTCCTAGTTTTTCATAACATACTGCTGGAGAGCCTGTACAAAGTAAATTCTTGTTCAGAAAATGTTCTTTTCAAATTGCATTTATGAAGGTTAAAAATCTTGTATGTTGACATTCAAAACTCAAACCTTTATCATTTTCAGATCTCTAATAATATGATGAGCAGACAAGATGAATCTTGAATGTGCAGAATATAATGAACAGATGGTGGCTGGAATCTCCGACGATATAAAGGTATGGCAAAATTGAAGAAATAGTCAGTTGTCAAAATTGTTCACTTAAATATGATGAAAACATGAACTTTCAGTGAGTTGGAAACAGATTTCACTAAAACAAAATTGCGAAGCTTGACCGAATATACAGGCGCTCAGTTTATAACACTTTCATATAAATTCATTATGAAACAAAGAAACTGGTCATCTGCTTTTAATGTGTTTTGAGTTTTTCACTAGCCCTAAAATTAAAGTTTTAGACATTGCTAAATGGTTGTTAAATACAGAAGCACTATTCTGAAAGTAGCAATTACCAGTGCTTAGCTGTTCACAAAACATAAATGAGTTTGCAAACAACAGTCGGTTACAGAGTTCACTTATTCCAAAAAAAAACTAGGCATCATTGAACATGAGGTAGATGTTACGGTTTCGTACAAATTTATCACCATTCTAAATGCACCTGTTGACATTGAATTAAAAATTTCAGTAAATTCAGAGTTGACCTGACAACACAATTTGAGATGACCAGAAGCTGTTAACAGATGTTGGCTAGAATTTACAAGATCCTGAAGGTACTAAACACTGTAAATAACGCCAGATGTAAAACAGTCAATAGAAACAATTTACTGCAAAGAATAATCGAAGGTTTGTCACCTTGAAAAAGTCAGAAGCAAAGCAATACTGGAGATTAAAACCAGGTTGTAGGTTGCACCAACCTGCATGTTTTCCCAAGCATTGTTAGGTCTACTAAAGTCAAATACAAACTTTGATCATTTTAAATTTTGCCTTTTTATTGGAGTTGTCTCCCTTTTATTGTCTTCTTTATTTTGAATCGCTTCATTATAAGGGAAAATAAAATGTTTCAGTATCTGAAACTGCTTAAATCCCTATCACATTGTCAGGGCCTCTAACACAGTATATTTGGTGTATTCTCTTGTTAACCTATGCCAAAGATCAGAGTCAGTTGTGATTGATGTAATGGTTCTTCAGTTTCCATATTCTCTTTGCTAGCATTGATGTTTATGATTTGAGTCATCTTGTATCCTAGAAGTGGTAAGAGTGTCTTTCACTTTGTTTGTAGGACATGGATAAAGACAAAGCACTCAAGCCATTCTTGTTCATGATGCAGAACGGCCTTTAAGAAAGTTTGCCTGGCACAGTTGCTTGGATTTCTTGTCACAGTTATGGAGCTTACATCCAAGGTACACTCAGGTAATGACTCACAGTTAGGGAGCTCACAGCAAAGGTACATGCAGGTAATGACTCACTGTTAGAGAGCTCTCAGCAAGCATTCACTCAGGTGAATGGCAATTAAAAAGCTGTGAAGAGTAACTGGAATAGTGACGCACTATTCAGTCTTTATGAAACTTTAAAACTGTTACATGTAATATGTGCACAATATCTATTTCAAGTTTGTTTAACAGCCAAATTGGGTTCCGATGTTATTACACTGAGAATGAAGACTTTCTCAGATGTCAGAAATCTGATTGGTTGAAATTGAGAACAGTCTCACAAAAGACCAATGGGAAACTTGAGATCTGGTTTTCATTCTGAATTCTATAACCCTAGTTCAACATTGCAATATTTTGAAAATGATAGACATTAACTAAGCACTTGTCACTACATCGTTACAAATGTTGAAAATGTCTTGTCATGCACTGAGACCAGCTTGCAACATTGTAGAGACTTACGTGTATGAACAGAGGTAAAGCCAAAAATATAAATGACATTTGTTTTTTACAGTGATAAGATAAAAATATGTGTCTTTAAGAGCTTCTGAATTATAAGCATTTTCACAAGTGGTGGTGTAATGAAGAAACGCACTATTTTGTAGTCTATAAATTACATGTAAATATATTACACTGATTAAAAATATTTCCTTTTCATTTTAGGTTTTAAATGCATGATACTGAACATTTATATGATTAAGTAAGAGAAATCTGATGAATTGACGTCTGTGTAATATGATCTGGATCTACACTGGTCGCATCTTTGTCAGAAATAACCTAATGAGATAAAAAATGAACAGTTTAGATCCTGATCAGACAACAAGGCTTTGCTAGCTGATCTGGATCTACACTGGTTGCCCATGCCATAAAGGCATATATATGGAGTAAATGGTTAATAATATTTTCAACTGGTGTTGATCCAGATCAGCCTGCATAACTGAATTGACACTTTTTGCATCCTGGTGAGAAATAACTTAATAAATAGGTCAAAATGATTAAGGCTTGACAGTTGGCCATGTCAATTCTGGTGTCAAGGGAGACTGTAAACTCCGGCTTGGATGTCTTGATAATGTGGCTAACAAATCTTTTTTTTATACGCCCATTTGAAAAACGGGACGTATTATGGGAACACCTGCGGCGGGCGGGCGGCGTCCACAGCGTTTCCGCTCTCTAAGTCAAAGAGTTTTCATCCGATCTTTATCAAACTTGGTGAATATGTTGGTGGGCATAATATCTCGACCAAGTTCTATAACCAGCCAAATCCCCCCAGGCACTCCTGAATTATGGCCCTTGAATTGTCCAAAATTACTGTTTCCGCTCTCTAAGTCAAAGAGTTTTCATCCGATCTTTATCAAACTTGGTGAATATGTTGGTGGGCATAATATCTCGACCAACTACTATAACCAGCCAAATCCCCCCAGGCACTCCTGAATTATGGCCCTTGAATTGTCCAAAATTACTGTTTCCGCTCTCTAAGTCAAATAGTTTTCATCCGGTCTTTATCAAACTTGGTGAATATGTTGGTGGGCATAATATCTCGACCAAGTTCTATAACCAGCCAAATCCCCCCAGGCACTCCTGAATTATGGCCCTTGAATTGTCCAAAATTACTGTTTCAGCTTTCTAAGTCAAAGAGTTTTCATCCGGTCTTTATCAAACTTGGTGAATATGTTGGTGGGCATAATATCTCGACCAAGTTCTATAACCAGCCAAATCCCCCCAGGCACTCCTGAATTATGGCCCTTGAATTGTCCAAAATTACTGTTTCTGCTCTCTAAGTCAAAGAGTTTTTGTCCTGTCTTTATCAAACTTGGTGAATATGTTGGTGGGCATAATATCTGGACCAAGTTCTATAACAAGCCAAATCCCCCCATGCACTCCTGAATTACGGCCCTTGAATTGTCCAAAATAAGGGTTTACGCTCTCTAAGTCAAAGAGTTTTCATCCGGTCTTTATCAAACTTGGTGAATATGTTGGTGGGCATAATATCTCGACCAAGTTCCATAACCAGCCAAATACCTCCAGGCACTCCTGAATTATGGCCCTTGAATTGTCCAAAATTACTGTTTCCGCTCTCTAAGACAAAGAGTTTTCATCTGGTCTTTATCAAACTTGGTGAATATGTTGGTGGGCATAATATCTCGACCAAGTACTATAACCTGCCAAATCCCCCCAGGCACTCCTGAATTATGGCCCTTGAATTTTCCAAAAACTGAATTAGCCCTATCTGCTCTCCAAGTCGAAAAATTTTAATCGGATCGTTAGGCAACTTTGATGATCAGCATTTTGACGGGCGTATTTTGTGTCAGTTTGGCACTCTTGTTAAATTTTGCTGAATCTGGTCTAGACTTGTATTAACTATTAGTACTAAATACTACGAATGTTAGAAAATAGCCTTTTCATTTTCAGGTGTTTGAGGTCAGAACTCAGATTCACTACAATGTTAGAAAGGGATTTAAAAGTGGAGTCTAACAGCACGGGTGATCGTAAAGGAGAAAGAGAAAGCATTTATAGATGTGAAAAACCCGAGTTAAAATATTAGAGGTATCTGTGCAAAGTGTTCTTCATTGCATTTTAGAATAACTGTCGGTCCTGTTTACTTTTGTAATTATTGAGTTACGCTCAACCAGGGGCTAGGCTCAATCAAACCGAACCTGCATAATTGTTGTGTTCGATGGTTTTCAAAGTTACTTTTTCAACTATTTTAATACAATGTCATTTTTAGTTTTAAATATCTGTGGGTATCCTTTTGATCATAATTCCCAGATTTTAATACTACCAGGTAATCTTAAATGTTTCTATGCTCACTTTGTCAGATTTGTTCTTTAAAGCATATCTAGACAATCTCATAAAGTTTAATTTGTGGAAAAAAAGTATGCTCTTAAATACGGAACAAAAAAAAAAATGTACAAAAATACTTAGTTAAATTCCTTATTGTCTTTATTTGTCAGTAGGTTTATAAATAAATGAAATAAATCTACTGCTGCATTTGAGTAAGTCAATGATTACCTTCAGAAGAATCTTTTGAACTGCAATATTTTTTAGCCATCTTGGTCACATTTGATATGTTCTTTTACATCTTCCAAAGAATTCAACTAGATTGACTTGGCAAACATCATGACACATGGGCGCAACTTTAACAGATTGGTTGTTGAATTGTACCATCATGGAAGGTAAATGCATATTGAAGTAAATTGTTTATTGAAGGTTCACCCTTTTCATTAAAATGCCAGCCTCTCAGGCTTATGAGACAACATCTCTTTCCAAATCCTATCCTACTGGCAAATTGAACCTGAAACCATTAAATAACTAGCTGGTGGCTCACTAACTTGCTGGCCGTACACTTCACAGCTTTCTGCTCACTAACTAGCTTGCTGCTTACTTACTAATTGGCTGTTCACTAACTAACTGGCTGTTCACTAACTAGCTCGCGACTCACTAACTTGCTGGCTGTATACTTACTAGCTTTCTGCTCACTAACTAGCTGACTGCTCACTAACTAAATGGCTGTTCACTAACTAACTGGCTGTTTACTAACTAGCTGGCTGTTCACTAACTAACTGACTGTTCACTAACTAGCTGGCTGTTTACTAACTAACTGACTGTTCACTAACTAGCTGGCTGTTCACTAACAAGCTGGCTGTTCACTAACTAACTGGCTGTTCACTAACTAACTGACTGCTCACTAACTGGCTGTTCACTAACTAACTGACTGTTCACTAACTAGCTGGCTGTTCACTAACTAACTGACTGCTCACTAACTAACTGACTGTTCAATAACTAGCTGGCTGTTCACTAACTAGCTGGCTGTTCACTAACTAACTGACTGCTCACTAACTAACTGACTGCCCACTAACTAACTGGCTGTTCACTAACTAACTAACTGTTCACTAACTAACTGGCTGTTCAATAACTAACTGGCTGTTTACTAACTAGCTGGCTGTTCACTAACTAACTGACTGCTCACTAACTAACTGGCTGTTCTCTAACTGACTGTTCACTAACTAGCTGGCTGTTCACTAACTAACTTACTGTTCACTAACTAACAGACTGTTCACTAACTAGCTGGCTGTTCACTAACTAACTGACTGCTCACTAACTAACTGAGTGTTCACTAACTAACTGGCTGTTTATTAACTAGCTAGCTGTTCACTAACTGACTGTTCACTAACTAGCTGGCTGTTCACTAACTTACTGACTGTTCACTAAGTAGCTGGCTGTTCACTAACTAACTGACTGTTCACTAACTAGCTGGCTGTTCACTAACTAACTGACTGCTCACTAACTAACTGGCTGTTTATTAACTAGCTGGCTGTTCACTAACTAACTGACTGTTCACTAACTAGCTGGTTGCTCACTAACTAACTGGATGTGACTGCTGATCTGGATCTACACTAATTGCCCATTTAATAAAATGTGTACTCGTGTAGTAAAGGGTAAAGAGGTTGTTATTTTACCAGAGAGCAGTTTTGTATACCAGCAGAGATTCTTTAGAGAAGAAATCTAGCATCAGTGTAACAAAACTGACTTTATCTTCTTCGGACAAGGGGATACTACATTACGTAATAGGACATGTTGAAGACGCAGGATAGTTGTATTCAGTATAAGCCGACAATAGTCATTTTTTAAATGTTTTATTCTTTCTTACTTTGAGCACAGAAAAGGAAGTCATTAGATACCTTCAACATTTCAGGCCCGACGTAAGATGATTGTGGTACGGTGGTTGTGTTTTTGAAGACTGACAGATTGTCCCACTGGCTATATTAAGATGTTAATATGAAATACTGAAAAAAGCTGAACTAGTAAGAGGTTTTATTCACATTATTGCAATGTTGTATATAAGCATCGATAATGCATACAAGAAATCAAACAAGATTGTTTAAATTCTTATAATTAAAGAAGTTTGTTAAACCTGTCACTGTGATTTGCTTTAGATTTGTTGACGATAGATCTCAACAGATTTGGAAACCAGACAGATTGCCTTCCCTACCTCCCTGGACTTGTGGCCCTTTAGTTATCTAAACTTGGCCAAGTTTCCGCTCTGTGACAAGCGTATTCTGTGGCAGTTTTGGCAGTCTTGGTCGCACTGTCTTGTACAATGGTGATAGATTAGTTGCAAACGGCATCAAATTGAGTTGTTGAAGGTTATTGAGACATCACATTTAATCATACAGTGTTCCTAATAATGGGATGGTCTTATTTCCGGGGTAGAAAATAGTGCAAAACTATTCAAAGAAACATTGACATAGAGGTCTTGTTATCAAGGAGATCTTTACTTTAGGGTGGTCTTTATCTGAGGTTTTACTGTATCTTCATTTCTGATTTCAGTCCAAGTCTGTAAATATTTGGACCATAACTGTAAACCTGGCCAACTGAACTAACTGTACCACTGAGTCATGTTAAATATAATTTCTCAATGTTTGCTAAGCTGTACTAGGTCAGACCTTTCCTCAACAACCACCCAAACGTGGGATACATCAAAATTGTACTGTTTATTGGTGTAAATATTGCGTTGCGCTCAACCCGGGGCTATGCGGTGTCGACAGGAATATGCAGTTTCATAACCGCCCATGAACAGGCTAAGTCAAACAGAGCCTGCAATATTTTCATATTTGTTGTATTAAAGTGGCTTTCAAAGATCCCTTTTTATATATTTTAATAAAATACACAAATCAGCAGAATTAAGAGAAAATCATAGCTGTTCTGAACATAATTTCTCATTAAATAAAACAAGCTAAGACCAGGGATCGAACCAGCACGGCTACAGTGCCTAGGCACATAACTCTGAGCAAACTTCATCACCAGTAACGGACAAATAAGTATTGCTGATATTGTGTAATATCAGTGACTGATTACTAGGTCTAGATTTTTATATGTCTCTTTATGTCTTCTTTTAGTTGACTTAAGAGTACTGAATAGTGTCTTACCATTCATTCTACTAACTGGATCTAACATGTCACATATTTTATCTACACTTGTATCATTGAGAACTAATGAAATAAGATGGCATGTGTTACGTTTTCTCACATACTATTCCACATTTTGTATTTCAGTCACCTGGACCACAATCTGCCACAAGGCACAGGATTACAAGTGTCACGTCGGTCTACACTTCTATATTTTGGCGACCTGGCGGCCTGGGAACTTTTAAGTGTCAAGTCTTATGACCTTCTTCTTTGATTCAAGATCAAGTCGATAGACAAACTGTTTTAAAAATTCATCAGACTGCAGACACATTAAGCAAACTTTTCTTTGATTAATTTCTAAGATTAGGTTATTTGTAACCAAGATGCGACCAGTGTTGATCCAGATCACATCGGCATGGATGTGCTAGCTGATCTAGATCTACACTGGTCACAAAACAATAAAACCTATATATATCGAGTAAAGTGTTATTACTTTAATTGTCTGTTGTCCCTTCACTTCACTGAATATGGCTTTTCTCCCATGGGCGACTAGTATAGATCCAGATCAGTCTGTACATCCATTCAGTCTGATCAGGATCTATACTGTTCACATTTGATTCATTAAGTTTGTTTTTCTGACCAAGAAGCAAAACTGTAGATCCATATCAGACGTGACTGATGTGCCAGCTGACACTAAGTATGTTAGTGTTTAGTAAGTCATGTTTTAGCAATTAAGAAAACCAGTCACTTAGCTAGGCTCCATTATCTTGCGGTTTCTTATTTGTTAAAACTTCACTTGATAAATACTAACTATGACTTAATTTTAAGGACCAGTTAATGTCTTCAGACAGCAATGGTTCCAGGCTTTATATTAAAATCCTACTTCTGGCACAGGTATATAGGATACCTGCTGTAAAGTTTGTTTAATCTTAAAGAAATTGATAAAAATCCAAAAAGTGTTATGCCATTTATTTATATATTTTACCTATAGGTAAATGCATTAATATGGATCGAGATAATTTGAATTCATTTTTTGTAAACATGTTAGATCAATATAATAATAAAATTAATCCACATACTAAAATATGTTCAATCAATATATAAATGTACATTCATATTTTACAATTGACATATACTCGAGGACAACAGAAACGCCTAGTGTATAATAATTTCAGCATTTTTCTCTACATTGCTAAACATGACCGGATACTTGCTGTGTTAGGTGATAAAAGCAGTTTTTTTTGTGCATTATAACATGAAATGTTTGTCTTCTGACTCAAAAATAGATTATAAATAAATTCACTGCTTACTTGGAGGTAATGATTTCTATTTATTCTTAGCTGAGACGTTTCTTTTGTACTCGAGTATATTTACAATGTACATGTATAATCATCATAAACACAAAGTCTTGTAAAATCATGTCGGTATGTAAATTTAAATCAATATAATACACTTGCACTTTTAGTATATACATGTACATTCAATATATAAATGAAACATCCTTAGAAAGTTAGATTTTTTAATTGTTACTTTGTTATTAAATATTCAATACATAAACAAGTGTACATGTATGTAATTAAATAATAACTTGAAATGTTTGGAACTATTTGTAGTTAATTTAACTATGTTCAAAGATCCGTTTGTATATACATGTACATGTACGCGTATAGTCATATTAATACTTGATTAATACTTGTAAATCATTCGAAATATCACCAACTTTGTTTCAATAAAATTAGATTTAAAAAATCAAAAGTTCTTTGTCTTTTGATATTTTGCATAAAGTTCACGGTTGAATGTAAATCTAGTTTACTTTGATATTTTATTTCATTATTGATTTTTCAGAGACAGTGATGCACGATCATCACCATACCACTCCCCCGAGAATCTCAAATCCTGTAATAGTGATAATGTCGGCGTTGTCTTGATCACGTTCACAATCGTCCTCCACTCTTCCTCGGATGGTCCATAACACGAGGATAACTTCACCGTGACCGGATGTTGCAGCTGGCCGACACTGAGCAACAGTTGCTTCCATGCAGCAGACGACATTTTTACGACGGATAGCTCCACATGTTCTAACTGTGTCATGGCGGGTGAGAAGCGAGGTATGACGTCACCCATATTGATCGACCAAAGCTCGAGATGTTGTAGCTGAGTTAATGTAGGAATGGTTTGTATCATCTCCTGGCAAGATGTCAAGTCCTGTAACGTTAATGATGATAGGACCGGTGCTGCACGTAGATCTTGCCACAATATGGCGCTGGCTCTGGCTGTCATCTTCTCTCCCCGTGGCCAGAACTCGAGCTTCTCCAGACATGCTGGATTCACGTGTAGCTCTCTACATGGTACTTTATAAAGATGCAGCATCTTTAGCTCGTTGAGACGATGTAGGTCCAAGGTGACGTCACAATCACGGTACTGATCCTCGTGGTCCGAGCAGTGTATCCACTCCAGCTTGAGCTGTGTCAGTGTTGTGGTCTGGCTGATATAAGCATAGAGACATTTAAGGTTACTGTGAGTCATGTCAACGTACTTACCAAGATACAATGATTGTAAGCATGTCAGTCCTGTGAGCGCCGTTATACTGATATCGGACAGAGAGATAACAACATATCGTGGTGATAGTGTCAGACATTTCAATGTACGGGCTGATTCAGTGAGGATGTCAGCCAGCCATACTAATCCCTTGTCACAGCGTTCTACTCTCAATGTCTCCAGGGAGGTGAACACACCAGGATCCAGCGACTGCATGAACTCTGCTATATCCTCGTCTGGTCGTAATACTAGTAGCGATTTCACGTGACCTTTGTTAAAGTGTATGACCGTTTTCAATGTAGATAAATCTACTGGAGCGTACATGTAGCTATCAAGCACAACATAAAGATCGATGGGACAACTTGCATTTCCATTTCTCATACTTTCTTGTAAACACTGCATCTGCATTGATTGGTAAGAGAGTAATGTTCCAGCGTCATCACTAAACATATCAGTACATCTAAGCGTCTCACCGTCAAGGTCAACGATCGTCCGCAGCTCACCGGAAATACATGTATATACTTCCGGGTTAATACCGCATACAAAAACAAATACATTGGACATTTCTAATATGCCTGAAAGAGATGAACAAACATTAAGAATGGTTGATTTTACAGATTCGTTTTGCCATTCAGACGTTATATAAATAGCGGAGAAGAATTCTTGTATAGACTTGTGCTGAAAGAAAACATGATATCGTTTTACTGCGATTATGCTGCTGTCCTTGGTTTGACACAACAGTCCAACTTTTAAACAGAACTCGATTTCTTGCTCGGTCATGTACTGGGTGACTATTCTTCTATCAAATATCAAAGATGATTCTCTTTTCTCGCTAAATAAAGTGTAAAAAGCCAATTTCCCAAGCTTCATTAATAGGATGTAATATCGTTTACATGTCTCGTTCTCGTTCATACAGTTCGGAACCGGCGCGTTATCATTTGTCTTTACATGTATATCCGGTAAGTCCTTCTTGTTAAGGCCACGATCGAGTGTGAATTCAGTAATGTTACTGTAAATTTCACATTTTGATTTACCAATGGGAAGACCACCAAAGAACAAACACATAAGTTGAAGTAGAATATACGGAATGTAAATAATATCCCCGATTTGAACTCTCTTGACTTCTTTATCGAAATCTGAAGTGTTTGTTCCTGCTAAGTTTAAGTTTCTTTCATTTAGTATACGGCTTGCATTTTTCTCAAGCAGTTTACGTCTCTTGTTATCGAGCATCGAAATTTCCACGCGTCGATCTATATCTTTAGGCGACAGTCCTATAGTTCCAATCTTCCAGTCTCTGGTTGTCGTTAACACCGTGCAGCTGTCCGGGTGATTGTTGTGCGGTACCTCGGGTTTTCTTGTACAGTGACCTGGATGAGCCCACTCATCCAGGCCGTCGAGAATTATCAGGCACTTCCGATCGTGCAAACATTTTTGTATGAACTCTTTTGTGTACTGCGTGTTTCTTGACAATTTGTCCGACACCATTTTGATAATCAAATCATCGAGATTGCATTTGAATTCACATTGATAGTCCCTTAAATGAAGGAGAAACAACAAGTCAAAGTATCTCAACGTATCTATCGCGGCTTTTTCAGATTTTTGCTCGTCTTCAGAGTCTAGATCGATTTCATCGGAATCAAGATCGGTTTCTTCAGAGTCTTGATCGGTTTCATCGGAATCAAGATCGGTTTCTTCAGAATCTAGATCGGTTTCTTCAGGGTCTAATTCGGTTTCTTCAGAGACTAGCTTGCCTTCTTTAGACGTTAGCTCAGTTTCCTCATAGTTTTCTGCCAACGAATCCAGAGGTAAGTGACTTTGGCACCAGGTCATGGTAAGCTTCTGTGACAGCGAGGTTTTTCCGAATCCAGCGTTTGCCGTAATGTATATCTTTCTATATCGAACAGCGCCACTGAGAAATAGTCCACTTACTGTAATTTCCTGCTTATCTTGTCCATCATTCCCCGATTTTTTATCTCCCTTTTGTCTATTCTTGTCCTGACCAAAATATGAGTCTTTGTAAGCCCACATGGGAGGTAAGACGTATAAATCTTCAATAGGAACATTATGTTCATCGACCAGAGGGGATGCCGGTATCACGGACTCGTGCTCTCGGTAGTAAGTGATGATGTCTTCTTTAAGATCTGTAAAACAAACAAAACATTTACTGTTGTATCATTAAGTTTCGTTGGGAAGAAAACTTTGCACGAGGTTAATTTTGTATTATTCTTTCTATTTCTAAATACAGTATTCAATTATTTGAATTCGCGCATTTGCCCTAACACGAAACGCCCAAAATTAAACTGCGAAATCATGATACCACAGTAATTCAAAAATCTGCCGCATGTACACTCATTTTGAGCCGGTTAAAGTACTACACCAACCAGCATAGCCTGACGTCATCAGGTTTGACCACACAACATTTTTTCTCTTCCCCCACCAACACCCCCCCCCCCCCCTTCCATCGCCTCACCGCCCCCAAATGGTAGTGTGTGGTTGGTTGTGGACTACAGGAATGTCACGATGCTTACTTTGCGCGGGCGAGATTATGAACGCCGTTTGGTCGGCTAATACAAACTCATTAGGCTGACATTTAATACATGACTACATCGTTGCAAAATGATTTGCCATATGTGCACACTTTCGTCCAGCATCCTAACAGTTACAGTACTTACATGTATTACATTTTAGACTGATTAAATTCGAGTTTTTAGTTAAAGGTGGAAAATCGCTCTGTATTTCTATTAAGATAAATATGGCTTAAACAGTTCAGAATCAACTTAAAAAAGTCAGATCGGTGTCACTCGTCTACTAAAATTCACAAAATTGACGAAATATTTCAGTTAAAAACATTGGAATTTCCTTATTGGGTTGCGCATCCTGGTTATCTACAAATTACTTTGTCCAAAATCACCCGCCTCGCTACATGTATCACGTTTTAGCTATGGTGACGTATACTATGCATATTAAAAGAATATTTCTATAGCTTCTTGTAAAGTTGTTTAGTTTTTAAATAAAAGTTCATTTTCTCTTATAAAATTACATGGGGCTGTATTAAAGCTAATGTGACTATGCAAGCCAAAATATCCGGTAAACAGTACTGTTATATCATTTTATTTCGCGTGGTTTAATTTTTGCCTATTTCGCGCTAATGCAAGTGCGTGAAATCAAACAGCAGCGAAATCAAACCGTTAAATAATTATGATCTTAATTTATGAAAGTAATTCACTGCTTGGATTTATGTGGTCGCGAGAAATGTCGTGTGTACCTACTACACGAAATTAAATCCCCGCGAAATTTATTGATACCAAACTAAGATTAGAAGTATTATTTAAGTAGACAACTTGGCTGTCCGATGTTCCGCTAGCGCCATTGAACTATCGTTCTTTAGTTTGAGTTTTTATATCACAGAGCGTGAGTTTTTTCTTTCCAGTTTAGCGCTGGTCGTTGTATCGTGATGCAGAGCACACTCAACTTATCCTGATTACCCTAACATTACAATACCATGTTCCGAGCTAGTGTGGTAATAATCAGATAAATAAATCTGGAACCTGTCCCATTAAATGCAATTAAGGTATGATGGAACCATTGTTAAACAGTCTCAATTATGGTAACTTGTTTAGAACCGTTCAAACTGAATCGAACTAAAAATCAGATCAAGGTTTATGGGATTATAGTACAATGTAGCTAGATCGCGATTGCTCTTAAGGCCAAGTGTAAACATAGAAAGAGATCGCACTACATTCTTGTGTAAACACCACCTTAATTCTTCAAAATTATGTGATGGCCGCCAGAAACACTGGTAAACAATGTCAATGACATCATCGCAAAAGATGACGTCAACGTGAGCACATTAGAGTAATGGCTTAGTTCTTTGATACGAATCGCAAAGATCTGAGATTTCGGTTATTTATATTACCAATGTTATTAATAAGAATACCAAAAAATTATCTGTAATATTCAGCTAGGACAGCGAGACGATGAAAACGCGAAAACACGATGCTATATCGCAAAAGTACGATGCAAGGGTGCGATATTAATATCGCGATTTCGAATTGTTGTTTAACGACCACGCATGCATGCATATTGTTTTCGCGTTTTCGTGATCTCGCCTTCTAATCAGTGTATACAAAATAAGATATGTTTCCAGCTGGTTAGAAAAGTTAGGGATCTAGACTAGATATAAACATTAACTGTTTGGTCATATAGCTAAAGAAAAATAAATATGTTTTTATAAAAACAACAAGAGTTGTTTATTTCTGCAACAGTTGGAACCAGAGACCATTATTAAAACATTAAAGTTTAGAAAAATACTTTTGAAGAAAAGCATAAAAATAATATAGGTTACAACTGGCCTTGGGCCGCTAAAATCACTCGCTAACTTAAGTTTGCTCACCTAGATACTTTTTTCTGCAGCAGCGAAAATGAATATTTAAACAACTTGGTTGAAAATCCTATGCTGTTAAACTTTAAAAATTTTGGTTTTCCCAATATTTCAAATACAATGTAGAATTAGTTCAACATCTGACATCGTTAGTCATATCTTCTTCTGTAAAATTCGTGACCATATGCATGCTGCAGAATGGACGGCTTAACCCCCACATAGGACTTTCTTCTTGATTTTTACAAGGGGAAGACCTAAGGCCCCCCTCCCCCACAACTTTAGAGATTCATCCTGTTACTTTTAAATATTTCTACACCCTGCCCTGACACAAGTAAAAAAAAGCCAACAGGCAAGAGTGATAATCTATAAATTTGAGGCAGAAACAAAAGGTCATTGTATGCAAGGGCGCGATATTAATATCGCATTTTCGCATCGTACTTTCGCAATCTCGCATCGTGTTTTCGCGTTTTCGTGGTCTCGCTGTCCTGAGGGCGAGACCATTTTAACGCGAAAACATAATGCGAGTACTCGAAACAGCGATGCGAGGTCGCGAAAGTACGATGCGATCACGCGATATTAATATCGCATTCTCACATTGTTCTTTCGCGACTTCGCTTGGTGATTTCGCGTTTTCGTGGTCTCGCCCTAGATGTCGAACATGCAAAACAACTATAACCCTAAAGAAACATCGTAGGTAAATATATTACGCCAGTTATGTTAACGATTTTGCATGTTGGTTAACATCCGATTTATTAAATGTAAGAATAGCATTATTACTAAAAGGTTTATCCGCCGACTTGCTGGCTCAAAGACCGTAATAAACCATTTGTTATTCAATGAAATCTGCGACATCAAATTAAATAGGACATTTTCTTGTTTAAAACTTTAGTAAGACATATGTTAGTTCTTTACAACAATCCGCTTTGAAGAAACTAATCAGACATTTGAAACACAAGCTTGAGTTCCATGGTTGATATTCGATGTGAAACAACTAATCTATCACAAGGTGGCGTTTCGGAATTGGTCTTTGGTCTTAAGTAACTAACCAATTATAAGCTGGAATTCCGAGCCTGGTCTCCGGTCTAAAGTAACTAATCACTGAATCAAAAGGTGGAGTTTCGAGCCCGGTCTCCGGTTTAAATAAAGTAACAAATCACAAGGTGGCGTTTTCTTGCTTTGTCTCCGGTCTAAAGTATCCGGTCTTCGAGCATAAGATGTTTCGTGATACTAGGGCCTGGTCTTGGATCTGTAGAAACTAACCATTCCATGGCTGTAGTTCTAAAAACGGTCGCCGAACAGAAATAACTTACTATTATTAAATACAAGTAAGACTTTGGAACTGGTCTCCAAAAACAGGTAACCAATCACAAGCTAGAGTTTCGAGACTGGTCTCCGATATGAAGCATCACCATTCACAAGCTGTAGTTTCTAGACTGGTCTGAGATCTGAGGCAACTTACCAACTTACCAATCACAAGCTGGATTTTCGTGACTGGTCACCGATCTGAAGCAACTAACCAATCACAAGCTGGAGTTTCGAGATTGGTCATCAATCTGAAGCAACTAACCAATGAAGGTGGAGTTTCGAGACCGGTCTCAGATCTGATGCACTAACCAAAACACAGGCTTGAGATTCGAGACTGGTCTGAGATCTGATGCAACTAACCAAAACACATGCTAGAGTTTCGAGACCGGTCTGAGATCTGATGCATCTAACCAACACAATGACTGGGGTTTCGAGAATAGTCTCAGACGTGAAGCACCTAACGAATCATAAGCAAGGAGCATCGAGACCAGTCCAAACATTTCAAAACAGTTTAATTTTTAGATTTAATAATGCAAACCAGTAGCTTACAATGATATTAAGAAAATAAATAATATATTACAACAAATCGTTCTTAGTCTTGCAAAAAGAGTAAAAATATTTTTAATAAAACATTTATGCGATGTTGTATTCATTATAAACTGATAAAATAATTAAAAATCACATATAACGCATAGCTTTTGTAGATCGCGTTGCTGAAGCACAGACGGATGAATGAACAAAAGGAATGATGTATTCGTTTATGAAATGTTATTTAGTCAGGACAACCAAATGTCCAGACTTCAATTTTCTTTAGTTCATTTTCAGATTCTTAGATCAGATTTTTAGCGCGTATAAAAGCTCACAGATCATTTTAAAAGCTTAAGTTAACTATTACAGCATTAAATATCATTTGCGCCGCTCCTGTCGAACACATTTACAGTTAATGTATATACGGAATTCCGTTGGGGCCATCGTTGTTTCGCACTTTCGACCTCTTGGGCGAGAACACGAAAACGCGAAAACACGATGCGAGATCGCGAAACAACGATGCGAGGTTGCGAAAGTACGATGCGAGGTCGCGAGAGTACGATGCGAGAACGCGATATTAATATCGCGCTCTCGCATCGTATTTTCGCAACCTCGCATCGGTGTTTCGCGTTCTCGCATCGTGTTTTCGCGTTTTCGTGGTCTCGCCCTCAGGACAGCGAGACCACGAAAACGCGAAAACACGATGCGAGATCGCGAAAGTACGATGCGAGAACGCGATATTAATATCGCGCCCTCGCATCGTACTTTCGCGACCTCGCATCGTTGTTTCGCGTTCTCGCATCGTGTTTTCGCGTTTTCGTGGTCTCGCCCTCAGAACAGCGAGACTACGAAAACGCGAAAACACGATGCGAGATCGCGAAAGTACGATGCGAGAACGCGATATTGCGAGGGCGCGATATTAATATCGCGTTCTCGCATCGTACTTTCGCGACCTCGCATCGTGTTTTCGCGTTCTCGCATCGTTGTTTCGCGTTTTCGTGGTCTTGCTGTCCTTAGGGCGAGATCACGAAAACGCGAAATCACGATGCGAGAACGCGAAACAACGATGCGAGGTCGCGAAAGTACGATGCGATGGAGCGATATTAATATCGCGTTCTCGCATCGTACTTTCGCGACCTCGCATCGTGTTTTCGCGATCTCGCATCGTTGTTTCGCGACCTCGCATCGTTGTTTCGCGATCTCGCATTGTGTTTTCGCGTTTTCGTGTTCTCGCTCTTGAAGTCGACAGGGCGAAACAACGATGGCCTCAACGGAACACCGTATGTATACTCTATTCCAAAAGAAAGTGTCCACTTGGATTCATTTATCAATATTGCTTTACTTAATGCCTAAATATTTGGTATTAAAATTGAGATTAGATCATTTTAATTCTATAGTTAAACTATTAACGATATAATTATTCGTAACTTTGATAATACATATTTAGGCATTAAAATGCAGTTAATGAAAATAATCAAAAAAGAAGTTCCCACATTTGTTTGGAATGGAGTACATTGTAGATGTATAACAGTTTTAACATAATACATGTAAAATAAAGTAGTTTTAGGTTAAAGATGAACACTCTTCTTTTCTCGGCAAAAATATCTTATCACCAGTTTCAAATTATTCAAATTTCTTTCAGCATGTCTTACACGATTTCTAATTATGCCAAAAAATAAATTTAGTTTCAAAGTTTACAAAACATTAATGTACAAATGCCGCATCGCTTGACTGATAAAGCACTCGAGAATACAATACTGCTACAGATGGGTAGACCCAAATCAAATTTCCTATTTTTGCTATTCTATCATGGTTTACACTGTTCTCTCATTGATTTGCAATATTAGAACAAATAGAAAAAAGTGTGTATACTTCAATGTTTCAGTGCTGTTTCCTTACCCGGACGCGAAACCAATTTATCAATTTTTACTTTGGAGCGATACAGCCTATGGTTGACATAAATTTGCATATTGTGGTATCACTTAATTTCGCGGGGATAAAATTTCGCACAAAAAGACATATATGACATTTTCGCGCGGGCATAAATTCGCGCAATTGTATTATTCTAACAAGACTAAATATTCAAGGCTTTGCGTTCGCGCTCTTGTCAAAGCGCCGCGCTCTTGTCAAAGCGCGGAATACGCGAAAATTAAACCATCGCAAAATAAACAGTAGTTGTGCTCTCTACCGAGTACGAAAGAATCAAACTCTGAGATACCGTACATGCTTGTATTGTGTGTAGCATTTCCATGGTTTGCACAGATATATCGTAAAAAACTATATTATCCAATGTTCTAACTAGCACCGATCTTTTTTTTTTAATTTCTCAGCGTGGATTCGGAATATACTCTTCAAACTTGGAAGATAATACGATGGATCATTTTCACTTCTGTTTACGAAATAAACATAAAATTGTCTACATCCGTTTGGATACCACACACGATAGGTATAGGATAGAGTCTATTAAGACGTTTCAATAGAAAATAGAAGCCGAAACGAGCGCAGCGAGTGCAGGCTTCTATTTTCTATAGAAACGTCTTAATAGACTCTATCCGACTTAGAAGTTGCCAAACATTTGTAGCCATGCACATGCGCAGTTGAAAATAGATCGATCTATTTTGTTCACTGTAAAATAGAACATAGAATGGACTTCTATTGAAATAAATCAATGAGGAATTTGAATTTTCATAGCTTCTGATTGGTTACAAATGTAGGGCAACTTCTAAATAAAGGTAGGGGATAAAACAAAAAGTCACAAAATTGTCAGAAGCGGGAAAAGTCACTGTTATCGAAAATCCATGTCTCCGCATTTAAATTTATTTCTTACGAAATGTTGAACAAATCTACGCAATTCTATAATAATGCAATAGCTTAGCTGTTACACAGAAGATGGTTCAGCAGTTTTAGTCGGTTTCAGTTTATCCTCGTTACAAATGCTGGGGCTCGATTTTGTGACTTTTGATTTTAGACTCGCCTCGGTAAAATGTCCTTGGTGTATGAACGCACAGCGGGATTTTAATGGCAATTTTATAAAAAGATGTATTCCAATTCGATGCGGAGAAATCAATATTTCATGATCAGTGTAGTTAGAATATTAGTTAAGTGTAGATAAAATATTAAAAGAATTAACCGATAACAAGGCGGTATTCAAAAATCGGCATTTACTGAAATTGTATTAAGATCATCAAACATTGACCGGAGAGGCCATTATCAAATCTTTAGATTTTGATTGATTGAAAATAAAACGAGGCTCTAAATGAACCAATCAGAAGGCTGAGTTTTGAGAACGCTGTCCAATCTTAGTTTACTGCGATGACGCTTGGCCAGCCATTCCCTAACCAGGCTGCTATACGTTCGCTTATTTCCACAAAATTAAGAAAGCAAATGTTATAACTGTACGACATTATAAACCGCTTTTTACAAACTCATATTTTTTATAATTAAAAAGTTTTAAGTTTTTTTTTGCAATTTGAAAGAAAGAAGTCGCTGTTTTAACAGTTTAAAGTGATAATTTAATATTTGATTTACATATTCTTTCTACAGAACGCATGGTTGAGGGGTGTGAGAGTGCTGGTCAAGTACCTATGTATGTGTTATATGATACTGGTCCCAAATTTACAACTTTTAATGTTCTTTCACAAAAGTATCTGAATAAATGAATTCATATATTTATATGCTTACATGTGTACAGATTAACGACAGTTTACTTATGTAAAAATATTTAATACGAAAACATTTTTTCAAGCATTAAACACATCTGTATTCTTCAATACAAAGCCATACGTTCACGATAATACGAATACTAACGCCGCTCTGCTAAAACGTCACTAATCACGCCATCGCCCTAAATGAATATTAATCATTTGCTAATCTTACGGAACTTAAGACGTCATCAAATAATCGCAATTATGCAATAATTCATTCGATTTTATTTCAGAATAATTTCTTTACAAGTCATGTAATTCTAAGAAATATAATATGAACTATAGGTGCTACCTATTTAACGGGGAAAGCCAAAGAACTGCTAAGATAGCGTTGTCCGACCAGCAGGAACCGTGTATTATCAGCTTACTTGTTAAAATCAATAATGATTGGAAACAATTTGTTTTGCTAAATCACCTAAAAGTTGTTATAAAACTATATGGGCAACCGTAAATTCACAAAAAAAATGTTTCAAACCTTATTTGCACCTGTTTTGGCACTCTCTAACACGATCGACTCATTACATTCACCTCTGTTATAGGCTTGGACTACTTTCAACTACTTTTAATTTAACTCGAAGAAATAGTTCACCAATTACATTTACAATAGCTTGGGTTTCTTCGGTTTTAATGAAAGATAGTGAAGATTTCTGTCATTCGTTTTATCTCAAGCTTTCACATTCATAATTATAACTCTATAAAATAAGGCTGTCGAGTTTGGTCAAAAATCTTGACATTGAGCCTTTTGCAGAGATGTAAAGTGAGTGTAAGGAACGACAACTCTGCAAAGGAGATTGCTGTTTTGGGTATATCAGATATGACAGCTTACCACAGATAGCTATGAAGTTACAGAGCGTTTCTGTTATGTGCATATCAGTAAACAAACTGTTAACGAAATTAGGACGCTCCTGAAAAATTGTCGGTTAACATGTGGTTGGGTTGTAGACGTAGGAATTGAATAATACCTTTCTTATATTAATATTCGGTTATTGGGCAAAACTACTGGAAAGGTTTGAAATAGTATTCGAACATGGTGGCCTCTAAAGCTCCATTGATAAAGCGTCGGCATGGTAAACCAGAGGTTTGAGTTCCAAGTCTTGCTCAATACAGCAATAATTAAAGAATTAAAATTATTTGAAGGTAAAGATGATAATTGCAATATATCCACAAATACAATGATGATGCTGTGACAGATTTATATCAAGATTTTCTCGAGTGCTATACATGGGATCATCTTGAGATTTTAGCTCTAAAAATTGTTTATACTTTTAATGCCGATGAAATATTGACTCAACTTGATGCAGATTTTCAAGTCATAATAATTGCATTCAAAAACGTCACTACTTCAATGTTAACGTCTGTCAGTCAAGACCATTAAGATCTTAACACTTCCCTCTGCTGAGTAGAGCCAAATAAACTGGCTCTTGTTGAAAATGCATGTAGAATTCTTTCTTAAGGCTACTTGCTAGGTACATTTTCTTGCGATTCAGTTGATATTCATATCCAAATTACAACTTTTAGGAAGACCAGTAGGTGCGAAATTTGTGTGAAACAGTTTCAGATTTATATCCAAATCACACTTAATGTTTCTATGGTGTGAAATTTATAACCCTGGCTGATAACAGCCACTGCGTAATCTTTTGTCACTATATTATAGCTATGTTTGTGAAAGTTTGCTACTTGAATTTAATTGTAATTAAATTTAATTCACAATTATTTTGCCTTTTTAAAATTTAATAAATTGATTACAATAAAAACAACTGAATATTTGTCAGTAATTAATTATATTCAATGAATTGAAAAATTGTAATTAATTATAGTTAAAACTCTTACGCCGGAGTCATTATTTTAGGATGTTGTTGACGTCGCGGCGGAAATGACGTTACGGAGCGCCAAAGTTAACGTCGCTATTAATTTTGATGCGGTTTGAGACTCATATGTATTTGTTCAAGCGTCATAAGTGTATCTTCATTTACTTCTTGTTAAAATTAATAATTTTAATATTAGTACATTGCATTTATTCATATTGTATATTTACAACTTTCTCCGCGATTTGTGTTTGAAGAAACTAATGCTATGAAGCATAAACGTACTCTGAAACAGAACATGCGTATAGTATGTTTGTGATCGGATACAAAAACCGACAACCGGTCTTTAACAAAGTACCGGAGGAAACTAATTTCTCAGTTAGAATGCCCGTGTACCGGTGTACTCAATTTCACTATCCGAATGCATCATCTTCCGATTTTTTGTTGAAAGAAAAAGAAAATGCCGGTAAATAATGCCGGTAAATTATTTGTTCTTATTTATATTGTGATACACGTGAATGGTTGCCCGGCAATCCATCTGGTGTGAGTTTTAGATATAACTCATGATTTACTTTGATTGCATTCGCATGACTCGTGGATAGTTTATGCGCAAACGAAATCTTTGAAAAAAAGATCGGGAACCGGACTACTAAAGAAAATATTTGTTTCTATCAGGCAGTAAAAACGATTTGCTGAATTGGTTGTCCATCCGTCCATCCGTCCCATTCGGGTTGGAGTTCCAGATTTCCCGGTATTAAAACCTGGGGGTATTATACGAGTAAAGGGTTGTTTGTGCATCTCAGCGGCCTTTCGAGAAGTGGGAGAAGTGAATATAATAGCCGTCATTGTATATTATATACCGGGTATTTGTTCCGCTTTTCACAAAGGATTAACATGATTTGTATCGATTGCAAATTTTAAAAAAATGCGTCAGATTTTGACAGGAAAGTTCACAGGTCTTTTTACATGTATCTGCTCTGTGTATTCGTCAAAATAAATGGGAAAAAGAGACAACCACTGAATTGAACCAATTAAAGTGCTGTATATTTTCGTCTTCCAGATTTCTGATTCACAGAAATTTAAGTATTTCTTAATTTAGTTTTGTTCGCCTAGAAAAAAATATAGCCGTTTTATTGAAAAACCAGCATACTTGTTTTTATGCCTGGATGGTACATCGTATTTTGGTATTCGTTTACTAACAAGAGTAAATTCTAATTCCGGGCAATCAAACTTTTACCGAAATGCAACTTTTTTCATAAATATCGGGGTTACATGTATTAGCAGATTTTCCAACAATGCTTTAGTAAGGAAAAAGTATTTATAAAAACAAAAAAATTCTTTTAATCCAAAGAAATATTCTTTTATCATCATTAAAAATTTTAGGCGCATTACAAATACTGATTGAGATACATCAGAGAATAAACAGTCTGACAATCTTAAGGTTGAAGATCTTTTTGAGCATTTCAAAAATTTATTTGGTCGAAATAATGACAATAACAACCAGGATTATTCACACGAGGACACCGTACCGATTGATACCTATCATGAATTGGATAGCCCTTTTTCAATTACCGAATTGCGAAAAGCAGTGTTTGCTCAGAAAAATAGTAAGTGCCCGGGTACTGACAATATTACCAGCGAAATTATCAAAAGCTGCTTTGACACTATTTCACCATTTCTGTTAAATTTATATAACAGAATGTTATCTACAGGGGAATACCCGGTTAAGTGGGGTGAGGGAATTATCGCCCCTATCTTTAAAAAAGGACTGTTCTTGCTTTCACGGAAATTTCATCCTCGCCTTTAAACCTTTTACAACATTTAACTATAACATTTCCTAAGTTTAGACAATGAAATATAAGTTATTGATAAGGAACTCGCACACCCGGATAGTAAAATTTTTACCATGCAATTGATGTCTTTACGCGACCTCCGTAACGACATCGAGCATATGACGCCAAAAGTGAGCCCGAAAATGACGTCGTTTTTTTTTGTTTTAATGACGTCATTAAAGAAAATAATGTTTACATGCAATCATTTCGCGCTATTTGCTAATAAAATCTTACAACTATCAAAATATGACAAGGAATATACATTTTTGTAATTTAATATCATTGTATTTTAAAAGCGACTTATATGTCGCTCTCGGTCTCTCCCGATAAGCGACTTTAAAGTCGCTCTCGGCGTTATACGGGAGCGACATAAAAGTCGCTCTCGGCGTAAGAGGGTTAATTACATTTAGACTGTATTTTGACCCATGTTTGCCAAATACATGAGAGTTTTTTTTATTAATGAAAACTAGGACAGGACTTCTAACATTATCGGCGTGATCGTAAATGGGAAACTCGTAAGAGAGAGAACAAGACGTTGTGAACGGTTCAGATTGTATTGAGCGACTCCTTCAACGTACATAACAAGTATACACAACAACAATAACGTTGACGTCATGAACGTCACATACTTTTGCGTGGCGCGCAAGTTTACGTTACGTTATAGTATTCTCAACATACTGGGGGCCACGAAAAGTGATATGAAAGCATATTAAAATTAATGTTTATGTTAAATGTCACTATTAAATTTAAACAACACTCTTGTATATAATATCACCTATTAACTTAATAAATCTCATTTGAGTAATAAGCGTTATTTAAATGAATGCAGTCTTTATGAGTGTCTTTATCTTGGCATAAGTATTTAATTGTCACTTGTAATAGTTTCCAGCGGATAAAGTTTCAAGATCGGTCTTGTAGTTAATCCATTTTTAGTTTTTATCTTCGCGGCACGAGTTGACCCATCCTTCCCTGTGATAAGTTCTTTGACCACCGCCAGCCTCCAGTGAACACGTGGTCCTTCATCATGGATCTGGACGACATCTCCCACACGAATTTGTTCCTTGTTCGATCCTGTAGTTTTGTGGAACTCCCGTAGTGCGGTTAAGTATTCCAATTTCCAGCGTTTCCTGAACTGGCTGATGATTTGCATTTGCATTTTGGCACGATTAGTGAGTGTCGTCTGGTCACTTTGAACTGACGCAACATCATTGTCTGTGTAGTGTTCATAATATGGTAGTGACGTCATCTTACGTCCGTAGAGCAGATGTGACGGTGTTAATGGATCCAAATCGTCAATGTTTGAAGAAACATGGGTTAGGGGTCTATCATTCATTACCGCTTCAATTTCTGTAACAATTGTCTGCAAGGTTTCCATGGATACGAACCTTCTTCCCAGAATTTTTCTTAAAGTTGTTTTTGTAAGTCCAATGAGGCGCTCCCAAAATCCACCATACCATGGGGCGCGTTTAGGTATAAATCTCCACTCCGTTCCTCTTTTGCCAAGTTCTTCGTGTATGGCTGTTGTGTTAAACAGATTTTTGATATAGTTTGCTGCAGCAACATAAGTTGTTGCGTTGTCCGATATCATCACATTGGGTAACGACTTGCGGCTTGTAAACCTCCGAAACGCTTGTAGAAATGCGTCTGTAGACAAGTCAGGGACGACTTCAAGATGGACGGCTCTGGTAGCTGCGCATGTGAAGAGGCAGATGTAGCATTTAGTTTCACTTCCGGTAGCGGTCTTTACATATAAAGCTCCTGTAAAATCTACACCAGTGACGCTGAATGGCGGGGCGTCTTCTACTCTGACCTTGGGTAGAGGTGGCGGGTCTGGTGCTCTGTACGGTCTGCCAATAACTCTGTTACATTTCACGCATGTACGCAGTAACGCTCTGACGCGCTGTCGTATAGAAGGTATCCAGTACTTCTGTCTAAGTTGATTAATAGTAGCGTTCACTCCAGAATGTAACTGGTTTTCGTGGGCGTTGAATACAATAAGCTTTGTTAGTTCATGTTTCTTTGGTAATAGGTAGGGAAACTTTGCTGAATACTTGAGTGGTGCGTTGTGAATTCTCCCTCCGCAGCGTATGATACCCTGAGGGTCTAAATACAACTTAAGTTGTCTAATCAGTGGTAAACGTGAACCTTTACTGTTTGACTTCATATTTTCTATTTCTTCTTGAAAATGTGTAGCTTGACACGATTTCAACCATTGAACTTCTGCGTCGTGTAGTTCGTTTGCTGTTAAACTCCCAGTAAATCTGTTCGCTCGTTGGCGTCTGCAATTATTGATGTATCTCCACACGTATGCCGTAATACGAAGTAATTTATGGTAAGTGCTGTATTTGGATATGTTCACTACTCTGTGTACGCCCGAAATTTCCATACATTGTAGACTTGAAACAGTAGTCGTCTGCGTCGGAGTCTCGTCTGCATCTGCAGCTGGTGTCGTCTGATTGTATTCCCAGGTCGGCCAGTGCTCTTTGTTCGGAAGCCATGTAGGACCGGCGTTCCATAGTTGGCTATCAAGGTATGTATCTGCTGAAACTCCACGTGTCAGTAAGTCAGCTGGGTTACAATCGGTGGGGCAGTATCTCCACGACGACATGTCTGTCAGCTTATGTATCTCTTCAGTACGATTCCTCACGAAACGTTTGAGCGGTTTTGTTGTCTTAAGCCAGTGGAGTACGATTTGGCTGTCCGACCAATATGTCACATTTGAGGTTGTTATGATCTCTTTAAGATATGAAGACAGTCGTGCGCCAACCAATGCTGCCATTAGTTCTAGCTGGGGTAGAGTTAACGTTTTTAAAGGCGCTACTCGGTTCTTTGCCATAACAAGTCTAGCTTGGGATTGGTTGCAGATGTATGCTGCTGCTCCGTATGATCTGACGCTTGCATCTACGAAAATATGAAGACTGATCTCACTGTCGCTATTTACTGAAGGTAAGAATTGTCTGGTAAACTTCATTTCTGTAACTTTATTCAAGGACCTTGTAAGCTGGTTCCAGTTGTCACGTATAGGATCAGGTAACGGTGTGTCCCAGTCGTATTTGGCTTTCCATAGCTCTTGAAGTAATATTTTCGCACTGACTGTGACAGGACTTAGCAGGCCGAGGGGGTCATAGATTTGTGATGAGTACTTTAGTATGGTTCTCTTTGTGACGACATCTAGAATTGGGATATTTCTCTCTGCAAATGAAATCTCGTCTTTGATTGGGTCCCATTTCATTCCAAGAATCTTCACAATTACGTCACTGTTCAGCACATTGTCGTCTGCCGCTAGGACTCGTAGTGCTTCACTGTTTGATGTCCATGTACGAAGATTCATACCTGCGCTGGACATAAGACTTCTGGATTCTGTGAAATACGTAAGTAGGTCAGACTCGTTCTCGAAACTAGAAAGTACGTTGTCAACATATATATCTCGTTTGATGATCTCTGCTGCTGGCACGTGCTTGTAGTTGTCTAGGTGTTTCAGTATGGTTGCACTAAGTATAAACGGTGAACAGGTGGCTCCAAATAAAACCGACTTAAAACGGTAAGTAGATAATGGACTGTCTGGGTTACTAATGTCACTTGACCACAAAAACCGGGTAGAATCTCTGTCTCTCTCATCAAGTCCGATGTGTAAAAAGGCTTTCTCAATATCTGTAGTTGCGGCGTAGCTATGGATACGGAATCTCACTAGTATGCTGGCAAGGTCATTCAATATGGGTGGGGTCGACTCTAGGCAATCGTTAAGGCTTGGTGAGTTTGGTGACTTCCGGCAGCTACAGTCGTACACTATTCGAATCGGCGTAGTCGCTGATTCCTTTTTTACAGGGTGGTGGGGAATGTAGTGGACTTGTCCGGTGGGTGGGGTATCGCTTTCGACTTTCTCTATGAACCCTCTACGCTCCTGATCGGTTATAATTTCGTCATATTTTTTGAGTAAGTGTGGCTCCTTTTGCAGTCTTTTAATAATATTTTCTGTCCTTTTCTTTGAGACATCGTAGTTGCTAGGAAGTGGTGGGTGTTCTGGTTTCCAAGGTAACTTGGCTGAGTAACTTCCGTTTTTGAACTCTATTGATGACTGCTGGTATTCTCTGAAGTAGTCCGTCTTGTCTGTATCATCACAAATTGGTGATATGCCCATGCTTTCAAGGCTCCAGAAACGCTCTAGCATATCTGTTGGTGTGTGAGATGTCATTATATTGAATACGTGATCTGTATTCCGAGTATTTTGTGTCTGCATTGGTCCAGATAACAGGTATCCAATCTTAGATTTTACAGCAGTAGGTCCATTTCCGCGAATAACTTCGTCTTCTATTATGTCCCAATAGAAGTCAGCACCTATCAGCAGTGATATGTTGAAAGTGCAATCTCCGGTCACAGGATGCGCGAGTTTTAGACCTCGAAGATAGGATAGCTCTGAGACTGTGCGTTGTAGCCTATTGTTGATAGGTGTTGATATTGTCGGTACAATCCTGACTTGAATCGGGATCTTCTGGCGATTGTCTGTAATAAGGTGTACTGTTGCGACATCTACCTGCTGCACCTTGTTACTTCTGCTGCCAAACGATGATAGGTATAGTGTCTCCGTACCTTCTGTGGTAAGTTCAAGCTCTTCCGCTAATTGCTGTGTAATAAATGATTTCTGCGCTCCTTCATCAAATAATATGCTAGCTTCTGATTGGATGTGTTTTGATGAGGACACTGTTGCTATGGCGGTTTTAAGTAGCACTCCTTTATCTGGTGGGCTTGTGTAAGAGTGCAGCACGGCTGTTTCCGGTGATGAGGTCTCGTTTGTACTCGAACCTGTTGCCTGGTTACCACCTGTTGCCTGGTTACCTCCTTGTCGGCTGCTACATATTGTTGTGTGGTGCTTCCGTTTGCAATTTCGACATCTCTTATTGGAGTTGCACTTAGCGACGGGATGTTTACCTAAGCAGTTAAAGCATAAGTGTTTCTCTCTAACAACTTTAAGCCTAGATTCAGTGTCTGGATAAGCTTTGCACTCACTTGATTTGTGGCCGCCATCGCAAAAGGCACATTTGAAATTGAATGAACTTACGCCAGAAGTTTTCCGATCTTGTTGTGCTCTCTTTCTGGATTTCGCACCCGTGAGAAATGACGCTGTAGCCTCGTAATCATCAACTTCCGGTTCATTCTGCGCGGTACCAGACTCCAGGATACAGATTTCTCTATTGATGGCATGACGTAGATCGTCTAATACCCAGTTATTTTCACCATTTTCACGAGCTAATTGTCTACGAATTTCACATGGCATTTTGTCTAATATAACGGGCACTAACAAATTTCCGTAACTTTCTTGACATTGTCCCATAGCTTCTAAACTACGGATGTACGTCTCCATCTTATCATAATAATTTCTAAGACTGGACAATTTACTAGACGGCGCAGGTAATTTAAGTAAGGCTTGCATAGCGGCGTGCGTGATTTTATGTTGCTTACCGAACCTTTCTCTGAGTAAATCTATTGCACGTGCGTAGTTTGCATTAGTCATGGCGAAGCCTTCAATTACACGTGCAGCATTGCCTTCAAGTTGGGATTTGAGGTAAGTAAATTTTTGGACATCTGTGAGATTTACATTTGTATGTATAGTAGACTCATAACTATCCCAAAATGACTGCCACTGTAGAATATCACCGCTGAAACTTGGTAACGACATCTTTGGAAGTCTGTAGAATTGTGACGAATTTACAGCGCTACTAGAATGAGAAAATGTACTTACAGTTCTCTCAGGATGAAAAGAATTTGCGTTAGGATTCAAACCGTTGTTGTTGCTCTGCTCTTCGTTGTGACCTGAATTTCCTTGATCGTCTCGGCGGGTTGTGCTGTACACGGATTTCTGCTGATCTCGGAACGCTCGTAGGTGACACAACTTGATCTCCAATTCCATGGTGTACTCGTCGGTTTGAAATGTCTCTTCTGCAGTTCCATCTGCGTCGGTCTGCGATAGGATTTTATCATTTAATGTCTCTAGAACTTGCAGTTTCTCTTCGATGGTCTTCAGAATTGCGTTGAACTCCACCAAAGATTCGTTCTCCTTTGCGTGTTCAATTTTTTCCAAGTATCTCTCTATAAATCGTCGGTGTCCCTCTCTTTGTGTATGAAGTTTTTGCAGATTCATGGTTATCCTGGTCGTTGCGGCACCAATATCGGCGTGATCGTAAATGGGAAACTCGTAAGAGAGAGAACAAGACGTTGTGAACGGTTCAGATTGTATTGAGCGACTCCTTCAACGTACATAACAAGTATACACAACAACAATAACGTTGACGTCATGAACGTCACATACTTTTGCGTGGCGCGCAAGTTTACGTTACGTTATAGTATTCTCAACAAACATATTGACTGGCAGTTTTGTATAAATTATGTGCACTGTATATAAAAATAGATAATCATTACATTCCACTAAATGCTGTTGAACTGATGTAGATTTACAGTGGCATAAAGTGAAAAGTTAGACAAATGGATTTTCAATAATTATATACCATTTTATTATTAAAGATTCCATGAGACATTTTAAAAGTTCTGAATCTCCTTAAAATATTTATCACGGTACATGTCTTACATTTTGTAGACTGTCGTCTTTTGTTATTAACTCTGCGAGAGGGTAACATTTGGACCGCGATCTGTGTTTTAAACATTGACGTAACGTTCGTACTCCGTTGTTTAGCGATACCGGAAGTATCCCGAAGTTCAATATTCAATATGGCGCCATGAAGTGGGAACCGAAAAAATTGTCGGACGGGTATATATTTTCATTTTTGAAATTGATCATTTTCAATAATTACACGCTGCATACACATTACCTATAGGCGGGCAAAGCCCGCAAAGCGCCCTTCGGGCGCTTTGCTTGGCTTTCCCCGTATTATTCATGAACAGTTTTTAAGTATGAACAATGCCTAAAATGAAAATACAAACAACTGCAGCGTGTGAGTAACTTATTTGCAAAATCGTGTTAGTGTGAACTTTTTTCGGAAAATTGTGATTTAAGTATTTCTTGTGAATTTCTACTTGAAACTACTTCTGTAATGAAAAATCGACGTGTGCACTTAAATTGATGATGTCACTGGTCATCTCAAAATGACCGTCATTGCTCACACATTTGGATTAATTTTGAACTGGCCGTATCTCAGCAACCAGTGATCCGATTGCATGTCAAGTTATGTTATCAGTTTCAACACGCATGTCGGTTTGAATGATAAACTGTCGTCATCTTTTTGTAAATGTCATAAAACAATATGAACTATGTGCGTTCATTTGAAACACGGGAATTTGTCTAACTTACATACATTACTTTTCAGTAAAACATATCGTCTTAAGACGATACTGACCGGTCATGCGCATTTACCAGGTCTTTATACCATGACAAATTTCGAGAAAGAGTTTAAAGACTGATCTCCGGTACAAAGCATCTAACCAATCAACATTTTCGAGACCGGTGTCAGATCTGAGGCAACTTATCAATTAAACGCTGGGGTTTAGAAACACTGTCCGATTTGGAGCAACTAACCAATTACAAGCTAGAGTTTCGGGATCGGTGATCTGAAGCCACTAACCAATCACATGCTGAAGTACTTATATCAAGACATGTCTCTGAATTAAAGCAACTAACCAGTTACAGGCTGGAGTTTCGAGACTGGTATTTTAAGTTCTTTATACATATTAAAACATCTATATCATTGTGTATTTAATATATACATGTACTATTAAAATAACGAAAGCACATAATAGGAAATATATTTTCGAAAGCGTTGCGAAGGCACGGACCGATGAACGATTGACCAAATTAATAGATGGGTTTTTAAAAGCATTTAGTCAGTACAAAGAAATTTCCTCATTTAAATGTTATTGATCATAAGTCTGCGTATAACTCAATGACTGCTGTTATCAAGATATAAGTTATTTTTGCGTTAGTCTCATGGAGTTCGAGACGGAGTATTCCCTGTTTTAGTTTTGTGCTCGAATTAAATAAGGTTGAATGTAATGATAGACTTCACTGGACATTGTATATTTAACATTTATTTTAATACAATTTATTTCATAAAATTGTATCTGTCTTCCGCAACTCATTATTTATTGATTACTTTAACACAATTGACCAAGTATTATAATTTAAACCGCACCCAACGGTTTCATGACAGAAGTATAAACATTTCATTAAGTAACATCAGAATGACCTTGTACAGTGTATTAAACATTTTATTAGTTTATACCGCGGCGACAACCTCGCGTTGACTCAGTGCGGCTACGTTGCAGTAATCGTTAAAATGGTGCATTTAAATGTTTTCCTATTTTTCTAATTAAGCATCAACCAATAGAAATCAGCGAAACAAAACGGAAAAATAAACAAAAGATACATGTTATAATTTATAACTTTGCTAAATAGTGAACTGTACCGAGAGGAAAAACTACGGATCGTATCGTACCGCGGTAAACCTGTTACACCTCTACAAATAAGAACTAGTGCCACTTAACTATCTGCTTTCATACATGAAACACAATTATGTTTTAGGGCGAATATAAATCGACCGGTACCCTATTCCAGCGGAACTACATTTTAGATGCTGCTTGGTCCCTGGTCCAGTTTGGTTGAGACATGAACCAGGGGCGTATCTAGCCGTCATTGACAAGTGGATTCATAATTGTGTTAGGGCATACCGCTCAAGAAAAAATCTGAAAACAGTGGTGCAGTTTGGTGCATTTTTGGAGCGTTCTGAAGAAAATCATTTGGATCCAGCCTGAACACGTGCTGTTTCTGCAGACAATAATGTGTGACTGGACAGAGGAATAAACAACATACTTGTACTTCGATTTCCTAGAGACCTTTTCCAAGATCTGCCACTCTCAGTTCATAATTAATTAATAAAAATGTCAGCTTCCTTTAAAAATCGATATAATACTAGCTTTTAAGCAAGTTGGATGAATGATTTCAAAATGGGCGCGACCTTCGAATTCTTTATACAATGCTATTAGCTTCTTAAGTTATATATGTTTGTGTGCTTTTGCATGCAACATTGTTTAGCTGTTGGATGAGTTTGAGTTATTTCACCAAAACAACCTGTACTTGTTTTGTGATAGGAGAACCTGTTGGGGCAAGTGTGAGGTTGGTTCACCCTAGAACCTGGTTTAAACCCGCAGTGGCAAATTGTTTTGCCACTGACCGTTCCAAGGCGGTACCCAAGGGTTCTCACTTTCGTTAATTGTTTGTGGCGTCCATATTGAAATTGATTATTGTAATACCATGCTCTCTTTTCCCCTCTACTGTTTGGCTGTGTGGGGAGGCTGTGTCTGCCGATACTATATTTAATAGAAAGATCAGACGGCCTAACAGAAAACGTGTTAAACCGCTGCTGCCAGCCAATTCGCAAGATAAATTTTAATCAGTGATCTAGAAAAGCTCATCCAAACCAAAAGGGATAGAAATGCATTACTTAAAAGTGTCATTTACGTCACAGATCTGTGACAACGCATTCAGTCCAGGAGAAATACAACTGTAATCCGTACACCTGACCTTTACATTACAGGTTCATTCATTTTGACATGACGAGTTTCTGCCGTATGTGTGACAACTCAGTCCTACATTATATTTATTTATCCTTACTTTCTTGTCTGAGTTTGTTAACTAATAAATCTACCAATCAATCTGTCGGCATATCGATGATCTAATCAGCCGTTCCGTCTAACGGACACACGGACAATAGGTCAGTATTTCACTTATTTATCTGTTAGTTGTTTGAGATGTTCTGCAGTTAATCTGATCTCGGACATGAAACATGTTTGCATAAGCATTTATTCTTCTCTAATAGTCTTAGTTGAAAACTTTTCTAGCGTTTAAGATATTTCGCCGCTTGTTAATTTGTCCACCACGTACATAGTAATTACAGTTACTCGTCGAAAACCATAAGGTCCAAAACAACAACTACAGTTACTGGCCGAGAACCATGGACGACAAGTACAACAACAACAGTTAATGGCCGAGAACCATGGTCTACGACTACAACAACTACAGTTACTGGCCGAGAACCATGGACGACAAGTACAACAACTACAGTTACTGGCCGAGAACCATGGTCGACGACTACAACAACTACAGTTACTGGCCCAGAACCATGGTCGACGACTACAACAACTACAGTTTCTGGCCAAGAACCATGGTCGACAACTACAACAACTGCAGTTCCTGGCCGAGAACCATGGTCGACAACTACAACAACTAGAATCATGATCGACGACTACAACAACTACAGTTACTAGCCGAGAACCATGGTCGACTACTACAACAACTACAGTTACTAGCCGAAAACCATGGTCGACGACTACAACAACTACAGTTACTGTCCGAGAACCATGGTCGACGACTACAAAAACTACAGTTACTGGCCGAGAACCATGGTCGACAACTACAACTACTACAGTTACTGGCCGAGAATCATGGTCGACAACTACAATAACTGCAGTTACTGGCCGAGAACCATGGTCTACAACAGCAACAATTACAGTTACTGGCCGAGAACCATGGTCCACAACAACGTCAACAACAACTACATTTACTGGCCGAGAACCATGATGATTCAAAACAAAAAAAACAACAGTTACTGAACATTTACAAATCCATTTACTAGCCGTTAGCCAGGGATCACGGATAAAAAGGGAGATCGCCCAAGAACCTCGAGAAGTACCCTTTAGAACTGTATCTTTAGTATAATGGTCTGCTGTTTCAAATGATAGTGTCTCTAGCTGGGAGCGAACCCGCACCGTCACGGCGACAGCACCTAGCCCTGCAATTCCTGCGACGCAGTAATTAAAGTAACTATGTGAGATAAGATCGAGGATAAAAACAATTTTGTGACACTGTATTCTTCTATTCTTCTGAATACTTTCAATATGAGTCGGTTTAAAAAAATATACATTAACATTGCAATACATTATATGGTATAATAATCATTTAATGGCCGCGTAATCAAAAGATTAATATTAATACTGTAATGGTATTAATTCAGATTGTTCGTGTTTAGCGTTTTGGATAAAGATCTGTAACTGAATTGCTGGCCTTCATGTAAGAATATGTTAAACCAGTCAACAGTTCCCTCATTAAGTTAGATTCTCAATTTACGTTTAGCATTGCCAGTCATGTTGACAATATACACTTTACATTACTAGATCAGTTTTGTATAATACGGCTTATGAATCATGATTGCACGGTTATACAGTAGTATATTATATTTACAAACACGTAATTTCAGCTTGTATTATCGTAGTATGTTTATGAGATAGCCTATGTAATTATTTATCCGTTTTTTTAGTTCTATTCGGTTTACCCGCTATTCTTCTTTCTCGTGCTACCATATATAAACGTTGGCTGTGTATTATTTTGTCACTCAAAGTTGAATAGTTGACAGAAGAGATAAGCCCCCACCCTGCCATATTTTACTTCGATATATCGTTATCTTCTGATTGTTCATATTTCTGTATCTCTTTCAGAATCCTTATAGAGGATTAGTTGGCGCAGAATGTTATATAATATTAATTAAGTTTTTGCTTTATTCCGGGCTTTATCTTCAAATGATTGTTAGCATTTTCTAAAATACATTGACAGACGTCAGAAATTCGTTATTGTTACGGACACAAACATTCGATTTAATATTGTAAACGAAATGCTTTCATATATAAAAACCTGTATCCTAAGTTCGTGTTTTTTGTTTTCTCGAAACATGTAATAATTAATTTACTCACGACTTTAAGTAAATAAACAGCGTCATATACACTCTGGTCTTCAAGTATACAATAACCATCGGATGAACTGTTTCTATTTCTCACTTTTTGGAATTTCTTAAAAGAGTATCGATCTGTATAAATTGTTCAGTGCTCGGTTATGATTAAGCTGTGCAAACCACGATAAGTCAAGAAAGAAATCTAATATATCGACCAAGCGTCATCATTGGTTTATTTCTGCATTGTGAAAAAAGAATTGTTTTGTAAGAAACAAGAGCGCATACTTTGTTGGTTAACATAAATAAACCGTTATGCATTATGTAAAGAAACGATTTTAAAAGCAACTCTATTTTATTAAGACTAGTTACAAGATACCTAACAATACGTATTTATACAGCTCTTTTACTCTCAGTTGCAAAAATACAAATAGATACATACTCAATACCAGTTCAATTTCCCGGAGATGTTCCGTCTGGTGATCTTGTGCTCTTTTAAGTTTCGCGACTTCATTTTCAATGGCATTGACTCTCTGAAAGAAATTAGTGAGAGTTATAATAATACGCTCGTACTTCTGTAATAATCTCAAACAGGGACATTAAAATTAAACTAAAACTCCAATGGTGCTCTTTTAGTTTATTAATTTCTTGTTATAATTAACAACAACACATTCCGAGAAGCTCTTTTAGTTCCGTTTATTTTTTGCTGATTTAACTGCGGTTGCTATGGTCTCTGGTATGTCATGATGCTAGACACAGCCATTGGCTACTTTTGAAAAGAAACGGATTCACTTAAATTAATCTGCCATCCAAATGATAGTATTATCAAAATCTGAATATGTAAAATAAAAGTTGTAAGCACATACAATTTCTAAATATATGTTCAATTTCAACCGACAATCATAATCTCTTGTTATTGTAGTAGGTTGTAGACGTTTAAAAGCGTTTCAATACTTTTCGAATTCATCAGTTACCATAATTACAATAAACCTAGCACAGATATTTTGAATAACAGAATTAGAACTTTTCGAAGCTTTAATTCATACATAATACAGACAGTAAATCTTACATCTGAAACATTTTTAGTTTATGATTTTTATTTTATTTTCACTACTCTTAAAAGCCCTATTGCCTATTGTTGTATTACGTAGTTGGAATGAAAATTAATAGTATTGACAAGAAGCTCATCTTGTAAGACCTAGTGATAGATTAACCTAGTAAGCGTTCATTTTCTACTAAGTTGCTGGTTTCCAAATACCTTAAAATAGTTTCACAAAAAAACAAAATTCTTCCGGAAAAAGCACAGTTTGCCTGTGTAATTACATGTACCAATTGTACACAAAACGTAGCCTGAATGATACGGTTAAATGAACAAGAGTTTATACTTTTTACATGTACCATTAAAGACAACAGTATTTAGTATATGCCCGGAAAGACAGTGTTAGGGTGCGTCACTTGCTTGTCTATAACGGTGTTACAATAAAAATCCCAATAAAATATGAGGTTTACCGTTTGCAAGACGTTTATCTGTAAATCATGGTTATCAACTCTCATACGTAGTTCTGACAACTCGTGTTGTACTCTTGAGCTGCTAGATTCTGCAGCCTCTTGAATTTTTTTAAATGCTTCTTCTTGTTTCAAATTCATGTATTTCTTAACTTCTTCTTTTTTTAACTCAATCTCTTTGTTTGATTCATCTCGTATGTGCTTAAGTTCTTCTGTTGCCAAAGTGATGGATGCAAGTGCCGCCCGACATACCTCCACCTCTGTCTCTGTTGTTATGATGAAGTTTTCTTGTTGAAGCTTAAACATATAATATTAATAAATAAATATTTATGTATTTAAAATAGTAACTAACTATACATATAATTTTGTCAGCAGATATATTCATATACACTGTGTTAAATGTAGAGATAAATAAATTTTAATCTGAATTATATTTAGTGAGATATTCTAATGATTCATTTATTCGTGTACAATAAAAAAAGTTGTAGGTCTTCGCAAAATGTACATAAAATACAGTATAATTACTCAAATTGTACTTACACTTTTAAGATTGAGCAATGCTTGCTTTGAACATTCTTTAGCTTTAAGCTCCTTGTCATCTTCAAGAAGTGTAATGATATCATTTATTCCATCTTTGAGCTGCTGGTCTTCCAGTTCCATGGACGGTGAGTGAAACACGCTATTCCTCCACTCTCTGATCTGAGTAACATATAACATATGATCAAAGTATCGTTCAATCATAAAATTTACATAAAATTTAAATACAATACAAATAACCATATGACTCAGCACGTTTTTTGAGTGTGTGAAATAATGTACTTTGTGAAGTTATACTTTGTGAAATGATATACAGTCGATTATGATTACAGTTATGACAACCATCAAGACCATAATCTTTGTCCATACAAATATATTAAAAATCTGTCTTGAAAAACACTGCTATTTAGAAGAAGAAGGAGAGGATGATGGTGACGATGATGATGATGATGATGATGATGATGATGATGATGATGATGATGATGATGAAAAAGAAAAGTCATTCATTTAGTTTATGAAATAGTTTCTTCCGATAATAAGCGATCCTGTATTTTTGAAATACTCTTTCTACATTAACGAGTTTCATGATAGTGACATTTTTTAATAAATTATTAGATATATTTGATCTGAGAAATTTTCTTAACCTACTTCGATCGAGAAAAAAAATTAAGCACTGAACTCGTAAAGAACTTTTATCAATTTCATTTACTTAATATAAAAAGAAAAAAAAAATCAAACACTGATAGTCCCAATGTATTTTATAAGATCCGTACCTTGTCAAACAGATTAACTGGGGATGAAACACGTCTTTGAAAGAATGTACAGTTGATAAACAAATGCAGTAGTCCTGCAACATCTGTTTCTTTAGCTGACTGTTTCCTGTCAAATCCAGGAACATTTATAAAGCATTTGGCTATCTCCCATGGGTGAGTGGTCCACTTTGTGATGTCTGTATTTTTCCAAAAGGGTTGAAGTGTCCCGTGAGACTTGACAATTTCATCGTAGATGCGGTCACATATGTTGTTTGGACAGCAAGAAGTATTGCTAAGAAGACAGTTGCAATTACGTTGACCTATGGGACATTGCTTAACTTTTGGAGCAGGGGCGTGCGGCGGTTTTACCGTTTTCAGCGTGCACAAATTGCAAGTTGATCGAAGAGACAGTCCTAGAGTCTGCAAGATTCGACTGTGCTCGTCATTGACCACTTCATCTACAAAATCACCAATACCGTCTCTGAGGTATTTTAGCGCCAGTCCACCTTTGACCCACTTTAAGTATTTACGGTCATGTAACTGAGTTTCATGAGAACCTCGGGACGACATCTGGAAAATAACCATTATTTATATTTAACAACTGCTCAGTGAAGTGTTTGTGTTTGTTAAGAATGTAGACGGAATAAAATTTTGTCAATAACACTTGAATACAATTATTCACATTCAGCTAAGATTTGGAACTGGGATAAATTGTTGCATTGTATGTATTGACTGAACTGCTTATTTAGTTGCACCATGATCATAGAATGTTAAGTTTTACTTACTTGAAGCTAAAGTGCTTCCTCTCTAACGAGTATGTTGTGTTTGACAGGGTTGTTAAACAATTATGTTTTGAAAGCTTTTCAAAAGTTCTGATCATCTGCTCTTTAAAATTTTTTATGTGACTTCGAGATTTGAGGAAAGGCCGTTGTCCTCTTACACCAGTGTCGCACTACCTGACACAAAGTTTCACACTTGAAAAATTCTAATGAAATCCCTACATCAGTTGGCTGAAGATTTTCGACGAGTTGCTAAGTTATGCTCCGTACACTAAATTGGTACTGTAAAAGAAACATATTTCACGAACTGAGTTATATTGTTTGCATTTCGAATTAAACTAGTCTATCAGTTTTCATACATAACGTAAATTTATACTATAGTTAGATCCATTAAACACACTTTACTCGTCACACGTTATGCATTTACAACGTGTTAAAGGTTTGTTTTAAGGCTAACATGTAAAATAAAACCGAATAGATTTAAAATAGTTTTCAATCCGAGTCGCAAGCAACCGGATGTAATTGTATGGTGATCAGTACCAAATGTTGACATATTTCTATCTGTGCACCTTGAGATATACAAACTGTAAAAGTGTGCATATAGATTTTTTAAAGAAAGATGAAATATGTATATCGGGAGTGTCAAAATAAATATAATTCTTTTAATAACCATAGTAGCAAAATTAAATTTTATGACATTTAAATTACCCCATATTGAAATAAAATTTTCTCAATCTGGCAGATTGGGAAATAATGTTTTAGTTTAAATTATGCCTAAACGATGATCAATCAAACTTTGTCTCATATTGGTAATGCTAACCCATAATCCTGTGTTCGTAAGAGACATCCACAGTCCCAAAAATGACTGGGAAGATAGAATAATAAAATTTAATATATAATATTCTATTATCATCTAAACTAAAAAACAATACACATAATACGTTGAATGCAAACGTGAGGAATTTTATGCTTTTCAAAATTTGATAAGGACCACTTTTGTAGTCAGTTTTTCCCGCTAAGATAATTTTACATTCGTGTTTCAGTTCAAAGATTCAACTTAAATGACGTATTCACCGGATTTATCAAATGGACTAAACATGAACCTTAATGAATCATAAACTGTTTAAATTGTTAACCTTAAAGAATAATGATTACATTCTCCAAAAAGTGGTCCTTATCAAGTTTTAGTAGTATATATTATAACTTTCAATTGTGAAAAGATATATCATTACTTGAATTTCCTGATTTTTTCTTTTGCCACATATAAACAAACAAGAATAATCTTGATCAAACACAAGTGACAAAACAACACGATGCATTGTTGTCAGTATCATAATACCTGTGTTGTATTTAAAACGATGTTCTGTGCTGTTCACTGTTTGCATATGGATGTATTGTAAAGTTTTGGTTTGGTATCCGATCGGCCTTCTATAGGGTTGTCCCGGCTAGCTCAGTCGGTAACGTGATCGCAATTACATGGCTAGGCGCTGTCACCGTACGGTACGGGTTCGCTCCCCACTAGAGGCTTTATCATTTAACATGTCTTTATCTATGAAAAGTGTGACACAGATAACCCATTTATACTGATAACAGTACTGTATATCTGTCCACCATAGGAACCCATACGGCAACACCGTCAATATGGTTTTGAATAAAAACACATTTTAATTGTTTGAGAAAGACCAAAATTACCATAGATTTACACTAGATAAATACTTACGATTAGAATCTAGGGCTGGACCTTTCGAACGTCTTGATACGGATGTGTAAATCTGCTCATCTGCTCTGCTGTTGAATCTTTCATGTAACAGTTATATCGGCTGTGCGGTTAACCTCGCATCGTATTCTGGATCGACGCTGCTGGCCTGGTTTGGTCTGCGTCTGAACCTCACTGATTATGGTTTGTCTAGATACAGCTTTCTACCTATTTACCTCGCGAGTTGTCGTTTGAAAAGAAGTTCAAGTTCAAGTATTACGGGGGTTAGTCGTTTTATTTAAAAGTTAACGACACATTTAATTAAGCATACATATATGGCCTAATATGTGTTATCTTAAATATATTTCGTAGTTACCGTCTTGAAAATGTATACACGAATAAACTAGATATTGTGCATTTTTGTTGAATAAATTTCTTCATTGCAATCACAAATATTCTGAAAGGTAGGATTATATACACACATTCACACTTTACCCTCAAAGACAGATAAGCAAGCTACACAAATATAAAACTTAAGATTTAAATGTTGTTTCATGAGAGCAAATACATTTAGGGAGCAATGACAAACAATATAGACGACAAGCCGTCCCATGATACTTCAAGACAGTTTACACACCATCATGATATGTATTCAAAAGTATTTTCTTTTATCTAAAATCTGCATAATTTGTTCTATGTTGTGTATAACAATTTGATTAAACCAATTTTATAAAAATTACCCGTACTGTATTGATATAAGTAAGTGTCATGCGTATTAATCACAATTATGTACTTTTTTTTACTAAATAAACGGGGTTACCCTGAAAAGGGGTCTGAAAGAAAAAAGACAATTTGATTTAAACAATGGAACGTTAAAATTTAAAATGTACTTACAAAAAGGGGTCCGATATGCTCCGTTGTCTAACACTGTTTACATCCCTTTAAGAGTTTGTCCCGTTTGTCTCCCTTTGGACGGAAGTGCATCCTTTCATGATCTGACTGATCAAGATGTTCTAACTGTAGATCGGAAGGATTATATACACATTTATCACGTCATAAAGTAGCTTTTATCAAAAGTAGGTTATTTTATGAGATAAATGTCATATGATTGTATATAACCGACATTAATTTTAAACCATGTCCAAAATTACTGAAGCTGACCGATTTGCTTTGAGTCCATGTCTACAAAAGGGACAGAAAGGTAACAATGTCAATGATAAGTTTTATCGGCGTATTAGATACAGAGCTTATCCACGACAGGGACAGATAGCATATTCTATGTTGCTATGTTTAATGTCACAAATTCTCATAATAATATAAATGTTCCAGAGTGTAGTGTGGTAAACCACTTGAATTGCTAAGTACCCTTGTCCCCGAGTGAACACGTATACAATTCTTACTTCAGGTGGGAGTACAAGGCTGGCAATAGCAAATGTGTTCTGATTTATTAAAATTAAAAAGATAATCCACAGTTTGCAAACAGTGACCATTTTATCTATCTTTCTTTTTAATACAGTTCCAATTCAAATGTCAAAACATATCAGCAAGGATATCTTTTACCTTGCTGTGCCACATATATGACCGAACTCTCCAATTGTCCTTAATAAAATTTATTAGCATTGATCTATATTTAACACATCTCTCTAAACTTCTCACAGTACGAATCTGGTCACAATCTGTGTAAGCGGAGGATAGCTAAGTCGGGAGAGCACTTGCCCTGTAAGCGAGGGGTCCCGGGTTCGAGTCCCGGTCTGGCTGCACATTCTTTCTCACACTGTGACATATGGCGCCCAACTGGGGACCCGTGATAGCTAGCAGGTTCGGCCACCAGCCTGTAACAGCAAATTAAATACACGTCTGGAATTAGAGGACGAATTTCCGAATTTGAGGGGGTGTATGTCACGGTACGAATCTAGTCACAATCGGGGTAGAAGATGTGTAAGCGTACGGATAGCTTAGTCGGGAGAGCACTCGCCCTGTAAGCTAGGGGTCCCGGGCTCGAGTCCAGGTCTGGCTGCACATTCTTTCTCATCCTGTGATATTTGGCGCCCAACGGGGGACTGAGCTATCCGTCCGCTTAAACATCTTCTCCCCAGATTGTGACTAGATTCGTACCTTGACACATATTTCACATTTTTAAAAATAATGCAGATGTTTGTAGGTGTCTCAAAGTTGATACCAAGTGAGGAAATAAACTATCTATACCTATCGATATATTATAAAACTTAGCTACAAATATTATGATCTACAAAACATAGCTACAGCTATTAAATACAACGAAACCTAGCAACATATATTTTTACTTTCGAAACAGACCTAAAGCTATCAATACCGACAAAAAAAGTACCAGAGGGTGTTACCAACGACATATATACAGCTATTAATACCAGCCAACAAAATATAGTTACAGTAATGATACATATGCAACATAACTCGAGCTAACTTACGAAGCCTTGCTTATTTAATATATAAAAAAACACTGTAATACAATGCATATTTTGTGGACTTTAGATAAAGATAATTTACAGATCTAGCATTATTTTTATTACCGTTTAATTTCTGCTTTCTTTTTCGATTCTTTAGGCGTTGAATTAGCTGAAGTAACTATTTACAACAACAACAATGCATTTTAATACATGCTGACAAATCAGTTAATAGCTCTTTGTTGAATCAAAGTACTCAAAGTACGGGTTCAGTACTCAGGAGCGACACTGTTTTAATTTACGTAAAAGTTGGTAGATTTCGCTCTTGTAACAAGCTGTTATTATTTATATTTATTGAATTTCAAGAACATTCATTCATCTTGAGTTCTAACTCAACAAAAGGTATTTTATTGAAACTGAATAAATGTAGATCAAGACTTAATGTAAGACATTGCAACTTAAATCGACTAAATATTATCAACGTATGAATTTGTTGCAACAGCTTCAACATATTTTTTTGAAAGACGCAATGAATGTATGAGTTGTCATGATTATGTCGCTTATTCTCTAGGTCATACTAAGAAGGCAGGGAGGGTTCAGCTATAACAACTCCAATAAGATAACTAATGAATCTTTTCCATCAACGCCGTTTATCTTTTTTTAAAGATATTTCTGGTTTATCTATCTCCTGAATTCCAGATTGAGGATTTTAAATATCATGTTCTCGTTTCTCACTTTTTTTGCATTCATGCAGAAACTATAACAAGATATGACCTTGAACGGCAAGTGACGCCCTTTAAATTACTTGTTGTTTTGAAGTACAGCTGTTATTAATTGAAAGTTATGTGCGTTACGTAGTATAGCACAGAACGTATGTCTTAACATTGCGGCATGCACAATAGGGGTGATTGTGTATTTAATTGACGGGATATGTATCAGCTGACCAGTGGTCAATCAGGCGAGTAAGAGCGGGAAAAGGCACGAAAGTTATGCTTGGTGGTCAGTTCTACGCTAGACTTCGATCGGTTCACATCGTTTCTATTGCTTCTCTTGTTCTGCTCGTTTCGTGTTTGCCACGTCTACAACATGGCTACTGGTAGTGGTGAAGATATCCGCGGCTTTGTGAAAGAGGTTGTTAAGGAGAACAACGACATGTTATTAGCCAACATCAACAGCATGATATCTAAGATAAGTGCAAAACCTTCTGCCGTTTCATTGCTTGAAGCTCCGCGGTTTAAGAGAAAGAGTAACGAGGAACAATTTAAATGCAACTCTAAGTTAATTGAGAGGTTGGACGACGTACAGACGTCTATTCAGGCTAACGACTTAGCGTCTGCAAACCAATCTTTAGATGAAGGTACGATAAACTTTTATTTAATATTTAGCCTTAGCTAGGATTACAGTGCCGGGTGAATATGTATACACATTCCTTTGTTGAGGTGGCACGTGCTTTTCCCACGGTCAGTAGGTTTATGAATACCGTAAAGCGCTATGTATTTAGCGTTAGATTATTTGTTTTGATTTATGTTTTCAGCTCTACAGTTGTTAAGGCAGCGGCAAAAGATGATTTTGTTGGCTGACTCGTCAGAGCTTGGTTGGCGTGTAGTAAACGAGTACGAGAGCAACCCCATTGCTAGCGACAGCGAGGATGAGAAGAAGATATATAGGGCGGAGGCGCGAGCTCTCAAGAAGGCGAAGGCGGAGAAGGTTAGGAGAGCACGTCGGGGTTGGCCTTATAAGCGACCAGATACAGTTCCGTCGGCTACGGTTGCATCAGTGAAGCAGAGCGGGAGACAGAAGCCGGGGTTATGTTTTTTGTGTGGCAAGCCAGGTCACTGGAAAAACGAATGTACACAGGGTTCAAGTCAGCAAAATAATAAGATAAGTACTTGCATTTGTTTAAGTCTGTCTGGAAATGGGGATATTTGCCGTTTTAAGGCGGTTGATAATGTATGTGGCGAGAGTAGCACGGATAAACAGTCCGTAGCGGTTGTAGAGTGTAAGGGAACAGTGGAGTCCGTATCGCCGGTAGGGCGTTTAAAGTCCCATTATGATCATTGGGCTAATGTGTCGGATGATAGATATATCCTGGATGTAGTAAGAAATGGTTACAAAATTCCATTTAAGGTAGTAGCTTGTATTCGTAATAATAAGTCGGCTAGAGATAATCCGGAGTTTGTAGAGTCAGAAATTATTTCCTTGTTAAAGAAAGGGGTTGTTTCTCAGGTTATGGAAAAACCGCACGTTGTAAACCCTCTTACGGTAGCTTATAGTAGAGCGGGCAAACCAAGATTTGTATTGGATTGCAGGCATATTAATCCTTGTTTACATTTGTTTAAAGTAAAATTTGAGGATATTAGAGTGGCTGAACGTTTGTTTGATATAAATTCATATATTTTTACATTTCATTTAAAGAGTGCTTATCACCATATCGACATATTTCCTGAGCATACTACGTACCTCGGTTTTAGCTGGTCTTATAACGGTACGGTTAAATATTATGTTTATAATTCCCTTCCGTTCGGCATTTCAGTTGCTGGGCATATATTTACAAAAACACTAAGAGTACCTCAAAAGTATTGGAGATCGTTAGGATTAAAAGTTATCATGTTTTTAGATGATGGAATAGGAGGAGATGTGAGGCTAGAAAGGGCTATTTTTGCTAGTAATTTTATACGGGGGTCATTGCTAGAATATGGATTTCTTCTGGCAGAAGATAAATGTTCGTGGAAACCCATGAGAAACGGGTGTTGGTTGGGTCATACCCTAGATTTCGTTTCTAATAGGTTGTTCATTTCAGAGGAAAGGATAGGTAGACTAGAAATGTCAATAAAATCCTTGTTGTTTCAGATCTTTAGAGACAAGCTTAATCTTGTTCATGTTCGTGCTTTGGCTAAGAGAAAGTACTGCAGCTACTTTTTGCATATATACAGATGCTAGTGCGGTCGGATACGGTGGTTATTTGACAATGAATAAAGTGGAAACACAGCAGTTTGCTTTAGACACAGTGCTTATTGGTTCATCGTTAACCAGTGTAGACTTAGGTAAAAATGATCAGTTACTGTGGGCATCGGAATTGCCTGAGTATATGAGATTGTGTTTGCCTCCGGAAGTAGGTGAAAGTGGTGTAGATAAACCTACTGGGGTGGAAGTGGGTTGTTTAAAGCAGATTCCCGGAAGTGAATCTGAGGGAGCCTTGTCCCCGGAAGTGGACAATACGTTTAGAGCTCAAAGAAAGGAGCCTGGTAGTTGGATATCCCCGGAAGTGGATATATGTAGAGAGAAGATTCCCGGAAGTGAATCTAATGGTTTGTGCCCGGAAGCGCACAGTGGGAGTTGTAACCCAGTTGTAGGGTCACAGGTTAGTGGCTCATGGACAGAGCTGGAAGCTAGTCAGAGCTCTACGTGGCGGGAGCTAGAGGCTGTACGTAGGGTACTGTGTAGTAACGAAATTATAGTGCATGGCAAAGAGGTAGCACTATATATTGATAATAAGAATGTGTCTTATATTTTACAATCTGGAAGCAACGTGTGCGGTGTGCATGAGATATGTTTATCTATTCATGATTGGTGTAGTAAAAATGATGTGTGTCTGTCCGCAACATGGATTCCTAGAAAGCAGAATGTGCATGCTGACTATTTGAGTAGATGTCAGGATTGTGATGACTGGTCAATAGATCAGTCCATATTTGAGTATTTAAACGATAAGTGGGGACCGTTTACAGTAGATCGTTTTGCTACGCATTACAATGCTAAATGTTTACGTTTTAATTCTAGATTTTGGGTACCAGGCACGGAAGCCGTAGACGCCTTCAAGCAGTGTTGGCGGGGTGAAAAGAACTGGATAGTTCCTCCACCTAATCGAGTAATGGAGTCTATAAAGAAAATTAAGTACGAGCGTTGTTGTGGGACATTAGTAGTTCCAAAGTGGAAATCAGCTCCTTTTTGGTCAATGATAACCAATTTAAAGGGAGAGTACTATGATTTTATAAAGGATGTGTTTGAGTTGCCTGTATTGGGAGCGGTAACGCCTGGGCGTGGTAATAATGGAATGTTTGCTAATGAATCTTTGGGTTTCAGATTGCTGGCGTTAAAATGTGATTGCGCGGATGCAACTGGTTATTAAAAAAAAAACTTAGAGAGTTTGGTAAATGTGTATTGTCATTTAAGTTTTGTGTGTTTTCAGGTGTTGGTTTAAGAGCTACGCTCGAAAGGAAATTCGATGAAGCTGGTGTAACGATATCTGATAGAGACAACATTATCGATCGTATGGCGGGTCATTTGTTGGCTTCTAGGTCGGACAATACGGTTGCCAAATATTCCCATCAAGTAAAGCTGTTTAAAGACTTTTGTGCTGAGAGACACTTCCCCTGTGAACCAGCGTACCCAATTCACGTCGCTATGTATTTATCTTCACTTATAGACTCTAGGAAGTCCGACAGTGTGGTGACGTCGGCTTATTACGGTATTAAGTGGTACCATAATATTAGTGATTCAAAAGACCCTACGGACAACCAGTTGGTAAAATCTATGCTAGAATGTGCCAAGCGTTTGAACTCTAAACCCATAGTCAAGAAGGACGTCGTTACTTCAGAACAGTTAGTTACACTGTGTGATATGTTTGTGGGCTCTACGGATGTTATAACTTTGAGAGATTTGTCCATTATCTTACTTTCTTATGCTGGTTTTTTGCGTTTCGATGAAGTCAGCAGTTTAAAGTGTAATGATGTTACTTTTCATGATGATCATATTAGGCTTTTTATAAAAAAGAGTAAGACTGACATATATAGGAAGGGCAATGAAGTATTAATTTCTCGGGGGGAAACGTCCGCTTGTCCTTTACGTATGTTACAGAGATATATTAGTTCTGCTCATTTGCAGTTGGGGGGAGATATTTTTTTGTTTAGACCAGCTTGTAGGTCTGGGGAGAAATGTTTTTTGCTACATAAAGACAAAAGCTTAGTTATACACGTACTAGGGAATGTGTAGTTTCAAAATTAAAGTTGGTTGCGCCTGATTCAAATTTGGGTTTGCATTCTTTGCGCGCTGGAGGCTGCCAATGCAGGAGGGGTTTCTGAGCGTTGTTTGAAGCGTCATGGTCGGTGGAAGTCAGACACGGCCAAGGACGGTTATGTAGACGATTCTTTAGAAAAGAAATTGTTAATTACTAAGAAATTAAAACTATAATTGTGGTATTGTATTTTAACGATTCGAATTTGAACGCGGTCGATCTATCCTTTGTATTGTTCTATCGCAAGTCTTGCCCAATGCAAAACAGTGTTGTTGTTTAATGCTTAGCAGTGTTCAGACTTGAAAGTTATGTGCGTTACGTAGTATAGCACAGAACGTATGTCTTAACATTGCGGCATGCACAATAGGGGTGATTGTGTATTTAATTGACGGGATATGTATCAGCTGACCAGTGGTCAATCAGGCGAGTAAGAGCGGGAAAAGGCACGAAGGTTATGCTTGGTTCTACGCTAGACCTCGATCGGTTCACATCGTTTCTATTTCAAATTATAATCGTTTGAAATGCAGTTATTTGCATTTGCTATGAGCTTGTTAAAATGTTAGTCTTATATGATGTTATAAATCACACGAATTTGCTTTTAATTAATAGCAGGTCATGTAACGAGTGATTTCATGAAGCTTATATTGGGGTTAATTCGGGGGTACAGTTTCCCAGAGTTTTTTACATTGGGCAAATTTCAGTGAGGTTTTATTTCTGGGTTTTTCCCTGGCCTTCGAATTAACTCTCAATGTTAGGGGTCAGTGTCATTTATTTGATAATTGTAACGAGTGTATGGTTTTGTACATTTATGTGCATTGTATATCAGTAAAGTTTGTAAGTAGATATACATATTTATTTTACATGTTATAAAATTGTATATAAGAAATACAAGTTGTAAACAATTCGTTGTAAATAAACCGATCGCAAGTCTTGCCCAATGCAAAACAGTGTTGTTGTTTTGTGCTTAGCAGTGTTCAGACAGTGCATTATTTTGGCAACATCTCGTTGTTTGTTTTGCATAGATGAAAACAAACGTTGAAAGCCATCGAACAGGATAAATATTATAATTTTATAGGCTCGATTTGATTGAGCATGTTCATGGGCAGTAATATAAATGCATATCACTGTCCACGCATTTCTCAGTTATTCCTATCGTACACAAAAGGAGGGAGATCGAGCAATTTTGTATTGACAAGGTAAACTTCCCCACAAAGACGCGGCATAAGGACAACATGTACAGCGACAAAAGCTAGGAACGTTGTTATTTTGTCTTTGTTTTTTATTTGGCGTCTTTATTTTACTTTGACTAAGTGCTTTGTAACGTTATCAGATGGTTTTTGAGAACTATTGCGAGTATACTCCTAACATATCTCGTGTGCTAGATTACATAATCTCGCTTAAACAAACGAACCACAGGGTGATACATTGTATGATATTAAAAATCAAAGGAACAACCCGCAGACCAGGCCGCGTGAATATAAAACCTTTTTGTTAACTCAATTTGAGCATAAAGTGTTGATGGCTTCGTCTCTATTCATTGTATTGCGAAAGCCTATTAGGATCATTATCATAAAAAATAAAGAAAGTTGTTATAACGCAAAATAAAATGCGAAATAATACGAATAGAACGGCGTAATAATTCAAACTAGATGGGTGTTCAGTTGAACACATGTGTCGCCCTCTGGTGCTGTCGGAATAAAAATGCAAGTACAAAGAGGGGCATAACTCCATCAAATGTGACCTTGACCTTAAGAATATAGTATCGTCACGAGCGTATTGTCATAGGGAATATAATTTGAAAATTTGATGAAGAAATATTAAAAAATGCAAAGTTATAGCCAAAGTTAAGTTTTCGTAAAAAGGAAAAAAACTCCATCAAATGTAACCTTGACCTTAAGAATGTGGTATCATCACGAGCGTGTTGTCATAAGGAATATAATTTGAAAGTTTGATGTAAAAATATTAAGAAATGACAAAGTTATAGCCAACGTTAAGTTTTCGTGTAAAAATCCAAGTACAAAAAGGGGCATAACTCCATCAAATGTGACCTTGACCTTGAGAATTTGGCATCATCTCGAGCGTGTTATCATAAGCAATATAATTTGAAAGTTTGATGAAAAAATATTAAGAAATTACAAAATTATAGCCAACGTTAAGTTTTCGTGTAAAAATCCAAGTACAAAAAGGGGCATAATTCCATCAAATGTGACCTTGACCTTGAGAATTTGGCATCATCTCGAGCGTGTTTTCATAAGCAATATAATTTGCAAGTTTGATAAAGAAATATTAAGAAATGGCAAAGTTATAGCCAACGTTAAGTTTTCGTGACGGACCGACGGACCGACGGACGGACGGACAAAGCGGTCCCTATGTATCGCCATTTCTTCGAAAGGGCGACACAAAAAGGAGTTAAAACGCAAAACAAAGGCGACATAACGCAAAATAAAGGCGTAATATCGCAAAACTAAGGCGTTAAAAGACAAAATAAAGGCGTACTAACGCTAACCAAAAGCTATATTAACGCTAAACGAAAGGCGTTATAACATGAAAATACGGATTAAGTTTTACATGAAGGACCTTTCCTTGTAAACTTCTACAGATTCAGCTTTCGATATTTAGCATTATTCGCTACCACTAGCTAAACTCCAGTACAAAGAATCGTAACTCTGCGTTGATTCTTGATTGAATTATGCCCCTTTAACGATTGTTTCCTCAAGGGCCTTTTTTATATTCTGTAACAGATACAGATTTGATTCTTCAAATATTGTTAATCACTATTGTTTGAATTTGTATAACACATTGCTCCTGCTTATTTTCGAATTATTACGCCTTTGTTTCGCGTTATTATGCCTTTTTTTCGCGTTGTAACGCCTTTGTTTTGCACGATTTACCCCATTTTTCGCGTTATAACCCCTTTCACAGTTTGATTTATTTCAGTGATCCTAATAGGCTTTCGTATAAAATAAAACATTTTAAACTAAAAATAAGATATAATTGCTTTTAGTATCAGCTGTTGAACAGATAGGTATTTCTTATTTATAGAAGATTTATAGAAGGTTGTTCATGTTTTAGACATTTCAAGTATGAGCACATAATTTATTTGAGCTTGAAAACAAGTTTTATAATCACGGGGTCAGGATGTGGATCAGCAATCAGTTTTCGAAAAGACAATGAAGGGAAACAATGAGACTCACAGCTTAGAGATCTCGGCCGCACACAACAGAAACAAACAGCGCCAAAAACGAGTAAAACTCGTCATTTATAGAACACTAACTGAATATAGTAAACAAATAGACAACTACACACTGATGTAACGAAAGTGGCTGTGAATTACTGAGCGCCGTGAACTTACGAAAACGATAGACTTGACAAACCAAACATGAAATACGCGATGAAAATGAAATGTATAGTTATATTAAACACTAATCAGATGTCATTGTATGGTGTTCTATTTTCTTTATCGAAATATTGAACAAATCTATATCTGAGGGTTAACATCTAACACGATACAAAATTTAGTACGTACATAAGTCTACTTAGGAGAGATAAAAGCTGTTGATAAAGTTTAAATTGTTGATTGTATTCCGTTAACACCTACTTGTACAGTTTACGACACGAATTAAGGTTACTATTCTATATTTCCGCCATCTAAGTGGGATTTACAGATAACAATATTAATATAATAAAATTTGAAAGTAGATAATCAGATTCTTTAAAACATTATTAAAATATGTATATATACTTCGTTTCAATTAGATTTTCACCTTTTAAGGGTCCACTACACTCCTCCTTGAACGTTTATAGATAAACAAGAACATTATCAACATCTCAATAATGGCAAACTATCGTTCATTGATACTTGATACTAATGTATCTTTATTTATTTATATGGTAAGAAACGTTAGAACAGTAAAGAAAACTAGCAAAATCAAATAATTCCCTAAACTTTTATTTACATAAATTCACAAAAACTAAACAACACAAAACACAATTTTATATGCCCGCATTGAGTAATATGATACTGTCAACAATATCTTGTGTAATCGTGACTTACATAAATTATGTAATCTATATGAGATATTATTAAAAGTGTGTTTGACCTTCATTTTTCTGGCCGCTTCCTGGTTAGGGTTAGGGGTTTATAATTATATTATTTTGCAAATGAAGGAATCTTTTCTCGCGAACTTTGAGGTAAAACGTTAGCATTGAGTCTTCAGATTGCTTAACATGTTCACAGTCCAAATAATAACTGCATTTCGAATGACAATAGGTCACTTTTCTAACAGGCATGTGCTTTCAAAAAAAATTTCATAACTGTATACCTATGCTTTACAAAATGTGATTCTACTACCATGTCATTTTGCGCGTGCTCGATGATGTAGTTAATGTATAAGAAACTCGATATGTTGTCGTATTAATTATTAGATTAGATTTAGAAGTTATTCGAGCCAAAAACTAAAGGACTTAACTACCACCGCAACCGACATGAAAGAAGCGAGACAATTCTCATTTTCTGTCATGCCGGGCACGTGCTATTTAATTGTGAAATATTAATGAGATACTAGATGACTTGTTTTATGCAAGTGTGTGCAGGGCCGAGAACAACACCTAAGACCTAGCTGTTTATGCAAGTGTGTGCAGGGCCGAGAACACCTGAGACCTAGATGTTTATGCAAGTGTGTGCAGGGCCGAGAACAACACCTAAGACCTAGCTGTTTATGCAAGTGTGTGCAGGGCCGAGAACAACACCTAAGACCTATAGCTCTTTAGGCAAGTGTGTGCAGGGCCCAGAACATCACCTAAGACCTAGCTGTTTGAAGTCCTTCTGATACAGAGCACCCCGCATCCCAGGATTAAGTACTGGACCAGGGTTTTACAGTATATAAAAGAATTTGAAGGATCATGGTTTCCCACTTTATATTAAAGAGACTGGGGTGTATTATATTCTTGTATATATTTTATTAATCCAGAAATAATAAGGTAAATGTAAATTTTGATATATCTGAATTTAGATGTTTTATATGTTAAAAATTAACAAATCCAAACAGATATATTGAATTTGTATGTTTTAATAAATAAAAATTATTAACTTATACTTTGAGCTTTATATAGGTTTTAGTAAACACCATAAGTTACTTTTTAAACCGATTACCCAGTGATATTTAGTTACAGGTGTGGGGTTGATGATTTTTGTTCGAAGAAGTAAAAATATTTGTGTCTCAAACCAATCTTTACAAGCCAGCCAGGATTTGAAAAGAAAGTATCACCAAAGATAGTGGTGAACTTTTCTAATCTGGTCTGTAGATCAGACATTTTAAAAACTGGGAAAAAATGACCCTATTGCAACCAATAGTTTGTTGAATATATTAAGTGATAATTTTATCAAATAAAGTATAGTTCATGTTTATATACTTAAACATGACAATATTTGAAGTTATTAAGAAAAACAGCAATTTATAGTTAATATTTATAGAGTTTGGTATATTAGAGACACACCATGTTTTTCACTTAGTGGGACCTATGATCCTAAAATATTGTTTTCGGTCAATTCTATATTTTGTCAGACATCTGACAATCTAAAGTATAAGTTTCAATAGCGTTAAAAACAAATACACTCAGACTTTTGCTAGGAAAAAGGATTTCTCTAGCATTCAACTTTACATGTTATGGAGAAATATTGGTTTTTAATTTGTTTATATGATCTTTGTGTATATTGCATTCGATGAGAAAGTGTGAAACAGTGTACTTGACCCTGCATTGGGGAAAAGTAGGGTCAACCTTTAGAATATGCTGCCCGCAGAGCCTGACAGCAAATTTGTCCTCAATCTAAGAAGGGTAATACACTTGTCCACTCTGATGTTTGTCAGAGTGTACCATGGGCCGTCCGAGCCCCACAGAGTATCCTTTAAGTTAAGTTGTATGCTCCATATACATCAAACAATTATTTATTAAAAGGAATGGCGAACAGTGAAACACTAGTCAGACTGCATTGACTGCGTATGACGGTGAGGACACCGTGTGCAAGATGCAAAATTATCCTCTGGGCGATGTTACCTACTGTCCATTCAATAATGCTTACTTTTAAATTTACTTGTCCGGTTTATTTAATAATGATTAATGTCATTAGTATAAATCGGTAATTATGATCTAATGTGACACGCCATGAAACCATTGCGACCAGTGAAGACACAGATCAGCCTGCGCAAATCACCCAGACATTGATAACAGTGTGTGTGCAACGACTTTCAAATCATCGAGCTGATTTTAAGAGTGTTAGACATTTGCTAAACCAGATCTCAATATTATCTCCCGGGGTATTTGTTTGGGAAAAAAGACAGTGTGTTTTGCGTAGTGGCAAATCTTTTCACAAACTAAATGTTAATTTCACTGTCTTGTATTATAGAGTCTCGAAAAGAATCGTCGTACCCTCAACATCCATCCAACTTACATAACCGGCGTTTGTTGTTGTTGTTTTTTGTTTGGTCTCGGCTACACTTTTGGTAGCACCTTTAATGTGTACAGCTTCTGCACTGTGCAAAGTGTTCTTTTATTGACACGGTAAAAGTCAGGTGTCCGGATTTTAGACATTTGAATGGGAAAAATGTTAGCCAGTTCGAGGCGGAATCCGGTATGTTTATAAAAGTGTTCTGCAAAAAACAATCGATCACATCTCTTTCATAGATTTTTCGGCATGACAACGTTAGGTTCTGTGTTCAACGGATGATTATTTGAACAGAAAATGGTGTTCCGGAAAATTCTGGCTTGTGCTTAGAAAATTCTGTGTTTAAATTGATGGTATTTCATCAGTACAAAATTTATTCTTTTCCTTACAAAGTCAGACTGTTTTCCCGAAATGATCAGCCAAATATAAGTTACCTTTTATACACAGTAGGTAGCTAAAAACAACCCTCAGTTTTACATGATTCTTCTTCCACTCGGCAGTTTTTCGACGCTTTCAGTGCTTTGATTTTTCTTCGCCCAACACTAACCGCATATGGTTTATAGAAACGTAGATGATAACATGAGGCTTAAAACTACATGTGACCGCAAAACCGGAAGTTCATCACTTGGAGAACTCTACACGATACGAAAGTACTTAACAATTATTACAATGAACACAAATGTAACGGAAGTGGCTGTGAATTAAAAACCACCATCATGCTCGTCAGCAAAACAAAGGACAACAACAGACTTGATATACTTAATGAATAATGTACACGATTTAAACTGGAATGTATAGTATTATGAAAAACAATCAAAACAAATCTGACAATGATCTCAGAGCTGTCATATGATGCCCTGTGTTCTATATCAAAATATTGAACTTGAACAAACCTATATCTAACAATGAGGACGATACAAATTGACTACGTACTTATTGGTACATTTACGTGGGATAGATAGAAGATGCTGATTAAGTTAGAATTACTGATAATATTTGTATTGCGTACGATATAAGCAGGGACGGATCACGAGAGGTTTGATTTGGGCTGCTCGAACTCTCTTTTCTGGCCGCAATATTTAATTTTCATGAGGATTTTGGCCAGAAAGTTGGAAATTATCATTTAACTATCGCAAGATTGTCCTAAACAAATCTCCTATCTAGAAATATAGCATCCGACCATGTATCATCATATAAGGTTACTATCTATACTTAGTGACTCCCGTTACGTTTGAAAGTATTTACCCTTCGCATCGAAAAATCTTTAAACTATATCCAGTTTGTATATTCCTTGTATTTAATTTTATAAACTTTTCAGCAAACAAAACCTCTACATTTGTTGTTGTTGTTTTTTTGAAACTGGAAAGAAAAAAAGAAAACTTATAATTATACATTTTTCAGAAGTGCACGCATCAAATACTTCACCAATAACCAACTCAGAGGTTCATTTATATCTAAAACATCACAAGTTCATTACTACAATTTAAATCGGATATACAGATAACAATATTAATGTCATCAAGCTCTATTATCTAGTTATATTAAAGGTATATAATCAACGTTTCTAAAACATCATTTAAATTTGTCTGTAGAATCGGATTCAATTAAACTTTTATTTTAATCTATTTTAAGCGGCAGATGTGACTATGCTTAAAAATGTGTCATGCTACTCAAAACATATAAAATCCTATGTTTATTTTATGTGTGCCGTTAAAGAAAGTTTACGTCACCGATTGAAAATGGGAATATTTAACCGCAACGATAACAGATGATAACGAGGTTGCACAAATATGTCAAGAAATACCACATATCAAAATCTCTCAACATCAATTTCATTAACTAAATTAAATTTATGGATTAACTAAAGATATTATATGTGAGAATAAAGAAAATTAAGAGGAGTGATTAACCACCTTTAGTCATGCTACATTAATGAATACTCTAAAGCTTGACATTTCGACAGCAACATACATTTCCGAGAGTCTACAACTCCATACAGGTTAATCGTATCATATTCATAAAAAAATCCCTATAAATTTTAAAGGGTCATTTAATATCAACATTGCTGCAAGATTAAAACCACTTAGTGGTTGTTCATATTCGACAAATTTATTATGTATAATTTAGTGTTATCGCGAAAACATATTTATCAATATATGGTGTGCCATCGTGTAGATAAATAAGCAAGTAATCATGATTGTTTGTATTTATTTATTTCTAATTATTTAAAAGTCAAAACAATCATGACAGCATATTTACAAATTGAAGTTTTTTTAGCCATCGAGTCACTAATAATATATGCTGATATTTTTGTCACGTGGTCATGTATTAATTACATGGAAAATGCCAGCTTCTTAAAGAGAACCGCTGTCAAAATTCATTTAACATCCAGACAGACAGACAGACAGACAGGGCAGGGAAATCAGGCAGGCAGATTGGTGCGAGTCAGTCACAAACTACAGATATTTGTTTTTAGTTTTGGATAAAGTACGACCTATGCACTTGAACCCCCATTCCAAGATTAGGTTGGAAACAATTGTTTACCGAAAACAACATATTATTCCCCAAACTACGCAACATTTTATTGGTACAGATTTTAAACAATAAAAATAAAAAGTTAAAGGAAAAGAAAAGTGTTCGTTTCATAGATCACACTTGTACGTTCAAATAAACAAACAGGTTTGACAACAGTCAGCGCAACGTTTATAATGTTGTTAATTATTTTAAGGAAGTGACAGTTTTATTAACAAAATTGAAAATACAGTGAAACCTCGCTTTTAAGACCACCTCTGGGACTGGACTAAAGTGTCTTTATAGAGTTGTTTTATAATTTTGATTTGAACAGTATTGCTAAATTGTGAAAAGGGACTTTAAACTAGTTATATTATTAATGACGTGGTCTTAATTCCGCGTAGGTCTTAATCATGGGTTTTACTGTAATTTTCAAACCGATAATTATATTGGATTTTATGATGTATATGTTTAAAGCAGCGCAACCTCATCCTACTGTAAATCCACTTATATTTGTGGGCATAAAATTTCGTGGTTTTCAGTTAAATGGCATTTTTGAGGGTTTATAATTTCGTGGATTTTAAATTTCCTTCAATAACTTTATGTTCAGTTATATATTCCGTGGTTGTTTTGAATTCGTGGATCGATCTGCCCACGAAAATAAGTTCACCAACAATATTAGTACACCACGAAAAATAGTACACCACGAAAATTCGTGAATTCACAGTATTACGATGTATATAACTCAGATTTTGTATTGCAAATCTAATGTTCATACAGGTACCGTCTCTTAGAATATGATAAAATCAATGCAAACACACGGTATGGGACCGGACACCGGATATAACCGAGTTTTTGAGTCAAAACAAAGTTTTAAAATTTACCAGGGGTAAGAAAAATTCGATTTCTCAGCTCATATGACACTAATCTGACCTGAGTTTGATTTTGTGTTTCCCTTAATAAAGGCCAGATATCATAAATGTACAAACATCAACCACATAATCAGGATTTGTTCAACTATCTGTAAAAGTTCACCATTGCTCACGGGAGAAATTGATTCCCAGGTACCGAAAATCTAGTTTTATTATTAGTTTCTTCCAAAAATAAAAATTCTGAAGCGGCAGTTTTCTTATGCTCCTCCTCATGTACTCACATTCAAATTTTTGGAAAGATCGACCTAAAATTGACTTCTACAGCGACAAAAAATGCACGCGCCTAGTGTACTGGGTATACTATTTTAGTGTACTGGGTATACTGAGTACTTTGAAGCTTACTGTACTGAGTATAACTAAAAAACTCACGACATAAATCAACGGTTTCTGATACTTTTTGACTTAATATCATTAAAATAATTATAATAATTTAATCATGATTAAATTTAAGTCTTTGATATGACGCAAAGTAAGTGATTAAGATCTTACTTTCGAAAAAAAAACCCAAACGTTTCTCTACTCAGTACGTAAAATATGATAAGTAAACTTGATTCTAGTAATCGATAATCATCAAATGCAAATATCATGATTTATAAATGCATGTTTATAAGCCATATGAAAAACATTTAGGTTTTATATTTTTGTTAAGAATATACTATTAAAATTAACATATTTATCCTTAATATCAACATCTTGGGAAATAAGTGTTTGTGTTCATTGTGTAACCACGTGGCAAACGACTTGTGTATAACTTAATAATATCAAATTACTGCATAAAGGTAAGTATAAATTTTGCTTATTTTCCACCTTTACTGAAAAGGAATTATTTATTCTTGCATATATGTCTACCTACATTATACATTCGTAACAAACAAAATACTTACTCCATCTCTGACACATCGCTTTCCGCATGTTCCATGTCTTTCTGAAAATCAAAATGATAATATAATAATGTTGATGATTATGGCCACGACAATGATGATGGCTATAATGAAAATGAAGGTAATAATAACATTTTATTAATACAATTGCTCATTTTTTATAATGTATACTCAGTACAGTTGCTCATTATACCCCGGACATTATTGAGCATAGGTTTTGTATACCCAGTACACTAGGCGCGTGCATTTTTTGTCTCTGTAGAAGTCAATATTTTGTCTACCTTGCTAAAAATTGGGATGTGAGTACATGAGAAGGGGTATAAGAAAACTGCCGATTAAGATTTTTATTTTTGAACGAAACTAATAATGAAACTAGATTTTCGGTACTTAGGCATCAATTTCTCCAGTGAGCAACGATGATTTTTTACAGATATTTTAACAAATCTTGTTCTTGAGGTTGATACTTGTTCTTATATGATATCTGGCCTTTAGTAAGGGAAACATAAAATCAAACCCAGGTCAGATTAGTGTCATATGAGCTGAGAAATCGAATTTTTCTTACCTCTGGTAACTTTTAAAAACTTTGTTTTGACTCAAAAAACGGGTATATCCGGTGTCCGGTCCCATACAGTGAAACAGAAAGTCGTAATATAAATGAATTTCCAACTCATCAAGGCGCGGGTTGGATAAGAAGGGTACATGTAAAATATCAGATAAGTTTATCCCTTAAGTATGACAGTACTAAGAACGTATATAATTAATGCGTACTGTGGACTTTATTTCGCCGGGATTAATTTTCGCGTATTTCGCGCTTGTGCTGATCGAGGATTGTAATCATCATTGAAATGACCTTGCAAGTGAATGCCAAGTCATAATACGGCATGTGGACTGTCCTTGTAACCTCAATTATTGTTTTCAGCCCCAACTCAACTCAGATAAGGTGTACACGGTAGATGAAAAGGAAACTTTGAAATTCACTTAACACAATTATGATAATACTGCAGGATTGCTTTGACTGTGACTGATCATAATCAGACTAGTGCTCTGGATTGAGCGCAACTCAACATTCAACAATTGAATATTCGTCAGGAGAACAAAACACTTATCTTGGACTTTTTTAAGAGTATGCTGAAAATATATGGAAGTATTTTGATTGTGTTGTTTATTTAGGATCATGCATTCTTTTTTGCGTAAACTGTATATGTTTCTTGCATTTTCATCGTGTTACCTATTGCAGTTCCATCCAACATGTTGTGCTGGGAGCTGGTAGCAAGCAGTCCCAATGTTAACATATGGGAATGAATTTTACCATTCTCAAGTATCAGGAATCTGATTGGTTGTAATTGAGCACATCATCAGAACTGACCAATGGCAAGCTTGATATCTGAGACTGGTTTTCATTTAAGGTTTAATCACCTTGCAACTGATCAATGTCTTTTACATCAATCCCATAATTCCAAACAAACTTGTTGCTTCGACCTGGGATTTACAAAAAAATCACTTTATAACATGATGTACGGCAAATTCCTTGCACTAAAAGAAAATGATATTCCTAAATGAGTGCACAAACTTGCATGCTCAGAATTGCGAATATGCACATGAATCCCCCAGACAGCTAAATTCACATTAAGGAATGTTAACTTAAAGTTATTGAGAACCTTTCATGGCATTGTTGAAATATAGCACAAAGTGCGATTCTGGATAATGGCTACGATCTGGATCTAATCCGTTTCAGAGTAAACCCTTCGCGTTCTGAAACTGGTATTAGCATTTGGTTTAGTCCTAGCAGTTGGCAGCAGAAACCTGTTGCTAAATAGAACACAGTGTACATGTAGCATGGGTGTGAAATGTCTAACGTCTATTTTTAATCATGCATTTCACATTTTATGCTAAGAAATAAAACGGGAGTGCGTTGCAAAGAAAATTAAAGAATTATAAAAATCTAACAATTAACTGATATCCATTCTCTCAATTCCGCGCTTAGGCCAAAGAATTAATTATATTTTCCATTTCCTTTCCAGTAATGCCATATCATAATAATAAACTTACTTATACGTTTATGAAAAAAACGATTGTTAATTACTTTTTGCCACGCTACCTCCCAGATAGCAGACATAAGTTGGCCCAACGTTGGCTCAACGTTGGCCCAACGAAGATGTTTGCGTTGGCCCAACGAAGTTTGCCAACGTTGGCCCAACGCCTTTTTGCTAATTGGGGCAACGTTGGCCCAACGGTTGGCTCGACGTTGGCCCAACGCCTGAATTTTCATATGTGTACGTTGGCCCAACGTTGGCACATCATATGTTTTTCCCCGCATAAAGTTGGCCCAACGTTGGCCCAACACAAGTTTCCAAGCATCTGGTGGGATAATAAATGAAAGGGAAATAAAATCAAAATACATTATATAACAAACTTTAATTCCACTTCAACGAGTGAATACACAGTATATCAACAAAATATCATTTTCCCTCTCATTATGATTGCCACTTCGATCTTGACCACTTCCTTCTTTTTCTGTTCTCTTTAATCTCCTTTACGTTATTTCATATCTCACACAGTCATTCTTCGTCATTTCAATATCTGAAATGAAAAACGTAGAGCTATAGGCAAATGTAATTAATACCTGGATTTAACTAAATTTCATTTATTTAGAAATACATACAGGCTTAAAAGCTTATTTATACAAGTAACTAATATTAAATATATCGTTAACATATCTTAACATTTTTTAAAATATAAGTTATTAGAATTTTTTAAAACAAAAATGTTTAATAAGTTCAACTTACATTTTAAGCTGCAAAAGTTGTAAAACAACAACATCGTCTATTCATGCAGCTATCTGACACACAGTGAAACAGTTTATGAGCTCTTAGAACTTCTTGAGTTATACAGGGTGAAACTCGGGTCAAATCCTGCATTATCAGACATCTTGAGTAATTTATTGGCTTTCATGCATGTACATAGAATAGGATTTCTATCAAGTTATACAACTGATGACACATACTGAAGTTTAATAGCATCAAAATATAGCACGTTTTTTTGTATAAAACATACACTTATAAACTTATTTACATAGAATCAGAGCAATACATGTACATGCAATAACATTATGTTAAAAATATGTTAAATTAATGATCACATCAAATGAAAATTATAAATATGCTGATTTTAATATTAAACTCGGTATATGTTTTCCCGATCTTGAGTTTAACGTTATTAACTCTCTTCAACAGTAACACAATTATATACGAGCTGTGTTTAAAATTTAATATGTATATTTTAGTATATAATTAAGACATCGGCCCGACGTTGGGCCATCTTACAATAAGTCCCATGCATTAATACAACGGATAATCTTCGTTGGGCCACCACCGGAGATTAATGTACATAAATTCAATGGTTGGCCAAACATTGGGCCAACGCAGATTACAAAAGGCTTGGTTCACATAGTTGGGCCACTGTTGGCCCAACATGGAAATTACGTTAACGGGTTTCAGTGGTTGGGCAAACCATATCATGTTATCTGGGCTATAATATATAATTATAATTTGATCACGGGTCGTTTTACTTCTACCACGTACGTGTAGTCTGCATTTTTTTTCAGGAAAAGAATCTTTTATAACACAGACACGGGTTATAGGTCCCAAATAAGATCCCGTCTGAATCATTGCAGCAGGACTAAAGGCATGGGATGCTATAAGATTTGCAAATAATTTCTTCTTCGCCTCTTCTTCTATCTGTCTGTACGATAAATGAATGCAGTGTTATCTCAGCTTTCAATTGATTTGTCAATATATATAATTATACGTATTGAAAGTAGGGACATGTACAGCGAAGAAATCTTAGGGACATGTACAGCGAAGAAGTCTACACGTGTCCATGGGCCGTTTTGACCTGAATTTACGTCCCCTTAAAAGCTCTTCAATGTTTCTAAAAGCGCGAAGAAAGAGCAGAAGTAAAATATTTTACGGCTTTTTATACCTTAAATGTGGTAAGATAGATTACAGACTCGCATAGCTAGTGTGCAGAATTGTTTTTTGAAATGTCTGATATTATTTTGTTCCTGGTCAAGTCGCCTGGATCGATGATACTTGTAAAACGATTTTGGAGTATCCGAACTATCCGAAATGGTGTACATTAATTTGTTGACAACGTAGGCACTAGAATGACTAAGGCATCTTCATGAAATGAGTGTGAATTTCTGCATGCTATCTATTATTACACTGGTTGAATATAGATGCCATAAAATAACAAGTCTTACCATAATTTCACTGGATGACAGTAAAGTGGGCACAATAATAGGGCGGATCTAGTCCTACAAATAAGACCTGATATAACTTATTTCTCATTTTTTTCATTTTCTTGTTATGTCAGGTCTCATCGTATTATGTCAGTTTGCTATAGCAGACAGCGACAGAATTTTGTCGGCGATATAATGGTTGATTAAGCTACCAAATCTTGAAATATCTTACAGAGAATGACAATGAAATAATCCCTAATCTTTGAAACACAACCAAAAATATACATAACACTTTTTATAAGAGAACTTTATTTAAATTTCTTGCCAACATAGGTCTTGCAGAGTCCAGCTTTCAGTTGTAAACCAATGTATCCAAGGTGTCCCGAGTGTAGTTGTAAGTAGAAATGTTTGTGAACAAAATAAGTGGGCACAACAATAGGGCTGATCCAGAGGGGATTCAGTGGGATTGCTCAGATTTTCACATTGATTTAGTAACCCCCTACCCCTGACTCAACATAACATTTGCAAAAATCAACCAATTGATACAACAAAATAACTAATATAACCAGTTACAAATAACTAAAAAATATAATAAAAAACTTCTTACATTACCCTCATTGTATGTATATTACCATTGACAAGGTGTGAAAGCTAACCCCCGCTATCTTTCTTTTTGTTTGACAAATTCAACTGTTAAATAATATCTACCATATTTTTTCTGCGTTTGGTGCAAAACGGGCCCTTGATATTATAGTCTTTATGTCTGAAACCTGATTGCAAAAATATTAATTTGCACGTTTTACGTCAGCAACAAAAATGTACCTCGACAACTAGCATTTTGTTAGGTCCAAAACATTGTGGAACACTCAAAAATGAGATTTTGCATTTTTATTTCAATAAACATAAAATGCAAGTTTTGATTGATACCGTATCATATAATTACACGCCCAGAGCCATTTAATATCTCCTGCCATGAATAGCTATCCGACAGTTTGGTATACATCAAATGAACATGATGGGATTAAGTACGCTTTGAACCGGAACTAGATGCCGCCCAACGTGAAATTATTTTAAAGACAATCAAACTGTATTAAATTTTGTTAACAAATGTGTTCATTTCTTTGGACTTGTTACTTGTAAAATCAACACAAAAAGAAAAAAATCTACTTATTAAGCTCTTTGCAGATTTTGTATTGACTTTGTATGCAAATTTTGAAACTATGAATGATCACAACTTTAAGCTTTGTTGATGTGGTCCATCGTTGTGCAGGGCTTTTTTTCACTACTAAGGGAAGGGGCCCATGCCTTATAATTTGGGGGAAAATAGCATGGTTTTTTTCTCTGAAGGGGAATGAAAAAACCTGATGTACTTTTTAGGGAAAACCGCATGATTTTAAAGAAATTTTCTGAGGGATGGCGCCCATAAATGGCCCCTACTAAAGAAGGAAAAGAAGCCCTGTTGTGTCTATTGACTATTCTTTTCAAAAGATTCCATATTTAGTTTTCAATATTGTATTAATTTGTAACACAACTCTGATGATTATGATTATCTTCATAGTTACAAAACTGAAACTAGTATTAAATTTGGGGTCATGCTTTCTGCTACTTATAATGTCATTAATTCTAAGTTAACAGTTTGTTATAACAAAAATCATAAAAAAGCCTTTTTATAATAGTGTACATGACTTTGTCTGAATTTGTATGGAAAATGTAAATCATAGATTGACTTTGTACTGTCTTTGGTAAGCTATTACTGCTTTCTTATGGAAGTTAACTATTTTAATTAAAAATAGCATTTTTAATTAAATGATATATAATCTATGTAGTAATATTACCCCAATACTAAATAAAATGCCTTTAAATGACTTTACATGGATATTATAGAACACAGCTGGACTTTGTTATGTCTTAATTTGTGACTGTCTTTGTCAGTTTACAACTGACTTTGTACAGTTTATCAACCAGTTCCGGTTATGAACCAGTTCCGGTTAACTTTTTTTTATTTCCTATCCCATGAAAGAAATATTTCAGTAAAACGAGTGAAAATGCTAATTAATTCGCAATGAATAGCATTTGAATTAAACATTGACAAACTTTAAATTTGGATCTACTGATTACTTCTGATCATGCGCAGCATTTACAAAGACTATTGCAGACGCTCGTGTGCAAAATTTGGACTGATCGTGACATTCATCGCAAAAATTAAAATTATATGGCATCAAAACTAAAAAAGAGTAATTTTCATTATTGAACAATATCATTGTCTCACGATCGCAAGCAAAATCGTGTGAACAAATCTTTGCATTCTGGTTTTGTGAATGTTTCTGTAAGACAAGCGTTTCAACCAATTCCGGATCAGTAATTGTGAATTGTAATTCTTTTCACAAAGGATAAAATGGTAATTATAACTTGATGAAAAAAACATTTAAAGCTACAGGATGTGGCTTGTTAGCCTATTGGTCGTGAACCAAGGTCCGTGGAACCCTACTTCTGATATATCCTAGACAAAGAAGGTAAAGTGTTCTTAGAAGTTACTGGGTCACCAATATCTATCATCCAACCATGGCCAGCTCGACTTGAAGAGGGTGGTGTTGTGGTACCATGTGCCCAAGGTTATAAAGCTGAGCATTGAAATCAGTCTAAAATCTCAAGCATCTGATTGGCTGAAATGGCGACAAGTCGCCATTTCAGCCAATCAGATGCTTGAGATTTTAGACTGGTTTCCAATCTCAGTGTTATAACCTTCAGCCCAGATGCACTTAGTGCAATACCTGAAGGCTATGACATGGAACTTGTGATTTCATGAGTGTTTTACTGCTTTTGATAGTACTTTAATCAATATAACTAACTTATTGCACATGTTGTGTTATTTTATTTATTACATATTATTTTTAGAATTTTTTTGAACTCTGAAAACAGAAAACATGTGAAAATGTATTCGGTCTGTCAAATCCATTACACAGCTATCAAATCTGACAATCAAAAACACTCTGAGAGATGTTGCCCGATTTATATTCGCCTCATTCGGAACTGATTGAATTAACCGGAATTGGTTTAAATGAGTCTGTCAATAATTGCTAAATTTGTGAAAGTAAACACATGTGGAGACTAAAATAACTGCAACATATTTTTGGTATGACACCCACAGTTCTACTGAATTTGCAAAATCTTTAGATAAGGCCCAGAAATTAAATTGCCACATATGGGTAGCTGGTGACATGAATCTCCCAAAGATGGACTGGGACAAGTCATGCCCCACTGCTGAGTGCAAGTACCAATCTTATTATAAAGAAATAGTTGATAAATTTAATGACATAAATCTAACACAAATGGTTCTACTACCAACTCGCCAATCAAATATTCTCGACCTATTTCTTACTAACAATCCAACACTGGTAAATAGAGTTAATATTCTGCCTGGCATAAGTGACCATGATATTGTCCAAATACAAGTGTCAACCTCAGCTAAAATTCTGAAACAAACACCTCGGAAAATCCCTCTTTTCAAAAAAGCAGACTGGGACCAGATGAAACACTCACTAGTATCGTATCACCAGGAGATGCTACATACAGGTAAATACGAAAACCTTGATATTGAACATCTTTGGCTAGATTTTCACTCCACTCTGACCTCATTAACTAATAAATTTATTCCAACTAGAATGTCATCCTCAAAAAATAGCCTACCTTGGATCAACCAGAAAATTAAACGTCTTCTACGCAGACGCGACAGAGCCTTCAGAAAACAACGTAAAACAGGTAATCATAAAGATAAAAAGAAATTTCTTGACTTAAAACATTTGGCAAAGAAATCAATTAAAATTAGCTATGAAAACTACCTTGAAGATATTTTGGACATAAATTCGGAGACATCTAAACCAAATTCAAAAAAGCTCTTTTCACTTTTGAAACACTCTAGACAAGACTCAGGATCTGTTGCCCCCCTGCGCAAGGACAACAAAACCTTCCAAGATGACCAAACAAAAGCAAGTATTCTTAATGATCAGTTTCAATCTGTGTTTAGTCCTAAAACACCAATTAGCCTTAAATCACTCTGTGAGATGAAAATAGAGGAAAACAGAAATGACCAAACATCAGAGATGCCAGACATAACAGTAAGTACAAGAGGTATAGAAAAACTCCTGAAAAAATTAAATCCCCATAAAGCAGCTGGACCTGACATGATAAAACCTATAATCCTAAAAACTTTGGCATTAGAACTCTCTCCTATACTAACTATTCTTTTTCAAAAATCTTTAAATGAAAGTAAAATCCCAACTGACTGGAAAAAAGCAAACGTCTCACCAGTATACAAGAAGGGTGAAAAGTCTGACCCTGCCAACTATAGGCCTATATCTCTGACATGCATTTTATGCAAAACCTTGGAGCATATTGTTTCTTCCTCTATAACCAAATACTTTAATAGTCGTAACCTATTCTATGAGCTACAGCATGGTTTCAGGGAAAAGCGCTCTTGCGAGACCCAACTCCTTATGCTTGTAAATGACCTAGTTAAATCCATCTACCAGAAAAAGCAAACAGATCTTATCCTATTAGACTTTAGCAAAGCTTTTGACAAGGTCAGCCATGAAAAACTTCTTCTAAAACTCCATAGATACGGCATTCGAGGTTCAAATCTTAAATGGATTAAGGCCTTCCTAGATGACAGACAACAATCAGTTGTCATAAATGGCATATGCTCTCCTTCCATTCCTGTTTCCTCTGGGGTTCCTCAAGGCTCGGTGCTTGGGCCCCTACTATTTCTTGCATATATAAATGACCTACCAGAAAATATACAATCCAAAGTAAGGCTATTTGCTGACGACACAGCCATCTACTTAACACTCACATCCAAAAATCAATCAAAAGTCCTCCAAAATGACCTATGCACACTTGAAAAATGGAGCCATGACTGGGATATGGAGTTTAACCCGTCCAAATGCCAGGTGATCCATGTTACTCGGTCCAAAACACCGGTACAAAATAAATATTCCTTGTATGGTATTCAGTTGGCTTCAACCTCCTCGGCTAGATACCTAGGGGTTGACATTACATCAGACTTGACCTGGGATACCCACATTAACAGAGTAACTAAAAAAGCCAGTTGTAGCTTGGGCTTCCTGCGCAGGAATATAAAAACTCACTCTGAACCCCTCAAAGCAACAGCCTACAAAATGTTAGTAAGACCCCAGTTGGAATATTGCTCCTCTGTCTGGTCCCCGTACACGGACACGCTAACAAACCAGATCGAGGCAGTGCAACGCAGGGCAGCGCGATGGGTCAAGAATGATTTTGGACGACTTTCTAGTGTATCAGAGATGCTCAAGTCCCTACACTGGCGCAAATTAGATCAACGGCGCATAGATTGTCGTCTCGCCATGATGTATAAGATAACCAACTCTCTTGTGGAGATTCCCATTTCTGGAAACCTTATCCCAATGACTAGGAAGTCAAGACATTCTCACCCATTGGCTTATCAACTTATTACTGCTACAACTGATTATTATAAATACTCATTTTTCCCTCGAGCGATATTCCATTGGAACAATCTACCACCAGACATTGTCTCATGTCAGACGATTGAGCAGTTCAACAAAGCTGTAGGCTGTGTTGGACATGTCTCCCCATAAGCTAACATAGTACACTTTTACTTTTAACATAACCCCTCTATCTTTCTTTTTTTACAGCTCTTTTAAACCCTATCCATTCTTAATCTTTATTCTTTACTAACAGTCTCCCAGCAGACGCGCAAAATGTCTAGGTCCCCATCAGGGGTTCGACATTACTGGAAGATAGATAGATAGACATCTTGCATACCATAAAAAACAAAACAAATTAAGATTATTGCTTTTAACTTATTTTTCCACAACTTCTACTGTCATCTCGGCCTTGGCTAATTTCGTAAGGAATAGTGCTTGCAGCACTTATATTACTAATCTGGCTCATTTTCAAATGTTATTCAAATTTACCGCCATTTTAAAGTGATAGATTGACATCGAGTATAATTACTTCCGGGTTAACTTTGTGACACTTCTACAGTCAGTATTATTTGGCACAAATATTCCACGTATTTGTCATTCGAAGAAATTGTTGTAAATTAACCTTATTGTCTGATAATAATACTTACCATTTACACCAATAAAATCACGTTCCAACAATAACCTTCTGGAAAAATAATGAAATTTCACGAATAAATTGTTGAGAAGATTCCACGTGAATTAACCGGATGTTGTGTATTTATCACGTGATATTGCAAGGGAAATAACCCTCTTTCTTATAATAAAGCTAGCATACGGGCTGCTGTTGTCTATGTAGAGTTGTTTTTTTTATGTTGATGTGGTGCACATACGAAGAATAAAGTATAGAATCAGACAGAAAGCGCCAAGAATAAGAGATAATTTACGACGCGTCTTTAACGGCATTTTTCTCGAAACGACGTTCACCTCCACAAGCCCCGAAATCGTAGTCGACGTCACATATAATTAAGACATCGGCCCGACGTTGGGCCATCTTACAATAAGTCCCATGCATAAATACAACGGATAATCTTCGTTGGGCCACCACCGGAGATTAATGTACATAAATTCAATGGTTAGCCAAACATTGGGCCAACGCAGATTACAAAAGGCTTGGTTCACATAGTTGGGCCACTGTTGGCCCAACATGGAAATTACGTTAACGGGTTTCAGTGGTTGGGCAAACCATATCATGTTATCTGGGCTATAATATATAATTATAATTTGATCACGGGTCGTTTTTCTTCTACCACGTACGTGTAGTCTGCATTTTTTTTTTAGGAAAAGAATCTTTTATAACACAGACACGGGTTATAGGTCCCAAATAAGATCCCGTCTGAATCATTGCAGCAGGACTAAAGGCATGGGATGCTATAAGATTTGCAAATAATTTCTTCTTCGTCTCTTCTTCTATCTGTCTGTACGATAAATGAATGCAGTGTTATCTCAGCTTTCAATTGATTTGTCAATATATATAATTATACGTATTGAAAGTAGGGACATGTACAGCGAAGAAATCTTAGGGACATGTACAGCGAAGAAGTCTACACGTGTCCATGGGCCGTTTTGACCTGAATTTACGTCCCCTTAAAAGCTCTTCAATGTTTCTAAAAGCGCGAAGAAAGAGCAGAAGTAAAATATTTTACGGCTTTTTATACCTTAAATGTGGTAAGATAGATTACAGACTCGCATAGCTAGTGTGCAGAATTGTTTTTTGAAACTTTTTTTGATATTATTTTGTTCCTGGTCAAGTCTGAAACCCGATTGCAAAAATATTAATTTGCACGTTTTTCGTCAGCAACAAAAATGTACCTCCGACAACTAGCATTTTGTTAGGTCCAAAACATTGTGGAACACTCAAAAATGAGATTTTGCATTTTTATTTCAATAAACATAAAATGCAAGTTTTGATAGATACCGTATCATATAATTACACGCACAGAGCCATTTAATATCTCCTGCCATGATTAGCTATCCGACAGTTTGGTATACATCAAATGAACATGATGGGATTAAGTACGCTTTGAACCGGAACTAGATGCCGCCCAACGTGAAATTATTTTAAAGACAATCAAACTGTATTAAATTTTATTAACAAATGTGTTCATTTCTTTGGACTTGTTACTTTGAAAATCAACACAAAAAGAAAAAAATCTACTTATTAAGCTCTTTGCAGATTTTGTATTGACTTTGTATGCAAATTTTGAAACTATGAATGATCACAACTTTAAGCTTTGTTGATGTGGTCCATCGTTGTGCAGGGCTTTTTTTCACTACTAAGGGAAGGGGCCCATGCCTTATAATTTGGGGGAAAACAGCGTGATTTTTTCTCTGAAGGGGTATGAAAAAACCTGATGTACTTTTTAGGGAAAACCGCATGATTTTAAAGAAATTTTCTGAGGGATGGCGCCCATAAACGGCCCCTACTAAAGAAGGAAAAGAAGCCCTGTTGTGTCTGTTGACTATTCTTTTCAAAAGATTCCATATTTAGTTTTCAATATTGTATTAATTTGTAACACAACTCTGATGATTATGATTATCTTCATAATTACAAAACTGAAACTAGTATTAAATTTGGGGTCATGCTTTCTGCTACTTATAATGTCATATTAATTCTAAGTTAACAGTTTGTTATAACAAAAATCATAAAAAAGCCTTTTTATAATAGTGTACATGACTTTGTCTGAATTTGTATGGAAAATGTAAATCATAGATTGACTTTGTACTGTCTTTGGTAAACTATTACTTCTTTCTTATGGAAGTTAACTATTTTAATTAAAAATAGCATTTTTAATAAAATGATATATATTCTATGTAGTAATATTACCCCAATAATAAATAAAATGCCTTTAAATGACTTTACATGGATATTATAGAACACAGCTGGACTTTGTTTTGTCTTAATTTGTGACTGTCTTTGTCAGTTTTAAACTTTACAACTGACTTTGTACAGTTTGTCAACCAGTTTCGGTTATGAACCAGTTCCGGTTAACTTTTTTTTTATTTCCTATCCCATGAAAGAAATATTTCAATAAAACGAGTGAAAATGCTAATTAATTCGCAATCAATAGCATTTGAATTAAACATTGACAAACTTTAAATTTGGATCTACTGATTACTTCTGATCATGCGCAGCATTTACAAAGACTATTGCAGACGCTCGTGTGCAAAATTTGGACTGATCGTGACATTCATCACAAAAATTAAACTTATATGGCATCAAAACTAAAAAAGGGTAATTTTCATTATTGAACAATATCATTGTCTCATGATCGCAAGCAAAATCGTGTGAACAAATCTTTGCATTCTGGTTTTGTGAATGTTTCTGTAAGACAAGCGTTTCAACCAATTCCGGATCAGTAATTGTGAATTGTAATTCTTTTCACAAAGGATAAAATGGTAATTATAACTTGATGAAAAAAAACATTTAAAGCTACAGGATGTGGCTTGTTAGCCTACTGGTCGTGAACCAAGGTCCGTGGAACCCTACTTCTGATATATCCTAGACAAAGAAGGTAAAGTGTTCTTAGAAGTTACTGGGTCACCAATATCTATCATCCAACCATGGCCAGCTCGACTTGAAGAGGGTGGTGTTGTGGTACCATGTGCCCAAGGTTATAAAGCTGAGCATTGAAACCAGTCTCAAATCTCAAGCATCTGATTGGCTGAAATGGCGACCAGTCGCCATTTCAGCCAATCAGATTCTTGAGATTTGAGACTGGTTTCCAATCTCAGTGTTATAACCTTCAGCCCAGATGCACTTAGTGCAATACCTGAAGGCTATGACATGGAACTTGTGATTTCATGACTGTTTTACTGCTTTTGATAGTACTTTAATCAATATAACTAACTTATTGCACATGTTGTGTTATTTTATTTATTACATATTATTTTTAGAATTTTTTTGAACTCTGAAAACAGAAAACATGTGAAAATGTATTCGGTCTGTCAAATCCATTACACAGCTATCAAATCTGACAATCAAAAACACTCTGAGAGATGTTGCCCGATTTATATTCGCCTCATTCGGAACTGATTGAATTAACCGGAATTGGTTTAAATGAGTCTGTCAATAATTGCTAAATTTGTGAAAGTAAACACATGTGGAGACTAAAATAACTGCAACATATTTTTGGTAAGACATCTTGCATACCATAAAAAACAAAACAAATTAAGATAATTGCTTTTAACTTATTTTTCCACAACGGATAAAATGATTAACTGGAACTGGTTGACAAACTGTATGCGAATGTGACACCAAATTTCCATAAATAACATTTTAAACAGATACATTTTGTATATAATTAATTATTACATACTTTTAGGGATTTATGAATAGCCTGACTTTGTACTGACTTTGTCACACTTTGTATGACTTTGCATTGTTTAGTAGGACTGGATAAGACAGTCTTGTTGTCCATATGAATCATGATTAACAGCGTATACTTTGTAATTAATTTTAATAAATTATAATTATTTTATTTGTATTTTTCAGGTGTGTTTGACTTTTGTAGCATCAGTTCTATGGTTATTGACCAGTTTTGAGCAACCAAGGTGTATCTTCTGTACCGAAGGATTATAGATATGATGGAAACTGTATTATTCAGTATGTAGTTAAATAAATTAGATGTTTGATTTATTAATGCGCCCTTAAGAAATTCGGGGGAGCTGCATATAGTCGCCGGGTTGTCCGTCCTTCAGTCCATCCATAAGTCATACATTAATTTTGTGTCCGGCCTATAACTTTTTATTTCAAGTCGGATTTTAAAATAATTTCACAGAAATGATCACCATAATGAGACAAAGTGTCACGTGCAAATTTGTGTTGCTACCTTGAAGGTCAATGTCACAGCATGACCGTTTAGCAAAATTGTGTCCGGTCCATAACTTTCTTGTTTGCAGTCGGTTTTTTAAATTATTTCACAGACATGACCTCCATAATGAGTAGACGTGCCTCGCGCTTATTTGCGTCGATACCTTGAAGGTCAAGGTCACAGCATGACCTTGTATAGCAAAATCGTGTTCGGCCAATGTCTTTGTTATTTGAAGTTGGATTTAAAAATTATTTCACTTAATTGATCATCATAATTTGACGATGTGTCTCGCTACATTTGGGTCGCTACCTTGAAGGTCAAGGTCACAGCATGACATTGTCGCAAAATCGTGTCCCGCCCATAACTTTGTTATTTGAAGCTGGATTTTAAAATTATTTCATAGAGAAATGATCACCATAATGTGATGACATGTTGCTTTCAACATTTGGGTCGCTACTTTGAAGGGCAATGTCACAGCATGACCTTGTAGCAAATTGTGTCTGGCCCATTACTTTGTTATTTGTATTCAGATTTTCATTTTTTTTTACAGAAATAATCACCACAATGAGAGAACGTGTTGCTCGCAACATTTGGGTCGCTACCTTGTAGGAACAGGTCACAGCCCAGGGCGTTTTCAGCCTATCTCACGGGGCTGATATTCGGCCCCGTTCCCAATGCAAAATAGCGACCATTTTTCCCAATTTCAAGAAAAAAATTCCCAATCTCGTAAATTTATTCCCCTTTTGAACCGATTGCCTTAAAAAATGATAAACGAGAAACAATAATATCGAGAATTTTCAAGCGCGAATCGTTTGTTTATCGGCGATCTGTGAAAACTTCTTTCTGTGAAAAATGTATGTACTGGTGTAAAAACCGGTGTTTACCGTAACCCAAGTTGAAGATGGAGCGCGGCGCCCATGATTCCAGATAACTTATATTATGGTCAAATTATGGTTTGAATAAATAACAGAAATTATATTTTTATTTCGTTAACAAATGATTTTTTCGCGATAATCGTTCGACTGCGTACAAAACAGAAAGGATGAATAAAAAATTGTATGTGCAGTACCGGCTTTTATACTGACCCGCGAAAACTAGTGACGAAAATTTAAAAATGTCGTATAATAGTAAAAACTATGCAAAAAGGCCGCGAAAAAAAGATGCCAAGGGTACTCCAAAACTAAACTCTCTGTGGAACAAAACATCAAATGTTTCAAAAGTTCTTTCCCAGTCAGTTGAAGCTTGCCAAGTTTCTAAGGATCAGATGATGGCCATTCTACTGTATAAGTGATACATCTGTAAAGCTGTCAGAACAAACTCTGGAAGAGATTTGTAACATTTCCAGGGACACTAAAGCAAGGCAAATCAAGCTTTATTGCAGATAAATGAATGTTGAAATTTCCCAATTTGGTTTGATTTGTTGATACTTTTTCCCAAATTTGACTATTTACCGCGTCAAAAATTCCCAATTTGGGCAGGGGCCTTTTTCCCAAAAACCCCTGAAAAAGCCCTGCAGCCTGACCTTGTAGCAAAATCATGTCCGGCCCATATCTTTGTTATTTGAAGTCGGATTTTAAAATTATTGCACAGAAATGATCACCATAATGAGACAAGGTGTCACGTGCAACATTTAGGTTGCTACCTTGAAGGTCGAGGTCATTCCCTTCAATTTTCATAGGTGCAGGTTTGATTATGTCTGTTTTTATAGTACTACACCATTCTCAAATTTCACCACATTAGTTATGCAACTTGCCGTTTTTGTTACAAAGTACCCATTCGGGGAGCCTCACCCGTCTTCGACAGTCTCTTGTTACATTAAGGGTTTTAACTCAAAGCTGAAACATTTTGGAGTTATCTTTCTTTGAATGTGTTTTAGCATTCCATTTATATGAGATTGCAGACTTCCTTAAAGTCGCCGGACCGTCGGACCTGTCCGGTAAAATTTGGACTGGTCTGATGTGATTTCCAATGTTGTAGGACCAAATGTCCGGCAAAAATTTGATCTGCATATTCCAATTTTACTCGCTAAATTACAATTTTACTCGCTGTTTTGATTCGAGACTGTTCCGAGGGAAATGATAAGGATATCAGAATGAAATATTTTACGTTTTCGTCATAATGACAATTTGTACCACTGAAAAAAAAACACAACAAAAACACCCTTAATAATGTGGTTTGCTTATTTAATGTGTTAAATGTTTCAGTCAGACGGAAATTGTTTCGGTCAGACAGATTTTCACATCTTGTCTTACCTCATGTCTGACACTTTTTAGCTCACCTGAGCTGGCTCAGGGTGAGCTATTAGGATCGATGAATGTCCGTCGTCTGTCGTCCGTCGTCCGTCCACACTTAGTTCGTTAACACTCTAGCGACACATTTTTGCTCCGATTGTCATGAAACTTGGTCAGGATGTTTGTCCCAATGATTTCTTGGACTAGTTCGAATATGGGTCATCTGGGTCCAAAAACTAGGTCACTGTTACTAAAAATAGAATTTTCTTGTTAACACTCTAGCGGTCACATTTTTTCTCCGGTTGTCATGAAACTTGGCCAGGATGTTTGTCCCAATGATTGCTTGGATGAGTTCGAATATGGGTCATCTGGGTCCAAAAACTAGGTCACTGTTACTAAAAATAGAATTTTCTTGTTAACACTCTAGCGGTCACATTTTTGATCTGATTGTCATGAAACTTGGTCAGGATGTTTGTCCCAATAATTTCTCGGACGAGTTCGAATATGGGTCATCTGGGTCCAAAAACTAGGTAACTGTTACTAAAAATAGAATTTTCTTGTTAACACTCTAGCGGTCACATTTTTGCTCCGATTGTCATGAAACTTGGTCAGGATGTTTGTCCCAATGATTTCTTGGACGAGTTCGAATATGGGTCATCTGGGTCCAAAAACTAGGTCACTGTTACTAAAAATAGAATTTTCTCGTTAACACTCTAGCGGTCTCATTTTTGCTCCGATTGTCATGAAACTTGGTCAGGATGTTTGTCCCAATGATTTCTCGGACGAGTTCGAATATGGGTCAACTGGGTCCAAAAACTAGGTCACTGTTACTAAAAATAGAATTTTCTTGTTAACACTCTAGCGGTCACATTTTTGCTCCGATTGTCATGAAACTTAGTCAGGATGTTTGTCCCAATGATTTCTCGGAGGAGTTCGAATATGGGTCATCTGGGTCCAAAAACTAGGTCACCATTACTATAACATTTTTGCTCCGATTGTCATGAAACTTGGTCAGGATGTTTGTCCCAATGATTTCTTGGACTAGTTCGAATATGGGTCATCTGGGTCCAAAAACTAGGTCACTGTTACTAAAAATAGAATTTTCTTGTTAACACTCTAGCGGTCACATTTTTTCTCCGGTTGTCATGAAACTTGGCCAGGATGTTTGTCCCAATGATTGCTTGGATGAGTTCGAATATGGGTCATCTGGGTCCAAAAACTAGGTCACTCTTACTAAAAATAGAATTTTCTTGTTAACACTCTAGCGGTCACATTTTTGATCTGATTGTCATGAAACTTGGTCAGGATGTTTGTCCCAATAATTTCTCGACGAGTTCGAATATGGGTCATCTGGGTCCAAAAACTAGGTAACTGTTACTAAAAATAGAATTTTCTTGTAAACACTCTAGCGGTCACATTTTTGCTCTGATTGTCATGAAACTTGGTCAGGATGTTTGTCCCAATGATTTCTTGGACGAGTTCGAATATGGGTCATCTGGGTCCAAAAACTAGGTCACTGTTACTAAAAATAGAATTTTCTCGTTAACACTCTAGCGGTCACATTTTTGCTCCGATTGTCATGAAACTTGGTCAGGATGTTTGTCCCAATGATTTCTCGGACGAGTTCGAATATGGGTCAACTGGGTCCAAAAACTAGGTCACTGTTACTAAAAATAGAATTTTCTTGTTATCACTCTAGCGGTCACAATTTTTCTCCGATTGTCATGAAACTTGGTCAGGATGTTTGTCCCAATGATTTCTCGGAGGAGTTCGAATATGGGTCATCTGGGTCCAAAAACTAGGTCACCATTACTATAAATAGAATTTTCTTGTTAACACTCTAGCGGTCACAATTTTGCTCTGATTGTCATGAAACTTGGTCAGGATGTTTGTCCTAATGATTTCTCAGACGAGTTCGAATATGGGTCATCTGGGTCCAAAAACTAGGTCACAGTTACTAAAAATAGAATTTTCTTGTTAACACTCTAGCGGTCACATTTTTGCTCCGATTGTCATGAAACTTGGTCAGGATGTTTGTCCCAATGCTTTCTCAGACGAGTTCGAAAATGGGTAATTTGGGTCCAAAAACTAGGTCACTGTTACTAAAAATAGAATTTTCTTAACACTCTAGCAGTCACATTTTTGCTCTGATTGTAATGAAACTTGGTCAGGATGTTTGTCCCAATGATTACTCGGACGAGTTCGAATATGGGTCATCTGGGTCCAAAAACTAGGTCACTGTTACTAAAAATAGAATTTTCTTGTTAACACTCTAGCGGTCACATTTTTTCTCCGGTTGTCATGAAACTTGGTCAGGATGTTTGTCCCAATGATTTCTCGGACGAGTTCGAATATGGGTCATCTTGGTCTAAAAACTGAGTCACTGTTACTAAAAATAGAATTTTCTTGTAAACACTCTAGCGATCACATTTTTGCTCAGATTGTCATGTAACTTGGTCAGGATGTTTGTCCCAATGATTTCTTGGACGAGTTCGAATATGGGTCCAAAAACTAGGTCACTGTTACTAAAAATAGAATTTTCTTGTTAATACTCTAGCGGTCACATTTTTGCCTCGTTGTCATGAAACATGGTCAGGATGTTTGTCCCAATGATTTCTTGTACGAGTTCAAATATGGGTCATCTGGGTCCAAAAACTAGGTCACTGTTACTAAAAATAGAATTTTCTTGTTAACACTCTAGCGGTCACATTTTTGATCCGATTGTCATGAAACTTGGTCAGGATGTTTGTCCCAATGATTTCTCGGATGAGTTTGAATATGGGTCATCTGGGTCTTGGTCACTGTTACTAAAAATAACTTTGTTGTACTCAGGTGAGCGATAAAGGGCCATCATGGCCCTCTTGTTTACAACTTTCGGGAAGTCTGAGATTGTGTGACATGCAAACGGTGTAGATCCAGATCAGACTGTACAAAATACACTTATTGCCCATGTGATTGACAGCGTATACGTTCTAATTAATTTCAGTGAATTATAATGATATTTGTATTTTTCAGGTGTGTTTGAATGTTGCAGCATCAGTTCTATGGTTGTTGACCAGTTTTAAGCCACCAGGTGTATGTTCTGTACAGAAGGATTATGGATATGATGGAAACTGTATTATTCAGTATGTAGTTAACCCTTAACTCCATATATTTGCATTTTTAATGGTGTAGATTCAGATCAGCTGGCACATTTGTGCTGTCAGATCGGAATCAGCACTGGTCGCATGTTGGTCAGAACATATAAAACCAATCAAAAAGCGAACTGTGTAGATCCTGAACAGACGGCACAGATGTGCCAGCTGATCTGGATCTACACTGTTCGCCAACACAATAGTGGATATTCTATGGGGAAAATGGTTAAATAAATTAGATGTTTGATTTATTGCATGAAAGCATGGCACTTAGTATATTTATTACTATTAGTAAATTATCTCTTTACTTCATGGTATATTACTATTTGGCTTTTATCAGATCCTATGGATGACCAGTGTAGATCCAGAACAGCCTGATCAGCCTACTGATCTGGATCTACACTGATTGTTCATGTGATAAAATGTGTATTCGTGTAGTAAAGGATGAAGATGTAAGTTGTTATTTTTGCTAGAGAGCGGTTTTGTATACCAGAATAGATACCATAAGGAGGAAATCTAGCATCAGTATAACAAAACGGGCATAATCTTCTTAGGGCTAGTTAAGAATGCTAGAAGGACATTTTCAAGACACATGATAGCTGTATTAAGTAAAGGCTGGCAATAGCAATTTTCTAAGTAGTTTTATCAGTTTTACTTTATGGTTCCACAAGGGAGGTGATTTCTTCAACATTTCAGGCTCGAAGTGAGATGACTAATGTACGAAGATGGTGTTTTTGAAGACTGACAGAATGTCGCACTGGCTATGCTGATGATATGAAATACAGAAAAAAAGCTGAACTGGTAAGAGGTTTTAATGCAATGGCCGATGCTGAAGACAATAAATCAAACAACATTGTTTAAAATCTTTTTTCTGGATAATTTAAGAAGTTAAAATCTGTCACTTTGATCAGTGCCAAATTGACCCCTCTCAAGTTTAAAGGTACACAATTTGTCTTATCAAGGTTGGTTTCCTATTAGATATTTTATCAGAAGTGCTCAATCATGTCAATGCTAGCATGTTGTTTATATAATATATCCCATTTGAAACCGGACATATTATGTGAAATCTTGCGACGGGTATGTTTATAGAAGTTTTCTGCTTTCCAAGTTAAAATTTTAGCCAAATTGTTCCTGGAAGAAAAGTTACAATCCTTTATGACATATAATTGAACAAATTAGCATCTTACTTTCTTTAAAAACCCTTATAACCAATCTAAATACTTTGCTACTCATTCCCATTCCTAGCACAGACAATTAAGAAAAAGGCCGAAAGTATGATGTCTAAATAGAGGTCATGAAAATGGGCGACAAACATTAATACTGGTAACCAACAGTCGATTTCCATGTGAAATAACTGTTCCAACGCAATGAATAGCCAAAGCAGTAGATCAAACACATGGTTTAAATGTCCGATCACGAATCGTTCGTTTCATCACTTGGGGTCTAGTATCATATGTGAATGGATCCAGATTTTGGCCCATAACTGTGCTTTTTGCCAACTGAACATATTTTATACCACTGATTCGCATTAAAAATAATGTTTTGATGAAATTAAGCTTTCACTGAGATGTTAGTACAAGGAGCTGTATTGCTACAAAGTAAATTCTTGAAGTCCAGAAAATGTTCTTTTATGACAGTTAAAAAAACTTGTATGTTAACATTCACAACTCAAACCTTTATCATTTTCAGACTTAACAATATGACGAGCAGACAAGATGAATCTTGAATGTGCAGAATAAAATGAACAGATGGTGGCTAGAATCTCTGACAATATGAAGTTATGACAGAATTGTAGAAATAGTCAGTTGTCAAAACTCACACCAACATTTCTGGAGTTTCCACTGGTAGGAAATTTCACATCTTAAATATGATGAAAACATTTCAATCAATTGGAAACAGATTTTACTAAAACAAAATCGCGAAGCTTGACCTAATATACAGGCTGTCAATTTATAACACTTTCATATAAATTCATTATAAAGCACAGAAACTGGTCATCTGCTTCTGAAATGTTTTGAGTTTTTTCTCAAGCCCTAAAAGTTTTAGAATAGATAAATGGCTGTTAAATACAGAAACACTTCTCTGAAAGTAGCAATTACTAGTGCTTAGCTGTACACGATGCATAAATATGTTTGCAAACAACAGTCGTTTACACTTATTCCAAATACTCCTGGCATCATTGAACATGAGGTAGAATGTACAGTTTCATACAAATTTATCACCAGTCTAAATGCACCTCTTCACATTGAATTAACAATTTAAGTAATTTCAGAGTTGACCAGACAACTCAATCTGAGATGACCAGAAGCTGTTAACAGATGTTGGCTAGAATCACAAGATCCTGAAGGTACTAAACACTGTAAATAGCGTCAGATGTAAAACAGTCAACAGGAACAATTTACTGCAAAAAATAATCGAAGATTTGTCACCTTGGAACAGTCAGAAGCAAAGCAATGCTGGAGGTTAAAACCAGGTTCTAGGTTTCACCAACTGCAAGTTTTTCCCAAGCATTGTTAGGTCTACTAAAATCACATACAAACTTCTATCACTTTAAATATTGCTTTTTTTTATTGGAGTTGTCTCCCTTTTATTGTCTTCTTTATTTTGAATCACTACGTTATAAGGGCAAATAAAATGTTTCAGTATCTGAAACTGCTTGAATCCCTATCACATTGTCAGGGCATCTAACACTGTCAGTATAATATTTGGTGTATTCTCTTGTTAACCTATGCCTGAGATCAGAGTCAGTTGTGATTGATGTAATGGTTCTCCAGTTTCCATATTCTCCTTGCTAGCATTGATGTTTATGATTTGAGTCATCTTATATCCTAGAAGTGGTAACTGTTAAACAGTGTCTTTTACTTTGATTTGTAGGACATGAATAAAGACAAAGCACTCAAGCCATACTTGTTCATGATGCAGAATGGCCTTTTAGAAAGTTTGCCTGGCACAGTTGCTTGGATTTCTTGTCACAATGGAGCTCACAGCAAATGTACATGCAGGTAATGACTCGCAGTTAGGGAGCTCACAGCAAGCATTCACTCTGGTGAATGGCAATTAAAAAGCTGTGAAGAGTAACTGGAATAGTGAGGCATTATTCAGTCTTTATGAAACTTTGAAATTGTGAATATGTGCACAATGTCTCGTTCAAGTTTGTTAAACAGCCAGATTGGGTTCCGAGGTTATAACACTGAGAATGAAGACTATTCTCAGATGTCAGAAATCTGATTGGTTGAAATTGAGAACAGTCTTACAACCAACCAATGGGAAACTTGAGATCTGGCTTTCATTCTGAATTCTATAACCCTAGATCAACATTTCTTTGCAAGAATTTGAAAATAATAGACATTAACTAAGCACTTGTCACTCCATCGTTATGAAAGTTGAAAAATGTCTTGTCATGCATAGAGACCAGCTTGCAACATTGTAGAGACTTATGAACAGAGGTAAAGCCAAAAATTTAAAGATATAAAGGGCATTTGTTTTAAACAGTGATAAGATAAAAATATGTGTCATTAAAGAGCTCGGGAATCATTTTCACAAGTGGTGGTGTAATCATGGTAATGAAGAAATACATTATTTTGTAGTCTACAAATTTAATATATTTCACTGATTAAAAATATTTCCTTTTCATTTTATGTTTTGAAATGAGACAGAACATTTTTATGATTAAATAAAAATCTGATTAATTGACGTTTGTGCCATCTGATCTGGATCTACACTGGTCACATCTTTGTCGAAAAAACCTAATTAGTCTAAAGGGAACAATTTAGATCCTGATCAGACAACAAGGCTTCGCTGGCTGATCAGGGTCTACACTGCCTGCCCATGCCATAAAGGCATATATATATGTGGAGTTAATGGTTAATAATATTTTCAACTGGTGTTGATCCAGACCAGCCTGCATAACTAAATTGACACTTTTTGCATCCTGGTCAGAAATAACTTAATTATTATGTCTACCCCCCTCTGGGGGAGACGTATTGTTTTTGCCCTGTCCGTCTGTCACACTTCGTTTCCGCTCAATAACTGGAGTACCGTTTGACCCACAGCATTCAAACTTCACAGGGTAATGGACCTTATTGAGTATAAGAACCCTAATGATTTTGGGGTCAGTAGGACAAAGGTCAAGGTCACAGGGGACCGAAGAGTGAAAACCGTTTCCGCTCAATAACTCGAGTACCCTTTGACCCAGAGCATTCAAACTTCATATGGTGATGGCACTTATTGAGTAAAATAATCCTATTGATTTTGCGGTCAGTATGTCAAAGGTCAAAGGCACAGGGGCCCGAAGAGTGAAAACCATTTCCGCTCAATAACTCGAGTACCCCTTAACCCACAGCATTAAAACTTCATAGGGTGATAGCTCTTATTGAGTAGAAGAACCCTCTTGATCTGGGGTTAGTAGATCAAAGTCAAGGTCACAGGGGCCTGAAGAGTGAAAACCATTTCTGCTCAATAACAGGAGTTCTATTTCACCCAGAGCCTTCAAACTTCATACGATGGATGTCCTTATTGAGTAGAGGAACCCTATTGATTTTTGGGTCAGTACATCAAAGGTCAAGGTCACTGGGGCCCGAAGAGTGAAAATTGTTTCCGCTCAATAACTGGAGTACCGTTTGACCCAGAGCATTCAAACTTCATAGGGTGATAGCCCTTATTGAGAAGAAGAACCCTATTGATTTGGGGTCATTAGGTCAAAGGTCAAGGTCACAGGGGCTTGAAGAGTGAAAACCGTTTCCGCGCAGGGGGGAGACATTCGTTTTTCACAAAAAACATCAAGTTCTAAAAGTGACCAGCGTATTTCCTAAGCAAGACCATTTTGTAATTAAATAAGGCTTGACAGTCGGCCATGTCAATTCTGGTGTCAAAAAAGACTGTAAACTCCGGCTCGATTGTCTTGATAATTAATGTGGCTAACAAATCCTTTGTTTGAAATTTTGCTCAATCTGGTCTGGACTTGTATTAACTATTAGTACTTAATACTAAGAATGTTAGAAAATAGCATTTTCTTTTTCAGGTGCGTGAGGTCAGTATTTCAGACTGTTGATTCACTACAATGTTAGAAGGGGTCTAAAAGTGGAGTCTAACACCAGGGGTGATCATAAAGGAGAAAGCAGTTATAGATGTGAATGACCCGAGTTAAAATATTAGAGGTGTGTAATCTGTGCAAAGTGTCTCTTCATTGCATTTTAGAATATCTGTTGGTACTGTTTACTTTTGTAATTATTGAGTTACACTCAACCAGGGGCTAGGCACACCGGTGTGGGCAGTAATATGCATTTTCATTACTGTCTATGAACAGGCTCAATCAAACCGAACCTGCATAATTCTTGTGTTCAATGGTATTCAAAGTTACTTTTTCAATCATTTTAACACAACCTGCATAATTGTTGTGTTCGATGTTTTTCAAAGTAAACTAAATTTGTTAAACTTTTCAATTATTTTAATACAATGTCATTTTAAGTTTTAAATGTCTGTTGGGATCCTTATGAATTGCCTGACCTAAGCACTGTTTGATCATAATTCCCAGATTTTAATACATGTACTACCAAGTAATCTTAAATGTTTTATGCTCTTTTTGTCAGATATGTTCTTTGAAAAGCTCATGAAGTTCAATTTGTGGAAAAATGTATGCTCTTAAGTACAGAACAGAAATAGAAATAAATGAAATAAATACATTAAGATGAGTCTTTTGAACTGCAATATATTTCAGCCATCTTGGTCACATGTGATATGTTATTTTACATCTTCCAAAGAATTCAACTAGATTGACTTGGCAAACATCATGACACATGGGCGCATCTTTAGCAGATGGGTTGTTGAATTGTACCATGAAGGAAGGTAAATGCATATTAAAGTAAATTGTTTATTGAAGGTTCATCCCTTTCATTACAATGCCAGCCTCTCAGGCATATGAAAAGGTGAAATATGCATATCAGGAATCGCCACATTCAGAAAAAACAGCCTCCTCACACAGTCAAGAAGTAGAGAGCAGGGTTAATAAAATGATTAGTTTCAAAAGAGAAAACTTTTCTTTCCAAATCCTATCCTACTGGCAAGTTGAATCTGAAACCATTTAATAACTTGCTGGTGGCTCACTAACTTGCTGGCTGTACACTTACTAGCTTTCTGCTCACTAACTAGCTGGCTGCTTACTAACTGGCTGTTCATAAAGTAACTGGCTGTTCACTAACTAACTGGCTGTTCACTAACTAACTGGCTGCTCACTAACTAGCTGCTCACTAACTAGCTGGCTGTTCACTAACTAACTGGCTGTTCACTAACTAGCTGGCGACTCACTAACTTGATGTGTGTACATTTACAAGCTTTCTGCTCACTAACTAGCTGACTGCTCACTAACTAAGTGGCTGTTTACTAACTAACTGACAGTTCACAACTAGCTGGCTGTTTACTAACTAGCTGGCTGCTTACTAACTACCTGGCTGCTCACTAACTAACTGGCTGTTTACTAACTAACTGGCTGTTCACTAACTAACTGGCTGTTTACTAACTAGCTCGCTGTTCACTAACTAACTGACTGTTCACTTACTAGCTGGCTGTTCAGTAACTAACTGACTGTTCATTAACTAGCTGGCTGCTCACTAACTAACTGGATGTGACCACTGATCTGGATCTACACTAATTGCCCATGTGATAAAATGAGTATTCATGTAGTAAAGGGTGGAGAAGTTGTATTTTTTACCAGAGAGAAGTTTTGTATACCAGCAGAGATTCGTTATAGAAGAAATCTAGCACCAGTGTAACAAAACTGACTTTATCTTCTTCGGGCAAAAGGATGCTAATATGACATGTTCAAGACACAGGATAGTTGTATTAAGTATAAGTTTTCAATAGTCATTTTATAAATGTTTTATTCGGTCTTACTTTGAGCACAGAAAAGGAAGTTAATAGATAACTCCAACATTTCAGGCCCGACGTGAGATGATTATGGTACGGTGAATGTGTTTTTGAAGACTGACTGAATGTCCTACTGGCTATATTAAGCTGCTAATATGAAATACCGAAAAAAGCTGAACTAGTTAGAGGTTTTATTCACATAAGTGCAATGTTGTGTATAAGCATCGATAATGCAGACAAGAAATTAAACAAGATTGTTTAAATATTTATTCTAGATAATTAAAGAAGTTCGTAAAACCTGTCACTTTGATTTGCATTAGATTTGTTGACATTAGATCTCAACAGATTTGGTAACCAGACAGATTGCCTCCCGTACCTCCCTGGAGTTATGGCTCTTTAGTTGTTAAAACTTGGCCAAGTTACCGATCTCTGACAAGCCTATTCTGTGGCAGTTTTTGCAGTCTTGGTTGGACTGTCTTGTACAATGGTGGTAGAGAGATAAGTTGCAAACCTGCATCAAATTGAGTTGTTGAAGGTTATGTTGACATCACACTGAAACATACAGTGAAACCCCTCTATATAGACCACCTCTAGAGTGTTCCTAATAGTGGGGTGGTCTTAATTCTGGGTTAGACAATAGTGCAAAACTATTAAGAGGAACATTGATATAGAGGTCTTGTTATCCAGGAGATCTTAACTTTAGGATAGTCTTTATCAGAGGTTTTACTGTATCTTCATTTCAGACCAAGACTAAAGTCTGTAAATATTTTTGGACCATAACTGTAAACCTGGTCAACTGAACTTGCTGTACCACTGAGTCATGTTAAATATAATTTCTAAATGTTTGCTAAGCTGTACTAGGTCAGACCTTTCCTCAACAACCATCCAAATGTGGGATACATCAAAATTGTACTGTTTATTGGTGTAAATATTGAGTTGCGCTCAACCCGTGGCTTGGCGGCGTGGACAGTAATATGCATTTCAATAACCGCCCATTAACAGGCTAGATCAAACAGAGCCTGCAATATCTTCATATTTGTTGTATAAAGTGGCTTTCAAAGAAGTTCCCTTTTCATCTGTTTGTATATTCAATTTAGTAAAATACACACACCAGCAGAATTTAGAGAAAATCATAGCTGTTCTGAACATTAAATGAAATAAGCTTAGACCAGTGATCGAACCCGCACGGCTACGGTGCCTAGCCACATAACTGAGCAAACTTCATTACCAGTAACAGACGGGTAAGTATTGCTGATATTGTGTAATATCAGTGACTGATTACTGAGTCTAGATTTTTATATGTCTTTTTATGTCTTCTTTTAGTTGAGTTGACTTAAGAATACTGAATGGTGTCTTGCCATCTCGTTCTACTAACTGGATCTAACATGTCACATATTTGATCTACACTTGTATCGTTGAGAACTAGTGAAATAAGATGGCATGTGTTACGTTTTCTCACATACTAATCTACATTTTGTATTTCAGTCACCCGGACAACATTCTGCCACCAGGCACAGGATTACAAGTGTCACGTCGGTCTACACTTCTATATTTGGGCGACCTGGAGGGCCTGGGAACTTTAAGTGTCAATTCTTGTGACCTTCTTCTTTGATTCAAGATCAAGTCGATAGACAATCAGTTTTAAAAATTCATCAGACTGCAGACACATTAACCAAACTTTTCTTTGATTAATTTCTAAGATTAGGTTATTTGTAACCAAGAAGCAACCTGTGTTAATCCAGATCACACAGCATGGATGTGCCAGCTGATCTAGATCTACACTGGCCACAAAACAATAAAACCTTTATATATCAAGTAAAGTGACTTTATTGTCTGTTGTCCCTTGACTTCACTGAATATGGCTTTTATCGCATCGGCGATTAGTATAGATCCAGATCAGTCTGCACATCCATTCAGTCTGATCAGGATCTATACTGTTCACATTTGATTCATTAAGTTTGTTTTTCTGACCAAGAAGCAAAACTGTAGATCCATATCAGACGTGACTGATGTGCCAGCAGACACTAAGTATGTTAGTGTTTAGTAAGTCATGTTTTAGCAATTAAGAAAACCAGTCACTTAGCTAGGCTGCATTATATTACGGTTTCTTATTTGTTAAAACTTCACTTGATAAATACTAACTGTAACTTAATTTTAAGGACCAGTTAATGTCTTCAGACCGCAATGGTTCCAGCTTTATATTAGAATCCTACTTCTGGCACAGGTATCATGGGTATATCGGATACCTGCTGTATAGTTAGTTGGTTTAACCTTAAAGAAATTGATAAAAATCCAAAACGCTTTATGCCATTTATTCATAAATTGTATCTATAGGTAAATGGCTGCATTAAAAAAAGTGAAGATAATTTAAAATCATATTGTTGTACACAAGTCATGTTAAATCAATAAATAAACATAAAATTAATACATATACTTAAATATGTTCAATCAATATATAAATCTACATTGAATATTTTAAGTAAATATTTACTCGTTTTTTCAGAGACAGTGATTCAGAATCATTGCCACAGCAGTAACATGGTTGTGCAACCGAGTTAGGAAACACCACATTAAAGTTGTTGCTGTCAAAAATATTTTGATTTTATTATAAATACTTGTAAATCAATGTTAAAACTTTACTAAATTTATAGTATTTTATAACTATTTGAGCCATTATTGTGATTATGAAAACAAAACTGATTAATCATCTATAAAATGTAACAGATAGACTGCGTTGTGCAACTCTTTATTAATTGAGCAATTTAGCAGGAAATATTGAAACAATGGATGTGGAAAGTTTTCTGTTTGTTATTTAATTGTATAAAACGATCTTGTATATCACGTGACTGTCTAGTTATCAAGAACGTACTGTACATTATTTCTGTATACATTCTACATGTACAATTTTACTCTGATATACTATAAGGAATAAAACACTAAAATGTAAAATATTTTTTATAAGCAATCAATAATTATATACATGTATGTACATGAGAAATTTTTAAAACTATTCATCCTTTTTGAAACTGAATTATGTTGTTTAATGATTAGAAAATTAATTATTGTATTATATATATTTATATATTACATGATCTTATTTATCTTGTTCTAACTGTATTATTTTAGAAAATGCACAAATGATTTTTTTCTTTCCAATTCAGTTAAACTTTACTATTCAGCTTCCGATATTTTCACAAATCATTTGTTGTTTTTTTTCTAAACATGTAAATCACATGTACATACATGTATATAAATGAGGAATGTGTAATGTTCCTCAATAGAATTACTTCATTACACACCGTGTCGTTGTATGTTGTTTTTTAATGTTGTAAATTAAATTAAAAGTGTTTATCAAATATGGTTTGCTATTTTTATTACTTGGTCTCGTTTTTCAGAGTCAGTGATGCTAAACCCAAGTCAGAGATACGTAAATCTTGTAATAGTGATAATGTCGGCGTTGTCTTGATCACGTTCACAATCGTCCTCCATTCCTCCCTCGGATGGTCCATAACACTCGTCTAACTTCACCGTGACCGGATGTTGCAGCTGGCCGACACTGATCAACAGTTCTCTCCAGGCTGCAGACGACATTTTTACGAAGGATAGCTCCACATGTTCTAGATGTGTCATGTCAGGAGAGAGTCGTGGTATGACGTCACCCATATCGATCGACAAGCTCGAGATGCTGTAGCTGAGTTAATGTAGGAATGGTTTGTATCATCTCCTGGCAGGATGTCATTGTCTAACGTTAATGATGATAGGACCGGTGCTGCACGTAGATCTTGCCACAATATGGCGCTGGCTCTGGCTGTCATCTTCTCTCCCCGTGGCCGGAACTCGAGCTTCTCCAGACATGCTGGATTCACGTGTAGCTCTCTACATGGTACGATAAAGATGCAGCATCTTCAGCTCGTTCAGACGATGTAGGTCCAAGGTGACGTCACAATCACGGTACTGACCCCTGTGGTCCGAGCAGTGTATCCTCTCCAGCTTGAGCTGTGTCAGTGTTGTGGTCTGGCTGATATAAGCATAGAGACATTTAAGGTTACTGTGAGTCATGTGAACGTGATCAAGATACAATGATTGTAAGCATGTCAGTCCTGTGAGCGCCGTTATACTGATATCGGACAGAGAGATATAATCGTGCTGATAGTGTCAGACATTTCAATGTACGGGCTGATTCAGTGAGGATGTCAGCCAGCCATACTGGTTCCTTGTAACAGTCTTCTACTCTCAATGTCTCCAGGGAGGTGAACACACCAGGATCCAGCGACTGCATGAACTCTGTATACTTGTCTGGATGTGATACTAGTAGCGATTTCACGTGACCTTTGTTAAAGTGTATAACCGTTTTCAATGTAGATAAATCTACTGGAGGGTACATGTACCTATAAGCACAACATAAAGATCGATGGGACAACTTGCATTTCCATTTCTCATACTCTCTTGTAAACACTGCATCTGCATTGATTGGTAAGAGAGTAATGTTTTAGCGTCATCACTAAACATATCAGTACATCTAAGCGTCACACCGTCAAGGTCAACGATCGTCTGCAGCTCACCGGAAATACATGTATATACTTCCGGATTCATACCACATACAAAAATAAATACATTGGACATTTCTAATATGCCTGAAAGAGATGAACAAACATTAAGAATGGTTGATTTTACAGATTTGTTTTGCAATTCAGACGTTATATAAATAGCTGAGAAGTATTCTTGTACAGACTTGTGCTGAAAGAAAACATGATATCGTTTTACTGCGATTATGCTGCTGTCCTTGGTTTGACACAACAGTCCAACTTTTAAACAGAACTCGATTTCGTGTTTGGTCATGAACTTTTTGGCATATTTTCTATCAAATATCAAAGATGATTCTTTTTTCTCGCTAAATAAGGCACAAAATGCTAATTTCCCGAGCTTCATAATCGGGTTGAAATAAAGGTTACATTTCTTGTTTTGTTTCAAACAATTTGGGACTGCAGCATTATCGTTTGACTGTACATGTATATCCGGTAAATCTTTTTTCTTAAGGCCACGTTTAAGTGTAAATTCAGTAATGTTACTGTAAATTGCACATTTTGATTTACCAATGGCAAGACCACCAAAGAACAAGCACATAAGCTGAAGAAGAATATACGGAATGTAAATAATATTTTCGATTTGAACTGTCTTGACTTCTTTATCGAAATCTGCAATGTTTTTCCCTGCTAAGTTCAAATTTCTTTCATTTAGTATTCCGAGCGCTTTTTTCTCGAGCAGATCACGTGTTTTGTCATCAAGCATGGATATTTCCACGCGTCGATCTATATCTTTAGGCGACAGTCCTACAGTTCCAATCTTCCAGTCTCTGGTTGTTGTTAACACCGTGCAGCTGTCCGGGTGATTGTTGTGCGGTACCTCGGGTGTTCTTGGACAGCAAGCTGGATGAGACCATTCATCCAGGCCATCCAAGATGAATAAGCATTTCTTATCGTGCAAAATTCTTTCTATGAACTCGTTTGTGTACTGAGATTTTCGAGACAAATTTGCGGACACCATTTTCATAATCAAGTCATCGAGATTGCATTTAGAATCGCCTTGATAATCCCTTAAATGAAGAAGGAAGAGAAGATCAAAGTATTTCATCGCAGCTAAGTCCTCATCGTCATAGTTTTCTGTCAGTGACGTCAGAGGTGTGTGACTTTGGCACCAGTTCATAGTAAGCGTTTGTGACAGCGAGGTTTTTCCGAATCCAGCGTTCGCCGTGATGTATATCTTTCTATATCGAACATCGCCACTGAGAAATAGTCCGTTAATTGTAATTTTCCGCTTATCTTGTCCATCATTTCCCGATGTTTTATCTCCTTTTGGTCTATTCTTGTCCTGACCAAAATATGAGTCTTTATAAGCCCACATGGGAGGTAAGACGTATAAATCTTCAATAGGGACATTATGTTCATCGACCAGAGGGGATGCCGGTATCACGGACTCGTGCTCTCGGTAGTAAGTGATGATGTCTTCTTTAAGATCTGTAAAACAAAGCATTTAGTGTTGTATCATTTACTTTTGCGGAACGATTTTTTCACTGAAGTCGAAAATTACAATTTGGAGCATACATAAATCGGGCAATTGTAGTTTTTTTTTATAATTTTACTCATTAAATCATTTGAACTCCTGCATTTACAATAACGAGAAATACGCGAAAATTAAACCCATGCGAAATAAAATGAAACCACAGCACGCAAAAATCGCCCTATCTACCGGATGTACACTCCATTCTAAGCCGGTGAAAGAACTACACAAACCAGCATAGCCTGACGCCATCAAATTTGACCACTGAACAATTCTCCCCCGCCTCTCGCCCCCGCATCACCGCCCCCCAAATGGTAGTGCTTGGTTCTGGACAATAGGAATGATAGGATGCTTACATTGAGTATGAACGCCGTTTGGTCGGCTAATACAAACGCATTAGGCTGACATTTACTTGTAGAAATCGTTACAAAATGATACGCCGTATATGCACATTTCTGTCCAGCATCCTAAGAGTTAATGATTAAATTCGAGTTTTGGCTTAAATAATTCTGAATCAACTAAAAAGTCAAATCGGTGTCACTTGTCTACGAACATTCACAAAATTGACGAAAAATCTTAGTTTAAAAACTTTTAATTTCCTTATTGGGTTGTGCAACCTGATTATCTACTAATTACTTTGTCCAAAATCACCCGCTCGCTAGATGTATCAAGTTTGGTGACGTATATTACATATTATAAGAATATTTCTATAGCTTCTTGCAAAGTTGTTTAGTTTTTTAAAATAAAAGTTCATTTTCTCTTATTAAATTTTATGGGGCTATATTATAGCTAACGTAACTATGCAAGTCAAAATATCCGGTAAATAGTACTGTTATATCATTTTATTTCGCGTGGTTTAATTTTTTGCTTATTTCGCGCTAGAACAAGTCGGATTGCCGTGATCTGATATACATTTTTAATTGTTCTCCAGTTTTAGTTTTTATATAACAGAGTCTGAGTTTTTCTTTCCATTTATAGCTCTGGTGGTGGTATCGTGATGAAGAGTACACTCGACTTATCCTGATTAACCCAATATTAAAATACCATGTTCCGAGCTAGTGTGGTGATAATCAGATGATCAGATGAATAAATCTGGAACCTTTCGCATTAAATGCCATTAAGGTATGATGGAACCATTGTTAAACATGCTCAGTTATGTTTACGTGTTTAGAACCATTCAAACTGAATAGAACTAAAAAAAGATCAAGGTTGATGGGACCATATTAGCTCGATCGCGATCGCTCTTAATGCCAAGTGAAAATATAGAAAGAGATCGCACTATATTCTTGTGTAAACACCACATAAGTCTTCAAAATTATGTGATGGCCGCTAGAAACATCCGTTATGGTAAACAATGACAACATCGCAAAAGATGACGTCATCGTGAGCATACTAGAGTAATGGTGTAGTTCTTTGATATGATTCGCAATGATCTGAGATTTCGGTGAATAAATTTTATCTATGTTACCAATGTAAGAAATAACAAACTAAAACTTATCTGTAATATTCAGGACAGCGAGACAAAGAAAACGCGAAAACACGATGCGATATCACAAAATTACGATGTGAGAGTGCGACATTAATATCGCGATCTCGCATCGTTGTTTCGCGATCTCGCATTGTTGTTTCGCGACCTTGCATATTGTTTTCGCGTTTTCGCCCTCTAATAAGTGTTTACAAAAACAAAATATTTTTCCAGCTGGTTAGAAAAGTTAGGGATCTTACGGAAGCGTTAAACTGCCTCGAGATGTGAGTAATTCTTTCGAGATTTTATACTTATTTTTGTCAATTTGTTGAATTACTATTAGAATTTCTACTTGTTTTTCTCAATTCGTTTAAAAACATTTGTAACCTTTTCCACTTAATAATTCTTCAATTGAAACAAAGTTATATACATATTGAAATAATAAGTTTCGACAAACTAGATAATTTCTGTCTTCTCAACAAGTTCTTGTTTTTGTCGAGTAAACTTCTCGAAAAATAAAATTTACATAAAAGTTTAAAGCGAGATATATACGAAATGGTGAACGTGAAAAACAACGATGGCCCCAACGGAACAACGTAGGTAAATTTATTACGCCAGTTGTGTTAAAGAGATTCGAGACTGGTCTCCAATATGAAGCAACTAACCAATTACAAGCTGGAGTTTCGAGACTGGTCACCGATCTGCAGCAACTAACCAGTGACAAGCTGGAGTTTCGAGACTGGTTACCGATCTGCAGCAACTATCCAATTACAAGCTGGAGTTTCGAGACCAGTCACCGATCTGCAGCAACTAACCAATTACAAGCTGGAGTTTCGAGACTGGTCACCGATCTGCAGCAACTAACCAATAACAAGCTTGAGTTTCGAGACCAGTCACCGATCTGAAGCAACTAACCAATTACAAGCTTGAGTTTCGAGACCAGTCACCGATCTGCAGCAACTAACCAATTACAAGCTGGAGTTTCGAAACCAGTCACCTATCTGCAGCAACTATCCAATTACAAGCTGGAGTGTCGAGACTGGTCACCGATCTGCAGCAAGTAACCAATCACAAGCTGGAGTGTCGAGACTGGTCGCCGATCTGAAGCAACTAACCAATTACAAGCTGGAGTGTCGAGACTGGTCACCGATCTGAGCCAACTAACCAATTACAAGCTGGAGTTTCAAGACTGGTCACCGATCTGAAGCAACTAACCAATGACAAGCTTTAGTTTCAAGACTGGTCACCGATCTGAAGCAACTAACCAATGACAAGATGGAGTTTCGAGACTGGTCACCGATCTGAAGCAACTAACCAATGACAAGCTGGAGTGTCGAGACTGGTCATCGATCTGAAGCAACTAACCAATGACAAGCTTGATTTTCGAGACTGGTCACCGATCTGAAGCAACTAACCAATGACAAGATGGAGTTTAGAGACTAATCACCGATCTGAAGTAACTGACCAATCTCAAGCTGGAGTGTCGAAACTGGTCACCGATCTGCAGCAACTAACCAATAACAAGATGGAGTTTAGAGACTAATCACCGATCTGAAGCAACTAACCAATAACAAGCTGGAGTTTCGAGACTGGTCACCGATCTGAAGCAACTAACCAATGACAAGATGGAGTTTAGAGACTGGTCACCGATCTGTAGCAACTAACCAATAACAAGATGGAGTTTAGAGACTGGTCACCGATCTGTAGCAACTAACCAATAACAAGATGGAGTTTCGAGACTGGTCACCGATCTGAAGCAACTAACCAATGACAAGATGGAGTTTAGAGACTGGTCACCGATATGAAGTAACTGACCAATCACAAGCTTGAGTTTCGAGACTGGTCTGAGATCTGATGCAACTAACCAATCGCAAGATAGAGTTTCGAGACTGGTCACCGATCTGAGACGACTTACCAAAAACACAGGCTGGAGTTTCGATATCGGTCTGGGATCTGATGCAACTAACCAAAATAAAGACTGGAGTTTCGATAATGGTCTAAGACGTAAAGCACCTAACAAATCATAAGCAAGGAGCATCGAGACCAGTCCAAACATTCCAAAACAGTTTAATGTTTAGATTCAATAATGCAAACCAGGAGCTAACAATGATATTAAGAAAATTAGTAATATATTAAAACAAATCGCTCTTAGTCTTGAAAAAAGTAAAGATATTTTAATAAAACATTTATGCGATTTTAAACTGTTATAAACTGTTAAAATAATGTAAAATCACAAATAATGCATAGCTTTAATTTGTAGATAGCGTTGCTGAAGCACGGACGGATGAACGAACAAAAGGAATGCTGTATTGGTTTATAAAATGCTATTTAGTCAGGACAACCAAATGTCCAGACTTCAACTTTCTTTCGTTCATTTTCAGATTCTTAGATCAGATTTTTAGCGCGTGTAAAAGCTCACAGACAGTTGTAATAAAATGATTACATTTACCACCTTACTACTTTATATTGATTTAATTCACTCATCTGTGTAAATATTAAGTTGCGCTAGGCAGCGTGGGCAGTAATATGCATTTCCATTACGCCCATGAACAGGCTCAATCAAACTGAGCCTGCAATATTTTCATATTTGTCGTGCTCGGTGGCTTTCAATGTTCCCCCGTCATGTATTTGTAATGATAGAAAAAAAGTGTGTGTACAAATGACACATTTTGTAGCTATTTTAACTTTTAAACAGAAAGTTGAATCGGAAATAGATGCCCTACAAATTTCTAAAATTGATGATAATATTTTGCTAAATCGCTTGAATGCATTTAAGATAAAGCACTGCGTAGTATGTTTCCCAATTGGTGAAAAATCAGTGTGCTTTAATTTTAATAGTTTCTGCGTATGTTCAATTGCTAATACATGGTTTCCGAAACTGAATATTATGAAAAGATGTGTGTATTATTTTCCGCTGTAATACATGTACTGTATAACGTCAATACACATGCACAACCACCATCACCAACAGAATAAAATGTGTAGGGCAGGGAGTAAAAGTGTAGGGCAGGGAGAAAACGTGTAGGGCAGAAACATAATGCGTAGGGCAGGGACAAAATGTGTAGGGCAAGGACAAAATGTGCAGGACAGTGACAAAATCTGTAGGGCAGGGACAAAATGAGTAGGGCAAGGATACAATGTGTAGGACAGCGACAAAATGTTAAGGACAGGGACAAAATCTGTAAGGCAGGGACACAATGTGTAGGGCAGCGACAAAATGTGTAAGACAGGGACAAAATCTGTAGGGCAGGGACACAATGTGTAGGGCAGGGACACAATGTTTAGGACAGGGACAAAATCTGTAGGGCAGAGACAAAATGAGTAGGGCAAGGACAAAATGTGTAGAACAGCGACAAAATGTGTAGGACAGGGACAAAATGTGTATGACAGGAACGAAATGTGTAGGGCAGGGACAAAATTATGGAATGCCAGAACATTTTCGACACGTTATTTTTGAGTACGCGAAATAAGTGACCCGATGTAGTCTGTTACGGAAGTACGCTCATTTTGAAAGCTTAAGTAAACTATTACAGCTTTGAATATCATTTGCGCCGCTCCTGTCGAACACATTTACAGTTAATGTATACTCTACATTGTATTCCAAAAGAAACTAGAAATGTGTCCATAGGACACGGATGCCCCCGCTATGCATCATTTTCAGATACTAAAGTGCAATGATGGGAATAATAGCATTTCAAAGACAGTGATGTTCGAGTAATTATAAGAATATGCATAAACTTGATGATCAAGTAAATTATTTGTATTTGTGGCACTGTTGTCTTCTCATTACGGAAATGTCTGTGAAGAAGTTGGTGGTAATGCAATGCAATGTCATAGTGAACATTTGTGCCAAGTTATTTTGAAATCCCTTCCTTCATAAAGAAGTTATAGCCCGAACAAGTAAAATCAAGTTTTAGTAACTGTGACCTTGACCTTGGACTTACAGGCATGGGTAATGTACGCAACACACCGCCTTGCCATGGTGAACATTTGTGCCAAGTTATTTTGAAAACCCTCCATTCAAAACAGTTATAGCCCGGACAAGTAAATTCTATTTTTAGTAACAGTGACCTTGACCTTGGACCAACAGGCATGGACATGGTACACGACTCACCACCTTGTCATGGTGAACATTTCTGCAAAGTTATTTTGAAATTACTCTATTCCTAACGTAGTTACAACCCTGACAAGAAAATTCTATTTTAGTAACAGTGACCTTGACCTTGGACCTACAGGCATGGGCATGGTACGGGACACAGCATCTTGTCATGATGAACATTTGTGTCAAGTTATTTTGAAATCAATCTATTCCTAACAAAGTTACAGCCCGGACAAGAGAATTCTATTTTTAGTAACAGTGACCTTGACCTACAGGCATGGGCATGGTACGCGATACACCGACCTGTCAGAGTGAACATTTGTGTCAAGTTATTTTGAAATCCCTTCATTTATAATGAAGTTACAGCCCAGACAAGAAAATTCTATTTTTAGTAACAGTGACCTTGACCTTGGACCTTCAGGCTTGGGTATTGTGCGGACACACTGCCTTGTCATATTGAACATTTGTGCAAAGTTATTTTGAAATCCCTCCATTCATAACAAAGTAACAGCCCGGACAAGAGAATTCTATTTTTAGTAACAGTGACTTTGACCTTTGACCGACAGGCATGGGCATGGTACGCGACACATCGCCCTGTCATGGTTAACATTTGTGCCAAATTATTTTGAAATCCCTCCATTCATAACAAAGTAACAGCCCTGACAAGAAAATTCTATTTTTAGTAACAGTGACCTTGACCTTCCACCTAAAGGCTTGGGCATGTACGTGACATACCATCTTGATATGGTGAACAATTATACCAAGTTATTCAAAAATCCAATAAGAAATAACAAAGTTACAGAGCGGACAAGATTTTGCAAGAAAATTCTATTTTTAGTAACAGTGACCTTGACCTCGGACCTACAGGCATGGGTATTGTCACGACTAAGGCTCCAACGTTTACAAATTTTTGTAAACGTTTACACGGACCATGAAAAACGAAACGATGCCGTTTAAACGTTGTTTATATCATACAACCCTGATAACAATGTGAAAAGTTTCACTGAACTTTATAAGTTGTAAATAACAATGCAACTTAATTATAACGGGATCCTATCGGATCGCTAAACTTCCGGGTATATCCTGTAAAATTCCGAATCTGTCATTTTGCTACACTCACCGACATGATCACGACATCCAGGGATTTCAGTTGATGCAGATTCTTGCATTTTATGCAATCAATTTTGATTTTTTTTCCATTTTTGATCCCACCTCATTCTGATCTTGGGGTCATTTTGATGCAGGAGAATTTTTAAAAGTGGTCAACTTTTGCAAGAATAAAGAAAACTTGTGTGTATATTCCGTTTTAATAATGAAGTAAACTTTTATTTAACCACTGATAATAAACTAAAATAAAGCTAACGCAAGATTATAAGAAGTAAAGTTCACTAAATATAAGATATAATTACTGACGATCAGATAATGACCCCATGAACATTCTCCACAGTCCAGAGGGATCAGATGACCCCTCGTATTCAGAAGCTAATGAAATCCCTGAAAATGGCGGAAACCCATAACAAAGCGAGAGTTTTTAATACCTCAACAATGTAAATTACATATTAAAATACAACTGTGTACTTAGTGGTGCAAGTAAAATTAATATTTTAATGTATCGTTGCCGATTTTCAGCAAATATTTTGCCGCCTTTACATTCACGTGACCGTTCGTTTAAACGCTTCGAGATTCTGTAAACGTTTACAGCCCGTAATCGAAACGTTACCGTTTACACGTGTAAACGTTGGAGCCTTAGTCACGACACACCGCCTTGTTATGGTGAACATTTGTGCCAAGTTATTTTGAAATCCCTCCATTGCAAACAAAGTTAAGGGCAAAGTGTATATTTTTCTTAACACAAAATGTAAGTGAAAAAGGGGCATAATTTGAAAAATATTGGAAGCAGGGTTATGGGTCTTGTTGGTTATGATGTAGATTTTGATGGTGAAAATATATTTCAAGTTTCAAGGCAGTATCTCAAGTAGTTTTAAAGTTATGGGCAAAATGCATATTTTGCTTAACACAAAATATAAGAAACAAGATATATTCCTATTAAAACTAATGTAAATGGAAGTATCAAAGGGCCATAACTTCTGAACGGAACATGTAAGAGCAAAACCCCACCTTTATGCACAACAACATATCAGGCCAAGCATTGCGGTCAAGTTTCATCAAATTCCCAGCAGAGGTGTAGGAGGAGTTGCGTTCACGAGATATACTCCTATTAAAACTAATGTAAATGGAAGTATCAAAGGGCCATAACTTCTGAACGGAACATGTAAGAGCAAAACCCCACCTTCATGCACAACAACATATCAGGCTAAGCATTGTGGTCAAGTTTCATTAAATTCCCACCAGAGGTGTAGGAGTAGTTGCGTTCACGAGATATACTCCTATTAAAACTAATGTAAATGGAAGTATCAAAAGGCCATAACTTCTGAACGGAACATGTAAGAGCGAAACCCCACCTTCATGCACAACAACATATCAGGCCAAGCATTGTGGTCAAGTTTCATTAAATTCCCACCAGTAGTGTAGGAGGACGGACGGACGGACGGACGGAGGGACGGACGGACGGACGGAGGGACGGACGGACTGACGGACAGGAGCAACTCTTAATGCCCGTCGCCATTTCATGGCGGGGGCATAAAAAGTGCACTTGGTTCTTTAACTGCTTTACTTAATTCCTAAATATTTGGTATTAAAATTGAGATTAGATCATTTTAATTCAATAGTTAAACTATTAACGATATATTCTCAACTTTGATAATACATATTAAGGCATTAAAATGCAGTTAATGAAAATAATCAAAAAGAAGTTCCACATTTGTTTGGAATAGAGTAGATGTATTACTGTAACAGCTTTAACATAATACATGTAAAATAAAGTAGTTTTAGGTTAAAGATGAACACTCTTCTTTTCTCGGAAAAATATCTTATCACCAGTTTCAAATTATTCAAATTTCTTTCAGCATGTCTTACACGATTTCTAATTATTTGGCATAAATTTAGTTTCAAAGTTTCCAAAACATTAATGTACAAATGCCGCATCGCTTGACTGATAAAGCACTCGAGAATACAATACACAGTACTGCCACAGATGGGTAGACCTACTAGTAGATCAAATTTCATATTCTTGCTGTCCTATCAGGGTTTACACTGTTCTCTCATTGATTTGCAATATTTAGAACCAAATAGAAAAAAGTGTGTATACTCCAATGGTTTAGTGCTGTTTCCTCACCCGGACGCGAGACCAATTTATCAATTTTTACTTTGGAGCGATACAGCCTATGATTGACATAAATTTGCATACTGTGGTATCATTTAATTTTGCGGGGATGAAATTTCGCACAAAAAAAACATAAATGACATTTTCGCGCGGGCATAAATTCGCGCAATTGTATTATTCTAACAACACTAAATATTCAAGGCTTTGCGTTCGCGCTCTTGTCAAAGCGCCGCGCTCTTGTCAAAGCGCGGAATACGCGAAAATTAAACCATCGCGAAATAAAATGATAGCCTACCACAGTAGTTGTGCTCTCTACCGAGTACGAAATAATAAAACTCTGAAATACCGTACATGCTTGTATTGTGTGTAGCATGTCCATGGTTTGCACAGATATATCGTAAAGAACTATACTTATCCAATGTTCTAACTAGCACCGATCTTTTTTTTAAATTCTCAGCGATGATTCGGAATATACTCTTCAAATTTGGAAGATAATACGATGGATCATTTTCACTTCCGTTTACGAAATAAACATAAAATTGTCTACATCCGTTTGGATACCACAGACAATAAATAAAGGTAGGGGATAAAGCAAAAGTCACACAATTTTCAGAAGCGGGTAAAGTCTCTGTTAACGAAAATCCACGTATCCACATTAAAATTTGAATTCTTACGAAATGTTGAACAAATCTATGCAATTCTGGAATAATGCAATTGCTTAGCTGTTACACAGAAGATGGTTCAGCAGTTTTAGTCGGTTTCTGTTTATCCTGGTTTAAAAGCTGGGGTCGATTTTGTAACTTTTGATTTTAGACTCGCCTCGATAAAAGGTCCTTGGTGTATGTACGCACAGCGGGATTTTAATGGAAAAAAGATTTAAAAATGATGCATCCTAATGTGTTTCAATTGTGAACAGTGTATTCCAATCCGATGCAGAGAAATTAATATTTCATGATCGGTGCAGTTAGAACATTAGGTAGGTGAAGATAAAATATTAAAAGAATTAACCGATAACAAGGTGGTATTCAAAGATCGGCATTTACTGAAATTGTATCATTGACCGGAGAGGCCATTGTCAAATCTTTAGCTTTTAATTGATTGAAAATGAAACGAGGCTCTAAATGAACCAATCAAAAGGCTGAGTTTTAAGAACGATGTCCAATCTTAGTTTACTGCGATGACACTTGGCCAGCCATTCCCTACTCAGGCTGCTATAATGTTATAACAGTTACTGTACGACATTATAAACTGCTTTTCCTTTACTTATTAAATTACTCATATGTTTTATAATAAAAAGTTTTAATAAAAACGTTTAAGGTTGTTTTTGTTGCAATTCGAAAGAAAGAAGCCGCTGTTTTAACAGTTCGAAATGATAACTTAATTGATTTACATATTGTTTCTACAGAACGCATTGTTGAGAGGACTGGTCAAGTACTGGTGTATGTGTTGTATGATACTAGCTGGTCCCCAATTTACAACTTTTAATGTTCTTGCACAAAATTATCTGTCAGTGAATAAATGAATTCATATATTTATATGTCTACATTTGTAAAGATTAACGACAGTTTACTTATGTAAAAATATTTAATACGAAAACTTTTTTTCAAGCATGATACAAATCTGTATTCTTCAATACATGCCATACGTTCACGATAATGTAATATTGACGTCACTGCTATAACGTCACTAATAAATCTCCTCAATCGCCCTGAATGAATATCTTTAGCAAATACTACGGAACTGGAGACGTCATCCAGTAGACGCAATTATGTCATAATTTATTCGATTTTATTTCAGAATACATGTATTTACATGTTATTCTAAGAGATACATTATTTATGAACAGATTTATTTAAATTATGAAAAAAAAATCCTTAAACAGCTGCAGCAGCGTGTTAGTAATTTGTAAAATTTGATCGTGTGAAAATTGTTCGAGAAATTATCATTTAAGAATTTCTCATTAAAAACTTTCTCTGTAATAAAACTTATTAATGGAAGATTGATTTGTGCACAAAAATCGATGATGTCACTGACCACCTCAGAATAGCCGCCAGTGCTCACACATTTGGATTATTTTGAACTGGCCGTATCTCATCAACCAGATTACATGTGAACAAATATTTTCAATTATGTTCCCAGTTTCAAAATGTCTTTGCAATGATACATTTAACTGATTCCAATATTCCGAACCAAGCTATCTCTTCAAGGAGGCGTGTTGATAAATTTTCTGTGACGCCTTGTACTTCAAAAATTAAGCACACTATAATACGTATTCTTTCACCGAATGTTATTTAATTTCTTTTGTATAAATTTGATTTATTTTTCTAACGTCTGTGAATAACATTCAAAGGTTTTTGGTAAGGGTTGGTATCGTTTAAAGCTCAAAACAACGAGTTGTCAATACTTGCATAAAAACATGGATTTGTATCATGTGTTTTAACGCAGGGTTAGATCAACCTGTGTACTTCAAAAAGAGCTTCGTCTATAAAACATGTTGTCTATCCGGGTTCCATGTGTTAGTCGAAAATCAACGATAAAATTGTCGTGTAACTTTGTTTTTTTTTAAATTAAAGTTATATTTTAACACACGATTTTGAAAAATCTCAATGCTATATCATGGGGTATACATTTCGGTGTCTGAGGCCAGACCTTTTATATTTTTCGTCTTACAAAAAATGCCGACCGTATTTTTTCTAAAATATTGATTTCCGATTTTGTTTATTCCGACCGTACCCATTTGGTACTTAAACCTACAAAAAGCGAAAGTGAATGAGTACGAATCAAACGATGGAATCGGAAGCTTTCCGAATTGTGCTGACTGGTTTCTTTAACACAATTAAAAATCGTTTATTATAAAAACAATCCACGAAAACCGTTCACTTTTATCATGGCCGCACCTGTGGCACAGTTAAGGTTTATGAAGCAACGTTTTAGGCTCAATTTCGTGGCAGAAAAAAATATTCTTGAAAGCAAGAAATGATGAAACCATTGGTTCAAATTTAAGCCGCTACATCACCGATCAAAACGTTTTAAAAACTATATCTTATTCCTGTGACGGCGCATTTTCGGCAGACAAGACTGAGATCGACAGCACCAACTCATTAAGGACGTACATGTATGAATGCGAATTTGTGCTTATATACTACTCAAAATTTGAGGATCTCTTGAAAGATTGTGTTTATTCATTACATAAGGTTTAAGCGATAAATAATGTGCTGTGATTATGTTCATTTGACATCAGCTATGTGCCAAAAAAGAATAAGCCTTCAAACTGTTGAAGTGGAACAGCGGTTGAAACTTGGTAGGGGCAATAATTCGGGATAAAACGGAAAGCGATCCTTATCAAATTTTGAGTAGTATATTCTTGTGTTAATAAGTTTTTTTTTATTTAAAAGTGAAAAGTTGCTTTACCAAAATATTGTGTTAAGGGAAGAAGCTGCGACAGATGAGATAAGCCTTGAAGATTACTTGTGGTGGCTGTATACATGGACAGAAGCCTCAATCACACAATTGCAGCATACAAAATGTTAAAATAAACATATTTACAAATTTTTATCCTGTAATGCATTGTTTTTGTCAGTAGTAAGAGGTACAAGGTAATCTAAATTAGAATGACATCTATTTATAGAACGGATCTATCTCCCGAATTTATATGGAGCTGAATCGTATATCCGATCTAGAGCTTGTTTTGTGTCCATTTAGGGTCAGAATTGTGTTACATTACCATTGGATAGAACATTTTTGTATATTATGACTATACCACCCGATATGCACGTCAGGCCCCGCCCCAACAAAAAGAGATGATGACATTTTTGCAAGAGTGGATGTATGTAACATTTATAACAAAATAGCCGGGTATATAAATTGGGCGACATCTCTTTCCGAGGCAACGGAAATAGCCCGATCGGACTAGGGACGAAATATTCAACAAATAGAAACGTTATCATTTCGGTAGTGTGGACGGCAGCATATTGAAGTCGACAAACTCAATGGGTTGTCTTATAACGGCGCGACGAGTATTCGTTGCAGTTTTGAGCAAAAAAGCGACAGATTGAATATTTGCGGCAAGTTTTCGAAACATCTTATATCAACTGGGACAAACAACAAGTTCTAAAAAAACGTTTAGGTTAGGGGGACACACATAGCTAACACATGTTCTGTGATTACATACAGACGTTTTAAGAAATATCAAACCCTCATACCTTGAAATAACGAGTCGTCATTATTCCCTGTTTTGAGCACAGCAGACCTACTAATCTCTTCTAACACTTGTCTTCCACGGGCGTCTATCTCCACTTTCCCTTGATTAGTTTTTGCCTCGACTTCATTTTTCCCCATCGCGATATGTGAACTGAGTTCATCTTTAAAGTCTGAGGTTTGTACCTTTAGTTCATCTGCTCCCTGTCTGGTTTGTGCATGCAGTTCATCCAATCCCTGTTCAGTTTTAGCACTGAGTTCAACTCTGCCTTGTTCAACTTTTAAACTAAGTTCATCTTTTCCCTGTTCGGTTTGAGTACTGAGTTCCCCCTTTCCTTTTTCAACTTTTAAATTCAGTTCATCCAATCCCTGTTTGGTTTGAGTACTGAGTTCACCCTTTCCTTTTTCAACTTTTAAATTCAGTTCATCCAATCCCTGTTTGGTTTGAGTACTGAGTTCACCCTTTCCTTTTTCAACATTTAAATTCAGTTCATCCATCCCCTGTTCGGTTTGAGTACTGAGTTCACCTTTTCCTTTTTCAACTTTTAAATTCAGTTCATCCATCCCCTGTTCGGTTTGAGTACTGAGTTCACCCTTGCCTTGTTCAACTTTTAAATTCAGTTCATCCATCCCCTGTTCGGTTTTAGTACTGAGTTCACCCTTTCCTTTTTCAACTTTTGAGTTTATTTCACCTTTTCCCTGTTCGGTTTGAGCACTGAGCTCAACCTTTCCTTTTTCAACGTTTGAGTTTAGTTCACCTTTTCCATGTTCGGTTTGTGCATTGAGCTCAATCTTTCCCGTCTCAATAAATTCTTGAACCTTTAGGTCAATTGCTTCGACTGAATCTTTCTTATGTACATTAAAGTGTTCTTGAATTTCACGTATAAGTGCATTTTGCTGATCATTGAATGTAGCTTTGATGCTATCATTAAGAACGCTGGTTATGTCATCGGCATGTATTGTCAGTGTGTTTGTCTTCAACTGTAAACCAAATAAGAACTATTGTTTTACAACATGAAGTCTTTAACGTCGAAAAAGTTGACAATTATCAGTCTAAATGTGTTAAAGGCAACTGGTTTGGAATGCCGATTTTTATGGAAAACTCAAAAAGACCTTCATGTAACAACAGTCCTAGTTACTCAGATTAACTTAATGCGCCTGGCTTATCGATAATATTATTACAATTAAATCGTTGTAGCGAAATTAAATTTGAAGAAATCATCTTAGGGGCTGTTTCAAAAAAATGGCTGGAAAAGTGAAAAAATAGTGAAAAATTAAAGTTCATAAATATTCCAAACTTGTTATTCTGTATTTTTTGCTTATTGAAACAGAGTACAGAACTGAAAAGATTTTTGAAATTTGTCAATTGGTTGCTAAGATATTGTCATTTGAAAAATGGCAAGTGAAGTGAAAAAAATGTAAAGAGTTTAAGTTCATAAAAAGTCCAAACTAGTTGGTCCATATGTTTGTACAGTCTTTACAGTGATCAAAATCAATCAAGTTATACTCGTATGTGGCAGAATAAAAATTTTATGGAGCTTTATTGACCAATATTAAATAAATCAAAGAATTTTAATTTATGTGCTTAAAATACAAGTATTACTGTTTCTTATTATTTAAATGTGTATTTCTGTTAAAATACATGTTGAAGCATCAAATATAAGTGCTTGAGAACTTGTGGTATCCCATAAAGATAAAAAATTCATATTGTTAAGAAAGGGTGTCACACTCCTGACACACACATAAGTGCAGTGTACTCAAAAATGTTTCACTAAGGCCATTCCTGTTTGTCACAATTTAACAAAACATGACAAAGACTTCTAGGAAAAAACATGCTCTTGTTTTCATGTAAATGATATGTTGACAGAATATTGCAATATGTGCATAATGTCACACCCCTGACAAATTTAGCTGACATTTTCTGAAGGGAGCTGCAGACAAATATAATTTCAATAGAGGTGATAATATTAAAATTACCGTATAGCGGGTTATTTCTGCGGTCATAAATTTCTGCGTTTTGCCCTCAAAAATGGATGAAAAAATTTCTGCGTTTTTTATTTCTGCGTTTTCGGTTCCCATGAAGGATAAATTTCTGCGGTTCATGTTGGTTAAGGTGTCGTAAGAATAATACGACTATGATATACGCATACTATTTGATTTTCACAGATGTTTTATTCATGAGTAATACCTGCTACTCAATTTATTTTATCAAAAAAATTACAAAGATATTAATCATCGATGAATAACAACTCTCAAACAACTATTCAATTGAATAGAATGTTTCAGAAATGTTTGAGCAAATGTCGCGTTTATAGTATGCCTATATGATAACAATGTGCGGTAATTGATCGTAATTATTTTACCCTGTCTGTATTATAAAACGGATTATCTCGGACATAGCCACTCCGACGATTTTCGCTTGAAAATGAGATAATATTAACGATTTAAATTTTTTGCTGGTTTTTTATTTCTGCTGGATATATTTCTGCGATTTCATCCAAAGACCGCAGAAACGCAGAAATTTGACATCCGCAGAAATTACCCGCTATACGATATTGCATCTAGAAACATATTACTTTATGATTCACAAAACATTTCTTATGTACTATTAATCTTTAAAGTCATATAAATTTATAAAGCAAAGATGTATTGATTTTCTTGAGGTATTTTCTAATCTACCACGCTTGACTCAATAGCATAAATTTTGATTACTTTAAGTATAATATGCTTAATTTTATCATTATTTGATGCCTAATAAATGCACCTTTTACTAAAACAACACTAAAACTTGTCTTTACTCAAGCTTTTTGTATAAAATCGGTCTGAACAAATGTGATTTTGAAAAGTGTCACACTCCTGACATTTTTAGCCCATTATTTTAGAACATATTTTTTTAACGGATGGTGCTATTTTGGTGAAACTTCACAAATCTTTAGAGGGCATGATAAGACACCTCTGCAAAGTAGGAAAGTGGAAGTAACTGTTTGTTGTACATTTTTATAACAGGAAAACCCAAACCAGCCATTTTTGAAACAGCCCTTAGACAAAACTTTTGCACGGAAAACGTGTTGTGTTTGATTGAAAATTTCTCTGCTGTCGGTAGGCCACCGGTATTTAACTGCATAAACATTTCACCAAATATAGAACAAAAGCTAGTATTTCTCCTTTAAATCCTGCTATAAGTAGAAATCAAAAACAAACTTAACACTCCGCACAAATAATTATCACCTTACAACGTTATCATAAATTAATTGTAAAAAAACTGTTCACTGATTTTCAACAAAACATGTTGGAGAAAAATTACAATAGCCGCCCAACTCACAAAAAGGTCTTTAGATATTTCTATGGTAAACAGAGGTCATAGTTTAATTCTAAAATGTTTATTATTTTACAATTACAATGAACTATTTCACACTGGATCTTTCTTATGTTTAAATTTGGTCAATTGAATTTTGATCATATTTTACGATTATATGTTCTACATGTTTTAGTTTTTGGACAACAACTATAGCTTTCGGTTGCATGATATACCTGTTTCAGTTTTTGGACAGCATTAATAGCTTTCGGTTGCATGATATACCTGTTTCAGTTTTTGGACAGCATTAATAGCTTTCGGTTGCATGATATAACTGTTTCAGGTTTTGAACAGCAGCCATAGCTTACGGTTACATGATATACCTGTTTCAGTTTTTGGACAGCATTAATAGCTTTCGATTGCATGATATACCTGTTTCAGTTTTTGGACAGCATTAATAGCTTTCGGTTGCATGATATACCTGTTTCAGTTTTCGGACAGCATTAATAGCTTTCGGTTGCATGATATACCTGTTTCAGTTTTTGGACAGCATCCATAGCTTACGGTTACATGATATACCTGTTTCAGTTTTTGGACAGCATCCATAGCTTACGGTTACATGATATACCTGCTTCAGTTTTGAACAGCATCCATAGCTTACGGTTACATTATATAACTGTTTCTGTTTTTGGACAGCATCCATAGCGTATGGTTACATGATATACCTGCTTCAGTTTTTGAACAGCATCCATAGCTTACGGTTACATGATATACCTGTTTCAGTTTTTGAACAGCATCCCATCCATAGCTTATGGTTACATGATATACCTGTTTCAGTTTTTGGACAGCATCCATAGCTTACGGTTACATAATATACCTGCTTCAGTTTTTGAACAGCATCCATAGCTTACGGTTACATGATATACCTGTTTCAGTTTTTGGACAGCATCCATAGCTTACGGTTACATAATATACCTGTTTCAGTTTATGGACAGCATCCATAGCTTTAGCATCGTTGACAAGGTAAACTGGATCAGTCAACAGTCGTATGAACACATCAATGTTTGACACAAGGTCCTTATCACTCAGTTGATGTGTCGCTGAATGCCGAATTTCCCGACCAGCTATGCGAGCCTGCAATAAACTGTTCTTTAATAAAGTATTTCTGACACGTGTTCCGTTTTATTTGCTGTTGATTAACAATTGTTGGTTTTGTGTCCTGATTTATTTTGCTGTTGATTAACAAGTATTGCTTACGGGTCCTGTTTTATTTAACTGTTGAAAAGTGTTGCTTATGTGCCATGTTTTATTTGAATGTTGATGGCGATTATGTATCTTTGATTCATGTCATAGAGTTCCGTTTCTGGAATTATTACACTAACCATAAACATGGGATTATTTATCAATATTTTTGTTGTCCTTACTAAAAATGTAATTAAACATGTTCATTAAGTTTTAGTCAATACTTTACGCGTTCATTTAGTTTAACAGGTTTATCATACATACGTTACAATATATATAATACAAACCTGTTCACAGATATTAGTCTTGCTACTAAAATTAACAGACAGTTTCTTGTCAAACCGCTTGTTGTTGATGACAACAGCTATCAAGCCATTGAAATCTGTTTCGGCAAGAGAAGCTTTATCTGCATAGCCGTCGGGCGGCATAAAGCACTTTGCTAGTTGATAGGCATCGGTACACCATCCTCTTGCGTCCGTGTTCCTCCACGACGGTCCTCTGTACCGATGTTCTTTGAGTATGGCATCTCTAAGTGCAGTGCACATGTGATGAGGACACGGTTGATTTGGCTTCAAGTTTGAACATTTTGGATCATGAAATGTACACTTCTTTCCTTTGGTACAGAAGCCATGTGTAGGACAGACCAGTACATTTGCAGTCGTGCAGGCGTTACATGTTGTTCCAGCAGGGATCCCGATTACCTTCCATACATCTTTCAACAAATCGTTCTGCAAGTCTTTGATTTCGTCTTGAACAAAGCCTGTGAGGCCTTGTCTGGCAAAGAGAACTGCAAGCGCTCCCTTTAACCAGTTTCTAAAGTCTTTGTCGATCAAAGTTTGTGTCAAGGAGGCTGCCATTTTATGTTCCAGGGAAAGACTTCACTGAAATAAAATAATTATGTTTGCGTGTGCTTATTATACTTAAAGCAGTTGCATATGTCGGTAAAATTTGTTAAATCTTTTTACTGAAATAATTTCTACGCTAGTCTTATTGTTCCAACATGTTCAGTGCGTGTGAAAGAATTACACTGGGCTTAGATCTTGGTGAAGATTGACAAAATATATGATATTTTGAGTTGCCTTGCTGAATGTGTTGAAGCTGTATGCGTCACATGTAAACAAGTCAATACTGTTTTCGTTATTGCACACTATGTTCGCATAATCGAGAGGTCTAAGGCGTTGTACAGAAGTGAAATATGCATATCAGGAATGGCTATATCCAGCAGACACAGTCTCCCCACACAGCCAAAAAGTAGAGAGGACAAGAGAGCATGGTATTACAATAATCAGTTTCAAAATGGACGCCAAAACAATTAACTAAAAAGAGAACCTTTGGTTATACCGCCTTAGAACGGGCAGTGGCAGATAAATTGCCACTGGGGATTTTAAGCAGGTTCTAGGGTGCAACAACCTCACACTTGCCCCAACAGGTTCTAGTTTCACAAAACAAGTACAGGTTGTCTTGGTGAAATAACTCCAACCCACCCATCGGCTCAACAATGTTGCATGCTAAAGCACACAAATATATAAAGCACAAGAAGCTAATAGCATTGCAAAGCCAAGGTGCGGGTACATGTACTCAATGATCTTACCGAGACCAGAGGTCCTTGAGTAAAATCAGGAAGAACACGATGACAGGGATAAAAGAAAAAAAAATCGAGCGCATAGGTTTTTTTAAGAAAGATTTCCCAATAAACCTTCATAAACTCTTAATCACCTGCCACCGTCGTGCAACCAAACAAGAGCACATTATATTAAATAATTTGTTAAACACTTATTTTATTTACTTAAGAATTGGCACTTGTTACACATGTAACTAGACACGTGATACAGGGATTCCTACAGATTTTTTTATTATTATGTTCATAAGTTAATTCGATTTTCTTTCACTTTTGAACCACCTAATTCTTAGCTTAGGGTAAATTAAAGAAATTGAGTCCATCGCATTTTAAATAGTAGAGCATATACCTTTAGAGAATTGAAAATGAATTAAAATGAAGTTCAAGCAACGTTATAAGAAGCAGAGTTCCTAAAAAAAACTACGTGTGACTCGCGACGATCTGATTATGACCTCTTGCAAGTTCTAAATTGGAATCAAATGACCCCAGGTTTTCAAAAGTAATTGAATCCCTGGTGACCATGTATGCGTACATGTATTGGAAATGAACACCAATTCTTATTTTATTGTTAGCGTTTGTTCCATTTATCAGTTTGCAGCATTTTACAAATTATTACACTTTCTATAATTGTTTTACAGTATATAAGTTCTGCTTATGACCGACTAGCTTTTTAAAAGTTAAACTTGTTCTGATACGAATGGCGGAAAAGGCAAACCGTATTTCCCAAATTGATTAGGTTTTTTCTTTAATTTACACACTTCCTCTATTTTAGAAAACATTTAAACGTTTGAAATTTTTTTAAGATGGTTAATAATCTTTTATTAACTATTATATGCTTATCAATTCAGTACCGGAACAGCTTGACAAATATTCGCCGCCTAACAAAGAATCAACGGCAAGATCTTGTAACATTGATTTGTTCCTACGCCATACCGTTAAGTAAAGCCGTTTCGATTCCCTGTCTATGGCTATGATACAGGCTCTAAATGCACAGGACGTGTGGTTTTTAAACTATGAGCAAACAATAAAACTCTTGTTTACAAGTAATTTACTGAATTCTACAACGAACAATTGTTCCATTCAATATTTATTATAATAATTACCTGAATAATCAATTTTATCCAACGCCTTGAAAAGTATCACAAACATGTCTGCACTTCCTGCTGTTAAAACGTCCAATATTAAGAAATTTTGTTAACGTTAAAATGTCTTTTTTAAGTTTAAACGTTCAATATTCAGAATACGTGTTATCTTTACATCCGGGGAGGTTTAACTGGTTCACTAGTTCAAGGTTAAACCAATCACATAACTCTTACAAAGGCAACATTAAGTACTGCCTCGGTATATCCCCTTTCTTCAGTATGCAGTTCTCTTCATTTTTTTCGTTAATTATTATATCAAAACGTTTATTTATTACACGGCCTCTCAAGGCCGTGTATATTGATATAACGAATTGAGATGTAACATGGAGGAGCACGTGACTGTAGGCTATAGACAACTAAATCAAATCCTATAGACTCCCACTTTAGCAATTCATCAAATTTCGAATTAGCTATTTGGTCAAGCCTTTAAAATCTTATATTAAGAACCAACTTTAAGACATATTAAAATCCGACTCTTATCATAGCATAAACGGTAAACGTTTTCGGCATTTTAGCCCGAGTAGCGGAATTTTTGTCTACAATCTGTCAAAATACGTGCTACTAATTTAATCACGGAATGTGAAAGTATACAATTTTACGATTTTTTTTCGGCTTACTACTCAAATCATATATTTTCCCAACATAATTTTCTTTTTTACCTTTCAATTTCCATTGTTCTCAATCAATTCTGACCTTCTGTAAAAGTGTTTACATGCCGGATCAACATTAATAAGTGGTCTGTAACCATTAATGGCTATCACATTCGAATAAAAGTGGATCCAGACGATGGTTCTCTAAAGCTGTAGATCATGTTTTGGCCAATCTATTTATAGCTTTTTGTACCAGTTTCGACATCTGTCAAATAATCAATATTAGTGACTGTTAATTGGTTTGATACATTTCTCATATTAAATAAGTATTTTACTTTCGCAATAATAGTAATTTTAATTTACTTTTCAATATGCGATTTGGAACAAAGCATTGTGATAACTAACAGGTATGGGCTTAAATTTGCAACTTAATTAAATGCAAATGAAGCACCAATCATTGCACTTACTAATAGTCATAGGCCTAAATTTGTATCTACATGTAAATTAAATGCTCTCCACAGGAAATGAAAGATCAGTTCTACGAGGATCTGGACAACATCATCAACAAGATCCCAGAGACTGAGCATATCATCTTGCTAGGCGTCTTCAACGCCCGAGTTGGCGCAGAACACAGCTCATGGCCAGACTGCTTAGGTCACTTTGGTGTTGGCAAAATGAACGACAACGGACAGAGGCTGCTGGAGCTTTGCTCCTTTCGCAAGCTGTGTATCACCAACACGTTCTTCAACACAAAGCCCCAACACAAGGTCTCCTGGCGGCATCCAAGATCCGGACACTGGCACCAACTGGACATGATCATCACCAGAAGAGCTGTGCTTAACAGTGTGCTCGTCACACGCAGTTACCAGAGCGCCGACTGCGACACAGACCACTCCTTGGTGTGCAGCAAACTGAGACTACCACCAAAGAAGATCCACCACACCAAGCAGAAAGGCCGCCCTCGTATCAACACCACGCGAGCGTCAAACCCCGAGTCACGCACAAAACTTGTCACTCAGTTACAAGATGCCCTGGAAGACAACACAGCCCCAACACTAGAAGAGAAATGGCAGCTGATACGAAATGCAGTCTACAACACCGCCATCCAAGTCTGGGGAAAGAAAGAAAGAATAAATCAGGACTGGTTTGAAAATCACCAGGCAGAAATGGAACCTGCCATCACAGCCAAAAGAGAAGCCCTGATTGCCTACAAGAAAGATCCATCTGTCAAGAACCTCGCAGCCCTAAGAACAGCCAGAAACAACACTCAGAGGATTGCAAGACGATGTGCAAATGACTACTGGCAGAACCTGTGTCAGACAATCCAGACCTGCGCTGACAGAGGAAACATACATGGCATGTACGAAGGAATGAAGAAAGCTTTCGGCCCCACCATCAGCAAGATCGCTCCACTCAAGTCCAAGGGCGGTGAAGTCATCAGTGACCGTGCCAAGCAGATGGAGAGGTGGGCCGAACACTACCAAGACCTCTACTCTACAGAGACCATTGTCACCGAACAAGCTGTCAACAACATCCCACCCATGCCTGTCATGGAAGAGCTAGACTTACCCCCATCAGTGGAAGAGCTCAGCAAAGCCATCGACTCGCTGGCGCATGGGAAAGCACCAGGCTCAGACGGCATTCCAGCAGAGGTGATTCAGTGCGGAAAGCCAGCTCTACTTAACCACCTTCATGAAATACTCTGCCAGTGTTGGGAGGAAGGGACGGTTCCCCAAGACATGCGAGATGCAAACATCGTCACGCTGTACAAGAACAAAGGCGACCGCAGTGACTGTAACAACTACAGAGGCATATCCCTACTCAGCATCATCGGCAAGGCCTTCGCCAAGATGGTACTAAAGAGACTACAAGCACTTGCTGAGAGAGTCTATCCAGAGTCCCAGTGTGGTTTCAGAGCAGAGAGATCTACCACAGACATGATATTCTCCTTAAGACAACTACAGGAAAAAAGCAGAGAGAAACAACAGCCCCTCTACATTGCCTTCATCGATCTTACCAAGGCGTTTGACCTAGTGAGCAGAAAGGGCCTCTTCACGCTCCTCGAAAGGATTGGGTGCCCCCCAAAGTTGCTCAGCATGGTTACGTCCTTCCACGAAGACATGCAGGGCACAGTAAACTTCGATGGCTCATCCTCTGCACCCTTCCCCATTCGCAGCGGTGTAAAGCAAGGCTGCGTTCTCGCCCCGACACTCTTCGGAATCTTCTTCTCCCTCGTACTGTCGTACGCGTTCCGAGAATCTGATGATGGAGTCTACCTACACACCAGATCAGACGGCAAACTTTTCAACCTGGCACGCCTCCGAGCGAAGACCAAAGTGCGCCGCATCCTGATCCAGGAAATGCTCTTTGCTGACGATGCCGCCCTCGCTTCCCACACACAGTCAGGGCTCCAGAGGCTAATCATGCATGCAGAGAGCACATTGGCACATGCATGCAGAGAGTTCGGCCTGACCATCAGTCTAAAGAAGACAGAGATCATGGCGAAGCACAGTACGTGCTGGTCTCAACACTGCTGAGGGGAAGAGACTCCAACTGTGGTCGGACAGAAGAGAATGCAGGAAAGCGAAAACTGTGACATACCAGCCGCAGTCATCAGACTTCCAATGCAGGAAGTGTGCTAAAGACTGCCATTCACGGATCGGCCTGCTTAGCCACAGCCGACGCTGTTCATCATCAAATTGACCAAAACCGGGCACATCCATTGTCTATCTAGACAGACGGAGCCACTGACTGTAAATTAAATGTAAATGATGCATCAAGCATTGTGTCGATTTCTGTTGAAATTTGGTATTGTGGTTTCGTTGTGCTAATGTGAACAAGGGCAAATTTTATGTAAACAGGCTCCGCATGAGAGAACTGATTTCCTTCTTAAGTAAATGACATTTAGGAGCACCTTCCCTCATCAAATTTCTTTAAAACCGCGCAGCATTTCAAAGTTATGTTACTTCGCATATTTCAGTATACTAATGATTTAACCGTTTTATTTACCAAATGATTACATATAATTGTATTATAAATAAGTAACTTTTTCATATCGACATGCCACTGTTATGCAGCCAAAATCATCTCCTCCGCGGTCCCAGTGTTCAAATCGCTCTTGATCGCGCGTGTGATGTCTCTTTAGAATGATTTTACGATTAAGGCAAACGTAGCCCAAAAAATAAAATCATAGTTCGACCCTGATTAGAATAAACAATAATCGTGGGTTGAGCGCAATATGGTTGTAACTCCACTTTTTTGAAAAATGACTTTTTTGCATAATATGGCTCATTTTATATTAATACATTGTACATAATAAGATTAAAGAAAAATGTTTTTGAAAAAAAAAACAACACTAAATATTGCAAATAAGTCCTAAGGCTAAATCTCATATTAAGGCAAACGTAGCCCAAAAAGTAAAATCATAGTTCGACCCTGATTAGAATAAACAATAATCGTGGATTGAGCGCAATAGGGTTGTAACTCCACTTTTTTGAAAAATGACTTTTTTGCATAATATGGCTCATTTTATATTAATACATTGTACATAATAAGATTAAAGAAAAATGTTTTTTGAAAAAAAAAAACACCAAATATTGCAAATAAGTCCTAAGGCTAAATCTCATATTAAGACAAACGTAGCCCCAAAAGTAAAATCATAGTTCGACCCTGATTAGAATAAACAATAGTCGTGGATTGAGCGCAATAGGGTTGTAACTCCACTTTTTTTGAAAAATGAATTTTTTTGCATAATATGGCTCATTTTATATTAATACATTGTACATAATAAGATAAAAGAAAAAATGTCTTTGAAAAAAAAAAACAACTAAATATTGCAAATAAGTCCTAAGGCTAAATCTCATATTGAATAAATTTTGTGTGCACTACGGTTGTAACTCAAATTAAAACCATGTTGCACAAAAAGGCATTGACCTAACTGGGATGAGTTGTAAGTGGAATAGAGATGTAACTCAGTCTTTATATGTACATAATTTATAAAATATAAAATATAAGCATGAATTCAAATTGTCATTGCTGGGGTTTCATTAACAGAAGTCACCTTACCAGTTACCATGAACTATGAATGGCTTTAAACCAGAATGTTTTGAATATATAGTTGTATTCAAAGATCTCTTTTGCAATAAAAAAATCATTGTTCTCATTAATGTCAAATTTTAAGTGGAAAACGGTTGTAAGTCATATATTTATAAATATCTTCTTTGGAAATTATTTTTTAACATTTCTTCTTTATAAGTTTATATGCATATAAACAGAAAAGAATAAACATTCAAATATGAGAAGCACAAACTAGCTTTTTTTAATACTGAAAACGTTTTTAAAAAGAGACTTACAACCGTGTTGCGCTCAACCCACCCACGATATATGCGCTGAGTAGTTTCCCTGATTTTCTCATTTCCCCTAACCAAGTAAGATAACGATAGCTAAAACAACCAAATAATCAAATAGGCATAATACACATTTCAAACAGGTTTACAAATAGTTAAAATGGAATGGTTTGACACAAACAGCTTGCTTTTTAGGCCGTGTACTCCTTTTGCTACATTAGCAGCAATTTTTTACTTGTCAGTTTAAGTGCTTGTTTTACTTCTTGCTAACACGATGCCCATGATTGTCCTAGTGCGAAATATGCGAAAATATAACATGAAAACTGCGCCACTACTAGCACGAAATACGCGAAAATATAACGATACCCGCGCCAGTGTACAAGCGCGAAATACGCGAAAATATTACATGATACCGCTTCATTTTCCTTACGCGAAAAAGGCAAAAACATACCTTGAAAATATAAGATGTTAGAGTGCCCGCGCCATTTTCCTAGCGCGAAATACGCGAAAATATAACAATACCCGCGCCATTAACAATCACGAAGTACGCGAAAATATAACGATACCCGCGCGATTGTTCTAGCGCGAAATAAGCGAAATATAACATGATACCGCGCTATTGGCCAAGAGACCCTTATTATTGATGACAACAATTTGGATTATGAACGGAGAATACATATTATTATGATTCGTTAGGTGAATAATACTTCATCGTAGACAATGAAGTTGAAGTGTAAATATTTGATGTTAAATAACCACATTACCTCTCTACATCCACATTACCTTCATTTGCTTGGCTGACACATCATATATATATGTGTTCTCAGCCCAGATAAGTAAAAGTAATCCAAATGTTTATTAACTTACATGTTTATGTTTTGTTAATAAATGCCCATAAAAATCACACTAGCCTTTTGTTATCTTCACTTACAAATGCCACCAGCCTTTCTGTTTCTTTAGAAGAACTGGGGAGTTTGAGGAGCTTCATAAGAAAATATGCCGTCAAAGAGGAAGACTTTTAAGCTTGATATCGAGTCAGTGCTCTCAGAACTTATTCAATATTGTTGCATGATAAAAAGACTTATGTCATTTTAACGCAATTTACAACTCCACATTTAGCTGGAAAAGGGACATTAAACAAATAAGTGGCCTTATTATCGAGTTGGTTTTAGTTATGAAGGTGGTCTTTATCATTGTTTATGGGAGGTTTTACTGTATTTTTGTTAGCACTAACCATTTACTGTAAGACTTTCAAATTATTGTGAAATTACTCATTACATTTATAAACGCGCAGATTTTGTTAGTAAAAATTTTCGTGTTTTTTTAAGATTCAACTGACGTTTCTGTTTTCACTAGAGTCTTGTGCAATTCTTGTTTCAATGTTCGGATAAATAAATAATGTGTCTGAAGTTACCCGCCTCATGCAATACTGATAACATTTTATAAAATAAAGCTGCTTTACTGTTATCGATCATGTTTTCTTTCTGTTCATCACTTGCTGCTACATTTAACGAATTTAATACATTTCCACAGTGTTGCTTGTTAATGAGATAATTTTCCATAACAAAGAAATCAAAATCAATTATAATAATGATTTACGTTTACTGATTTTCAGTCATATTTAAATCACCATGGAAAAATATAAATGTAAAAACTGCCTAAAAGTTAAAAAATATATGAATTCAGTTTTTAAAAAGTTGGTTATGCGAATAACATTTTTTATTCCAGGCTATTATTGCAACGACTTTTAACTTGGAATGTTTCGTTGGACCATGTGGCTGGATGGAGACATAATCATTGACATACATGAAACATCGCAACAAGACGGAACTGCATTACTGAGTGTTCCCTACCTCAATACATCACAATGAGGCTGTTACGATATCGCTACTGTAACATGTACATCGCTGAAGGAAAATAGAACAATCATGCAACAAGGAGGAACATGGAATACATATTCAAACAGACGTCCAGTTGCGCTGTTTGTCGCCGCTATGTGTATAGTCGGCGCTGAAGAAACGTATTTGGCCTAATCAGTTCAGCTCTGGGAAAATCCTATAAAGTGGCATCTTATGATCCCAAAGACTCCTATCTCGCAGCAATATTTTCAGTTTTTGGAAAACCACAAAACACAAATGGTACCAAACACTTCAAGAATCAAACAAAAATATGCTACCATGCTAAAATATGGTAGCTATGTTGATGTTCTTTTATTTAAGTAAAAATTCTTTCTTTTTAAATTTAAATATTAACTGTGTTACTTAATTTTGAAGTTTATTGTCATAATCAGTTTGATAATTAGTTGCATTATTAACATCTATAATTCAGCGTAAGCGGTTTGACAATTTTATTACTGATAAGATGTAGATATCCTTATAGTTGTCACGGTTACGATTGCCCGAGGCAGGTAACTTATCGTAAATTTTAGGAATTTTATAACTATTTCAAGACATTCTTCTTTTAACTCTTCTACAAGAAACATCTTAATTTTATACAAGAGCGAAGGAATACCGCTCATAAATAAGGATTACTTTAACTGCAATTTTATTAATAGTGTTTTATATTTGAAATTAATTTGCAAGTGAAAACCTTCCACAGGATTACCTGAAACAAATATTGTGAACATAGCTTTATTGTTATTTGATATTATTAATAATTAAACTGAAAGAAAGAAATAAATACAGAAACTTTACACGTGTTCTTTACTGCCGACGGCAACCCGACGAATTGAACCCTGTTATAGATTGGCGGAAGAATCCGGCGTACAACATATACTTTGTTGTACACGATCGAACTGTTTCACCTCTATAAGCCTTGCGAGAATAATTCCCCCATTTCACATGGATTACCAGTACCACAACGGACTTAGACCTGGAAAACCATCAAATTACTACCAAGAAAGGAATCATCTTCAAAGTGGACATCCTTCGCATTTGTGGTATACACCTCGGTTCTTCAACGGACAAATGGGTATTTCCTTCTTTAGACCAGTAAGTGTTTTGAAGAGGAAAAGTGCTAAAGTGACAGATCACCACGGTAATCAAAGAAGCTATACCACGTCATTCCTAGTCAAGAAGAAGGCACGAGACATTGCCCGAATGTCGGCATTTCTTAGGAGGAAAACGGCAGAAAGTTTGCCATTTGCTGAGCTCAACAGCATCGAATTAGCAAAGTTGGGCTACAACAGTTCCCTCTCCTATAAGAAATGCGCGTGTGAATCAATTCCCAGTGGAGGTATTACACTTCAAATTACCGCAAAACACGAAGAGATTCTTAAATTAGAAGATTTCAATGCAGCAGCAACAAAACAGATCGAACACGATAAAGTACTTATTCAAAATCTACAAGAACACATCTCTTCACTTAAACAACATATAAATGATCTTCAACTTGAAAATAACAACAATTTAAATCATGACTATCCTGAACTAAAGTCTTCGACAACAATATGAATTCGCCGTAGGACGTTTCAACGAAACTATGTCGAAGTTGCTGGAACTTGAGGGGGCACCACCAAAGGTCTCGAGAGCCAAATGGATAGCCTCCGACATGACAACGTTAATAAATCGAAAGGCATTTCTGATCTTCAATCAAAAGTTCATTTCAAGGACCAACTGATAAACTCACTGATTAGCGAGAATACAACATTGTCTCAGAAGTTACTAGGCTACCAAAAAGATCACAACAGCAACCAGGCCCTTTCATGAATCCAAGTGCACAACAACAAAACACTGGATGCGGGTGTCTGCATTTCAAAACAATAGTTTCTACTAGTGTGTGGATTGCTCTTTCAACAGACTATTCTTTCGTGATATCAAAGAACGTGCTTTTTTAAAACAGCCTAAATGTTGTTAAAATTATTATTATTAATATCATGCCTCCAAATTGTACTTTTTAAAATCATTATGTTGTTTACGAGATTTCATCTTTATATATTTATCTGTTAAAATTATACTACAATACTTTTTGTTAAGCGGGAGCTTCACTTTCGCGGACCGGAAGGGTATGCTACCATGCTAAAATATTGTAGCTATCTTAAATGTTGAAGTTCTTTTATTTAAGTAAAAATTCTTTCTTTTTAAATTTAAATATTTATTGTGTTACTTAATTTTGAAGTTTATTGTCATAACCAGTTTGATAATTAGTTGCATAATTAACATCTATAATTCAGCGAAAGCGGTTTGACAATTTTATTACTGATAAGATGTAGATATCCAGGCAGGTAACTTATCGTAAATTTTAGGAATTTTATAACTATTTCAAGACATTCTTCTTTTAACTCTTCTACAAGAAACATCTTAATTTTATACAAGAGCGAAGGAATACCGCTCATAAATAAGGATTACCTTAACTGCAATTTTATTAATAGTGTTTTATATTTGACATTAATTTGCAAGTGAAAACCTTCCACAGGATTACCTGAAACAAATATTGTGAACATAACTTTATTGTTATTTGATATTATTAATAATTAAACTGAAAGAAAGAAATAAATACAGAAACTTAACACGTGTTCTTTACTGCCGACGGCAACCCGACGAATTGAAACCTGCTACAAATATTCATATTGCTTCCATTTAGTGTCGGATAGCATGAAAGTGAAACAAATTTAACAGGGACATAAAGAATTAGACCAAGTTGTTGGTGTGGTTTCCAGTATTTATTAACAAATGATGCCAACAAAATATTGGGACAAAATCTTCATTGTTCCCCTATACAGTCAAACCTGTCTACAAAGACCACTCAGGGGACAGCCCAAAAGTGGTCTTTAAAGACAGGTGGTCTTTGTTCACAGGTAAATTTGTTCTTTATATCAGTCAATGGGACAAATAAAGTGTGGTCTTTGTCCACAGGCGGTCTTTGTTTACAGGTGGTCTTTAGCACAAGTTTGACTGTATTTCTATAAAAGTGTTTGCCCTGAAAATCCTTACGATCCATTACGAAATGATTTGCTTGAAAAGCACTACACACACCATTCGTAATATTTTAAGTATTTTACCTGATAGAGGAACTTTAATGGGTAATGATCCTGTGGTGATCATCTCTGCTGCATATATAAGTGTCGTTCAGTATGGTGTTGGATATATCTATGATCATGTAGAAAGTGGCCCATTTATGACGGCTATTCAAGGTATCAGCAACTACCTTAACGAATATTACTTCGTTGTTATATCTGTTGACGGATGTGTCATTTACCCCTGATATGAAGCATTTGTGTCAATTTTAAATTACGGATGTGTCATTTTACCCCTGATATGAAGCATTTGTGTCAATTTTTAATAACGGGTGTGTCATTTTACCCCTGATATGAAGCATTAGTGTCAATTTTTAATTACGGATGTGTCATTTTACCCCTGATATGAAGCATTTTTGTCAATTTTTAATTACGGATGTGTCATTTTACCCCTGATATGAAGCATTTTGTGTCAATCTTTAATTACGGATGTGTCATTTGAATAGAAATGCACCGAATTTGCAATTTCAATTGCGTACTGAGATATTACACAGGTTTAAACAGATATCATTCTTCACCAGATGTGATGATAGGCTAATTGTTTATTTGGCCAAGAAACGTGAATATAATAATTAAGAAGTAGTCATTGAAATCTTCTATTACTATTAAATACTATTGGGGCAAGTGTGAGGTTTGGGCACTCTAGAACCCAGTTTTATCCCCAAGTGGCAAATCATTTTGCGACTAACCGTTCCGAGGTGGTGGTATCCCCAGCCGTTCTTTTTGAATTGTTTGTGATGTCTAATTGGAAATCGAATCTCTTAAACTCTCTTTTCCTCTCTACCGTGTGGTGGCTGTTTTTCTGGTTGTGGCATTCCTGATATGCATATTTCAATTTTGTTTTTTTATTTCGTATTAAGCAGTTGATACCTATAGTTTTCCTGTATTAAATTACGTTTATTTCTGTTAAATGCTGTTGTTTTACTTTTATGCAGTCTCCATAATTGCACTGTTCGATATACACGATCATATATAAGTAAAGGGTCCTTCAAATAAGTCAAATAAGGCCGAACACGCCCGACTTAATTTTCGAATATCCTCACAAAATGTCGCATAAACAAAATAGCATATGCCCAGATTGAACATGTGCTTATCATTATGGAATTTCTAGCGGTATCTACGCTAGAAGCCTTCAAATTATAAAAACTGACGTCACTTTTGAGACGTCTGTCGAATTTCCTGAGTTCGAACTAATAAAGATAATATTTTGGTGAATTCTAAGTTTATTGCTGTTTTGTTTTGCGCAGTAATTCTTAACAATACATGCATGATCATATAAATATATACATATATCTCATATTCTACTCCGTGGCTTACGTAAAACAAAGGGGTGGATTTACGAAGGCTCAAAAGTGGCCTAAAAATATATAACATTTTGAAATTGCATTTACATTACAGACAGTGAGCTGTTTACAATCTATCATATTTTACTTCTTAGAACAGATTCGGCGTGAAGACACACTCATAAACCAAAATAAAAAAATAAGTATCATATCAGATTTGTTCTGAAATTTGAAAATGTTGCAAAGATGCAAAATATGCATTTTCAACACATTTTGGTGATTTTAATAATGGACACATGCCTTGATCAAAATAACTTGAAAAATAACCCATTTCCGTTGTCATGCAGTGATGGCAACATTTATCAAGGCTATCCGATTAACCTTTTCGCGGAGTTGTCCCGGTTAGCTCATTTGGTTGCGCGTTGTCGGAATTGCAGGGCTAGGCGTTGTCGTGACGGTGCGGGTTCGCTCCCAAGTAGAGGCAATATCATTTAAGGAATTTTATTTGTATTAACGTATGCTGAATTCATGGTCAAAATTTGGTTTTGGTCGAAAGGTGTCATAATATAGAAAAATAATATATGTCCTCTAATTACAATGTTGACGGGCTCTGTAGATATATATGATCTTTACAATATTTTCATTGTAATCCTGGTTGAAACGTAATTTATGTAAAGTAAATCGTTCTTTGTTCTTGTACAAAATTAGTTTTAAAATTTGCACTAAAATGTCATTTTCAAAAAAGTTCTTAAAAAGTTATTATTTTCGATTTTTGCAATCCACTTATTCCACCATTCTTAAAACTATTTAAAACCATGTGTTTGAACAATGGTACAATTACAACTGAATTTGTTTTATTTTGAAGACCACATATCAACTACAAAATTAATCCGTGTTCTTCAAAATCCTCTTATTTTTTTAATAAAACCCATGCTCTTGGTTTTCCTCGCTGCATTTCAGCTGTGATGGTTAGTTGTGTTTCTGAGTGTCGCTTAGTCAGTGTTCTCCTGAAAATGCTATCGCTCAGTCAGTGTATTCCTAAAAATGCAATCGCTCAGTCCGTGTATTCCTAAAATTGGAATCGCTCAGTAAGTGTATTCCTAAAAATGCAATCGCTAAGTCAGTGTTTTCCTGAAAATGCAGTTTTTCATTTATTTTCATACATGGAAATACCCATGATGATTTTGTTAGAAGTATATTATGTTTAAGTAAGTTCAAATGTACATAATGATGGAGAAACGAGCTAATTCAAGCACGTTTCCTATTCATAATAAGCTTTAAAGTAAAATGAATATAAAATCGTCTTTAGATCATGCACTTTAACCACTTTAACCGAAAGTGCATACTATTCTTGCATAATGAAATAATGACTAAAACACCGCAAACTTTAAAGCAGACGTTTTTTTTGAAGTTATAAGTACTTAATGACTTTACATCTTGTACTAAGTACAAGTATAGATCTTTGAAGACAGAAAAATACTCTTAATGAATGTTACTATTATTATTTCAAAACACGATTGTGTGGCATATACTCGCTGCACTCCGTCACCTTTGTTGTCAGGCGGGATGGTTAACCCCCTGGGCAGGGGTGATGTAAATGGAGTAGTTATACTTTCAGGCGGATGCATGGACCTCCTGGGTAGAACTAGTATTCAAACACCGGCACGAGTGAAGCCAACCTCCTCATGATTGATAAATATTTTAACAGTTCTTAGTTAAACTTATGTTATAAATGTAATCCTATTTCTGTAATAAATTTATTATCTTAACCCTTTACTGTACATTAGCCTTTAACTTTCGTAATGTAACTTTTAAATGTGCTGCTTTGTACTATGACACATCGTTTATTATTTAACTATGTTTTTATTACAGCCTCTTTAGTCTTTACACTTGTTTCTATCCTGTTCACACTTGTTATCATAGACGGTTAAAAAGCTCCTGAGAACTTAATATGTTGTTTCATTGTTACTTGTCTTGCTGACTCAAAATAAAACTTATTGTATTGTATTATTGTATGGTATACACTGACATATTCGTGAGAATGAGAACTTAATAGTTCCTCTGTTGCGGAAGATTGCGCATACTTTCGATAAAGAATGAATGTTTATACGTACGCTAATTTTCAATTATTTTTAACAATAGCGTACGAGTACATGTAATAACATGATTCATTCTCAAATGTCAAGCGATTCTTCAAACTAACAATCAAGAATTCATTCATTTCTATAACATCAGAAATCTAAAGACACACCAAACAACAAGTTTAAATTTAGTTTGGTAAAAGATAAAACATTAAACATTATTGCTTATTCATAAGAATGGAATATAGTGAAAATCAACTTATTGAACAATTCAATGATGACTTCAAAAAGGTTGTATTTCCAGTTACTGTTTTTGTCGTCATAGAGATAATCATTGGATTTGTTGGCAATATTCTGGTACTTTACGTGTTTTATTTCCGTTATCGTCCTTGCAACTTTCGGATCTTTGTGTTATGCCTGGCTTTAACGGATTTGATCAGCACTATGACGACAATGCCTGGAGAGGTTCTCACACAGTTGAAGTGGTACACATATCCAGACCGTCAAATCTGCAAGATCAAATCAATTTTCAACATATTTACTTTGTCAGCTGAGATGTTTTGTCTTATGACAATTGCAGTAGATCGTTATAGGAAAATATGCAAACCTTTCGAATGGCAAATCAGCCAGCGTATGACAAGATTTTTGTGTGCTGCGATTTACATTATCTCCGCAATTCTTTCTATACCTGTGTACTTTTTATGGGGAACCAGACGGCTTTCTAAAACTTATAGGAACACAACGATTACCGTTACTATCTGCGAAAAAGATGAACTTTATGCGCGGACTCCGCATCCGTTTCAATACATTTTGACAGTTTATGTCGTATATGCCATTTTTTTGACTTCAATTATTATGTTGTACATTTTAATCGTTAGAAAACTAGCGATTCATAGCAAATCTATTTTCAAACGTGTAATACAATTGAAATTAAGACCTTCTATTCGAACTGGTGACCATTTCAAGTTTCAGGGTCCTCCTTCCATAAACGAGCCTAAAACAGAAGAATTACCCGCAGTATGTGAAACTGAAGATTCCTCCGGACAAAACACCGAAACTTCGTCTACGGCTTCAAAAACGAAGACGACATCTATTAATGGGACACGGTCGTTGGATGCAGCAGAAAAACCGATAAGCATAGTCTCTAATCCCTCGACGCAGGTCTCAACGTCCGCGAAAAATCTATATCTTACAGTAGAAACACCGGAAAGGAATACTAACGTGTTAATTTCCGATCAAGAAACAATCTCTTCTGACAAAGCAGTGGCATCAGACGAAATAGAAACAATTATTAGGACCAAATCTTATGTATCCATGCCAAAATCAGAAGAACAGTCACAGGCAAAGCACAGGGATAGGGTGCAAAAAAGGAAAAAGATGAGGCTCACTTCAAAATCAACAAAAAGACGAAAAAGAAAGACCAAGATCATGGTGGTTCTTACAGTGATGTTCATCAGTACGACAGTATGTTTCCTATTGCTAATTGGAAAGATCGCAAATGATGATGTGTTACAAGAGATATCTGACACCAGCAGAACCGTGTATTTCTTCTTTTTACGATTGTATTTCATCAATCACTTGGTAAATCCAGTCGTATACGGCCTGCTGGATCCAAACTTTCAAAAAAGTTTGAAGCAATTAATTTGCCGAAGAAAATGTTAAATGGTATATAAAATTTTCAGGAAAACAATGATAAACATACATGTATGCGTCAATTTCCGGAATGTGACTTTTCCTTTATGAGTATTGCACATTGCTTGTTGCCCAATATCTTTTCCTCTCTGCTTTTTGGCTGTGTGGGGAGGCTGTGTCTGCTGGATGAGGCCATTCCTGATATGCATATTTCACTTGTTTGTTATGTTATTGTTTATGTAATGAGACGGTTCGATGCATTTTACATGTGGTTAAATTATTTTGTGAATGCATTTATCGGTAAGCAATGAATTTTTGTGCATACAGATCGCTTTGCCCTTATGACAATGCACATGTATATGTGCCAGTCCGTCTGGCTTTCACAAAAACCCAATATTAGCTATAACTTTGCCATTTTTAATATTCCTTCATCAGACTTCTAAATTGTATAGCTTATAACAATATGGTTGTGAGAAAAATGTTAAATGGTATATAGCCACATTCTGTTGATGAAGGATATATTTAACAAAGTTTTGCCCCTTTTTCGTACTAAGATTTTGTAACGAAAACTTAAAATTAGCAATAACTTTGCCATTTTTTATTTTTCTTTAACGAAGATTTCAACAATTTGGCTTATGGCAGCAAGGTCGAGATTTAGCAAAAACCTGTATGCGATGGTCACTTTGAACACATGCACCTTTTTGTACTTAGATCGTTTCACGAAAACTTTACGTTTCAATTTCTTACGTAATATTCTTCAAACATGTTAATGATATTGCCTATGTCAACATTGTTGTGATTTAAATATTTGAATTTCAAGGTCAGATTTTACATAGTATGCGCATTTGTGTACATTGTACTTGAACATAGTAATTGGAAGCCAGAAACCTTAACGCTGGCCATAACTTTAATTTTTTAATAATAGCATCTTCTGATATTATAATAGTGATGTTTAATAATATTTGAATCGGATTTTAATAAAATCTTCATCAAACGTTCAAAAGATATACATGTAACTGTTGACTATAGGCTTTTGATCCAGCCAAACTTTAAGATCAAAATCGCATTTGGACGAAATGTGTCCTTTTAATAAATAATTTACATTTTGTGGTTCCCGGTGGGCTCTTGCTATCATTTATGTTGTTATTCTGGCAAAGTATCCAATGGAGACTACAAGAAGTATTCAGATGAATATTTTACAAGTACTGAGTCATACTTCAAATGAAAAAAATGCACTAGGCGTTCTTTAGTGTCGATCCGAATATGATAGTGTTGTTCATCGGGTGAGGAAATTAAAATGAAGTGAACAAGAACTGGAAATTTAATAAAAATGATCGAATTACAGTTTTAACTTTTCTGCTTACTAAAGCTGAATACTGTTATACAGCGAAGAAATATTGTTGATTTTATTTCGATAATATGCCGCTTATAATGTCAATATTGACGGATTGACTGTAAATTTGTGAGTGTCAGTGGCATGGACCCTTTTCCCCCAAGCGATGTACTTATCCGCCATTGATTTAACCATTTATGAAAAATTCATACTTCAAATATATATTACTGTAATACTATACTGAGATCTGTTCTATAATGTTAATAGTTATATATTTTCCACGACCCTGTTTTCCGGACAGATGAACATAACGTAATAGAACGTGCAGAAATTATGAAAAAGTAAAATATGCATATCAGGAATCGCCACACTCACAGAACACAGCCTCCCCAAGCAGCGAAAAAGAAGAGAGGAAGAGAGAGAGAGAGCATGTTTGATATAAGTATGTCAATTCATATTGGACGCCACAAACAATTAACGAAAAAGGGAACCTTTTGGGATACCGCCTTGGAACGGTCAGTGGCAAAACAAATTGCAACTGGGTTTAAACCAGGTTCTAGGGTGCTCCCAAAAACCGACACTGATTTCTTGTCGGACATGCGTATCGTACAAATTCGTATGCTTTTTCACGATTGTAAATGTGCGTAAAAAATTTAAAATGCCCGTTGATAAGCGTATGTTTAAAAGAAGCATATTGTATACGCTTTTATCCGTTACAGGTTGCTACCTTTTAATGGACTTCGAAACTTAAACATAGTTAGAAACACGATTTAATAACTTCAAAACACATTGCTTAACGTTACGGCACTTCTGCTGTAAAAAGAAATTGCATATAAGGAATAGTTAGTTAAAATCCCTAATCTCAACGCTCTGTTAAGTTATGGTTGAAACCAAATCGTAGAATTCGGGTTAACGCTGGAAGACTGTAACGGAAAATTCCGTAAATCAATTAAGTTAAGTTAATCTTATTAACAGTCAAAAATGTCTTTTCAAGTAATAACTAGGGAGATAAAATATTGGATAACTGTTTTGGAGGCACTTTTTTATTATGACAATAAAGTATGAAGAAACAGCAACACTGTAATTAGATTTTTTTAATGGACGTCGAATACATTACTTAATATTTTCTTATCGGATTATCTTGTCACATGTAATCAATTTTATACTTTATGGTGTTTGAGAGAAAATATGCGACGCATTCAAAGGACTTACTGATTGATGATTCCGCGTTCTTCTAAATAGCCACCAAAGAAAGGACGTTTTAATCCAAATAAATACGACAAAACAGGGCGGATTTTGAAACGCGATATTTTATACGTTTAAATAGGTTTCAGACGTCCTCCAGTAAGTCAGGGTCCGTTTTGGGGAAGTCAAAAAATCTTAAGTTAACCTTAATAAATACGTTATGTTCGTGGATAGGATGGAAGTGTTCGTTTAAGTTATATTAGAATATAAGTACCCTATCGACTTTTAGGACCAATTTTACCCTATCTCTTTCTTCTTTGAAATCCTTATTAGGCATCATTTTTAACGCTTTTATGAACTTTAAATCAGTACTAAATAAAACAAAAGTCGAAATTATCAAAACAACTTGCTACTTTACGGATGGAAATCGATTCATGTATGTATATTTTGTAAATTCGAAAACAGACATTCATTTTGTTTAATTGGTTACATACTGTCTGACTTTCGAGGACGAATCCTTTCAAATTTCGATAAACAATGAACTGCACTCAAACATGTACTGTAAGATCAATGATAAAGTCTGTGAATCATTAGGGAGTACAATTGTTTTAGTGCGGACGTGACGAATTTGTATGCTATTCAAAACATCAATATGTAAGTCGACGTTTCAAGTTCATACTTTGAAATTGTTAACTTTAACATAAAACGGGGATTATATGATAATTTTGCTAGAAATAATTGAAATAATAAAATAAAAAGCTTTTATTGTTATTAAAAAAATAATATGGAATCTTTGACTGAAATTGATGAAAATCGACTTGTTCAACAATTTAACGATGAATTTAAAAACGTTGTCTTTCCCGTTACTATTTTTGTCGGAATAGAGATTGTCCTCGGATTTTGTGGTAATCTTCTAGTGATTTTTGTATTCTTTTGCCGCTATCGTGCGTGCAACTATCGGACATTCGTATTATGTTTGGCATTTACGGATTTGATAAGCACGTTGACGACGATGCCTGGAGAGGTTCTTACACAGATGAAGTGGTACACATATCCAGATAGTCTAATTTGCAAGATCAAGTCATGTTTCAACATATCTACTTTGTCAACGGAAATGTTGTGCCTTCTTATCATCGCAGTGGATCGTTACCGGAAAGTGTGCCAGCCGTTTGGATGGCAGATCACGCCGCGCGTCGCCAGTATGTTGTGTGTTGCAATTAACATTTCTGGAGTGCTTATTTCTATTCCTGCGTTCTTGTTGTGGGGAACAAGAAAGTTACAGAAAGTGTACAAGAACAACTCAATCACAGTGACAGTTTGTGAGAAAGATGAATATTATGCTAAGACGCAGCATCCTTTTCAGTACATTTTGTCCTTCTATGTCTTCTCAGTCTTTATTATATTAACAACGTTAATACTGTACACATTTATTGTAAGAAAACTAACAATTCATAGACAAAGTAATTCAAGACAAGTAATAAAATTGCTTTCTCGAACTTCCTCTTCAACAGGAGGAAATTTTGGGTCTGACGAAAGTCCTTCAAACACTGTGTCAACATCCGAGACAAGACAAGTATGTTACATCGAAAACTCCTCGAAAAACGATGTCGCAACCGCGGGTTTTAAAACGAAAACACTAACCTCAACCGAGACAATCATGTCGGATGCCAAAAATATACCAGTCACCTTAATTTTCAATCCGTCTCATCAAGTCTATAAGCCCATTCCAAAGACAGATTTCGGCGATACAGATGATAATCCGGTACGTTACAACACAACCGTTAATGCTAAATACAAGAATTCGTCCTCAGACAGAAGTGTGATGTCGGATGATAAGGGACATATTGCAAACGATCCCCAAGTAACAGTGGAAATACAAGAAGCATGTCAAAAGGGTATGATACCAAAGCCATGTTTAAAATTGGGGGCACGATTGACCATTAAAACCAAGATTATGCTAGTCCTAACAGTACTTTTCATCGTTACAACAGTATGTTACATATCGCTTGTAGGAAAGATCGCAAATGATGATGTGTTACAAGAAATATCTGACACCAGCAGAACCGTGTATTTCTTCTTCTTACGTCTGTATTTCATTAATCACGTGGTAAATCCTATTGTGTACGGCCTGCTCGATCCTCAGTTTCGGAAGTTGTTGAAGCAAATATTCGTCAAAAGACGCTGCCGAAAGTTATGCAATGTATAACCGAGTTTGTGGTTTCCGAGCTTTTCCTGCAAATACTTTTGTATTCTAAGTAATAATGACATGGTAGTTTGGCGTACGTTTTTCATAACAAAAGTAAGATCTTTCCCCTGTGAAAAAAAACAACAACACACAAACAACTATTTGACGGGGTGTATGGGGGGTACAGATCTTTCTCCTGTGAATGAAACACATACACAACTGACGCGGTGTATGTGGTGTACGTAAGAAATTTCTCCTGTGAAAGAAACACACAAACAACTATTTGACGCGGTGTATGAGGTGAACGGATCTTTCTCCTGTGAATGAAACACATAAACAACTATTTGACGCAGTATATGTGGTGTACGGATCTTTCTCCTGTGAATGAAACACATAAACAACTATTTGAAGCGGTTTATGAACTGTAAGGATCTTTCTCCTTTTAATAAAACACATAAACAACTATATAATTTGGATTTATATTGACTAAATAATAGGGGAAAATTTATAAATAGGAACTATCAAATGTACGGATCATTCCAAACATACAACAGCTTCCAATTGTGTTTGATCATTTCCACGTGATCAAGTTGTAATTTTCTACCACTTTTTCAGATTTGTTTTAAAACGATACAGTTGCCTTTAACAAATACTTGTTAAACTTCATACGATATGTTGTTTTCATTAACAATAATTTATTAAGATCTCCGTTGCTGAAGAACTATCATCAGTCAGATTGCAGACCTCAACAGATATTTGTTAACAACCATACCATCAGTTGGAAATGACGTTGAATGAACATCAGAATGACATGTATGTTTTAACAATGATTTTTCAAGAACTTTATTGTTAAGAATATCATCAGACTGTTTAAATACTTGTAATGATATTCTCGAATTTCAGGATACTAACTTAACAAATCTCTGTTAAAGTTTACATCTTTCTGCGACAAGATGATAAGAGTCCAGAAGTCTACTAACGTTAACAAATATTTATTAACCTTACTGCCATTGCCAGTGCTCAGGAAACTCCTGTAGAGTGGTTCTATTCATAAACGGCATTTATTTGTCCTGCGGTTAACAAGTATTTGTTAAGTTATTCAGAGTAAAATCTTCGAAATACTAATGATCTACATAGCTTTAAACTTGAACAAGCTTTAGTTTAATTTCAAACAATGCTATACGTGAGGAATTTAGATATAATAAAATTATTAAATTAATCAAGGTTACATTATTCAGATGCAAACAGATGAATAAATGAAATGTTGATGTTTCACTCAGTTGATGGTGGGTTTTGTACGATTTGAAATTACATTGATCTGAACATAATCCTTTTAATGTGATCTTTTTAAAGCAAAAGCTTGATTGTATACTAACTAGACTTTTTATTTTTCATTTTTTATTACTTGGCCAGGCTTTTATTAGCAAATAAGGTGTACTTTTCATCCAAGTTAGGTATTAAATACTAACACATAGTTTCTCAAATATTTTTACTTTTCATAAGCAATTCAATCATCAATAATGAGTGTACGTGTTATCGTAGCTGTTTAATAAAAACTGAGTTTTAATATATTAATGTCTAATGTATGATCCTGTTGATACTGATACTTTGGCACTTTGTTCAGCGTGTCATACACGCTCTATTGAAATTATTTCAATGACCATTTCACGGCATGGTAGGTGACACTAATAATCACTTTTCACTCACATCTGCTTGTTCTGCTCCAACTAGTCTGTGATTCAAACTTCCGTAGTGATGAGCCACATATCTAAAAGTAAAATTATATAAAATAAACATTACCAAAGCTCCCGCCAATTATGTGTTTAATTGTCTCATTTTACTATGCTAGATGCAAGAGACATTATTAAGTCACCACCAATAGATTATTCTGTTTATGGCGATTTAAGTACATGTAATTGCAATTACCTGTCATAAGACTACAATACAGCTCGGGTGTTTCCAACCAAAGTCCGCGGACCTCGATATCGCGGACCTGACTGTTTAAGTCCGCGTTCAAACGCGGACCATGCTCAATCGCCGCGTTTTTCCTCCGAGGACTGTCCTTAGCTAAAACGCCGCGTACCGCCGAGTATAATTGCGGAGGAACGCGAAGGACTGGTCGATGCAAAAATACATAAGTACAACGTTCCTTTTCATAAAAATACTAAATTTTAATAAATCACTGAAGGCAGATAATTAATTTGTTTAAATAACACCTTTTATAATTTTCGGTTCTGAAATTATCGCTCGGAAGTGTCAATAATCTCGGTCATCAATATTTGTAAACAATAGCATAGTTATTTTTTGGCGAACATGTAATCACCAATTATCGCAGTTTGTCTACATGACAACTTTTCATCTCTTGTTTTTTCACACATTGGCATACTATGAAATTTCAAATAATTACAGCAAGGAATTGTTTTGATATTTTATATAGTGCACTTTTATTGAGCGATTAGATGAACGAACATTTTGTAAATCAAATTTGAAGAAATGTTCGCACACGTAAATGAGAATTACGCTTATGCATGGATTATTTTAGTCCCAGATATGTCCTTCAAAACAATTAACAAACAAGACAAAACTTACAGATGCGAATATATCCTTATCAATAACTTTAAAATTTCTTTCTTAGCTGTTGCATCAGCAATCAAAATATAATCGTCACCTACAGATCAGAAATTGAAGCCGAATACACACTTGTTTTACGAGCCGACAAACGCCTTTGAAATTTAACTTGATTGACAGTCAGCATCAATGTTTACCTCGATACAGCGCATTGTCGGAAACACATCAAAGATTTGTCGGCATTTTTACATATACATTAGAATATGTCGTCTAAAAATGAGTGTTTTCAATGCATGATCGGAACGGGCAAATTTTATAAAAAATGATACGAAGTCGCGTTTTTTATTACAGAAATTCGACAGTAGTTAAATAATAATGGGAAAATCAGTTAACACGGAAACAGTTCTAATTTAGTTGTTTTGACACGATCTCGGCGTTTTCTTCCCATTTCCATGCGTACATGGATGAATAAGAATATCCATAGATACTTTGATTTAAAACAAAAAACGCCTAAGGGATGTTTTAGCCTGGGATCGAAAGAAACGTAGTTTGAATTTTGATTTTGTTTCTGAAATTAGTATAAACGAATTTGGAAAGCTTACCTTTTACAGCACATAATTATTTCAGCATTCAGTTAAAACAACTAGCGTTCGCTTTACACTTATAGCGTCCGAGAACCCCCACAAAACGGAAGAAAAAGTAACATTTTAACCATGTAAACGATGTTTAAAAAACAGGTGATATTTCTTCTTCAATACACCCGCGAAAAAAAATTATTTAGAGGAAAAAACATGAGCGAATCAATGAAATTAACTGCGCTGGAGTCTAGATAGATAGTCTACTCCATGACGTCATTTGTGTAAACTTTCATTGCGGCATATGACTACATTGAAATTTGTTGGATATAAAATTATAATTTGGATTGAAAATGTGTTTCGTGTTTTTATTTTGATTCGTGGATGTTTTAAGATCAGACAGACGATGTTCTGAAAACGATGTCAGCGTTTGGGTCATTTTGTTTTCGATTTTATCGAAATGAAAATGACTTTGATGCTGTTGTTGAATTTCATCATTTAAAATGATTCATTGACTATTGGCGTATTGCTATCTTACGGAATAAACAAGATGTCAGAAAATTTTATTGCCCGTGGATAATATCAAAGGAAGGTAGATATATATGATAATTTATTGTACTTATGGTAGAACCTCTTTACAAATCCTGCAGAAAACTCCGCGTATCACCGGCACACTATGCGGAGTTCCTCCGGCACAGATTTTGTGAAGATAAGCTGCCGCGTTAGTCCGCGCTGAATTACAAGGTCCGAGCTGTACTGTAGCATTAATAATTAGGCATTAGATAAGTATAAATTAAAACAATAATCAAAACAAAATTCTGATTCTTATGATTCGAAGATCGTGTTAAAAAATGGTCAAAGGAAGAGATAAATCAGCAAAAGTAATTTGCATATATACTGTTGGATTAACATTAAATTTAGGCAGTTTATAAAAGATAAAATAGCAATGATACATTTGTAACTGTGTATATAGCATGTTTTCAAAAATAAATCTCACAGTCAGCTGGATACAGCTTTCGTTTCACCGACGCTAAACGTAATACGTACGCGTCTTATAATTATAATAATTCTCATAAACTTTAAGATTCTCCTGCGATAAACTATTAATTGGTTTGGGTAGTAACAAACGCATAAAACGAAATATACGAAACTACTTAACTCGAAGACAGTTTAAAGCATATTTCTATTGCTTCTTGTTTGTCTTTTATAATATGTTATAGGTACTTAAACAATACAGAATAAATCATATACTATAATTTAATAAAAGTTACTCTAATGTTATTCTAATTTAATAATCCGCTCTTTCCTCTCTACTTTTGGGATGCGTTGGGACGTTGTCTACACGTACGGCAGCAGCTCCTGGCCAAAGTACAAAGGACAGACACAATACATACCATCCATATCCCCAAGGACAGACACAATACATACCATCCATATCCCCAAGGACAGACACAATACATACCATCCATATCCCCAAGGACAGACACAATACATACCATCCATATCCCCAAGGACAGACACAATACATACCATCCATATCCCCAAGGACAGACACAATACATACCATCCATATCCCCAAGGACAGACACAATACATACCATCCATATCCCCAAGGACAGACACAATACATACCATCCATATCCCCAAGGACAGACACAATATCCCCAAGGACAGACACAATACATACCATCCATATCCCCAAGGACAGACACAATACATACCATCCATATCCCCAAGGACAGACACAATACATACCATCCATATCCCCAAGGACAGACACAATTCATACCATCCATATCCCCAAGGACAGACACAATACATACCATCCATATCCCCAAGGACAGACACAATACATACCATCCATATCCCCAAATGAGGAAATTTCAAAATTTCTGCATGGTTAAAAATAGCATTTCACCTTCAAGATAGACAAGTCAAACAGATAACTACACTGAAGGTGCCTTGTAGTCAGCACTGTTATCAAACAGATAACTACACTGAAGCTGCCTTGTAGTCAGCACTGTTATCAAACAGATAACTACACTGAAGCTGCCTTGTAGTCAGCACTGTTATCAAACTGATAACTACACTGAAGGTGTTTCTTGTCAGCATTATTACCTGATACCTTATATAAATGTAATTTGGTAGTTTTGACTGTTTTCTGAAATTCTAAAAAAAGTCCATGTTTGCGAACTGTTGACCAGTCAATAGTTTCAACTGTTTCCCTCGCGTGCTCTTACGTCATGACGTTATGTGGAACAGTAAAGAAAAAAATTGACTCCAATGATTATTTCTCCAAAAATAAAATGTGGTGAAGTATTTAAACAAATTAAAATTCTGTCAGCAAAATGACAGTTTCCTTAAGTTTTTTTATGAAATAACAGAGAAAAATAAAAAAAATGTTGGCAGTGTGGCATAGTTACAAGATTGTTACATTGAGAAAGTTTAATGAAAAACATATTTGCAAAAATTATTTTCTTGTTCCTTTTTTCATCTGTAAGTACTGTTAAAACAGTATTGATCAGGTAATAAAACAGTTATTTCATATTTGATTTGGGAACAGTCAAACAGTTGTCCCTCGGTGTCGGGGATAATGTTTTGAACTGTTGCCCTCTGCCTACGGCCTCCGGCAACAGTTCAAAACACTATCCCCTCCACCTCGGGCCAACATTTTGACTGTTTCCAAATCACATATGAAATAACTGTATACTGTTATCAAACAGATAACTACACTGAAGCTGCCTTGTAGTCAGCACTGTTATCAAACAGATAACTACACTGAAGGTGCCTTGTAGTCAGCACTGTTATTAAACAGATAACGACACTGAAGCTACCTTATAGTCAGCACTGTTATCAAACAGATAACTTCACTGAAGCTGCTTTATAGTCAGCAAAGTTATCAAACAGATAACTACACTGAAGCTGCTTTATAGTCAGCACTGTTACGAAACAGATAACTACACTGAAGGTGCCTTGTAGTCAGCACTGTTATCAAACAGATAACTACACCGAAGCTGCCTTATAGTCAGCACTGTTATCAGTAAATAATAGGTTTCCGATGTCATATTATAATGATTGCGTTAATCATAGTGGTAATCAGCGCAACCTTTAAGGGTTGTTAGCTCAAAAGGTACAAACAGAGTCCGGTGAATGTTTGCGAATCCGGTGAATTCGCAAACAAAGCTACCCTTTATAATGTATTTTCTTAAATGTATATTTGAAGGGTTCTATATAAAAACGTACTATGTTTTGAACCAATATCTTTTAAACTTTACAACAGCGTAATTGGCATTGAAAGGCTTGGCACTGTCGCCGTACGAGTTTTCTCCCCAGTGTGGGCGATATCTTAGGATGTCTGTATAAAATTTAAATACCTGCATTAAGTGAGATGCCTGGGCCAGGTGGGGTAAGACATCACTCATCATGGAAAGTTATGAACTGATGAACAAGGTTCTCTGGCACAAACTGGCTAACTCAGCAGCCTGGGCATCATTTCTTTCCTCAGCTTTTATTTTCAAGCTTGTGAAGACAAACATCAGTCTTTAATGCACACCTTTCTCGCATTATCATGCACTCATTGAAATAACGCAAAGATTCTCGTAGATCTTAATCAAACCGTTTAGTGATTCATTACATGAAAAATGTGCTGTAATTGATAAAATTATTTTAAGGTAACATATAAGGAATATTTGATGTCTGATGTCTGTAATATGGAAAAATGCTTAAACAATCTAAACATTCTCGAGATAATTGAAGACAACTTAAGCCAGTAAAAAAGAAAGCCTCATTCGTATTATGTGTTTAGGATTCACAGATAAAATATAAACATTGCTAAATTGAATCGGCGTAAATGAGATCAAACATTTCGATGCAACAATTATCAATCAATCAATCAATCAATCAATCAATCAATCAATCAATCAATCAATCAATCAATCAATCAATCAATCAATCAATTAATCAATCAATTTTGAACATTACTCCTAACGTCCTTAGAGAACCAACTGAAATGTAACAAAATATAACCGAATGTACATTTTCCCATGGCGTGCCTCAATTTTAAGGAATTATTGCCAATCTCGTCAAATATAAGTAGTTCGACCTTTGCGCTCAACGTCAATTTTACGGGAAATCACGTCGCTAAATGACTTCACTCTCTACAGTTTCTGGTATATCCAACCTTAATATTAATATCTCGTCTAAAGCAAGAGTTTATTGTTTAAAATAAAAAAGAAGAAGCTCAATTTCCCTATATACATGTCTAATTTTAGAAAATCTTCTGGGGTAGTAGGAATTCAAAAGACAGCAGTTTGTCTTAAGAAATTGACACTTCTATACATTAAAAAAACAACAAGAAATTATTATTTCAAAATACGCAACGATCTTTAAATTCTACGAAGAAGAATTAATGGTCATAAGTCGCGTGTTTTAGTTTATTCATTTTTCAAAAAGATTTTCAGTAAATAATGACTATTACGGAAGAACATTATATTAAATCTTTCGATAAACAATGATAAAACTTAAATTTTATATCTTTCAATAAAAGAACAATTGTGTGATTCATTTTCGCAATTATTCTCTTTTATCCGAAAGTACATACAATATGTTTCAGTGGAAATTGAAAAGTGTTTTGCACGGATAATAAATCGGAAATAATAAACCTACTGCTTACTAGAATAAATTTTACACGCGCACTTGTTGTATCCTAATTCAAAAGAATGAAATATGACGAAAATCAGCTTATTGAACAGTTCAATGACGACTTTACAACTGTTGTACTTCCAGTTACTATTTTTGTCGGCATAGAAATAATCATTGGATTTTTTTGCAACATTCTGGTACTTTATGTGTTCTATTTCCGTTACCGTCGTTGCAACTTTCGGAACTTTGTTATATGTTTGTCACTTACGGATTTAACAAGCACTTTGACGACGATGCCCGGAGAAGTTTTTACTCAGTTGAAGTGGTATGCTTATCCAAATCGTCAAATCTGCAAGATAAAGACTTATTTTAACATACTTATGTTAGCATCGGAGATGCTTTGCCTCCTTACCATTGCAGTAGATCGTTACCGAAAAGTGTGTCAACCATTTGGACGGCAGATCACACCACGTATCACAAGTATTCTATGTATCGGAATCTATATTTTCGCAGCCCTTCTTTCAGTTCCTGCTTACTTTTTGTGGGGAACAAGACGACTTCAGAAAGTCTACAGAAACGTGACAATAACCGTAACAATTTGTGACAAAGAAGAACATTATGCCCAAACTCCATACCCTTTTCAGTACGTTTCGTCAGTTTATGTCCTTTGTGCATTAACTCTAGCTTCAACCTTAGTTCTGTATATTTTAATTATAAGAAAACTAGCAAAACATAGACACGCTTTTTCAAGACCTGTAATGAATCTGATATCTCGAACGTCTATTTCAATTGGACAAACTTTCAAGTTTAATGAACGTTCTTCTGCTGCTGATCTTACTTCCGAAACAACACCTGCTGTAAACGATGCTGGAACATCTTCGGGAAGAGAAACTGCTAGGTTTAAAATAAATACTATATTCATGGACGAAACAATATCACAAGATGAAAAAGAGACACAGATTAAAGTAATGTCAAATCTTCCACCTAAAGAAAATGTGGCTGAACCTGATCGAGATCAAACCTGCACTGATGATACCACGGGGCAAATCAACAAGACGTCAAATCCTAACTACGAGAAAGTGTCCTTATACTCAAGTATGGAGTCAGTCGAAGAAAAAACACCTGTAACGCATAGCTCATGCATTGCCTTACAAATACCAGAAACATTAAGGACAACAGATAATGGAAATCAAAATAAGAAACATATGTCCAAGGTTCATTTAAAATCATCAAAAAGACAGAACACTAAAACCAAGATCATGCTAGTCCTAACTGTTATGTTCATCATTACAATATTATGCTACGTATCTCTTATTGGAAAGATCGCAAATGACGATGTGTTACAAGAAATATCTGACACCGACAGAACGGTGTATTTCTTCTTCCTACGACTTTATTTTATCAATCACGTGGTTAACCCGATTGTTTACGGCCTGTTGGATCCTCAGTTTCGGAATTTTTTAAAGCAAACAATATGCCAAAGATGTTGTTGTTGATACCATATTCTAAATTATTTAAAGTAATTTTAAAAGTAAATGTCGCTATAAAAAGTAAAAAAAAAAACAAACTATGAAACAACACGGTGGGTAAAGTGAAAGCGGGGAATTAAATTATTATTGCACTATGTCAAAGGCATGTGTTATATCGCATCGTTAAAGTTTTGTTGTTGATGTTGTTGTTGTTGTTGTTGCTGCTGCTGCAAATAAATAATCTAACCGTTAAATGTGTTACATATACGTAATGCAATACACTTTTCGCATTGCTCATTAAGTAAGTTAATGTGTGCATTAAAAAAGTATGCGACTCATGGCTGAGCCAGAATTAAACATGCTCGTCTATCAAAGGACTCACTGGGCTCCCAGGACGTGCAAAGCGACTGTCTGCGTCTTAGGAAATCAGGACTCCTTAAAATGCAGTTATTGCGGTGTGTTCACCATGGTTTTCAGTCTACATTCAATATCTTTTACATATGTTATATCTGATTTAATACTGAACACGATTAAATGAGGCACGCCACGGGAAAAGGTACCTTCGGTCATTTTTTGTCATTTTTGTTGTTACTATATTTAGAAAGAACTTTCAAATTTCTATTATTTTCTCATAACAAAACAGTAATTTTGTTACACATTTTGACAATAAAATGGTATTTTTACCGCGAATTGCAAAATAATTAATGTCGTCTGCTCAACTTTATGACGTCGTTTCAAGTATTGACGTCAACTGCCCGAAGGTACCTTTTCCCGTGGCGTGCCTCTAATATCCTAGAGAATAACTTTGCACGTAGACTGACTCGGTCCGCCTCTACAGGCATACCTATGTACAGGCCTTCCAAATATTTAGAACAAACGTCAGACTTTTATGACTTATTGCAATGCATTAAAATTATGCTGTACTCTTAGGTAACGAATCATGCTGGCTCAAATGAACAAGCTGGTTATTGGGCATGCAACCTCGCGTTTACTGCTTTATTCTTATGCTAAACTTAGATAAAAGTCTCTAGCGAAACATTCTCACACGCATATTGGCCGGGTCTGCCCCAAACCGGTGTGCCTGAATACCCATGCGTACATAATTGTTCATGTGCTGTACGCGTTGCATGTTTTTACCGCTGTAGGGTGTTAACTATACCAAGTAAGCCACATTTTACTCAGGATTAATATAGCGCTGCACATTCGAGCGCTTAAACTCGGAGTTGAAAGGTGAATACATTGTAATGTATCCACTTTTAGTGGGCCAAAAAGAATCATCATGAAGCGTCAGCGTGAATTTCAGTGTGTCGGCCAGTGCTTTTAAAGTATCTACATTAATTAATGATTTGCAATTACCTTAAAATACTTGACGTTGACTTGACTTAAAATGACGTTGTTGCAAATAGAATAAATTAAAGTATTTGAAGCTATGAAACTGATACAACTGTAACTATTAAAATTTAAGAAATCATTTCATTTTGCTGAGGTTTTACATTTGCAGTATAATACGAAAATTAATTAATATTAGATATTTTGCATTAATCACCGATTGAAATATTCATCTTGCCCATAAAAGCAATTAGGTAACAACAAATTTACGTGACTGTATACATGTACTTATCCATAAGCAGTTTTATGTTTGGGCCTAAAGGTTCGTCGTTAAGAGTTACATGCTCGGTGAGCATTATAATTATGTTTACATCAATTTATGAATTGTATTTAATATGTCGAAATACAGATTGTCATATTCATGGCAAATAATAATAATTTTCATTATGTCGGTCGGGCGTTGTTAACCCTTATGCTGTTATACTTGACGGGGAGGCATATCTATTTGTGTTTTCCATATATACCTCGTAATAATAACCTAAGGCCTAAAAATAGGTTTGTTTCTGGTTACCCGACAGACCGTCTCTTTTTAGCGCCGACCGTAACTTTTTTTCAGCCCTCCCAAAAAAATTGTATGAAAAGCCGACCGGGTTTTTGACCGACGAAAAATTCTGTTATTGTCAAACATAATGTCCGGTGCAAAATAACAGCCAGCACCGTTTCAGTTTTGGAAAATTTACTTTCACTTTCTTCTCCGGTGCTATTTTTAACTGTAAAACGCGTGATTTTTGTCCATGTATCACTATATGTAAACCCCGTTGCGTGTGCTTTCAGTTCAAGGTTGCTAATTCCATAATTGAATTCGCCGATGTTAACAATCATGGCTGTCAACGTTCGACGAGCCAGTAAAAATATTCTTTTTGATCCAGCGACGACTTCATTGAAGAATTAAGGAAGCAAATAGATTAAACTTTCTGTCCGAAGTGCATACGTGATACGGCGTAAATGCAGAATCGTTGAATAATGGCTTTATGAGTGAACACTTATGTACTGATATTTGTATCCTGGTGTCACGTATTTTGACGCACTTAAGATTTTAATCCAAAACAACTTTTTAATTAAATGTTCATTTTGAATTCTACATTAATATCATGAACATACATCCTACCTTATTTGATATAAACTGCAATTATGAAAAAATATCAAGAATGTTTTAGTAGAGCAAGACACAAACATGACGACCCCAAAAATGCTAACTTTGGTCTTCCACCACAGATTTTGACGCATGTAATGTAACCACATTTCTAATTAGATTAAAGTAAGTTTACACACTCTCTTGCATCTGGCACAACACAAGAACATGAATGATGTTATTTTAATCATCTAGAATAAGTTTTCCACAATTGTTGTAAGGTAAAAAATTGGAAAACGGAACTCCATTAAAGATTCTGCATCTAGTCTGCTTTAAGTGCTAAAAGACATCACTCTTGGATGACTGGGGGTATATTTTCTGTTTGCCATGACTAACCATTCCACCTGGGGTAATGCCCTTTGCAGTCTTAATATTTTGATATTGTATATAAATGAAGGTAAAAATGTATGGAAACAATATGACATGTAAGGGATTTACAACAAGGACAAATTTTTGTACAACTTTATAATGCAGTCATGACCATCACATGACTTTGATGCTATATTTGTCAATTGTTGCAAACAACCAGAAAATTCGTTTTAAATTGTGTAAAATGGTACCAATATTAAGGTTTTATTCAACAAGAGAAAAAGTATTAAGTAATTCATGTTATTTTTTCTATATCATAAAACAATGATGTTTAACTGGGTTCAGTTTGCATAATTTACACACTTTTATTTATTAAATTGTCAGATGAATATTAAGTGATCATTTTTCAGCATAATTACATCATTAGAAAATCATATATTTCGAAGCGAGGTCAAAACATGTGGTGCGCCAAAATATGTGGTGTGACGGCTATCGTAAAATGAGTGAAATAATTTATTAACCCTGCTTTAATGTTAGTGATAAAACTTTTACCATCATTGAAGACCAGTGTACACTAAATAAAAGCTGCTTCCCGGTTGGTTAAAAAAATGTTAGGGGAAACCCGTAAGACTCTATAGAAACATTAGCTGATTGGCCAATATTGCTAAAGAAAAAATAAAACTCCTTCTAAAAAACAGAAATTGTGTATTTCTGCAGCTGTTGGAACTAAAAATCATTATCCAAAACAGTTTTGATAAGAAAAAAATTACTTTTAAAATAATGCCTATAAACAGGTTGGCCACAAGTAAATTTAGTCAATAGGCAAGGGTGGTAGTCTTCAAAGTGAAATTTGAGGTGGAAACCTACGGTCATGGTGGTATTTCATTTATGTTTTTATGTAGATTTATATTCAAACTTCATCAGAAGACCATGCCTGATATTGTCGAAGAATAAATAAATCAAGGAGACTCCCAAGTCTCTATATAGAACATATAGGGAAACGCAATAGTGTACGCTGACCTGAAGGGATATGTATATATTTTATTACGTGTTAATTGCAACAATATGACGAATGTAAAGCTAAAAACGACTTAATACGATTTGAAAGTGAGGCACGGTGGTTGTAAGAAGTGGTAGGTATAACGGTAAGTATATCCAACATATTTTTTTTACAAAAATGGCCATGAACAAATCAACAATATCAATACATTAAACCACATTACGGCATTACACATCTAATTGTAATTTATTTAAAGGAATAATTATTAATATTACATGTTAAGCAAAACAATTCAATTTTAAGTTGAAACACTGGTTTATTAGTTTCAATGGAATTACAGTATAAAATGCAGTGAGTGTTCCCTTTTCTACACTTCAATACTTATTAACAATTTTAATCTTTGATGTACTTACTTACACCCAAGATGGTATATACCTGGACTTTGGTTCTTTCCCCTAAAAAAAAGCCTACCTACCGACCCATTGTTTTTTCAAGGATGTAACCAGAAACAAACCTATTTTTTAGGCCTAATATTTCCAAAATGATGTATTACCTTTAACATGTGTAGATTGTTTCTCTTATTTGATGTACTTGATAGCTTGCTCTACATGTATATGAATTATTGCACATCCATCGATTAAAAAACTGAAATTATCAAAATCTCTCTATCGGTAAAATGCAGTTTAATTAAACTTTGAACAAATTAATGTTATGTTGTCGACTACTATGCAATGACGACTGTAAACGCCTCTTTTCATATCTTAGTTAAGTCTGAAGAAACGTTGTAAGGCAAACATATCACTTTGTGTACACACTTTTGTCCGTCGGCTGATATTATTCATTACCCGAATAAATGATTCACAATTACTTTTTGGACATTTTTTGCGAGTTCGTATTCTTAAGCGTGGTCGAATTTCTTGTTCTTAAGCAAAGTCGCTGTTCCGAGGCTGGTTCGAATCCCTATTTGTACCAGTATAATTACTAATTATACTTTGTGTAGTAAAAGTATTTCTAACAGAAAATCATTTTGCAGTAAAGCGAAAAGGCAGGGTCATGAGCATTATGCGAGAGCCATCTTACTTCTCGTCGAGGGTGGACTGTTTGTGGCAAAGGAAATTCTGACAAGGGAGGCCCAGAGAACAGGAACGGATTTAGTCGAGATTCTCAAACAGCACGAGGAACAACTCAAAATAAGGTTTAACAAGGGTCAGTGTGCGGAGTTGTTTCCGTTGTATGGCAATGTCAAACTTGAAGACCTTGATCTTGCTCTGCTTACAGGTAAACCATAAAGTGCTGATTATAACCATATAGTTATCAATTATTGTTAGAATACAAATGCATCCTATACGATGATTAATCTAACGTATCATAAATACTTATGGTAAGAAGTGTGACGTATTATTTGAGGAGGGCTACAATAAAAGACGATAACAATTTATTGGACTGTTCACAATGTTTTTGACTTGTGACGTCAGCGAGCACGCACGTTTTGAATCGAATTGGTTCGACAAATCGTGTCGGCATTCGATTTTTTCATCAACGTGCAATAGCCATTCACAAAACTACTTTGTCGCATAATTTATGTATATTGTGTGCAAATATAAGGATTGAATCAATATTTGAAAGTGTTCATCTGGTTATGAACGACATTTTAATTGTCAAAATTAGCGTGAAGCCAATCGGGCTTTATACACTTAAACAATCAAATTGTTTTCTATACCCATATAGCAACTGTCAAATATCGATTCGATTCTTAAATAGATATCTTCGAAATAAAACCCATTTGCAACTTCAAACCCATGTAACTAATGGTCAGGATAGACTAGAATCCGTATTGATATGCCACAATAACACAGTTTATTAAATTAAATTAACAGATGAGAAAGAAATAGTTAATATATTAATTTATTCACTGATTGCGCATTTTAACGCAATTTTATAAATATGTAAACGATATATACAAGGCTTCGCTTACAGGTGTATTACTTGAGGTTTTCCGAACATCACTTTCATCCAAAGAAAAACGAGATATTCGTGTGTTAAGAAACGTCCGGGAAGAATTGATGTTACACATAAGAAACACGGACCTTTCAAATCTACTGGAAGAGGCTTTACAGAGCCTGTCAACAGGGCTAGAACCAGCAGTGCACGATAATTGTCGTCGCTTCATTGCAAGGTATCCGTTATTATCAAATCATGATCGGTGGTTTGGATGCCTTTTGATTTGGAGAAAAATCTTATTAAAATTGCATCATAGACAATTATAATGAAGTGAAGCTTGTTGATTTTACAGGTTTTTTAGGTTTTTAATAAATCATTTAGTGTCTAAGCAAGTTACTTATGATCTTATTCACATGACATCTTGTCTTGTCCTTTTCACCTAGGTACAATCGTGGACCTATTCTCATGATCTCCTGTCTTGATCATCTCGACGAAATGTGCCAATTTGACGAATCAGGGATGCTTTTGAGACCGTTGCTACCCAACTGAGACGAGAAACGAAGACGGTGGTTGATGAGATAATTAAACTAGTAAAGAAAGTCGAAGACGAGGGGAGGTCGTTGAAAAAACCTAAGGGTAAGGACTGATTGTGCTTGATCCAAAGTAACTTCGGTTTTTGGGGAGATGGTATATCGGGATTTGTTGTTTGCAAATTTAGCCCCTTTTATTCTTGTTTAATGATTGTTCAATGCTTAATGTTTCTTTGTTTTGACATTCTTACTTGAAACTGATAAATAGGTCAACATCTCGATGTTCTCCAAATAAGGGAAGTGGTTATTTAAAGGGTCCAATGATATGAAATGTTGTACAAAATATTTGCCCATATATACATTGTAAACTATTGTTGATAACAGTTTGAAGTATGGTTGAATTGTTGACTTTATGTAAACAGTCAGGTATAAAATGACAATTTTAAATTAAATCTATTCGTAGAATAATTGTGAAGTAACAGTTATTGCAACGTGAAACTTAGTTACTCAAAATACCGTTCACATGTTGCCGGATAGATAGCTAAGTGGTCAAGACTTTGAGGTTGTCACGTACTACATATTCAGACATATGTAACGAATATGATCTTGGATTTAGAACAAAGAATATTTACTCCGAACTGGTAATTCTTTAAGATTATCCAGCACAGTATAAAACCTTTTTTTCTTTAGGCTTTTCTTTAATAAAATAGCATTTATCAGATTTGTATGAATTCACAGACACTTACAATGATCGTTTTTATGAATATTGCAAACATATACTATTTTATTAGCAAAACATGCGTTTCAAAATAACCTCGAAATAATAATTATCCAATTAATGTAACGTTGTTATTTTCAGTATTTACATATGAGCTTAAAACTTTTTGTGAAAACGAAGAAATCAATCGGCAAGCCAAATCAGTCAACAAGGATATAACAAATGCGTCAAATTCCGAGCATGAAAGCATCAAAATTAGGGAAGAGGCAACTGATGATATAGAAGAAGATTTATCCGACGAAGGTCTTGTTCAGGCTCAAAAAGGCGCAGATAATTTTGCAAATGAAATCTTAGTCATAACCAAGCAGAAAAACATGGACAATCTTGCAAACAAAGGAGAAAACAATGCGAATATTGCTGAAGATTCTAATCTTGCAAATAACAATAATGCTTTAGCTGCAGCCAATATTGAAGGACAAAATAAACAACCTATCACAGAACGCGGAACGAAATTATTAGATAATACAAACAAACAAAAATCGTTTAGATATTGAAACTGATAATTCTTGTTATCCGAAGGTTAAGCAACATTTTGATGATATTGTTCAAGAAATCCAAGGTATTGGTGACGTGAAGATAACAGTAGATTACAGCGAAGAGATAGTTATAAAAATTGAATGCGTAAAACTTAACGATGTGATTGCAGTTTTGTCTCTTATGGATAGCACCAACTTGCAGACACAATTGGCAGGATTGCCTAACGCTTTAAACGAAGCGTTACGCACTGAAGAGTTTTTGTATGTGGTTTGCGATTTTGTTGAGGAAAATATGCAGGAAAACCTGAAATCTATAAGTAAGTATACATGTATGATGGTAAAATGTGCGTTATTTTTCCCCAAGAAGATCTCGAACATGTAATATGATGTATATAAGGATAATAATTTAATAAATATAAGTATATTTAGCAAAATATATATGAGAAGTATGGGTCTCTCCACCCCTCTCTCTTATTAGGTATGTTTGAAAAAAAAAGATATAGCTTGTTTTTACTCCTTCAAAGAAATGTTCAAAAGACGATATGTAAAAGGAAATACACATATCATGTAATTTAATGTTAAGAAAATCATCCCAATAATTAGAATATGTGCAACGAAGAATTCATACATTTTGCAGAGGCAGAAAATGTGGAATATTCACGTTCCATCAATATGGCAATGCAAGCGAACACTGTCGAAGGTCTGATTCATATCTGGGATATGTTTGAGGGAGGCAAAGCTCAAAACGACTTAAACAAAGTGGCAGAGGCGTTGTCGGAATATCTCGGGTCCAAAATAACACTTCACGTCTCCTTAGACAAGAAAAAGTTCAAGGCTGCTCTCAACGAAGCAGGTAATAGAATTGTTTTTATGTATATTGTAGGAATTATAATGTAAGAACTTCAATTTACAGTATACAGTGCACATAAATATATAACAACCAAGAGAGATAAATGTTGACTGACTAAAGATTCTTTATTTATGCGTTTTTACGATCAATAATATCGTGAAAGATTGTAAGGTTACGTTACTAAAGCAGTTCCTGGAATTGTTTACATGTATTTACAACTTAAAGAATAATGTAGTCAAGAAGAGTCTCGTAAAACCCATGCTTCAATTAAAATAAATATTAGAGAGGAACAAGTTGCTTTAGAATTTCGTTGTCAAATCAGAAATCAACATCTAACTGAGTTGGGATTATTAATAATTATTTAGATTTTTAACGTACACATTCAAGTCAGGATCGGGAATGTAATATAATAATTCAATGCATCAGGTTTACAGTTGAGAGGATAAATAATTTAAGTTAACAATCGATTGAAATTAATCATTCAGGTTTACAAAGAATTGGAATTAATTACACAGGTTTACAATGAATTGGAATAATAATTTAGGTTTACAATGGATTGGGAATAATAACTCAGGATTACAATGGATTGTAAATACCCCTCATAACGGACATTCGATATGACGGGCACCCCGGTATTATGGGCGATTTCTTAAAGAACAGACATGTTCTCTTCTTCTTGATTTAAACCCACAATTAAGGACAACCCTCTATTAAGGTCACTTTCCCTCAGTCCCTTAGGTGTCCGTTATAGAGGGGTTTCACTGTATTAATTTACAATGGAATAAAATAAATAATTCAGGTTAACAATGGATTGGAATTATTAATTCAGGTTTATAATTGAACACATTGCGATTCATGTTGTAGGTTTAGAGTTCTTTAATTATCTTAATAGTGTATTTATGGAAGTACAACTTTGCTTTGAACACTTCTTGTTCTTCATTCTGCGGAATTCACTTAGAATTTCGTATAGTATTAAGTGAAAATAATCAAACCACACGGGAACAATGGTAGTGGCCAGACATGGCAGGGATCTTTCAGCTTTCTCACATTTGGTCATAGTGATCTAAAGCTTTAACCTTACCCTGTTTCCGAAACGCATCATTGTGACGCAATCAATTCTCTGGTCATCTTCGTACATTTCAGTTGCTCAGATACAAGACATCGATAAAGAACAGAAAAGTGAAAAGTCAGAAACTGCTGGTACAGAATCATCCACGACGGAAAAAGTTGTATATAAGGTTAACTTTTTACTCCATGAGATATAGCATTACTGCCATGTGCGCCCAGTGTAGATCCACATCATAGTTGAAATACTGTAAATGCCTTTAAATTCATGATCATAACTGTTCGTGGTTTGCAGTAAACCCTCATTCGTGTATTCCTTAATTCGTGGGTTTCGGTTGTCTTCAATAATGTTCAGTTCAATACTATATTTCTTGGTGGTTTTGAGCTCCTGGCTGGATCGATCTGTCGTCGAAATCCACGATACTTGTAACCCCATAACAATGAATTCGCAGTAAATGTTAACTCTTGATTGTTTAAAATGTTTTTTCTCGAGTAAAATAACAAGAAATCCAATTGTGAAAAATTGTTTGTGAAGGCAGTTTACTTTTACTTTAAGGGGAGCTAACCGCTGCGAGAAGTTAGGAAATAAATATCCTTTATTTACTGTTACAGTAGCAAAGGTTGACAATGAACAGGCAGCACAAGGATCGGAAGAGAAAACAACTGGTGCAGAATTAGAAGCTGTTTCGCCCCGCAGTACGTGTTTTTATCCTTTTCAGCTTAATGTCAATAATTAAATTTTTAATTTTCATATTTCTTAATATGAAAATAAATTAAATTGATATTCGTTATTAGTAACATTTAAAAGCCGAAGTCAGGTTTTGACATTTAATGTCAGTTATTGATCATTGTCAAATAATTATGTCAACAATTTTTTATTATCCGATATTGACAAGAGAGTGGTGACCCCACTCAACATGTCAGATAATCTTATGCTTAAAGCCCACTCAAGATTACAGATAATCTTAGGCCGGAAGCCATCTCCAGATGTCTGATAATCTCAGACATAACCCAATCAAGATGTCAGAATATCTTAGGCCTATAGCCCACTCCAGATTACAGTTTATCTTAGGCCGAAAGCCGACTCAGGATGTCTGATAATTATAGGCCGAAAGCCCATTCAAGATGTCTGATAGTCTTAGACATATCTCACTAAAAAGTCAGTATATCTTAGGCCTAAAGCCAGCTCAAGATGCCGGCTAATCCTAGGCCGTCCACTTAAGATTTCAATTAATATAAACCCTAAAGCCCACTCAGTATATCAAAAAATCTTATGCCTAAACCCTACTCAGTTTATCAGATAATATTAAGCCTATTGGCCCAAAATCCCACTAAAGATATCAGATAATCTTATGCCTAATGCCCACTAACAATGTCAGATGATCTAAGGCTTAAAGCCCACTCAAGATGCCAGATGATCTAAGGCCTTCAGCCCACTCAAGATGTCAGATGATCTTAGGCCTAAAAACCACTCAAGAAGTCTGATATTCTTAGGCATGGAGAATGTTTAGGGCTTGTGTGACTAGAGCTTGCCTTCACCGATACTTATGATGTTAACGCAGATTTTAAAGGATTAAGTTCTTCTTTTTTTTAAATAAAGTGCGCAGGATATTTCGATTACGGTGTTCCGAGATATAGTTTACATGGCAATATACCCCAGCAAAGATTAATTTTATCGATATCAAAATCAATTCAAAATTCATTTCTTGAAAATACGTACCTAGCTTTCAAAAATGACAAAAATAGGATAGTGACAATGCCTTTTTAACATTTTTCTTGTTATTCTGAAAGGATCTACAAGAAGTGTGGAAATTGTTTGTGTGAAGTCTGGAACTCGGAAAAAGACGCTGTTTGATGAGACTATTGATGACGATGACGAAAGCGAGAAAGAAGAATCAAAAGGTTTAGTTAGTTAAATAGGTGTGCTGTTGCTAAGTATTGTTGTCTTTGTCTAATATCCGATCAGTTTGCTATACCATGGATCAAAATATCCATTAGTGTTATGTTAAATACAGTCAAAATTTCGATGCAACGATGAACATGGAACTAAATGGAAATATGTAACTGAAAAACAAACCATCGAATAAACGTGGGGTTCAATGAATTTGTAATTATTTAGTTTCGAGTTTCGGATTTAATGTGGAACATTTTTATTTATTTCTAAAACAAATTTTTATTTTGGACGCAAAGTGTTGTAGATGATGACATGTCATTAGCATAATAAGTATCTTTTGGACGTTTTACTCTGCACTTTCCCAGTTCTCGTGCCAACGGTGTATTTTGTTTTAGTGTTAGTCATGTCATTAAAACATATAAACAGGCTTGGAGGAAATAATTCATTATGATAGCAAATATCAAATGGTTCGGCTAGGCTAAGCAAAGTATATTTCTGAAATTAGTTGTTTACTTGAAGCGTCTGTTTGGGCATGGTTTTCACTTTATAGAAATTTCCTAGGACAGCTTGCTTATAAATCCATTTTTATATTAATATTTGTTTGGTGAAAAACCATTTTATGTAATTTTACATTTATTTTTTTGTGTGCAGTTTAAATTTTCGCATACATTTCACTATCAGGAGAGACAAAAGAAGTAGAGAAAGCGCAAATGATACAAAAAGAGGTTGAGGCAGCAACGTCCGACAAAGAGGAGGGTGAAGTTACAAACGGCAGGCATTGGTAAAAATATTCAACATTTATTATATAGTTTTTACGTTATTCTACCAACTCCCTTTTGAGAGAGCAATATTTAGTCATCGTTGAGGATTTTGGCCTGAAAATAGGAAATAATCATGTACTTGTAACTACACTAAGACTGCCCCAAAACGAACCCTCTTTCTTGAAATTTGCATCCGGCCCTGCCCATAAATCACGCATAAAATCAGCATTAGATTTACTAGAAAGATAACAACGTTCCCAAGAAATGAATAAAAATTCTTAAAGATTAGGCCGATAATGAATAGTAAAATTGTAAAAAATTTGCCAGAGAAAAAATAATATGGAATCGTTTTTGTTTACTAAGCAAAATGATATGAACTGTTTATTTCAGACATGTTTAGAGATACCTACTCGAAATTGTTTTCAAATGAAATGTTGGACGCCTTTTTAATATTGCTTACAATTTGTTAAATTCTGAAAAAATGGTTGCAAGTTGTAATTCAAGAAAAAATATGTGTTACAAATCCAGTTTAGTTCTGCGAGAAAACACCTCTTTGCAAAACACTTTTAGCAATCACTGTGTGTTTGAACTATTCCATCTTAAAGCATAAATTTGTATATGGAAGATAAAAAATATATTATATCATATTATTATATCATTATAATATTGTTTTATATCTGTATCTTTTATAATATCGTATTTGTTTTAATATACACACTCCATTATTATTTAATTTTATTATTTAGATAAAATTGTTATTTGATTACTCAGGTAAAGAAATTGCACTGTCTGGACCGTCTAGCACGGAGACCGGCCGACCAGTGCAGCCCCCTGGAGAGATTTCTGAAGCAGGTAACATACAGTTATGTTATCAGTCTCGAACCCGGGTCCCCTCACCTATAGGGCGAGTGCTCTCCTGAGCTATCCTTGCCGCGTAAATAGAAATATTCTAGATTCGTACCGCGACATCTCCCCCACGGAAATTTGTCATCGAATCCCAAGAGTACTTTGTATGAACAAGCGCATGCGTCTTAGACTAACCAGAGAGTGCTATCACGGTCCACGGTTTCCCCCTCAAATTGCACAGGGTGAGAAAAATGTGCAGCCAGACTTGGACTCGAACGCAGGACCATATGTTAACAGGGCAAGCTCTCCCGACTGAGCTATCCACACCTCGAAAATATCTTCTCCCCAGATAGTGACTAGTTTCGTACCGTGACAGACATGACAGATGCAATGTATTTGATAGAGAGATTTAAGTACGATGAAATAAGTTGGTTTGTTTTAGTTTTTTTAATTATACAGAGCACTAACTGATTTTTGAATCATTGTGATATATTTCGAGTGTTTATTAAATGAACTTTTAAATGTACAGTTAGTAAGAAATCTAAGGAAGCGCAGCGCATCGAAGTGACCGAGGTTTATTAATATTTAAAACTTCATTTAATTTACACTAAATGATTTTGTGTTCGATACAAAAATTAATATACCTTATACATGTAACTATCAGATATGAAGCCAAAAACCTTAAGAATATTCAATACTTAACACCTCCTTGATAATTAGATGGTCGAATTTTGTTCTTTCATATAAGAGGTGCAGAATATTTGGAATTCTAACAGTCACTGATTAGATGCTAACTTGTGCTGTGGTATACATTCGTTTAGTCTTTATGTGTTACTCACTAAATATATAAAACTCTCACAAAATCGTTCAAATTATTCATGAATGAAATGTTCCAGTTTTGTATTTTGGCATAGGTGAACTAATACGTTCAAATTAACATGTTAATAGTATGCGCACAATCTAAGTGAATATATACTGTCAGCGAATGATCTTTGATCGGAAATAAAGCATCTCCTTTTTCAGTTGTGGACGCCTTGGCGAAGTTTTACTCTGACATAATGTTCCTGGGCACCGGAACCGGAAGCTCTGACCTGCAAAATGATGCAAGTGCTCCCGCTAATACAACACCAGCTGTAGAGCAAGTAAAATTACAACTGTTTCTTAGTTAATAATCTTTTGTTAATTTTAATCTGAAAATACCACTTCGAATGTTCCATGTTCACCGCGATATGCACACCATCGTCTGGGATGGATCGAACTTGTAATGTTTATTTGTGTAAATATTGAATTGCGCTCAACCCGGGGCTAGGGTGGGGTGGGCAGTAGTTTGCATTTCCATTACTGCCCATGAACAGGCTGAATTAAACCGAGCCTGCGATATTTTCATATTTGTCGTGTTCGGTGGCTTTCAAAGTTTTTCATCTATTTCATATTACAGTGAATGTAAAGATAATTTGAAAAACCCGTAGAAGAGCTACAAACGCTTATGCTTAGTGTGTTTTTACTTAAAACGAACAGTGAACAGCTATGGTAATGTGTCAACTTTCAGGTGTTTGTTGTGCGGAAAGAAGCAGCGATACCTCAACTAGTTTCTGCATATTCGCAAGTCGCAAAATGTTGCCATACAGTAAAATAAACATTACATAATTATCTTAGTTATGTATTTATTCCAGTTGGTCTTTAAAGAATATACAATGTCGTGTAACTGAGTTTAAGAAAACAAATCAAATATAGATTGTTATTAAACGCGATTACGAATCATATTGTTTCGAATCAGTTCAAGTTCATTCATTTCTCAAAACAAAACGTAACAATTACAATACGACATGTATAAGTATTATTATGACAAGTTTTATTACAGGCACCCAAAATAGTGGAATTAGAAGACAATAGCAGCAATAGCGGAAACGAACACAGAGACGAAGGCGAAATTAAAAGCAACATTAAGAGAGAAAATGAAGACGACATAAACACAAAACATGAAAACAAAGACGATTTAAACAAAAACAATCAATCTTTAGGTTGAAGCAACTAAGCCTGAGCCTAATGAAACTGATAAGACGGCAGATCATGAAAGAAAACAAGAAAGTATTAATGAACATAAACCGTTAGATGAACATTATAATTATAGAACATCGTTACTGGAAGATAGTATTCAATTATCAACTCTAGACATCAACGGTAGGCGTCTGCATAAACCTTGAGCCTTACAAATATAGTTACCGTAACTCCAATTATAACAATTCATAATTTTCCTCTCCCATTATTCACTTTCTACACGTTCTAATAATCTTAACCTTATCAGTACAAGAAACAATACAAATTTACACCATGTTGTGCCAACCATATTTTGGAATTAAATACTGGCCAGTTTATTATATGATTCCACATTATGATATCCTTGAAAGTATTGAACATTGTAGCACGGCCCACGTGCAGTTTGCTGGTAAAATTTGTGATACATGGTATAATCTCTAATTCAATTTATTGTCAAGAAGGAGGGATTTTAACAATTTACAATTTCGGTTTAGGTATCGTACATTTAATTGATTGTCACAAGTGAAGAATTTTAACTGCTTATGTTTACACTTTATTTATCTATTAACATTTTTTTGATTGTAGCAAGAAGCAGTATGGAAGACATACAACTCTCACGAGAAGTTGGTAAAGGTTTGAAATTGCTGGAATTACAGATGATGTGATGGCTTTGCGACTGGAGAAAATGGAAGCTTCCGAATGCAAACAAAGTCAAGTTGCTAAAGATGCTAGCAGAAATATCGCCATTTGTCATTTTGGAAGCCATGCTGAAGGAACAAATCTTGATGAAGTTCCTTCACAAACGGACATTTGTCTTATTTTCAATGACGTCACAGTTGTGAATTGCACCTCACAATTGCCACAGTCTAGTTCGTCCGAGAACATCGTTATTGGAGAAGAGAATCGGCCAGGATATATGAAACTGCTTTTATCAGATTCAGTGCGCGAAAGTTTTGTTAAGGAAACTGAGTTCTTGCGCTCCGACGCCTTATTATCAAAAGAGTTGGGGCTTGCTGACGGTGCTGATATAGGTCATGGCGGATTAGGCTTTCCAATTCTTTTAGGTCTAAAATTTAAGGATTGGCCTACGGGTTTCAACCAAACCTTATAACAACGAGCTCAGCTCTGGTCGTTTGATGTAACAAATGATCAGCTTGCTAAGAAACCCTTAGTAGTGGTCCCACATGGACACTGTGACTACAAGAATAGCGAAATGGGATGGCGAATATGCACAACATTTCTTGAAAAAGCCTTGATAAATAGCTTAAATATCCACCAAAAAAGAACATTAATATTGTTTAAACTCATGCTTCAAAGTCTAGTCAACCCACAATTATCGAAGCCACTAAGTTCGTTTGTAATTAAAATCATTTTCTTGCACACTGTCGAACATATCTGGCCAGAATTGAGGAGTGACGAAAACTTAATCCTTTGTCTGCTTGGTTGCCTAAACAAGACAAGAATTTTCCTAAAGACAAATTTCATTCCAAATTTCTTTATCCCGAACGAAAACCTTATACAAGACGTGCTGGCGTCAGATGATAGACTAAAGTCCGTTAAACTTCTTTTTGAGTTGGGAAACGATCCATTTTCCAGCATAACAGCTATTCAAGTGTCAAGTATCGGTAGACTGTTGAAAACACAGAGAAGTGGATTGGAATCAGCGAATCCTGTTGACGGAGATACCATTGAGGTCAACAAGCCAAAAGACGATATAGTACCCTTGGAAAATGCAAATGATAAATAAAAAAAATATGATATCTTATAACGTAAGGTATTTTCTTATAAAACAGAGTGGACATTTATTGTCACTGTTTACATTTTACATGTAAAAGAAGCATTTTAAAGTCTATATTGAGTACAATAAGCCATATGGAAACTTGTTTTTTTGCAGAGTTATGACTAAAATATAAATTATTTGAAAGAGTACAATAATTGTACAAGGATATACGTACAACTAAGAGTTACATTGTTTTCAAGCGAAATATACTGCTGAGACGCAGTGTGGCGTAATAAATACTTTATGCAAACTCAATAAATCAGAAAAACTTAAGCTATATCCGCTACAAATTTATTCTTAGATTTTTCATTTGTTAACAAAAATTAATCAGTAAACGAGATACATATCTTATGCTTTTATTTTTCTGTAAGAGCATGGTACCTGACTGATCCGGTGTACAACGGAAGTTTCTAATTGCTAAATATACCTATCAACGCTATAATAACGAATGAAAATTGAAATCGTAATGAACTATTGGAAGTAGATAATTTTCACACTGAAACATGAGGGCTCGATCTCTTCAATTTTGCGGCTCGACTTAACTACACGATGCAATAACAATAAACATGAAAAATAAATTTTATAAGTAAATGAAGTTACCCCACGTGATATTAAACACTCATTAGATTCTCCTCTCTTTAAGAGCTTACTCCTTTATTCATTGCACTTAAATCGATGAAAAATATCTAAATCTCTCTAAAGGCAAACTGCATTTCAACAAACCTTGCATAAATCAATGTTTACTTATTAATTATTAATATTTTATTTTTTGTTGTATACGTTTAGAAAAGTTAGAACAGCAAACCAAATAGGCAGGACCTAAAAATTATATATTAAACTTTCATTTGAATCCAAACACTAAAAAAACTAAGTAACACGAATATAAGGAGATTTTGATTTGATTTTTTTCTTTTGGGACGACAGTACAATGACGAAAGGAGTAATCTGTTTGCTATTCATGTTGACCTAGTTTGAGACAGGTAAAAGGAAACAGACAGGATCTAAAATTATAAAAAAAATTATTTGCATCCATACTCACAAACTAAGTATCACAAATAAAGAGAGATTTTGATTTTTTTTCTTTTTGGATGCCAGTATTATGAAGAAAGGAAGTAAGCTTTTAATAGTTCGTTTGCTATTCGTGTTGACCTGGTTTGTGAAAGGTCGATATCTCGAATGTCATATTCACGAAAAGGCTATTCTCCAAAACAATGAACACTTGCCATGAGTCATAATGTGACATGCTTACATCAGTTAATAAAACACATAATCTTATTTTGCTGTTGTTTTTTTGCGAGCTTAGCACTTGATTCATATGATGCACACTTTAAGTTTTAAATTTCCGGAGGCAATAAGTGTATCTCGATAAAATCATGAAGATCATTTGATATGCGTAAAAAGAATTATGGTAAATTTTTCGATCTATTGTTTATTTGCGACCAACGGCGCAACTGCCGTTACGCACGATACGCCCCTCGGTACAATTTGTCTAAGGTCAGACGGCAGAAGAGATGGGAGAAGCCCCGTTGGTCGATGGCTGCGTAATTAATGTGGATTACTCGCACACATATATCGGCAAGATAGACGAAACTACAATCCACATGTATGATTAATAAATAGAAACATGTGCATAAAATATGGAATGTGAACAGACATCAATAATGTCGAGTCTCGTTTTCCTTAGGTAAAACGAAAGTAGGTGCAAAATCAATAATAGGCAACTCAAATCACACATTTTAAAATTTAGGCCCCATTTTTAATGAAAATCAAGAAAGAACATTTTTAAAATAATATCTAACGTGTCTAATTCATGAAAAAATCTTGAACAATGGCTGTGAAATATCATAACCGCTTGAAGTTCATAAATTGCGAACAATCATTATAACTGTTTAACAAAAATAAGGTTAGACGGTTAAGGAAGAGCTCTCTTCAGTTTATAGCAAGTAAACAACATCCGAAATACTATATTATTAACATGTATAATCCTAATCTAACATCAATGCAGTAATGACATTGATAGTTGTTAACAATTAAGGAAATTATAAATTTACGTTTTAAAGCAGTCTATTCACAATTCAGGGTGGGTTACTTTAATGGCTCAGATGCGGTTTATAATTATTGTACTTTTACGTATGTCTGTAAATGACCGAGCAGAGAGAATTTCACTGAAAATCTGGACCGCATGAAATAGATTTTTGGACCTATTCTGAGTGAAGTTTACTGCGTTAGTTAAGTACGCTGTAAAAAAAACTCCGGCTTCTAATATATACTTGTTGTTAAGGCGTCGCAAATGGCGAAAACAGGCTAAAATTTCAAAAATGAACTTTGGGGAAAATACTTATTGCCACCTAGATTTTAGTAAAGAAATGTATTAAGCTAAGGATGTAGTAAATGTTTGCAAACACAATATAATCGAATTCTTGGAAATCTTACTTCTTGATTCAAACCGAAAGTAGATTTCTATAGATTTCTACTTTCGGTTTGAACCAGGAAGTAATTTTTCCTTGAATTTCTTGAAATCCCTAACATTATTTAGACGAATTGGCACTAAACATTGTAGACCAGCATATAGTTATTTCAGATATCAGTTGCTTTGGTATATTGTCCATGAATTTCAGAGTTCTCATACAAACGGTTTTTCGTTTGTTTTAGTATGTGCTTGGTAATTAGAACATGAATTAGACTATATTGAGTTTGCAAACATTAACTACATCCATAGCTAAATACATTTCTTTACTAAAATCTAGGTGGCAATAAGTATTTCCCCCAAAATTCATTTTTGAAATTTTAGCCAGTTTTTGGCCATTTGCAATGTTTGCGTCCTCTTAACTGTGTAACAATACTACATCACATTTACTTAGTTTACAGGTCTTCTACAATTAATATTTTAATTTATAAATTTTCATATTTAAAATCACTTATATTTTCGTCATGATTGGCGACCAGGCACCTTTAAATCTAATATACTTTATAGTGCAAATTATTAATATGGATATTAAAAAAAAAACAACAACATAGTATTTTTGTTATGATTTGTGACAATATCCCTTTAAATAACGTTGACAACTAATGTTTACGAGATGATTGAAAAAAACTATTTACGAACTGTTAATTGGAGGTATACCATATTTTTTACCCTAACCATGGCGAGAGGTAAAGGTGAACTAGAAGAGTTCTGCAAACTTTGTGGAGCTGCAAGTAAGTGCAACCAATGTGTCAGATATGAATATAAATTACTTAACTACAACTAATTTTCAAACCCTAACCATGGCAAGGTGAAAAAGAAGAGTTCTGCAAACTTTGTTCGCATGCAAGTAAGTGCATGATTTGACACCTGTTCAATATGTTTGCTTTGACTTTTTTATATTTTATACATTTTTACAAACGTTTTATTGTAGCCAGTCTTTTTTCTATCATACTGCATTGAGATTGATGTCCGTATCATGGATAAAGTTCAGAATGAGATGTAGGCTGGCTCCAGATAATTAGTTGGAAAAATTAATGAAAACAATATACTTCATCGCCTGGCATCCAGGCGAGAATACAAACTTCTTAACGTTCACCATATCTGTGGACCATAACCATCGCGTGAGGTAATTAAAAGAAAAAGTGGAAAAATTCTGTACTAAACGTTTTGGAGCTTGATGTTACTTAAATGTTTTACAAGATCTTTTACAGACGGTTCTCACTGCCTAAATTCAAATTTTAAACATTTACACGTACGTATATCGATGGTTTGGTGCAAAGCTAGTTCACATGTACCTGGGAACAAAGTACGTGTTTTCTGTCACTCGCGAAATAAAAAAATCTATGTTAGTTAGCTATGCATAAAAGAAAATATTAATTTAATTGTATAAATATTTGTCGTCTATAGGTGACTGCCGTGATCTAGACGAAAAGATAGCTATAAAAGCAACTGAACACGAAAAAATATGAAAAATATGCAAACGTGGTTTGATTGAGCCTGTGCTTGGGCAGTAGGGGAAATGTATATTTCCACGCCGCATAGCCCCGGGTTGAGCGCAACTCAATATTCGCACATGTAAATACTGTAACACTGTTGATCCATCTATGCATTTTTCTGCCTACGTCGCCTTCCCCCGCGTTAAGCGCAACTCAATATTTACACCAATAAACAGTAAATTTTCGATCCATCCCAAATGACGGTATGCATATGGCCGTGAACATGGAACCATCAGTGCGGTATTTTAATATGAATACTGTTTCATGTACAGTGGCATATGGTTCCCAGATAAAAGAATGTGTTAGCCCTAAACAAGAAAACAATGAGAGGAACTAACCAGAATATAATTTAACAGAGAATCTGAGAATAAAAATCCTGCCTATCATATACGTGTACAACGCCACAAGCAAACTTTAAAAACCGGAAAGTATATCCTTTGGAATGATTGAACAATATCTAAATCTCTATTTGGTTGGATATTGAAACGACCCATATTTAAACTTGCCAAAAAAAAACACAAGCTATTTTAGAGGTAATATTTAGCTAGTTGTATCATAATTTTCTTTCTCAATGACAAGCTTCCTTCTTTTAAAATCATGTTCGTGAGTTGTATCATTAGTATTTTGATCAATGACAAGTTCCGTCCTTTAAAATAAAAAAATCGTGTTAGTTAGTTGTATCATTTGTATTTTGCTCAACGACAATTTTTAATCCGTTTCTTTTAAAATATTCTATTCATGTGCATGTTTCTTATTACAGCATTTTATTGTGTGGTTATTCTCGGAACAATAATGCTGACGGTGTTAGGCCTAGCAAAAATTTCTGTGGGTAAATAACTTTATATTTTTATGTTTTGGGTTCCAGGTACGAGTAACCCCGTTTATTTCTTTATTTGTGTTACAATTATATAATTTTATTACAAATTAAGATGGAGCTAAACATTATAACTTAATTAGTCTAGTTGTTCCATACTGTAATAATGCAATATCAATTCAATATTAGCTTTCTAGCGTGAAAATATCTAAATACTAACCCAAACTTGAGCACCGAAACTTTATAGACTTCAATGCGAAAGAAAAAATGTTAAATGCATATCAGGAGTGGCCACATCCAGAAAACACAGCTTTCCCCTCCAAAAGAAACAACAAATAAAATAGAGAGCATATGTTTTCTGTCTCCACAAACAATTTAAGAAAATCTGTACATGATGCTTAACCGCCTTGGAACGGTCAGTGGCAAAGATTTTTAAATCAGACCCTAGGGTGCACCAGCCTCAAACTGATTTGCCTACTGATCTTTGTTTATAAGTAATTATAAAAATAATTTTACGTTGAACTAATTAAACTTTCAGTTTCGTAGTCATTGAAAGTAATGAGAATTTAAACAAAAGAGAAATGTAAAAAAAATCTCTTTTAGAAATGTTGAGAAATGGTAACTTAAGAATGTTCAAACGGGATAAGAAATTATATGCTTAACGAAATCAACGCACGGTCCTAAACATTGTAAATATCTAGCATATATGTGTGCAAATAAATTCTTTTGCAATCAAATAATACATATAATATATTATTTTGACTAAAAATATTATTTGTACAGCATTTTACCGAAAAAAGTGATCTCTTTTCCGCTTTCCGGAGACACCTTTTGGCCGACATTCCACAGTTCCGTGATGCGTGATCCGTATCCGTTTCCGGGATTGTTTATTTACCAAAGATATCGTTGGGTACATTGCATACGTCCGCGTCGATTACACGTTCTTGCCGTGTGTCCGCGACGTTTCGCTCGATGAGCGAAATTGGACGTACACGGTCAAAATCCGGATGCACCTACTAGAGGTAACATATTTCTTTGAACTGCATATCACAAGTTAATTGCCCAAAACTTCATTTATCTTATCAAAAGTTAGTAGGCAACTCCTCCGCAGATTTTTCCATATTCAGATACTAGTATTCTTTTACGAAGTTGCTCCCGCTTTCTTAAGATTTGCCGTATCCACCATCTGTGTCCGCATCCGGTTATTTTACATCCGTGAATTGCTATTCCATATTTCTGTCATTCTGTGCACGTAAAAGCTAACTTAGTGCTCTTTTCAGTCGTTAGAGCTTCATAAAATGCATCTGTCTAAAAAGTGTTGCATTTTATCACTCTTTTGTCAATCTGAATATAGATAAAGAAGGAAATGGCATGATCATGCATGGTGGATACTGGGCATTTATAGACATCGGTAACAACATGGAGCATTCTGCCATCTCGTAAGATAGCTGAAATTATCTGCAGTTGAGTTCCCTTCTTATATGTACTTGAGATTAAATAGAGAACGCTTTGAGCAATTATTTTGTTTGCTGCCTTTAATCGGAACATGTTTCCTGTAATGTGTGCATCCGGGATCTGTCCGTGTACGTGCAAATTCGCTCACCGAGCGAAACGTTGCGGACACGGACACAGACGCGGAACGGACATAGACGTATGGAATTTACCTAACGAAATCTTTGGTCAGTAAAAAATCACGCGGACACGCACACGGAAATGGTACATGCATCACTTAATTGTGGAACACCGGCCTAAGCAAATGCCGACAGGGAAATGCTTGTGGAACACGGAACTGGCATGCCGTCCTTTCCTGTGACATGCGAATCATATTATAACTTCTTGCATTTCAAGGGGCTAATAACCTGGAAAATTGTAGCGTTGAAAAATATATACCCATATATCTCATCGGAAGTGGGATAGCACCTGCGATGTTCTGTGGAGTTTGGTCGAAAGACGATATGATGGTCCTGTGTGGCATCTGCTGCGCTGTAATAGGATTCCTGTTTAGTGTTGCCTGGCTTATTTGTGGTAAAGTTAATAGTTTATAACGTTAATTGTATTAATAAGAAGAAAGCCACGTGATATTCTAGTATAATCAACAAAGATGACCTGTAACAAATACGAGCGAGGAACATAATTAAATAATATTAATATAAATAACTTTTATTAACGGAACATAAATTAATCAAGTTAGATAATAAAATGAAGGAAAAGGCATGTTTATCACGTGATTGTCTAAATCTTGGTAACGTATAGTTACATTTTTGTATCATCGACTTTGTGTTTATGTATGGTGTACTTGTGTTGTTTGTTTTTTTTAAGCAGAAAGAATAGATCACTGGGACGGATGCAAGATTTTCAGAAAGAGGTTTCCTTTGGGCTAGCCTTAGGGTAGTTACGTGACAATTGCCAACTTTCCGGTGAAAATCCCAAAGGGCTTTAAATATTGCTGCCAACTGCAAAAAGGGGGTTTGAGTCATGTGATATGCTTTAAATCCGAAGTATTGATTCTAAATTAAATATGTTTTAATGTTTTGCAGGAACGGTATGGATCTATCCAACATATGCACTCGTAACATCTAGTGATTTCAAGCAATGTGTAGGAAACGTCACTTCCGGTTGCACCGTTGGAAATTGCCCAAAGAGTCTTCTGAACTTTGCAGTTGCTATGGTTACGATTGACTGGCTTTTTATGGTGCTTTTTGTTGGTTTCCTTGCATATCTTTTCATAAAAGAACGCATGCAGTGAAAATACCACACCGTGGTATGATATTTACACTTTCTCTCATAAGAATGACATGTTTTATATAACGACGCACACACCTTACAATAAAATGTTATTGCTTTCTATGAAAAACCTTACTAGAAGAATAGATTTCATTCACCCTATAATCCCCATTTTCGTGTTTAAGGTGTTTGCTTTTATGTATAAAGACGCTACAGGTTTACTTTGAGATAGATAAAAATTGTACAGTTTATTGGTTTAAATATTGAGTTGCGCTCAACCCGGGGCTATGCGGTTTGGGCAGTTAAATTTGAATTTCCATTACTGTTCATGAACAGGCTCAATCAAACCAAGCATGCCATATTTTAATATTTGTTGTTTACGTTGGTTTCCAAGGTTCCCTTTTCATCTTTATTCTTTGTGGCTTTGTCGTTTTGTGACATTACTTTCATGACGACAACGTTAATTATCAACTAATATTTTTTGAGTGTTTGTATTAGTTTTAGCGGAGTGGGACCGGTGTGGTTTAACTATTTGACTGTTATTCAAATTTGAAGAAGTTTGTGATCTCCTGTTAATCGATGTATATACCGATGTCACATGTTGTTACTTGTGTCACCAAGGCGCACACAAAAAGTCCTTCATACTAAATTGATCATTTCAGTTTGTGCCCCTCTTGTTACTTGGATAATATAAGGCTGTCCCATTTTTTTCTTGTGCTACCAACAAGCACAATCATAAATGACCAACCAATTCGACTTTTGTTCTAAATTGAATGTTTGTGATCCCCTTGTTACATGAGCATATATAGGGGTTACATTTAGTTGATTGCGTTATTAAGGACGAAGAAATTTCACATATGTTGACTTTATTCTAAATTGAACATTTAAGTTTGCACTGTTCATGTTACTTGAGACAAAAGCGATGTTACCTTATGTTTACATTATGTGCGATGAAGATCTGTTTTTCTTTTTTGAATCATTCCTATTTGTTGATAATAGATTACATGTTTTTTGTTGCTTTGCCTTTGTTATGTTTCTTGACCAGAAGCTTACGCTATTGTTATATCCCTCTGTATACTTAAACGGTGTATTGAGTACAGTAGTTTCATAAGAGTAACTGAAAAAAAAAAAAGTAAGATCCTGCAATGACTTGACTTGTTCTTACAGGAAAACATTAGTGTTAAACAGACGAATCAAATTATCAGTATTACAAAAGTTCTTGACATATTTTAGCTGTCACAATATGCAAAGGCCTTGGGACTTTACAACGGTTACCCAGCAATTCTTTAATCAAATTTTCGAATTTCAATTAGACATTCTGGGATTTCATTTAAAATATTTTATTAAAAAACGATATTGCCCCTAGTCGGGAGCGAACCTGTGCCGTCAGGGTTAGAGCGCCTTGCCATGCACTTCCGGCAACGCTACCAACTAAGCTAGCCAGGACATCCCCAATAGTATGAAAAACAACTATCTATAATGTGTGTGAGGATAAGGAACTATGTTGTTCATGCAATCCACAGATATGAACGAATTCTCAACGTAATTTGCTTTTGTAAATCAAGCAAATTTCAAAAGAGCAGTTACTAGTACAAAATTGTTCTGATATAGCTGTCTAGGTGATATGCCCCTTAACAATACTCTGATGATTTTTGTCATTTATCATCTTACTATTTCTGCAGCGTGGTAAACGAAGAAAAATATCTCGATCATGAAGTCAGCACTGTTATCAGTACATAATCGGTAGCCGGTGACATAAAATGATAATCACGTTTTAATTTGTATGAGGGTTATCAGCACATCCTTCAAATAAAGTTGACCCGGCTAGGTCTGTCACATCGATAGCCACTGTCGCCGAACAGTACATCATCAATTCACACTATAGGAAATATCATAACCAGTCGTCAACTTCTCATTTTTTGAATGGTACACAAATGTATACTTTGAGGTTAATTACTCTTAATTGATTTAAATTAAATTTGTTTAAAATATGCAATGTGCAAAAACATCTATTCCTAAAGATGATTCTTGTAGAACACTAGGATTCATTTTCTTTCCTTATAATTTCCAGGTGAAACAACACATCGTGCTAATGAACCAATGAAATTTTATTTAAGCAAGTGTGATTTTGATGGTCCATAGAACTTCGTTAAAACCCAAAGTCGCAAATTGTTTAGACCATACCAGTGTTAGAACTGTAAAGAAACATAGCGAGATCTAAAAATTCCCCAAACTTCTATTTGCTTAATCTCATAAACTAAACGACACAAAACATAATTTTAAATGCTCACATGAATAATATGATACTGACATCAATATCTTGCTACCCTTTTACAGTTTCAGGATGAAAACATTTAAAGTGTTTTCACTATCTATGGTCTCATGCATAAAGATGGTATTAAATATGTTATAGCAAATTTGTAATTAAGCAAATACATTTTTGAAGCGTTTCGATCGAAAACATTAGTGACCACTAAACAGATACTGCGGCGCAGAAATGATTAAACGTAACAACTTAGGCTGAAATATCAACGGTCAGCGAACCAATAAGTACATCGCACTTGCGGAAAAAGAAGTGTTTTCTTGTAAACTAAACCCTTCGGAATACAAGCAATAATTAGCTTACATAATGGAGTGTTTAATCCTTTATCTAATTTCGTCTCGCTTCTCAGACGGAAATGAAACATTTTTTCCGGACTTTTAACAGGTTAAGTTTTGCCTTTTGTGCATTCATAAGTTTATTGACCTTTAAAAGAACCTTAATTTTTCAGTCGTTTTAAAGTAAAATGGAATGATATGTTCTAACTGAAATAACCTTGTTCTCTTTTCGTTAACTTTTTGTGGCGTCCTACTTAAATTGACCTACTTATAACAAACATGCTTTATTTTCTTTTCTTTTTCGCAGCGTGGTAAGGCAGTGTTTTGAGAGTGTGGCGATTCCTGATATGCATATTGCACTTTTGTATGCGTTTTACAGTTTTGGGTAATAACTTTGTACTTTACAAATTGCATGTTGTGAGATATTTTTTTCTGAACGGCAACAAAATCAACAACAACAAAAAACAATTCGTCATGAATGCCTTCATTAACAATAGAGTATTACCAATAGGATAATTACAGAGTAACAATCGTATCGAGAACTTGGTGCAAAATCGGACTATTCACTACATAATTCTATATAAATTACACCAGTGTTACAAAAAGCCTTCGAGTCAGTGTTGTAGTTTATACAAATATTGGGGTTCGTTAAATTAAATTCACAATTATTTTCTTGCACAATTACAGAACATGTGTGAATGTTACAAATAATTCTTTTCCACGTATGCATGTATTATATTTTACATTGTCTTCAAAATCATCTAGTATTATAAATACGTGTTCCTTATATAAAACATGCACCGTAAGGTTTGGCGCCATGACAGCGAGGTTGTAATTAAGAAAACCGGTTATTTAATTGCCTAAATGAATAATATCTAGCGAACCCAGCTGCTGGTAATGGTGCGTGCGTTGAATGAAACATGTAAAATAATAGTAATTGAAGCTAATTACCGTAAATTAATAAAACTCTGAGTTTTTTTTAAGATTTCTCGAAAAGAACTTCATTATTTTCTACTTCATTCCAAAAACGAAAATGGTGTGTGCGTCAGTGTTCATAATATCCTTGCCGCTAATGCAAAACAAAAATGTTAATGGAAAGAAGAAAAGAAAACTGCCAAAGTCATTAAGTGAACGAGATAAGGCAGAAAAATGAAGCTTCTCGATAAAGTATCTTAATGTCATCACACATTTATCATTAAGAACTAATTAAAGTGACGACCAGCCTTGGTAAAGATATTAAACACGTCAATATCATATTTAAACACATGGTTATCTGTGATCAATTCCTGGAAATAAACGTCAAAACAACACTGTGAACAGCATTTATGAAGATTGAACATCTTGAAGACAGTCTTTTAACACCTATTTGAAATTTAAGCCAGTTTTCGCCTTTTGCACTGTAAGTGAAGCCGTCTGAAATCCTCTGTAATAAAAACAAGTTTTCCTGATAAAAGCTTCCCCCCACCAACAAAACAAAACTGCCAAAAAGAAAACAATAAGTTGGTGTCGGAAGTGAATGTACTGATTTTACATTTACAAATGAATGTTGTCAATGTTACACAATCTAACTGTTTTTTTAAATATTATACATATGTTTTCAAATTACAAAAATGAAAACTTACCAGTTTTTAAATTCAAATATTTTACTGATGATATATTTTTTTCTTTTACTAAATTTGTGATATTTGCACAAATCTGGACATTTGGTAAAAACGGGAAAATGTTATTTTTTTGCACAGAGGTCATGGTTTTTCCAAGATAATGATGAGATCAAAATTTTTTATCTTTAAAGTCTTTAGCAGACTTTATGACTGTCAAATTAAAAAGTTTTTAGCATGTACAGAAGGAAATACACAATCATTAAATACCACTGATGTTAAGAAGTAAGATACAGTTACTTAAATATCCGTTTAAGCAAATTAACTCCCTTTAAGTCAGAACAAAATCCAATGCGTAATTTTCCACAATCGCGTAACTTTTTATTTGTTGCCTTATTAAACCGATATATTTTGAACCGACTACATTACTGATCAAAATCCTCAAGATATTTATATTCACTGAAATTATTTATGCAATTATACGAGTTTTTGTCAAGTTTTCATTTTGGCTCAGTAAATTTAAGTTTTAATATATTTCCTAAAATTCAGTTCTACTAAACCATTACAATATTGATAATAAAGTAAGGTTTACTATAACTCTGATGACAAAGTTTTACTCGAGTGACCTTTTCACAGTACGTTTTCAGGTTACAGATAATACGCGAGCTCTAGCGAGCGAGCCCCCGAAGGGGGCTCGCGAGCGGGCGAGCGTTTACGGTAACATGCGTATGTAAAATAGGATAGTTTACCGAAGCTCCAAACCTTCTACAACGTTTACAGAATCTACAGGAAGTTGGGTTCCTTGACACCGGTTTATTAGTCTTGACCCCCTGACCTTATCATTACTGAGAGCTGTACGACGGGAACCAGGTAGCGGTTAATTAGAGTTATGTTCTCCTGATAGCCTCGTTTTCAATGAGGCAATGAATTACTACGCGACGGTGTAAATAGGCATTGCCAACAAAACCATAATGTAGTCAGTGTTTATTTATTTTTCAATCCGTCTTTTTTAATAAATACATGTTTATGTATTTGTGTTTTCATTTAAATTTTTCATAACGAAATTCCCATAATAATAGTTATGTCTAAATCTTTTGTAACTAATGAGAAAAAAGGTTATGACGTCTGTCCCTTAAATGGATGGTGTTTCAACTGTTTACAACGTCACGAGAACGCTTTCAATTTTTTACTGAAAATGAGCGATGTTACACGATAGTACGGGAGGCTTTTTTGTCAATAAATGTTAACAAAGAAACAAGCTAACCGTTTTGTATGTTTTTCCTATTTTAATTTTACCAAATAAATAATATTTCGCACATTCTCCGTGTAACTTTGTCCTATAGCGCGTACTGACGACGTTACCATTTCTATATCCGATTCTTAAATGCAGTCCAGCAGGGCGTAACTCCGCCCATTAGTGACGTAATTTCTATCCCAGAGTTCGTTGCGCACGCTGTCAATGAAATCGAGGCTGTCAAATCTTAGCGGCTGCTGTATTTAAGTTTCTGAAACTGCCAGTTATATTTTCGTTGTCCCTTTCAACAGGAAGATATTTTTGTCGGATTTAACCTGGGGCCACTTAACCTTTGAATTATTTTCCAGGTCGAAGATGGTAAACTGGCTATTTTACATAGCATCGCTTTGTTTACGTAACAACGTGATAATGTTTACATAACAAATGGCATGAAAAATTGGGTCACTTTCTTATTGCAAGTCTTCTAAATACAAAATAATCCAGAAAACATCATATTTGGCTTTTTGGCGTTTTTTTTTGTTTTGTTACCTTTTTTCTTCTTGACTGTTTTATAAACACTTTAACATGATGGCAAACTACTGGCAAAGCTCTCATGGGCGTAGCTACTATAAGGCCATGTTGGCCCGGGCCTACAAGTTTGACAGGAAAATAACGCTTTCCAAAGTTCCAAAAATACAATATAAAATAACGTGGTTGTATGGTAGCAGGTTCAAGCCTTTTTCGTCGAATCAAAATGTCTTTGGCTTTGATTTGCCATCAGGGAAAATGATTATATCATATGTCAGATGTAAATGTAGACCTTCGTTCCAAATCTCTGTGTTGTCACGCTTTCTTTGCATTTGCTATATAAAATCTCCACATGTTTAATGCCTCTTGGGGGGGGGGGGGGGGAGAGGCAACCGCCACTAGGAACCCCTAATATGTGCCTACAACTTATTAAAAGCTGGCTACGCCCCTGGCTCTTAAAGGTATTTGTATATCAATAACCAGTTGTTTGCAGTACATCAGGTGCCTGGAGATGGAGATTGTTTTTTCCACTGCATTAGCTTTGCTTTGCACAGAAATCTGGACAGTTCTAAAATTTTTAGAAATCTTATTTGTTTCAAAAATGCCAATGCATGGCCAACTTGGCAGGAAAAAGTTAAATTGTTCCATGGGGATTTTTTAACTGCAGTTATTTAGTTATAAACAATGGTGGGCTGCAGCTTGTGAAGTTGAGGCTGCCACACAGCTTTTATCTTGCCGAATAAAAGTATTGTACAAGGCGATACAAGTTAGGTCAAGTAACATTTTCAGATCAAACTTATGGTACAAATGAGTCAAAGACAATACACTTGCTTCTAAGGAATGAACATTTTTCATTCTTAGAAAAGGTGATGACAGAGAAATCAGTATCTAATGTCATCAACAATGCTTTAAAAAGCTCTCAAATGAATAATTGAAAAGCTGCACGTATAAGATTTCATGTTGCCTATTTTGATTCTAGCTTCACCCTCATACATGTGGTATCTATGCTGGGTTATTAGCACCCAGATATTCACAGCTGGAATTTTCTTATATCATGTTCTTAAATTTAGTGCACCAGCAATTGATCATTTGCCAAAGTTATTTCAGCTTCTGTAAATATCATTCATTTCTACCATCTGAAAATGACATGTGTATTTAGAATTTTATATTTTTTATAAGTATTACACCAACAGAACAGTGTGCATTATATATATACATGCGTTATTCAGGATACAGCCAAAAACCATTTCTTTAGATCTGTCATTTGCATGTTATTTTCTATTTCTCGGGAGCAAAATTAATGTAACTATGCAATTGCAAAATTCCAGCTTCTGATTTTCAGTGATATCACATTTGTCAATTATATTTAATTTTGATTAGTACAATTTTTATCCATCATTATTTTATTCTACACAATGTAGAATAAATGCTTTGAAAAAGGTTATAAAATGTTTATTTGTAATGAAATATATAAAAAATAGAAAAAATATTTTAAAAATTTAACAAAAAATAGGCAACTGCGCCATCGTCGGGTCCCGAGTGCGAAAGCAGGAGGGACTATTTTTTATTGGAAAGACATGTATGTGATATGTTATATGTACCTGCTGGAATGTTTTATGCAAACAATAGTTAGTCTTCAACCTAGCTACAAAAGGTTAGTATTTATGCCCTATTATTTAACAAAGCTTGAGCTCGCGTTGAGGCTCTGCCTTAGTTCATATTAACAAGTGGATTGGAATGCTGTGCCTCGAGTCTGCAGTAAGTTGCTGGTAATAGTTTTACCACATTTCCTGTCCTATATTACGATGCCGTCTAACGTTTTCAGACTGTGTTAATTCTGGTCTCGCCGTTGTAATCGAAATTCATACATTTAGTGAGCTGATTTGCAAATTTATCCATTTTTGTCTAGGAGCAAAACGTAGCAGTGTTTAGATGTATTGCCCAATTATGTTTATACTATCATGAACATCGTAACGAAAACCCGTTAACTACGCCTATCCAAAATGACCAGTGTTCTAACTACACCTATCATTATAATTTCAAAAGAAAGTGTACACTTTGTTTTCGGTGATATTTCATTAACTGCTTTTCTAAATGCCTAAATATTTGTTATCAAGTAGAAATTAGATCATTTACTTTCTACAATAATAGAAGTTTTAGCCTATTTCGGTATATTCTCTGTACAAACTCTACGGTCAGTTTATTTTACTCTTGGTATTAACCATACCTCGAATAAATGTCCTTGACCTACGAGGCATTTTAATGGCAATGTCATAATAGAAGAAAACGACGTGTCTCATCATGTTACAATTTCCAATACACTCCCTTCAATTCCAAGCGGAGAATATATAATTTTACGATAGATGTAATTAGAACATTTGTTAAGTGTAGTATAGGATAAATACAAATTTCAATAAAACAAAATCATTTGATTCCAATTGAAGTTAATACTTGTGTGGCATTGTTTCTTTCAACTGTTTATTTATGTTGGCAGAAACACAATCCTTTAAGCCTTATTTATTCTTCTTTGTGGTTAAACTGTCTCTCCTAAAAGTGATGTTTAAAAAAGTAAGCCTAAATTGGGTAATTTAGTTAACAAGAGCATACAAATGGCATCTGTTTTCAAAATGGATCTTGCTTTTTGCATAGAAATAAGCTAAAATCACTGTTTTGATTACACTTAAAATTTAAAAAGTTGTCTTTTGTTGCTTCGTTATTGCGTTGTTTTTGATCTCATTTGTTATCTTTAAGAAGTTCGGTTTAAAACCGGAACCAACGAATAGTTGGGTTTTTGTTTGTAATTTAACAATGTACATGTATGCTAATAATTTTGGTGCAATATATTTTTACGCTAACATAATAATTATGCATTCGTTCAGGTAGCGTGTTTAACACTATCAACCATTATAAGTCAAAATATGCTTGCTGCTTTAAAGATAGTGATTTGTCAAATTAAGTCAGAATACAATACAAGCGTATGGATTTACTGTGCTTAGAAATTGATAGCGCTTATCGTAATCTCGCGCATGACATGTACACATTTATAAATCAACGTAAGATTTTTCATTTTTATGTGTCTGATGTTTGAACTTTTTAAATGGTGGTTTACAACATATCAACATTGATAAATGGTTTTGCCACTCACCTTTCTAAGAAATCATCCTTCTAGTTCTTTTTTAAGTTATTTCTTTGTAATGTCTTATTATAAATTAATCATGTTTTCAATCCACGCTTTCTTTTCCTCGTTGGAATTTCGGTAGTGGGAGAAGGCTGTTATTTCTGAGTGTGGCCATTCCTGATATGCCTGTTTGACTTTTTAAATCAATCTAATTTAAGGAAATTTTAAAAAGTCGTGAGCGTTTACTTTAATATTCAATATACTTCGTATGTTTAAAGCTATTGTTAATAATATATCGGTAAATTACATATTCTACGTACAAAGAGTTCATGTTAACTTTGTTTTTACAATGGTGTAAAATGAATTGTCGAGTTAAAAGGAGAAAGCTGTCTCTTTCATTTGCTTGGAAATAATTAAATAGGCCGTTTGGATCTTCCCTACAATCTATTTTATCTAATCTCTCTGCTGTGAGATTTATCTCGTGTTTTCCATTACTTCCCGGAAATTTTAGTGATTTATTTCCGGTCATTTGTCAGGTTTAGAATTTATGTTTGCCGACCTTTTACGGAATCTGTTATACGTAATTGTTGAACACAATTGAATAACCTCAACCTATTTATATACAATCGAAAAGGAATGATTTATTTCCTCCAAGTGGTATTGGCAACTCTTCATGCAAGTTTGTTTACATTTTCTGTCATTTAAGTAAATTAATATATTTGCCACAATGTATTGACTAGTGTTCAAAAGCTCAGCTAGTTTCAGACCACAGTGTACTTGAGAAATACCACAATAAATATTAACTGTATGCCGGGGATCGGCTATTGTAATTAATTTATATTACAATGGTAAATCTGTGCTATAAAAAGCCTTGTTATTTTCCACTCTTTTATTTAACGTAGTGGCCTATTGCCCTTAATAAAAATCTACAAAATATATTAATTTTATTATTTACGATATATTTCAATGGTGAGTTGTTAATGTCTGGTAATGCTTTATATGGCATAAAATCTAGAAATGTATTTATGTGGATCTTGTATTAATGTATAATGTGTAATAACCCTTAGGATTAATAATAGTAAATAAGATGGTTTTTATTTCGGTTTTGAATTGCGGATCGATTAGTCCACAAAATCCGCGATAATTAGTGTCCCACATTTATTACAGTATGTGGATACGTATTGAGATGATTCTATATCCCACAATTTTTATGCTGACGCCATTATACAACTGTGCTAAGTATACATAGGGGTTATATTATACTCGTATACTGACGCCATTTAAAATGTACACAGTTTACATAAGTGTTGCATTATACTTGTTTTATATTTTAAGGCTTGTCAATCACCTAAAACAAATTACAAATTGAAGGATTGTCCTTTCTAGTGTGTGTTAGTTGGTTAATGATTTGTTCAACAAGTTTTCATTAAATGCAAATAAAATGTCAATCATGTTATCTTGTAAGGATTCTCCGATCAATTTAATGGGGTTGTCCCGGTTAGCTCAATAAGTAGCTTAAATAGCACTGCATGTCTAGGCGCTGTCGCTGGGTTGGGTCCATAGTAGTGGCATTATAATTTGTAAATATTTAACATGCATGATCAATATCCAGTTTTTAAATTCCCTAGTATACTTGAAGACTTTAAGCAAACGAATATGTCACTAACTGAAGATTGTTTGTATTCAAGCGAGCATATAATATACGTAAAACAAACATTAGTTAAAACTTAAAGGAATGTGGAACTTGTTGTGGTCAATTATAGCAGGTTTCTTTGAAGAGAACTAAAGAGAACTGCTTGCTGTTTAATTTCATTACAGATCTGTCAATAACGCCAAGACTAACCCGCGGCATAGAGATGCTACGTCGCGACCGATAACTAACTAATATATCAGCTTTTGCACGACATTGTTAAGTCGATAAGTGTGTTGGCTTTGTATACCTCGACAACTTGTACTTGTGTGTTTATTATAAAAACCTGTTGGGGCAAGCGTGAGGTTGATACACCCTAGAACCTGGTTTAAACCCACTCATGAAAAATTGCTTTGCCTCTGACCGTTCCAAGGCGGTAACCCCATGGGTTCCTTATTCGTAAATTGTTTGTGGTGTCTATTTTTAAATTGATCATTTTATTAACCATGCTCATTTATCCACTCTACTAATTAGTTTTAGTCCGTTTGAATTCAATAAAATTATTGATAAATTTTCTTTTAATCAATCTCAATCTTTTGCGATATCTATTCAAAATCTAAACATTGAACATTTTTTTTGAGATTGCCACATGCTTTTAAAAGTGTTCGTATTAAACTAAATTATTTAAGTAATGATTCAGAAGCGTTTATGTCTGAACTGAAAAGCATAAACTATATTTTAAGGCTGTTCCAATAAATTCTGCTTAATGTTTAGAAACATGGAACGCCGTGAAGCTTTTATTCTACTAATCCTAAAGTCGAACAATGTAATACATAACAATTTCGTTTTATTACCGAAATCAGATTTCAAGAACATGGCATAAAATACGACTTTTGAAGCACGCAATTGTAATTTGCCAGACAAGCAAACAGGATGTTTTGATAACTAACATGCTGATATTTTTAATGGAGTAATTATGACCTTCAATTTAAGAAATAACAATCTATCATATTTATATATGATATTTTATTAATTTTAGCATTCATAATTAAACCGTTTAATATCAATATGACGAAAACATCTTTCCAGTAATCGAATTATTTTTTGTTTAATTTTGGAAATATTTCTTGACACTTTTTTTTCGTTAATACATTACAACGAACATATTATGAATAAGAATTATTTGTGTAACTATATCTTAAAAACTGTAGAACTTGTTTTATTCGCGTTCGTGTAAATTTTGCTAATTAAGGGTGAATACCTCACCTCGCAAATTCAGAAATACCGAATATTTGATGAGTTTCCATCAATCCTCAAATAAGTATTATCCGAACGTATGCAACTTAGAGAAGAACATTTAATAATTCAAACGCCATATATATTACTTTTTTGCCACTATACATTTATTTTGATAATAAATTAAATATAAATTGCAAAACATAATAAGCGAATATTTTCTGAAAGTAGTCTTTTTTCTGTATGTGGATACCGGCGAATCCGACGACGTCGCGAATTCATAAATAAAAAAATAACTGGAATCGCGAAATTTTGACCTCACAAAATGAAAGAGTTTTAAACTTGTATGAGACATGAATGTTTTAAAAATGTATAATCTTCTTTTATATTTTATGGGTATTGCTCAGTGGAAAATATTACACTCGCAAATATTGTTTAAAAAACAATCTTTATTCTATAAATGCTGTGACACTTTATTGGTTACTCATCTATATGCAGTTAAATAACCAATTAAAGCAGCGTGGACTTCTTTACTGCCATAACTGTATTTTCCCAAACAATTAAATTACGTTTTCGGGATGATCATAAATTGAAATACTAGGCAGTCCATTATAATAAATCGTTAAAATTAATAATAATTTGCTTGGAACTCAATGATTCCTCCAAACTTAAGCATACATTCTATCTTCCAGTATCTATCTTCCAGTAATGTCGAAACCCTGATGGGGACCAAGACATATTGCGCGTCTGCTGGGAGACTGTTAGTAAAGAATAAAGATTAAGAATGGATAGGGTTTACTCATTTATTCAAGAAACAACTGACAAATGCAATAGAAACGTCATGCAGCCGCTCAATATTGTTGTTATAAGGCAGCAGAAAAAGCAAGACGAAAATTAAACTCAACTTAAATGACTCCTCTGTCAAAACGAATTATTTTCTGCAGAAACGCCATGAGTTGTTGTCATTATTATGTGGATAGTACAGTCTTAACCGCACCTTACTGAGGTCTGGTTCTTGACTGCAGATCTCCCTCCATCGTCAGCTTGGTGCCCGCCAGATGTTTCGGCCCTTATCCAAGTACATCTGTAATGGCGGGTGGGCCCACCGTCTTACGGTGTGGAGGTTGATCGCATCCAGCTTGTCTCCTCGCGTCGTAGCCACAGCCAGCTAGACGCCCGCTCTGCAGCCTGGCTCAGCTTCTGGATTGCCCGGCGCCTGTCTCTGCCAGTGGTGCCAACAGCTGTCATCAATCTGCATACAGATTGCGCACAGAACCCTCTAGCGCCTACTTCGATAGGGAAAAGCCATGTCCGCCAACCTCGGTGTCGGCACTGCTCAAGTAGGCCTCTTCACATCTCGTCTCCTAAGGTACTGTCAACTCGATGACAACGAGCTTCTTCCCTGTCTCGGACCACAGTACAATGTCTGGTCTCAAGTTGGTCTGGACGATATCTGGGAACACGAGCTTCTTTCCTAGGTCGACTGCCATATTCCATCCTGTGGCGCCGTCAAGGATTGATTTCTTCTGAGAAGCTTCTGTCTTCGCAGTTTCACCCGATCTCACAAAGTTGATGTGGCCTGTCTGTGAGTTACTTCTGCGTGGCTTCTTCTTCTCCCCTTCCAGCCAATCGGCAACTTCTCTGAGGACGTTGTCGTGCCGCCAGCGATATCTGCCCTGCGTCAGTGCTGTGGAACACGAAGATAGAACGTGTTCCAGAGTGCCTGGTTTCTTGCACAGACTGCATGTTGGGTCTGTGATAAGTCCCCATCGGCAGAGGTTAGCTGGAGATGGCAAGAGGTCATGAACTGACCTGAGGAGGAAGGATAGACGAAGTGGTTCATACTTCCAAATGTCTTCCCAGGTCAGCTTCCTGTCCATGGTTTCCCATGTTGTCCATGCTCCTTGCGCACCCATCTGTACCGCTCTGGCCTGTCTCTTGTTCTCCTCTTCCTTCCGTACTTCTGACTGTATCAGGGCTCGCCTCTCAGTCTGGTTGGCTTGGCTCCATAGGAGTGTCTTGGTCGCACCAATACCTTGTCGTCCGACAGCCGTTACACCGACGATGTCCTTGTGCATGAGAGAGCTCTTCGCCTGGCTGACCGTCTCTGTCGCTGACCACTTTCTTCCAGTACGGGTAACGATCCCTGCTTCCCGGATCTGCTCATCTGGGGAGTCTCTTAAGGTAAGCACCAGTCTTGTCTTCGCAGTCTTGAATTCTTCTACCAGTGAAGAGTGGGAGCTGCAGTTTTTGGTTTTTCCGTACAGTCCAACACTGGAGAAACTGGGTGGGATTCCAAGCCACTTGCGAAGATGTCTACTGGTGGTTCTCTCTAGGGCTTCTATTGTTGAGCTGGGTACCTCATACAGCATCATTGGCCAGATCAGCCTTGGTAGTAAGGCATGCTGGTACAGCCAGGCCTTGAACTTCCCAGGTAGGTTGCTTCGGTCAATCTTCTTCAGCCCGTCTTCTACCTGGTTCTCTAGCTTCTTGACGTTGTCCTTGTCTGATAGGCTGGCATCAAACCACTTCCCAAAGCACTTGATTGGATTCTTCGTGATAGATGGGATCTCCTCGTTCTGTACTCGGAGCACGAATCTGTCTGTTGTCTTGCCTTTCTTGATAATGAGGGACCTGGGTGCCGTTTCATTAAACACTTACGACGCTGTCTTATCGTAACTTTTGTCGTAAGACGGTTTTACGACAATTTAGGTGTTTCATGAAAACTTGTCTTAGCTAAGATGTCGTAGAATCGTGTCTTAATTTTAAGACAGGGTACTAGCTGTCTTAACTCATTCTAAGTGTCTTAAAAATGGCCGAACTTCTAAGAATTTACGAGTTAACGCATAGAAAACGCCCGATTCCTCGGTTGTTTAGGGAGCGGCTAAGTCTGCCGGAGAGAGACAGTGATATTGTGTCCAGATATCGACTGGACAGAGGAGGTATCGAGTACCTTGAGAAACGCTTACGACCAGATTTGACAAGGTCGACAGCGAGAGGACATCCAATAGGGTCAATGACCCAAGTATGTATGATATATATCATTTGGCTCTAACATTTTGTTAATATAGTCTTGCCTGTAGACATAGCCCAGTCTGTCTTTCCGTGTATTTCTTTCCCCTTATTTCTTATTGGACAGCGCTGAACTTGAAACAAACAACAACAACAAAAACAAAATTATGGGGATAATTTTGAGGAAACTAGATGATTTTATTATAATTAGCCATAATTTACCAAACATGCATTTAATATTATGTGAATATATAATCAGATGTTATGTGCATGGGTCATTTTATGGTTGGTTTGTTAATCTACGAACCTGGGTGACGGATGGATGATGTGTGAAATCTCGGAAAGAAATTTGGACACTGAGCAAGGAAATATCAGAACATTATTCGTAATTGTACCAGCAATTATTTTTCACTTTTTTTACGAGATATTCGGTTTAGTATGGCACGAAACTGGTAAGATAACATAGTCTGTAGAAATGTACAGATTGGTGTTTCATTGAAATATCTATCTTTCTCTATCTCTGAATACTGTCTACTCTTTCGAGTGTTACGGACAGGACTTGGTGGTACTTGACTGTTTCCAAATAGTGGCTTATCATTTTTGCTTTCTCTACTTTCGCTTACTTGTATATATACTTCTGTAAGCTCATATTGTTCCAAATTGGAACTACATAAAAAAAGTTCTAAGTTAAGGTATGCAAGATCACTACCTAACATCCTAACCAACTACTTTTGGTACCATTTCATGTGTTTGTTAAGTTAAAATTAAGCATTTAAATCTAAATCTACCCCAGTGAGAGATAAAAATTAATTTTACTCTTGCTCTATGGAATTTCATTTGTCACTATCAATTTTAACAAACCCATCTGTTTTCCATACCCAAATGAAAACCATCAAATGTCGGTTCAGTCCTTAAATATTAGCTATAAAGAAGACGCATATTACATGTCATATTTATTTAGAAAGCACGAAGTGCATGTTGGCATCACTTTATCATTATTATGCAGTATACCAGGATTTATAACTTCTTGAGATAAGTGACCAGTAATGGTGAAGTACTATTTCATAACCACACTTTCAATCATAATATAGCACACATTTTTATTTCAGGTGTTGGCATGTCTGAGATATTTAGCCAAAGGCGATTTTTATTCCGAGGTAGGGGATTTACATGGAATCTCAAAGTCCAGCATGAGTCGGATATTAAATGACTTTTTGACAGCAGTTAATTCGAAGCTGGACAATATACGGTAAGTTGCGTTTTCAGAATTGTATAACAGTATCATGCACAGGGCCCTCACTCGACCTGATAATCAGGAAGAAGTTTTATCAGCATTATTTCCCTATATGTAAAATGACTTCTTCCATAGCTTAATTTTAAAGAAGGGAGAAGTCTGGTCAATTTTGGGAGACCACTGCTCCCAAGTCACCCTCCAGTGAGAGTCTGATGCATATGTTTTATATCCATTATAATTAACCGTCACTGGATGCTCCTTATTGGTACATTCTTTCTGCCAAAGAAATGTCTTTCATAATGTGAATGACACATTTTGTTGAAAGGTCAACAGCAGATTTGATGATGAATTCAGCATGTAAGTGATTAACAATAATAAAAAAGTTGTTAACTTTTGTTGTCATCATGATTACAGCATCAGTGATTTATGCATTTTATATACATTTCTAGCTTGAGTGAAACTAAAATTTTACTTTTAACAGTTTATAAGCAGTCAATGGAGTATTTTATAACATATTAAGGAATTTGCCTACTCCTTATAGTATCTCTAATCATGCATTAATTTTCATCATTATATAGATTTCCCAGAGAAAGAGACCTTCAAGATGAAGTCAAAAGAGGGTTCTACCAGTCATGTGGTATACCTGGTGTTATAGGGGCTATAGATGGGACATTTATCCCAATTATAGCCCCTATAGAGCATGAAGAGGTGTTTCTCTGCAGGAAAGGGTACCATGCCCTTAACATACAAGCTGTTGTAGATAGCAGGATGAAGTATGTATTGGTTACTGCATAATACAAATATTTCAGTGCTTTAGATCTGAATTAAAATTATGGGCATCAATTTCCTAACCTTAATGGCCATGTCTCTTAATTGCCTTGTGCTGGTGAAGTCCTCTGAAATCCCTACTTAATGGATTAAACTGGGTTAACAGTCTAGATCGTTTTCTTATTTTTGTTCGGATGTTACCTTTCCAATTTAAAAGCAGAGTGTCTATTCAGATCAAACTGTCGAAATTTTCTGGTGAATCTTGATATGACCTGATATAAAAGCCATACCCCATGTAGTAAAGGGTTAGGTGTTATTCCATTAATTCAATTTATTGTTGTGGTTATTAAATCTGGAGCCTTAAAATGAAGAATTAAGCCAGTTGAGAGTTTGCTGTATCAAAGATTGCTCATTACAGGAATATGTAGGCTAAATCAAAGATGCTGTTAAAACTTCTTGTGATTTCAAGAAATTCACTTTTTTAGGTTCCTGGATGTTGTTGCAAAGTGGCCAGGTTCCACTCATGATGCTGCCATCTTGGACAGTTGTGGATTGAAGGTAGATCTAGATTTCAATCAAATCTAACATTCATAAAAAACCATGTATTGTCATGAGAAGCTGCAGGTACTCTGTATTGTCACAAGAAGCTGCAGGTACTCTGTATTGTCACAAGAAGCTGCAGGTACTCTGTATTGTCACAAGAAGCTGCAGGTACTCTGTATTGTCACAAGAAGCTGCAGGTACTCTGTATTGTCACAAGAAGCTGCAGGTACTCTGTATTGTCACAAGAAGCTGCAGGTACTCTGTATTGTCACAAGAAGCTGCAGGTACTCTGTATTGTCACAAGAAGCTGCAGGTACTCTGTATTGTCAATAGAAGCTGCAGGTACTCTGTATTGTCACAAGAAGCTGCAGGTACTTTGTTTGTCACAAGAAGCTGCAGGTACTCTGTATTGTCACCAGAAGCTGCAGGTACTTTGTTTGTCACAAGAAGCTGCAGGTACTCTGTATTGTCACAAGAAGCTGCAGGTACTCTGTATTGTCACAAGAAGATGCAGGTACTCTGTATTGTCACAAGAAGCTGCAGGTACTCTGTATTGTCACAAGAAGCTGCAGGTACTTTGTTAATATTTATATATCAGGTTATTCTTATTCCAGCCAGGGCGATTTTCAAGGATAAATGTTATGTGCAGTGAGATATAAGTAAATATTGAAGACATGTCGTGAAATTATTTCTGTTCTGTTTTTCAGAATTATTTGGAGAGAACATGCCCAGGTCATCTTTTGGGGGATAGCGGGTACCCTCTTAGGGGATACCTAATGACTCCAATACTGCAGCCCACTTCTCTTGCACAAGAAAAGTACAATAAAGCACATGCTAAGGGGCGGGTCGTTGTTGAAAGAGCGTTCGGTGTTCTTAAGTCTAGGTTTAGGTATGGTACATTTTACATTTTTTTTTTGTAAAGTTCAACAACTGATACACTATATATACAATAAACCAAGGCTCAAATTGCAAGCTTAATGACATATTAAAAACTATATATACAATAAACCAAGGCTCAAATTGCAAGCTTAATGACATATTAAAAACTAGCAAAGTTAGAATATTAAAATCAGTACACACTGTGTTTCTTCTACCTTGGCATGATCTCATGTATTTGGTCATTATTCATCCATCTCAAACAAAGATAACTGGCATATGCCAATGGAAGCCATTTTGTTTTACCTAAAAATGTTTATTATCATCATGAGGTTTATTTAGGTCAGCTTTTTATGCTAATCTACACAATATTATTGGTATTTAACATTTTGCATGTTTCAACAGCATACTGGTGTACCAGTAATGGAATTCATGTTTTACTTTGCTTGACAGATGTCTGCACAAGTCTGGTGGTTGTTTGCCATTCCAGCCTGGCAAATGTGTGCAGGTTGTCAGTGCCTGTGTACGTCTACACAACTTGTGCCAGGATAGGAACATTCCAGTGACAAGTCTGGTAACAGAAGATGACAGTGATGATGACACTCAGATACAGCCAAATACAGGCAGCGGACACAATAGGAGACTTTCTCTTGTCCAGCTATTTCAGTAGGACATGACTTGTGTACTGGATCAAAAACAATGCATTATCTGTGTTTCATTTATTTTCAGAGTTTCATCAAATTCAATAACAAGCAATTCAGTGGCACAATAACTATCATTAAACCCTTTTCTTCATAGATACACCTATTTTTCATGGGCGAACAGTGTAGATCCAGATCAGCTTGCACATATTTGCTGTATGGTCACAATCTGCACTGTTTGTTTTTACATTCATTAGGTTTATTCTCACATGTAAGTTAAGAGTGTAAATCCTGGTCAGACTTGCACTGATGTGCTAGCTGATCTAGATCTACACTGGTCGCACATTTGTCAAAATGTGTATATACGAAGTAAAATGTTAACTATTATTTAGAATTGTGTTTTAATTCACCCAGATCAGCATTTTTGTTTGACTTATTTCAAAGTTAAATATTATATTATAAAGTTGAAAATGTTCAATTCAAAATGTTTCATAGCTTTGTTGTTATATACAATAACTGGGTAACCAGTTACAATCAAAGATCTTGGTATTAAAATGTTTGCATGTATTCTATTGTGTATTTAGATTTGCCCCCTTCAACAAATAATTTTAAAATGCCATTATAGTATAAATATTTCTTATTATTTAATAAAAAAAAGAATATTTCAAGTTTGTATCAACAAATAACAATGTATTAGTAACACACCCAACATGTCATATAACTTTACAAAAATAAAATAATACACCCAACATGTCATTTTGGAATTATTACACATCTTAACTGTATACTGTCAGAACATCTGTTTAGAATAATGTTTTAAACTGTAGAAGTTATCATAACACAGACCTAAAGCAGTAGAGTTCAACTTATCATTAACAAGCAACAAGAGGAATGAAATCTGATAATGCATTCTAATATATCTTTAGACCAAGTATGAATATTGGAATTTTGACAACAACATTTTCACTCCCCTATTAAAATCTATCACTGAGCAACCAATGAATGAAATGTTAAAAGTCGATTGAATTATAAGATGGTATGATGTTCCTGTCATAATCAGGTTGATATCTGTAGAAAATCAAAGGTTAGTTACAAAATTAAAAAAAAAACAAACAAAAAAAACTTTTAAACTCCAAGGGCAGGGCACCTGGGCAATCCAAAAGTTGAGTATGACAGACATGCTGGTCCACTACTTATCACAAGAGCTCATTTCAAAAATTTGGCTCAGTTGAGCTGAAAAATATGTTAAGTAAAATCCACCTTTTCAAAAAAAAAACACTTAAGAAGAGGGTTGTTGGTCACCACCAATCAAAACAAAGTTGTTGTTTTGTAGAGTGTTCAGGATCTTTTCCAATAGAATGTTCCTTTTCTTAGATTCTTCCAATAACCCCTTCTGGATGTCCATCAATTGCAAATCACAGTCACATGATCCTGTAAATTAGAACAAATTTGTTTATTTTTACATCCAGTAATGCATAACTGATAGAATAGATGCCTAAATACATTTAAACATTTCCTGTAGAAATTAAGTCTTGATATTTTGCTGTCTGTTGATTAAATGCAGATCAATTAGAAATTTCCAGACAAATAACTAGTTTTTCCTCTCAATAAGAACAATGACTTCTAAAGAAAAAGTATAAAACTTAAAGTTCATAATCATCAGTATAACAATTTCACCTTTTTAGAGTTGATATTTAATATTAAGTCATAACAATTACACAATTCTTAATTTAAAATGATATGTTACATGTAGTAGGTTTAATTACATTTTACAAAATTTATTTGTATACATGAAACAGAAAACATAATCACAAGCCTCAAACAGCTTTCTCTCCAACATTACAAAGTCTTTATATATTTACTACAGATCTTGTTAGCATGATCATTATGGCCTGCATTCGTAATCTTCAGAATGTTTTATTTGTAAAGATAACTTCTTAACTTGCAATTTTAATAGGTACAGAACTATTTACTTTTAAAAGTGTTCATTTACATGTACTCACTTTTTCTTGAATTTGATCTTTGTGTGGATCTTCCAGACTGAGTTATACTCAAAGCGCTGGTTGATGAACACGCCGAATTTTCTAAAAAAAAAACAATTACAGTTTAATCCAATGTAGCGTTTATATCAAAACTTATATTGGTCAGTTTAAACAATTGTTTTTGATAATCAGTTATCTGTTAAATTTAGACAGAAAACAAAAAATTAAATACCACATGACAACCAATCAAAACAGCAAGTAACTTAAAATTCACACCTTGAAACTGTTTTTTTTTCCACTTCATAACGAACTTCAAAACGGTTTTACCAATACTTAATGAAATGAGAACTTAGAAATGCAACTTTAAAATAAACATGAACTATATTTGGTATTTACAGAAGCTGTGTTTCTAATTGCTTTAACTACATATATAACTTACTAAAAGAAATTATGATGAAACATTATCTTATTATTGTACAATGGTTAATTTACCAACAGACCAACTACAGGTTACCATAATGATCAATGTGATAATATCCCCAATCCACATTCTTCAAAGCTATGGGGGATAGAATAAGCAGCATCAATTTTAAGTCTGAATAATACATGTTCACTCAAGTTACCCTTCTCTTGCACTGTGATGCTTTCCTTGAAACTTCCCAGTGTGGCTGGAGTCTTACCACTTCCCAGTGTGGCTGGAGTCTTACCACTTCCCAGTGTGGCTGGAGTCTTATCACTTCCCAGTGTGGCTGGAGTCTTACCACTTCCCAGTGTTGCTGGAGTCTTTCCACTTCCCAGTGTGGCTGGAGTCTTACCAATTCCCAGTGTGGCTGGAGTCTTACCACTTCCCAGTGTGGCTGGAGCTGATAAAGTATGAAAATGTGCATTACACAAGTTCAGTATCTATATAGTAAAACAACTGTGATATAACTCAGTTTGTGGGGACATATATTTTTGCAGAAACACCACAAATAATATTTTTAAGCAGACTTCAATTTGTGTAACTGTTTCTTCAAGGGCATATTATTTGTGTGTGTACTTTAAATGGGATTTAAACTTGCCCATTTACCTTCTCGTTAATTTTTGGAAAGTTAAACATGTGCAAATATACACAGTATAATATGTGAATTCTAAAGTAGAAAGGGCAATCATTTAACTGAACACATTACAATATTCAATAGATCCAAAATGTTATCTAATTTAGGGTGTTTCAATAGGCATACTGACTACTATTAAAGCTAATAAAGCAGCATCAAAGAATTATCTGATACATTGAAATCTAACTATTTACAGTAAATGTTATTCTCTTGAAGGCTTCAGTGTTTGCTTAAATACTTTTTATAAAATTGACTTTCCTTCAATAACTGATTGTTGTTTTATTCTAGTAAGTTCATTCTTAAGAATGGTTAAAAATTGAAACATAAACCGTCAACTCTGAATTAAAAAACAACTTACTATTTGTTGACTGTAAAAAGTTTTCAAGAGATAGATGACATAGTATTTCATCATCTGAAAATGACATCAGAACCATCTTAATAGTTAATTTAAAACATGTGATTTATAGACAAAGAGGTTGTGAGTTTCTTTGCAAAGTCTAGCCAAAATATAAAATCTTTCATAAACAGGTACATCCTGAATGTAGGAAATACCAACTATTTTAAAGTCTACAACAAGGTATGTCCCGGTGGGAGATCTCTCTTCCAGCCAAGAAATGTCAGGTATTAAATGTTTGTAAGCTGCAGTTAAAAAAACACAAATGGTGCAAAATTCTGAATGAAAGTAGCTGTTTCCAAGATGTGTTTGAGGTAAGTATGCAGTGCTAGACTTACTTTAAATGCCTATAATTAAATCAGTGTATTACTAGAAAAAGGAAATTTCATGAACGTGATCACAATTGTGTAAGGGAAACATTTTTCAAAAAAACATCATGTTAGAATTTTGTTAAGTTTAAATGTTAATTATGTGTTAATAGATTGAATTTAATATCAAAGGGTCATAACTCTGAAATAAAAAAACATCAGCTTTGGCACAATGGAAAATATAATTTATATCGAGTTATTATGGTGTACAATTGCATATTTTACTATTGGAAAAAAAACCTATTATTTAAAAGCAATTTTAACTAGCAATTAAGAATATTTACCAGTTCTTGCAAGTGCCATGTCACCAACACTGACTTCAGACTCTGTAAATAAAATTACGAAAGAATAATAATTTCATCATGTTTACTTCTTTATTTCAGTTAAAAGAAATTCTAATTTTTAGTTTCTTACAATAATTTATGATTCAATTATTTTAGATTGCAGTGTAGGCTTAAATAAGTTTTGACTGGTGAGGGAGAATATTCTCCATTAATGATAAATTTGGTGTGTTTTTTCTAGTTTTAAATTAACAACACATTTTCAGAATTTCCAGTACAGTTATTACTAACATCTGTCAGTTATCTCTATGTTTTTAAGTGAAAGTGATCTCTTTAAATCTTATTCTATTATAATGTAAAAAAAATTAACCTTCAAAGCAGTCGATCCCAAACTCCAAACCTTCAACCACACAATCCGGCAGAACAGAAACTATCTATTAATAAATATAATTTGAATTACTGTACTATGAAGATTATAAAAGCCTGTATTCATGTGCAGATAATTACCTAAACAGTTTCTTATTATTCATAGACATCTACAACATCAAGTGTAAAAACTTTACTCAACAGATAAACCTTTTATCACAGGGGCCACCAGTGTACAAATCAGCCTTTCCTTGCAATCTGATCTGGATTTACATATTAACTTAACTTGTTGGTTACAATTGAGCATGACTGGAACCCAAGATTCAAAATCTCACTAATTGTGGAAGTCAGATGGAATGTTTTCAGTTGATGATCATTTTAATGAAATTGCATGATCCCTAGCTTACAAGGTGGAGCAATCGTATGACTTATGACTGAGTTAATACCTTGTCACTTACACATCTCGTAAAACCAATGAATAGGTTTGCTGCATGACAATAATACCAAAATGACCATTTTAGGGCTACTAAAATACTCATGACTAGCACATGTGGCTGCAATTAGTCAAACAACTGCAATAGTTCACGCCTTTAATTTTCATTGTAGCATTATAAATGATTAAAAATGTCCTAAAATAGCAAATAGATAGCAAACAAACATTTTTTTGCAAATATTATTGAATGTTTACCTTCTCTTCCCAGTCTTTCAGGCTTGCAGGAGGAGGCCCACCGCCTGTCCTCTTCTTTGCATCCCTAATCTTCCGTTCTTTCGCTTTGGTTGAACTCTGAAAAATAATTTTAATAAAATGCTTGTTTTGTGTGAGCAACTCCAAAATAACACCAGTAAAAACATAACAATGACCTCATAAATAATATACAAGTTCTGAATTTCCATCAAATACAAAAACTGAGTTTCTTGATAGATATATAATTATTATCCCCAACATGGGAAAATCATTTTCATAATACATACTTAAACAATTTCGACTAAAATATTTATTCTATTCTTACAACCTGGGTACATCAAACATTACATTATATAAATGGTCAGACAGAAATATATCCAATACACTGACAGTACAAAGTACATACAGCTTCTGGTGACAATACAAAGTACCTGTAGCTACTCTAGACAATACAGAGTACCTGTGACAAATCTAGACAATACAGAGTACCTGCAGCTTCCTTTTCATGAACCAAAATGCTAATAATTGCTTTTATACATACCTTAAACCCACAGTTCAAAATTATTTGGTTGATACATTTTCACTAGACAAAATATTGTTGGTGCACTCTGCAGTTTTCTAAAAATAAGTTATATCTAGTATGCTGTCTTAAATCCAAAACATTGCATTGTCTATTTTAGAACTGTGATAAAAATATATCTGAACTGCTTCTTAGATAATTACCTTTAATTCTCGCCATTTCTTGTTAACCTTTTCTACAGGTCGACACACAAAACCAACAGCACAAACCCTAAAGATACAAAAAGAAGATCATTCTTATGCAACAATTATAATTTACAAAAATAGATGTAACAAACTGTTCAATCAACTTAGTTAAAACCTTTACCGACATTTACTTCTTTTGTTCTTTATTATCCATTAACATGGCACAGCCATTATTGTCCATTTTTCCAGTATATATAAGTATGCTTACATTGTATGCAGTAATTATTGATCTTCAGTTTAAAGTTACATAATAAAATTCAACCACATTTATGAGTGTGTCTTTGGTATTTCAAATAATAACACTTTACCCTTGATGAAAAAACCTACAAAACCAATTATATCAAACCTGCTTGAACAGAAAACTAAGCTCTTTATTTGCAGTTCTAAAAGGATTTTTACAAAAATAACAGTTAATGTTACTGTCTCTCTAGGTCTTCAAAGTTGTTCAATTGTATCCTACAGCGTCCATTTATCAGTGTTTTCCACATACTTTCTTAGTTTGTTGTAATGGAGAAGAGTTTATATACTGTAAGCGTTTTCGCTTGTTCTTTAATCCATATAATGACATTTATTTATAGTGTAACGTTATTACATGTGCATTGATTTGAATAAATATTGTTTAAACCAATTTGTTTCTCAAAATTATAGAGAATCTACTTCAACAACAACAAAATCTACGACATTGGAAATGGCTTTTACTCGGGCATTCACTCAGGACATTGTCATAAGTTTAAACATAATAAACTGGCAGCTTAATTAAAAGAAATAAATCATTGTTCAAGCCGGAAGTAATTAATCACAAAGACAATGATATCTACGATCGAATTGTCCCCCACAAGAAGGTCGTAGACAGTTTTTAGCTTAGTAAAAACTCTCGCATTGATATCCCGTACCGCATTACGTATAATACTCACGCGTCTGCAATTTCCTTCCATTTGGCATCTTTTCCTTCTTGGGAAATTTCTGAAGAAAACTTTCCAAAAAGAAAATCATAGTAGTTGACGGTCCATTCGACCAACGTGCGTATTTCTGTCTCCGACCAATTGGTTGTTCTTCGTCGCTCGGCCATATCAATTGTCGTCTGTTTGACAGTTGCGCGAAAATGACGTCACCGGATATGGATTATTTAGACTGTGTCTAGTTTTTTGTTTGTCTTACGACGCTGTCTTATCTTAGTTGCGATCTTTAAGTTACGACACGTTTCCTGAAACACTTTACGATTGTCTTAAATATTGTCTTAGCGAGCTACGTACGACATTTTTCTGTCTTATCTTAAGACATCTTCATGAAACGGCACCCAGGACTTTACGGCCTTGAACTTCATTCGGGCCCATGAAGCGACATCTGACAGGGCTGTCAACATCCATCTAGCCTGGACGTGTGTTGGTGTCGTCAACGTGAGGTCATCCATAAAGCCTCGGCTGGATGGGAGATAGATATCTGACTCTGTCTTTGGTCCGCGGTTCTCTCTAATGGCAGCATTGATGAGCAGATTCATCCCCATGACGAAGAGTACCACAGAGACAGTACATCCGGTGACTATACCTTTCTCCAACTTCTGCCACTTCGTCAACTGGTCACCAACAAAAACCGAAGCTTGATGCCGTCAAGGTAGCTGGTGATGATTTTCTGGACATGGTTGTCTACGTGGTAGTGTTGGAGGGCTGTGTAGATCAGTTGATGGGGAATAGATCCGTATGCGTTGGCAAGATCGAGCCAAACTACTGTCTTCGCCTCTTGGATTAGTTGGGTGATGGCGCTGGTGTGCTCTACACAACCGGAGAAACCAGGTACTCCACCCTTCTGGACTGAAGTGTTGATGTACGCGTTGGTCGTCAGGAAAGAGGTGAGTCTTCTGGCAAGAATAGCGAAGAATATCTTCCCCTCGACGTTTAATAGCGAGATGGTCCGGAACTGGTTGACTGTCTTGGAGTTCCTTTCCTTGGGCGTGAATATTCCCTCTGCTTCCTTCCAGGCTTCAGGTACTTCCCCTTTCCTCCACACCACTTTGAGAAGTCTCCATAGCCTCTTCAGTAGGAGTGGGCACATCTTGTACACTTTGTACGGGATGGCGTTAGGGCCAGGAGCAGAGCCCCATCGAGCCTTCTTGACGACGTCCTTCACCTCTCCCAGTGTGGGTTCAGTGGTTACTAGTGGCGTCTCTGGTGGTAAGGCAGGATCTATCCGGTCACAGTCCCCTAGGGCGTCTTCTCTGTTGGCATCTGAATGCGTATCATGTAGGTACTTCTCAACCTCTTCTAGTGGGGTCTCTAGTGTTCCTGAACGCTCCTTGTCAAGCAGAGTCTTCGCGAACTTGTATGGGTTGGCTGTGAACGCGGCTCTCTTTCGTGTTCGCTCCCTCGCATTCTCCTCGTGTTCTCGGCTCGCCGCAGAGACTTCAGCCGTGTGCGCAGTGTGTCACGTAGTTGGGACAGGCCAAGGCGCTGCATTGGTGAGCTGTCTCGATACTGCTTCTTCAGCTGTCTGATTTCTCTTCTCAGGTTCTCTATGCGGTGTTGCCTCCGGTTCGGCTTTTGAGCCTCCTTGCGTTTCTTAGCTTCTTCATTCCCAAACCTCTCCTTTGCTACAGAGTAGACAAGCGTAGTAAGGGTGTGTAACTTCAGGTGTACTGGACCTTGCCTGGATGATTCGAGGATGATGTCTAGGTCCTCGTCCAACTGTCTCCATGGTGCCTTTTCGGATGCCTTGGGCCACTTGATCTTAGGTGTTCTTGTGGTAGGCAGTGGGCATGGTCTGTCAGGGATGGCCTCTTGCTCCTGTGGTTGGCTGCTAGTGTCCTGTGAGTATTTCAGTAACTCTAGGAGGGGGTCGTCTTCATCCATCACTGGATCCTGGGTGGCATCGTACGCTGTCTCTTGAGCGGAGAGTTCATCAGTACTGTGGGTAGTCTCCTGACTGAAGTACTCCCGCGTCTCACTAGCCATACTGGCTATGCGCTGCTCAAGTGGCCTCACGCGCTGGCAACCAGCCTTCCCCTGGTGAATGCGTAACCCTCGTTGGTTTTTGCAGACTTTGCCACAAGGGCAAGTTACTGTCCCTGGTGCTGAGTCGTAGTCGATTGGGCAGGCCGTGTCGATTCCATAAAATCCGTCCATGTGAGTCTTTCATCCTCCCCCCCTCTCGGAAGACTCTGGGGGTGTCTTTCATTATTGGAGTCTGTAGCTTGTCTGTGGGTGTCATCTCACGAAGGCTGCACGTCGGGATGCTACCCCTAGTGCCCCGGTTCCAGTCTGTTCCTGGGGTCAACTGTCTCTCCAGTGTCACCAATCTATTCCTGGTTGCCATCTAGTCTTTCCTAGAAGTCACTGGTAAACCAGATGGTCAATGTGGATAGTACAGTCTTAACCGCACCTTACTGAGGTCTGGTTCTTGACTGCAGATCTCCCTCCATCGTCAGCTTGGTGCCCGCCAGATGTTTCGGCCCTTATCCAAGTACATCTGTAATGGCGGGTGGGCCCACCGTCTTACGGTGTGGAGGTTGATCGCATCCAGCTTGTCTCCTCGCGTCGTAGCCACAGCCAGCTAGACGCCCGCTCTGCAGCCTGGCTCAGCTTCTGGATTGCCCGGCGCCTGTCTCTGCCAGTGGTGCCAACAGCTGTCATCAATCTGCATACAGATTGCGCACAGAACCCTCTAGCGCCTACTTCGATAGGGAAAAGCCGTGTCCGCCAACCTCGGTGTCGGCACTGCTCAAGTAGTTCAGTGTACTTGGCCTTCTTCCTCTCATAGGCCTCTTCACATCTCGTCTCCCAAGGTACTGTCAACTCGATGACAACGAGCTTCTTCCCTGTCTCGGACCACAGTACAATGTCTGGTCTCAAGTTGGTCTGGACGATATCTGGGAACACGAGCTTCTTTCCTAGGTCGACTGCCATATTCCATCCTGTGGCGCCGTCAAGGATTGATTTCTTCTGAGAAGCTTCTGTCTTCGCAGTTTCACCCGATCTCACAAAGTTGATGTGGCCTGTCTGTGAGTTACTTCTGCGTGGCTTCTTCTTCTCCCCTTCCAGCCAATCGGCAACTTCTCTGAGGACGTTGTCGTGCCGCCAGCGATATCTGCCCTGCGTCAGTGCTGTGGAACACGAAGATAGAACGTGTTCCAGAGTGCCTGGTTTCTTGCACAGACTGCATGTTGGGTCTGTGATAAGTCCCCATCGGCAGAGGTTAGCTGGAGATGGCAAGAGGTCATGAACTGACCTGAGGAGGAAGGATAGACGAAGTGGTTCATACTTCCAAATGTCTTCCCAGGTCAGCTTCCTGGCCATGGTTTCCCATGTTGTCCATGCTCCTTGCGCACCCATCTGTACCGCTCTGGCCTGTCTCTTGTTCTTCTCTTCCTTCCGTACTTCTGACTGTATCAGGGCTCGCCTCTCAGTCTGGTTGGCTTGGCTCCATAGGAGTGTCTTGGTCGCACCAATGCCTTGTCGTCCGACAGCCGTTACACCGACGATGTCCTTGTGCATGAGAGAGTTTCCGCCTGGCTGACCGTCTCTGTCGCTGACCACTTTCTTCCAGTACGGGTAACGATCCCTGCTTCCCGGATCTGCTCATCTAGGGAGTCTCTTAAGGTAAGCACCAGTCTTGTCTTTGCAGTCTTGAATTCTTCTACCAGTGAAGAGAGTGGGAGCTGCAGTTTGTTGGTTTTTCCGTACAGTCCAACACTGGAGAAACTGGGTGGGATTCCAAGCCACTTGCGAAGATGTCTACTGGTGGTTCTCTCTAGGGCTTCTATTGTTGAGCTGGGTACCTCGTACAGCATCATTGGCCAGATCAGCCTTGGTAGTAAGGCATGCTGGAACAGCCAGGCCTTGAACTTCCCAGGTAGGTTGCTTCGGTCAATCTTCTTCAGCCCGTCTTCTACCTGGTTCTCTAGCTTCTTGACGTTGTCCTTGTCTGATAGGCTGGCATAAAACCACTTCCCAAGGCACTTGATTGGATTCTTCGTGATAGATGGGATCTCCTCGTTCTGTACTTGGAGCACGAATCTGTCTGTTGTCTTGCCTTTCTTGATAATGAGGGACCTGGACTTTACGGCCTTGAACTACATTCGGGCCCATGAAGCGACATCTGACAAGGCTGTCAACATCCATCTAGCCTGGACGTGTGTTGGTGTCGTCAACGTGAGGTCATCCATAAAGCCTCGGCTGGATGGGAGATAGATACCTGACTCTGTCTTTGGTCCGCGGTTCTCTCTAATGGCAGCATTGATGAGCAGATTCATCCCCATGACGAAGAGTACCACAGAGACAGTGCATCCGGTGACTATACCTTTCTCCAACTTCTGCCACTTCGTCAACTGGTCACCAACAAAAAACCGAAGCTTGATGCCGTCAAGGTAGCTGGTGATGATTTTCTGGACCTGGTTGTCTACGTGGTAGTGTTGGAGGGCTGTGTAGATCAGTTGATGGGGAATAGATCCGTATGCGTTGGCAAGATCGAGCCAAACTACTGTCAAGTCTTTCTTCCCCGTCTTCGCCTCTTGGATTAGTTGGGTGATGGCGCTGGTGTGCTCTACACAACCGGAGAAACCAGGTACTCCACCCTTCTGGACTGAAGTGTTGATGTACGCGTTGGTCGTCAGGAAAGAGGTGAGTCTTCTGGCAAGAATAGCGAAGAATATCTTCCCCTCGACGTTTAATAGCGAGATGGTCCGGAACTGACTGTCTTGGAGTTCCTTTCCTTGGGCGTGAATATTCCCTCTGCTTCCTTCCAGGCTTCAGGTACTTCCCCTTTCCTCCACACCACCTTGAGGAGTCTCCATAGCCTCTTCAGTAGGAGTGGGCACATCTTGTACACTTTGTACGGGATGGCGTTAGGGCCAGGAGCATAGCCCCATCGAGCCTTCTTGACGACGTCCTTCACCTCTCCCAGTGTGGGTTCAGTGGTTACTAGTGGCGTCTCTGGTGGTAAGGCAGGATCTATCCGGTCACAGTCCCCTAGGGCGTCTTCTCTGTTGGCATCTGAATGCGTATCATGTAGGTACTTCTCAACCTCTTCTAGTGGGGTCTCTAGTGTTCCTGAACGCTCCTTGTCAAGCAGAGTCTTCGCGAACTTGTATGGGTTGGCTGTGAACGCGGCTCTCTTTCGTGTTCGCTCCCTCGCTTTTCTCCTCGTGTTCTCGGCTCGCCGCAGAGACTTCAGCCGTGTGCGCAGTGTGTCACGTAGTTGGGACAGGCCAAGGCGCTGCATTGGTGAGCTGTCTCGATACTGCTTCTTCAGCTGTCTGATTTCTCTTCTCAGGTTCTCTATACGGTGTTGCCTCCGGTTCGGCTTTTGAGCCTCCTTGCGTTTCTTAGCTTCTTCAATCCCAAACCTCTCCTTTATCATTTACTTCAGACGAAATTCGAACAATAAGCAAAGATATCGATCTCATCTCTTCCTAGATTTTGGCTGTTTCCAAACAATGTAATTAATTTTAAATGTTTTGAATTCCATTTACCTGTTTATATGAGAACTTGTTTAGGTAAAGTGCGAGGTTGGTGCACACTATAACCTCGTTTAAACCACCTGTGTCAAATTATTTTGCCACTGACAGTTTTATTACGTATACCCCAACGGTTCTCATTTTCGTTTATTGCTTGCGGTGTTTATTTTGAAACTGATTATATAGCACGTGCTTTTTTCTCTACTTTGAGCTCGGGAGGATTGTCTTCTGGCGGTGGACATTCCGGATAAGCTTATTTATTCTATTTTTAACCAATATTTTATTTCACCAAGTTATATATCTTTAATATCTCTGTTACTCAGTGAGCTCATTAACCGACACTATATGTACCTTTTTTGAAGATACTTTGCAAAAGAAACCTGAAAAAAGCATCCATTTTAACCACAGAACACTTATTAGTTTAATTTGTTTTGCAAGTTCTGTACACATAGTCTTTTGGTATGTCTTTTTCTTTAAATCTTGCTATTAGTTTTGTAATCGAACGTTATAATTTTCTACGAATGTCTCAACACCGAGAAGTTCTCATTTTATTGATAAAATTACTTAAACATGTTATGAGTTGATGACTGTATATGTATTAGCAAATCCTAAAAAGAAAAGTAATTGTATTATGTCGTCTAGTGGTTTGAAAACTATATGCATTATGAACTTTAGCTTATTCAACGAGAGAACTTGTGGTTGATAGATCAATCCCAAACGATGGTATGCATACGGCGGTGAACATTGAAGCTTTATTGCGTTATTTTCAGATTAATATGGTAACCATTCAACGTACAGCGGCGTATGGTCCCTAGATAAAAGAATGAGCTTGCCCTAAACGAGAAAACAATGGACGGATCACAAAAGAATATAATTGTGACATGGGATCAGAGAATATATATCCTGCATAACACAGACATTGTCAAAGGCTAAATTTAACATGCAGTGATTATATCCTTGGGATGATTGAACAGTATCCAAAATTATACTGGCTCTGATATTTAAACCACAATCTGTCAACTGGCGGAAATATTAAAACAAAATTAATTTTTAAAAGTACAGTTAACATAGGACATCTGTAGCGTATTAAGAAGACTTCAAAGGACGTAACTGATAACAGCACTGATTGAATGCGCCCATGAAATTGGTTAACAACCATCCCCACCCCACCCTGTGGCAAATTGTTTTGCGTCTGTCCGTTTTTATGCTGTAAACCCTTAATTTATGTTTTCGTAAGTTGATCGTGATGTCGTTTTTCAAATTGATCGTTTTAAGGCTCTTCTGCTCTCTCAACATTCTGGCTGCGTTGTTGAGTCTGTCATTTATTTGTTGTGGCGATTCCCGATATTCATATTTTACCTTTTTACCAAAAATGCACTTCCGGATTGTATGATAATGTTATACACAGCTGGCGCATCGCTATAAAGTGTATGCTGTATATCACCAGTGTAACTGATAATGTCTTGCCTCTGACATTGTTCCCATCGTTTACATAATAAACTTTGAGATCATCAATTATCTTTTTCCATTACCACTATTTACAGAGAGTAATGTGTCATAAATTGACATTACACCCACCCAACCACTATGTCGAATGTACGCACGTGTTTGTCCTTTTTGTCCCGGATGACACATAAAAGTACAACAATTTCTAATAAATGATACCACAAAAGTACAATGATTTTATGCACTCGGTTAAATGGAATTTCTCTAAATAAGGTGGGTTTCAGCCTTATAAGTACATTGATGTACATTTGTATATAATTTGTTTTCTTTTGTAGATACCATGTACGTAAGTGTTACAGAAGAAGGAATTTTATTAATTTTGGTTTAAAAATAGCTAACTATTCTTATGGACAAAAGTCTTGTCCACTTATGGACAAAAGTCTTGTCCTGTATTTAATATCTTTAAAACTTGTAAAATCCAAAAAAAAAATGCCAATTTTCAACATATTACTTTACCGGCAGAACTGGCTCAAATACCAAAATTCTTTTTTCATAAAATGCATATGAATGTCCTCTTTCCATCGATACCAAATTTATGCGTGTGCGGTAAAAACAATAAAGACAACTTGTAGTGTTGATGAACCCGCACAAGACTTTATTCCATCATTTTAGTTGTTTTTGTCCATTAGCATATGTATGCATGAACATTTCTGAATTTTGTTTTAAAGTTAGCTTGTTTTGTTTTAAAGTGTGTCTTTTGGTTTCTTTAATTCATGATTTTTTTTTTAATTTTCAATCGACCCTAATCCATTAAAAGACTTTCATGCAATAAGGGCTTTAAATTAATGTTTCGTATTCAAAATGTCCTACAAAATCGCATTAAAATTGCTAGTACTATCCAAACAGGTTAATTACTAATTTAAAAGTGTCAACAACTTTTACCGAATACAGATTTCCAGTTAAGTTCCCAATCTTTACTTGTGAACTTCATCTTATGTTTGCTTAACGTGCACAGATATGTTCCTAAAATAAGCGTGAAGACATAATGAGGCGTTTTTGCCAGTATTAGGTGGAAATTACGTCAAAATTGTGACATTATCAGGTAAACCGTATGCGAAATATCGGTGCATAAATGTAAGTATTACATGGCAATTGTAGAAAAATGATATGACCAGACTGAATGAAAATAAAATGGAACAGTGCAGATGTTCCAGCTGTTCTAGATCTACACTTCTCATCCACGCGATAAAAGAGTAAAGAAATAAAGCCTGATAGCGTTTACTTGTCAGAACCGTTGCTTATAAGCATTAATTAGGATTGTCTTTCTAATATCTTTTTTATAAATAAATAACAATGGTAAACAGGATATAATTAACCCACACTAATTTATTTCTGCATGTTTGCTTTCCTCTAATTATTCTAAATAACGTGGTAGGAGTACGATGTCCTTAAGCAACCTGAAACATCTTTACTCCTCTAAGCAGCTCTTTAAAGCTTGATTTGTTATTTATCAAGTTAATACCAGTTTTTGTCTTTTGTAGTAAAATTATTGCCTTCTGGATGTAAAATAATTGTCTTCTGAATGATTGTAGAAGAGACATACTAAACCCCATTTAACTTTAGTTAGTAAATTCCTTTTTACATTAAAACAATGAAATCGAAAATGACAGCAGAGAAGTCTTCGTTGCCCTGTTCTTTGTCAGTCAAACCTGTCGTCATAGATCACTCAAGGGATAACCCAAAAATAGTATTTTCAAGGCATCTATTGTGAATATCAATAACTTATGAATGATAGTGCCTCTAGCTGGGAGCGAACCCGCACCGTCACGGCGACAGCGCCTAGCCCTACAATTCCAGCGACGCAACCATGAAGGCTGTTGAAATTTAACATCTCGGAGTCAATTTTATCGCTACTGCTCGTCATATGTTTTATACAAATAGGTTAAAATCCAATGGAATTGCTCAAAACTCCCACGGGATTTCAAGCCACCTGATTAGGTCATTGCAAGAGATAGATCGTGTTAACATGTCATTTTCAATGTAAAAAATAGTTTTGTGATAGACTTATACGTCTTTTTATTATGAATTACCACGGTCTCTGTTCACCGCCATATGCATACCATCGTTTGGGATGGATCAAAATTGTACTGTTTATTGGTGTAAATATTGAGTTGCGCTCAACCCGGGGCTAGGCGGCGTGGGCAGTAATATGCAATCCCATTACTGCCCATGAACAGGCTCAATCAAACCGAGCCTGCAGTATTTTCATATTTGTCGTGTTCGGTGGCTTTCAAAGTTTCTTTTTCATCTATTTCAATATCACAGTGCGTTGATTGTGCCGTGTGACGGCTGTAAAAAGTCTTCCCGTACAATCAATCAGTGCTGTTATCAGTTACGTCCTTTGAAGGTCATTGAGCACGATACTTATGTACTAAATTAATAGTACTTCTAAAATTACTTTTGTTTTTATATTTTGGCCTGTTTAAAGATAGTTGGTTTCAATATCCCAGCCAATAAGGTTTTGGATATTGTCCAATCACCCCCAGAATATTTCCTGCTTTTTAAAGTTTGCCTTTGGCGTTCTCTGTGCTACGCAGGATTTATATTCTAAGATCCCCTATCAAAATTCTATTCTGTTTAGTTGCGCCCATTGTTTTCTCGTTTAGGGCAAACCCATTCTTTTATCTGGGGATTATATGCCGCTGAACATGGAATGGTATTAATCTAAAAATACCTCATTGAAGGTTCCATGTTCACCACCATATGCATAACATCGTTTGGGATGGATCAAAATTGTACTGTTTATTGGTGTAAATATTGAGTTGCGCTCAACCCGGGGCTAGGTTTTTTTTCATCTATTTCAAGAGTATTCTTAAGTCTCAAATTAAGGGAGTATCTGGCCTTTGTTGTTTATTTTAAATTTGTTTAAACTTATTTATTTCTTTTTATATCGATAGTGAAAGAAATTCATCCCTGATATTTATCACCGTGACTCTTGATGATTGCTTTATTTTATTTATATGTTTTGTCTGATTTACGTATGCATGTTATGTCAGAAAATAATTGGTTAATAGAAACACGGAGATGTAGAACTATAGGTTTCCTAGGTTTAAAACCAGTACCCCCGCCGAATGTGGACTGGGGAACCTGGAGATGAATAATGCATTTTTCATATAAAATTTGGTCTTTTTCTACGGTGGCCTTCCTTTACACTCCTGATGGTGGTCGTTAGCACAGGTTAGACTTTAATTTATACTGAGATTTGACAGACACATGAAATTTTTCCGCATGCAGCAATTTTCCGTTTGGATTAATTGTTTCGATTTACTTGAATGCAGAACTTATCCAATATTTCATTTTTGAAAGAATGGTATTATTTCAGATTTCGGATAAAAATCATTTCTTTAAGCTGAGGTTAACAAAATAATATTCTGTATAAGGAAGAATCATAAAAGCCGAACTAAATAATAATAATAATAATAATAATAATAATAATACAAAAATGTAATAAAATGTTGAATAGTTATTATTAATATTATTGACATTAGGAGTAGTTGTAGTAGTAAAGTAGTAGTAGTACAGTAGTACATGTATGAAATATTTAATTTATTTTATTTTTAAATTAGTAGTTTTTTATAAACATACTTATTCTTATATTTGTTATTATTATTATTATTGTTGTTGTTATTATTAGTATTAATACTATATTTTATTTATTAAAATTATGATTACATAGCTTAGGATGTTTTGAGAATCCCTGTAGTCAATTTTCAAAAGTTTTCTAGATATGCTGAAGTAAACTATTTACACTCAGATTATCCATCGTAAAGCACATGACCATGGACATACGACGAGAAGGTTGTGGTCATTTAGATTAAACAGTCGTCGATTTTTCAACAGATAACTGATCAGACTCGATGAAGATAAACACTGCTGTCTGACTCAAACATTTTTCTTTCTTTGCATGTTTTCGTGTGACTTCGCTCCTCAGCAGGAGCAATATCATATTTTACTTACAATTCCAGTGATATCAGAAACACCAATAATAAGTTTTGTTTTAAAAGGCTTATACCATTATCATCAGGATAATCCTTAATACAAATAGTTGTATGATAAGATGGCGTGCTGTTAGTCAGTTTTAATTTACTCAGGAAATGAAATTGCGTGTTTGCACATTAATAAGTATTTTAGAGAAAGAATGAATCCTGTCATTTGAATGAAAATCGCCTGAATCGCTCGACGATTTTATTAACTTTTTGCACTAACTGAATACATTAAAATGACTTCACTGCCCCATTTTTAAATGTTGTCACGTGTATACAATTAAATATACTTCATTGGGACACTGAACTTTTAAATATAGTGTAAAAACATTTACTGAAGTACTGAAATACAAGAAACTGTCAAAAATATTAGCTGTATTCTCTGTTTGATGAAATTTACATAAAACTTACGGAATACATTTGTATGTAGTAAAGTTTAAGTCATACTTGCGCGGTACGGTCCTGCTTCGGATCCCTCTATGTGCAATATTATTTCCTTAGATGAAATCTCTTTAAATGGTACCTTAATTTTAAATGCTCAACACGTTGAAGTATGTTGAATGAAGTAAAACCCCTCATTAAGACCACCCGTGATTAAGACCACATCGCTAATAAGACCACCATTATGGTGTCCCATTATGCAGTGAACCCAATTTCTAACCCGAAATAATGACCACCTACTATTAAGGCCACTTTTTCCCGCTCCTAAAGATGAGCTCAATAGCGGGGTTTCACTGTACATTAATTTAATTTGTGAGAACGCATATTAACTTATTGATTGGAATGCAAACTGACTTTCAGATAAGATCTATGTCATTGTTATTTGACTGACGTTCCTTCTTGAATAAATTATTATATTAAAAAGATTGTATGTTGTCGGCTCAGAAAGGTATTCATAATGGTGGCGAGATTTGTCACGAGAGTTGTCACTTAAGGTCAGTTTAATTTGCTTCTTGCATAGGTTACTGCCTATATACAAAATAATTATTATAGTATGGCGGCTGTTTGCTGCTTATAAGGAATTACATGTAACAGTGCTGTTAACTTCGTTGAGCGCGATATAATGATTGCGTATATATTAAGTTGCATCAAACCCGAAGCTAGGCGGAGCGGACAGTAATATGCGCTTCGGCTACTGCTCATGAACAGGCTCTATGAATAAAGCTCGCAATACATTGGTATCTGTCTTGTTCGTTAACTTTCAAAGATCATAAACATCTGTTCAGATAAGAACAATTATATAATTGAAGATAATCTTTGCTCATTCGGACTTACGGGTTGAAAATGCGACAAGCTTTTAGTATTTTAGAAAATATACAATGTAATTATTTGTCCGCTAAAAGTAGAGAAAACAAGAAAGTACGTTGATTAGAAAAAGACAGCAAAACCCTTACCGGAAAAAAGGAAACAATACGGTTTACCGCCGTGTAACGGCCATTATATTACCACGTACATAGTGAACTTATTGCTTACTATTAGTATATTTCCACTGCGAAATATGCAGCTTGGGGGTTCAAACCAGGTTTCATGTTGCAACTTCTACACATATATTTTTTTAAAGTTAACAAACTTGCCGTGCATTTGAGAAATTTCGATTGTTCTTATTTCTGTTGATTTGTCTTAGATTTCCAAGTATCAAATTTGACATTGTTTCCAGAAAGCCATTAATTGAAACAAAAGATTTGCTCTGTGTTGCATTTTAAATCAATTTGTATTCCTTTGCTAGCGCCATCAATTTAGTTTCCTCAAAAGGTCGAAATTTCCTGTAACGGTGCTCGCTGTGGGAATACATGTACATGTATATATCACCATTTCTGACTGAAATGGAAGGAAGTTAAACTAAGTCAAATGAGTGTGTGTTACAAAACAATCTGATTTGTGTTTGTGTGTTGCTGTGCGTTTTCAAGCTTTTGTGCCGAATATTGGGTGATTTATAGTTAATTCAATTAGGAAACTCATGCAGATAATTAACAAACTAAATCTTGAGAAACTCTCCAATTAACACAATCAATTAAAAAACAATATAACCATGACAAAAAAAACGCTTATAAAATTAATTAGTCTAGAGAGGAATAACTTTTGTATTATTTGTAGTTTCTGAAATGTCAGTTGGAATATGTCCTCAAAAACCGCATTTAATGTGTGTACATGGTTGCGTATGCAACAATACCGAATACACTCACCAACAGTTCTAATTGGTAACTTTTTGTCAGTAATTTTTTAATAGAAAGACATTCACTGAACATCGTCAATTTTTAAGATTTAATATTTATAAGACTAAATATTGCCTTTTTTATTGTTCGTATGCGGTAGAACTTACTTATACATGTATGTTCGGTTAAAAAAGAACTGAACAATTTCCTCAGCGGTAAGTAACCCCTTCAGTGTCAATATCATTTATCGTTAATAATTTTTATCACAGAATTTTGCAATGGGGAGGCCGCAGCAATGAATAAAATCGAATTTGCAACTAGGGGTTTAAACCAGGTTCTAGGGTGCACCAACCTCACACTTGCCCCAACAGGTTCTCAAATCAACACACAAGTACAAGTTGACTGGTGAAATAAATCGAACCCCCCAATCAGCTCAACAATGTTGCATGCAAAAGCACACAAACATATAAAACATAAGAAGCTAATAGCATTGCAAAGTCAAAGGGGTGGGTTCTTAATGGTCTTACCGAGACCAGAGCTCCTGGAGTAAAATCAGCAAGAACACGATGACAGGGATAAAAGAAACAAATCGAGCTTCTAGGTTCTTTTAAGAAAAGATTTCCCAATAAACCTTCATAAACTCTTAAACCCCTGCCACCGTCGTGTGACCAAAGAGGTAAGCATAATGATCAACTGTAGATGGGTTAACACAAGGCCTGCAGAGCGCTGTAAAATATCATGTTGGTATCCTTTCTTTTTAAATTTACAGATGGTTTTTACGAGAACCGGGAGAAATTAACATTGCCTTTTATCTTCTTAAGTTTAAACATTAAATCTCCATAAAAAACTGGCTGTGAAATGCCTTGTTTGAAAATTGATTTTAAACCGCATCTGTATTTTTGAATTAAATCGGGTATCGGCGATAAAACTTGCGAAAGGTTTTCCTTAATTTGTGATACCGATAACCTTGTTTTAAAAGTTTTTTTCTGTAATGCAAAGATTACGTTTTTTGAAATTATTAACATCGTTGCAAGCTCTTGAAAAGCGAACAAGCTGTGAACTATAAACCCCGTAAGATGTTGCACGAGGAACATCGCCGTCAAAAAACGGAAAATTTACTATATTAAAATTAAAATCATCTCTTTTATCATAAATTTTAATAGTGACGTAACCATTTTCAATTATGGATAGATTTAGATAAAAAAATTGCTTGCTTTTCTAAAGTGTTCGCTTTATTAAGCTGTAGTTTTTAGGATAAATCTTATAATCAATTATAATTAAGTGTTATAATCAATTTAAATCGGTTGCCGGTGTCATACATGTTTAAAGATGATCTCTTTCATTTGGGATATACATTTATGCGCACTATTTCTGGACTTATCCCGCCTAGCTCTGAGTTAGTGTGCTTGGTGTTAAATTGCCAGACGTTGTCGACGTAGAGGGTAGATTCCAGGTCAAATTATATTATATGTTTTATAGAATTTTAAACATTAAAAAGTAACCAATTCGAGAGTAATTGTATTGCATGTACTTATAAGAAAAAAAAACGAACATAAAGAAATAATCTTTGCGTTTTCATTTTACCACTATAAGATATTTTACTATATAAATTTTAATCATTGGTACTTTTTCTATTCCAATCTTGATTTCATATGTTAACATCTGATGAGTCAAACTATTATTTTGTCCTTTGCAAAAGTTTTGCGACTATAATTTAAACGAAGGTCGCAAAGTACCACTGTTACATATCTTAATGGAAAATCAAACGTTTGATGTACGATAACCTTTGACATATTCAGCAACAAATGTTTTCTTTTCTTGCATTCTAAAATTAAGGATCTTCAGCAATAAGGAATCCAGTAAATGAAGAAGTAGAAACTGATAATGTGTCTGTGCCACAATATACATTTACACGGTCTCTGTTTGTTAAATGAAGTGTTGCTGATCCAGTGGCAACTCCATAACCGTTGTGTGGTTATCTTCCTCCAGAGTCCAAACCATGCATGTAGATAAACGCCACTTCAACAACATCATTGTTTTGAATAAAACAGCGTACAATATTCGCGCTATCTCCTCCTTCAACTATAGTAACAGTAAAGAAGTAGAGACCGGGGGGTTGACATGTAAACGTGCCGCTGCCACCGTCAAAATGTGAGCCCTCGTTTAGTTGGACATCGGAGAATGAAAGTATACCAGTAGACAGTCGAGTTGCACCTGTAGCCTTAAACGAGGATTTTGCTCCTAATATGTAAAAATCAGCCGCTATATGTTGGACGAGGGAACAATTAATGTATTGACCTTGTACAATATTGTTTTTATTCAGGTGAAAGTTCTATCTTATATAATAATTGTTTACATTCTGCGTGTTTAATTATTATCTTATCAATCGTATTATTATTTATCTTTAATTGTAAGAAAATGTTAGGGACATTCGTTTCAAATATAACTGAAACGGATATTACAAAACAATTTTCTTCCGTGTTTTAAAATGTAAACAATATATTGCGTTATTTTTCCAGTAATTTATCGATTGATTCAAACATGCGCAATGCTTGTATATACGAAATTCCAACACACGTCTACACATTAACATTTATCCTTTAGCACAGACGTCAAATCGTACCAATAACAGATAAGGATTTCAAGATATCCTCAAGATATTCAAGATAAGGATATCAAGATATCAGTCAAAGATTAATGACGTAATTCTTACTGATGAATAATTAGTAAACAATGGACCGTGCACAGAATCATACCGGGTCCAGTCAATGAGAAAATAGTTTCAAGGCGATCTTACGTGGACAATGTTGTTTCTTACAAAGAATAACGTCCATTGGACTTCCTTCACAATATTGACCTCCGCCTGAAGGTAAGGGGTTGTTGCACTGACGTTGTCGAGTTTGTAAACCCGTGTTACATGTTGCTGAACAAACAGTCCAGACTGACCATACACTCCATCCTCCATTAGTCTCTATTTAAGTACAACATATATCAGTAAAAAGTGAAAATGGTTAAGCGTAGCCACCATTACAGACCTTTTCATGTAAACCTGCAGAAGGCAGAAATAATTAGCGGTTTTAACCGACAGCAAAGATAATCCAAAACAGACACAACATATATCACATGGACAAAAAAAAACCAACAGTACAAGTTAAATCTGGGTACCGCATAGTAAGTGCCAAACCAAAAAGTAGTTAAAACACGCGCTACTTTCCAATGCCGCTGTACTGTTTCGATTCCCAGTGCGGGCAAACAAGCATTTACAATGCTTCCTTGTTTTCCTACGAGTCTGTATTAATATTGTTACCTGGACAAGCAGTTTCCATACATATTTTATCGTCTCTGGAGTCGCCGAAACAGTGATCTCCATTAAGAGAAGGATAAGGATTCGAACAAGATCTGTCGCGCCGCTGTAACCCTATACCACACGTAGCACTGCACGCTCCCCAGGATGACCAGCTACTCCAGTGTCCATGAACTGTTAAATTAATAAGAACATGCATACCATGCCAAAAGTCGACATCATTATTCTTTGGCGATATAATCATATACATGTATCTGTTATTATGTATCAATTAACATAAAACCTGCATGACATTATATGTACAATAGTTAATGATAAATTCATATGTTTATGTTAATTGGACTTAACTTCAATATTATTTTTGCAAGATGTAAGTAATTTTGTCTTTTGACGAGAGATAAAAGCATGCGGTAGACGGCGTGGACAGTCATATGCATTTTCAATACTTTCTATGAACAGGCTCAATGAAACCGAGCTTGCAATATTTTGATATTTGACTGCTGGCTGGTTGTCAACGTACAGTTTATCTTTATAAACCCTACACAATATATATCTCTACAAGACAGTGTTATCCGGCAATCACCAGACGTCATAATGAGGACAGTTTAGTGAATTGCACGCATTTAGACGTACCAGTTGAAATAAATCAAGATTTTATCGTGCAAACTTACCTGGACAAGGACTAGCGGAACAGATCTGTGTCTGTTTTGAAGTACCACTACAGTCTTCACCACCTCCAGACGGAGTTGACTCTGTACATTATCTGATCCGGTTCTGGGTTCCATTCCCTCAAGATACGTCACAGCTGGACCATTCTAACCAAGTGGACCAAGATCCATCAGCTTAAATGGCGGAGAATTCACACATATTTAGATGCATAGAAAATATAATATAAAGAGGGGTCAACTGCGACTTGTGATTTAAGACTTTTTCGCGCCTATGGCAAAGAGACACGTCACAATTGTTGACAAAAAGCGTTTTGTTATAGACTGCAACAGTCTCATACTTGCACAAGCAGTGTCTTTGATGAACAAAACAGTACACTTTGTCTTAGAGAATTAGCTTCAACTAAACCATCAGCTTGACAGTGTTGCATGTAAAAGCTCACAAAACGCATTTAAATAGAAGAATGAGACGAATGACTTTCAAGGAAAGAAAATGTGTACTAAGTCTTAATGACCTCACTGAGGCCTGTGCATCTGGAGTAAAATCATCACGAACACGATGGCAGGAATTAACAATACAGATCGAGGATTCACTTAATTGTCTAAATATCATCAAAAGGAATTGGAGCTACAATTGTCAAATTTCTTATATCATCTACCGTAGGATAACATTTATTTTGGTTACCAACGTTTAAGAGGAGAATACCAATAATTGAATGGCAAGCAGTTATAATTACCATAGCTGCACAGTCCGCAAAACCGACGGCATGTCAGGACTGCATTTTCGTGGTCCAGACATATATCAATGCTCTTAGCAATACTTGCACAGTCAAATGATCCACCGTCGGAACATGTTTGTTGCGACACTAAATTAATAATAAAACAATTATTGGTGTTACATTGAATGATTCATATGATCGACCTTGATTGAATGAATGATATTTATACGTTGTCTCCCTATTCAGAGCATATTTATTTGTACATGTAATGTACATGGACTCACAAAACAAAATTCACTATTCTTAAATGACAATGATTCAAATTAATTATGTTAAAAAAAAATTAGTGCGTTCGACTCCGGCAGAAGCAAAACCTAAATAATTAGAAATTCCATCTTGTTTAGAACAACTGCAAGTTTCAACAATTATTTTAAAATGTTTATATCTGCATTTTTATCATTATCGCTTTATGAGAAAATCGCTACTTAAATAAAAAATTTAGATAATTGAGGTAGATGTTCAAATTAACTGTGGCTCATATTAATAATTAATTTAACTCATCTTACAAGAACTCTGACAGAGTTGTCTGTTACATCGGTTCTGTCCACAACATTCTAAACAATCCCCAGCTGATGTTGACCGTCCAATTAATGATCCACCGATTGAAACGTTACCGGAGGTCCCTGGTATGATTGAGCTACAAGACTGCAATATGAAAGGCCTGTTGAAATTAAACAATTTCGACGGTCGATAACTGTATTTTGTTCCAGAAAGGTTTCCTTTCATTTTCAATCCACATGTTCTTATTTCAATATTATAATTGTGAACGATGAGCAAGTAAGATAAAAAATATGCCACTTTGAAATAACGCATATAACCCTATTTTATTCTCACTTATGGTGCCTTACAGAAAACACTCGGAGATATTTACCGCCTCAGGCATACATCCTAACGATATTTACAATCCAGTTATTGTTGTTATATGATCAGCAAAGCAAATCTGAAACAAAAATTAAATTATTTAATATTGTTAAGCTGACAAACATGGCTTCTGTTAGAACTATACTCAGCAAAAACAAAAAGTATACACATTCTATCATTGATTTTTCAAAATAAGAGAAAGACAATTCAAAATTCTTTCTTTGAACCAATTTCCATTTGTGTACTCATTGCAAAGAAATAAAATATTTTTTCAAATTGAAAATTTACTGTCACAAATCAGTTGTCTTTCCCTTAGTATAATAAGAGGTTTATGAAGAAGTCAGTTGTTCGAAATGATTGACAATCTCAAAACAAACATTGTTTTCGTGTTTCTTTCTTAAGAAAAATATTCTTCTGCTACATTCGAGCAAAGCTTATTTAAATTTAAGGCGGCGTGGACAGAAAAAATGCATTTCCATTACTGTTCATAAACAGGCTCAATCAAACCGAGCATGCAATATTTACATATTTGCCGTGTTCGGTGGCTTTCAAAGTTCCCTTTCCATCGATTACGTAATACTGTTTCCGGCTGTCAAATACTGTGTAATTGACAGCATATTGGTCATACAAATTTTACAGTCAGGATTAAAAAGATCGATTGTGACTACCTGCTCTCGAAACTGTACACTTTCAGGCTATATTTGGACTTCATAGACATATAATAAGTTGAACAGATAAAAAATGAACTTTTGAATCAACCAAATGTTTTATGAAACATTATCAACATATTGCAGGCTCGGTTTGAATGACCCAATTCATGTGCAGAAATGGAAATGCATAGGTACTGTCCTCGCCGCCAAGTCACAGGTTGAGCGCAAATCAATATTTACACCAGTCCTGTAAACAGTAAATTGTGATTCATCCCAAACGATGGTCTGCAATAAAACGAATGGATTTTACTGACTATGCCGCCTAGCCACGGGTTAAGATAAAAAATAATGACATGCCTCTCCGATTTTGCAGGACACAACAGAAAAACACTTGGAAACCGCTGTAGAATTTACACAAGAATAACATTCTGTAGAACCTGAAATTAAGGAAACGTGTATTTACACAAACGGTTTAAAACAATATCAGGACAAGCAACACGGTGTCAACTAAAACAAACTCAAATTGATTTATTTTTTACGTGTATTCATCACTAGTTCTTAAAATACATGTATCTTGAACAATTAGTTAAATAAGTTCAGCGGTGAACTGTATAACCTAGCCACATCCCGAGAAATATGTTTAGAAAATTAATTTGATTCAGCTTTCTTTCAAGTAAAGATGTTATCTAACTTGAAAAGCCATGTTCTTACCAACAACAGACCGCTGGATAAATAACGCAAACGCCACTGAAACATAAATACGTAAAAATGTGACATATAGGTACAAATAAACATAAACGTTAATCGGACTTCAGTTAAATACAAAATTATGATACTTATTGTTAAATTTTGTACCTGTGATTAACAATATGGAAATCACTCCACAGATGTACACAACCTACGTAGCTGTCTCACAGATAAGACTCTAAAACGTACTATTTAAGGCATAGTTCCTAATCTGTCAAGGGTCTTTCAGTAAATTTTGATAATTTCGTTCACTTTATGATAGTAATAGAGGACACAATGCTTACTGCATCTCGTTTAACAAAAATGTTGAATTATAATGTAAATATAAAAAAAGACTATTTAGACTAAACCACACCTGATTATAAATGATTGGCGGATTAACGGCATATAATGGCTAACTTCAATGCCCAGTATTGGTTTCAAAATGGCGACAGGAAAGCAACCTTGAAGATGAGAGTGTATTTCGTGCTTTGTTATGGCTTTATAAAATTATACTTCGTAGTTATCCGAACACAGTTTTTGGTTTAAATTAACAAACGCTGTATTTCACAGCTGACCAAAGCGTTGTTTTTTTTATAATTTTCGCACAGCAAATAGTAAAATCGTCTGACATTATCTGCTTTGTTTAAATCAAAGTGAAAGCAGCACAATAAGTTTTTTGTACGTAGACCTAATAAAAGGCTTATCCGTGCAATCATTCTGACAGTGTATGGTTTCCCGGGTAGCTCGGTAGTGTTTGGCGTTATGTGACAAGACGCTGTCGCCGTAGGCTCGATTCCCAGCCTAGGAATACATTTATTTAAATGTAGCTGATTATTCGACATAATCTTAGCATATTGTTATTGAGAAAAATGATGTCAGATAGAGTTAGCCTTAATCCTGACATAATATATTACCTACAGCCGAATTAAATAAAAAAATTAAATAAATAAAGTTTTTGTTTTCTAAAGTAATAGGAACATGATAAGCTGTTTATCCTACATGCAAAAGAACATAAATTGATCTTTGCATTTTTCTATCTAAATTACAAAAAAACACTTTCGATTGAGACAGTGATACTTGAATGAGTATTTCGTATATCCAATTTACTCAAAACAATTGCAAAGGATAATGTTCGTTATTATATTACGTTTATCAGTCAATAAAATAAGTCTAGACTCGTTTTTGTCCAGTAACAAAGTGAAAATGGTTTCTTTTTTAATGATCATATGTATACCGTTGCCTGCTTTGTTTTTTTCCTTTTTTCTTCTCTATTTGTTTGCTGTGTGGGGAGGCGGTATTCTAGATGTTGATATTCCTGATATTATCATATTTCACTTTTCATATTAAGTTGTTGTTAATGGAACAATTACGTACTTTTTTTATTGCAATAAACCGGAATACAATCAAGGTTTATTGAAATCTGAAAAGAATCAAAACTACAAAACGAAAATAAGCATACCATAACATACGAGGGCAAATTTGACAAAACAAAACATCTACAAGCGTAAGATCAAGTCTCGAAGGTTGTCTTTTTTAACTTACACCATGTGCAATCGAGATGGTAAAATAAGAAAAAGAATGCCACTCGAACTTTGTAAATACCAATGACTCGAATGAACAAATCTTACCTTTAACTAAAATGAATAGTAGATATGACATATATATGGCATTACCGTGTTGTTGATCTGATAAATTATCACGATTTATATAAATTCTTCATTAATTTTACTATTCTATATTGGCACTTCAGTTCTCCTTTTGGCCCAGTTTAGTATTCATATGAGTTCAATGTGTTCAGTCTTTAAATTCATAACATTTAAATTAACCAAGTGAATTTACACAAGCCATTAAATTGGGCCTCTGGCAGTCAAAAAAGCCCTCATCCTTCGGCCTTAGACTAATCTGACTATCCTGTACCCATATACAAGGACGAATGCATGATTATATCAGAAATAGCGAAACTAAAAATCGCAGCCTTCACTTACAGTCAAACAAGCTGAGGAACTTTATGTTTAAGCTATAAATGTTGTCTTATTCTGCTTTTATTTACAGTAATATTCTCAAGTGTTGTCAAATTCTATATGTACACGGAAGCTGTGTTTTCCTGCCTAACAAGATTCGTGATTTGAATTACACAAACTCATTCATTTTTCAAGATAATTTACCCTATTCCTGAAGTCTCGCTGCTTGTGTAAAAACCTGTCTAATTCGTACAATGTTAGGACTAAGTCAATCTCATTTAAATTGGTTGCCAATGTCAGATAAATTTCGCATTCATTTGTTATATTCTGTAAAATTGTTGCTTCGTGTCACACGTCATTACTTGTTGAGATTTTTTCTGAAAGACTTAATTTCCTATTTCTTAGAATAGAATTGCATTTTTGTAGTTAAGGTAGAAAGTATGACTTCATGAACGTAAGTGTAACATGATTGTGTCTGCTCTTGCTGGAACCAACAAACCTGAGGTTGGTCAAATAAAAAATAGATTCCCCACGAATTTAATGTAATCATATGGTACTATATACACGCATGTTGCAGTATGACAACGACTCTTTTTCGAATATTTTATCAAAAGTTAACCATATTATCTTGACCTATAATGTCAAGTAAATTTTAATAAAACGGCATGTTACTCAATTATTGATTGCTCGATCTAAAAGTAAAATGTTGTAATAAAGAAAATAAATGTGGTTTTGTTTTCTTGATATTTGGTGCACAACAAATCAAGAGGTTAGTTTATCCCATCAAATTATTATCAATATTGATTTATTTTTTTCACTTTAAATTGTTATGTATTTAAGTGTTGCACCCAATACTTTTTGAGTCAAATCCGTGTTACCTAATATTAAATAAAGCTAAATGTGAGAGAACACGATGGCAAGAAAGGTATGCTTAAATTCCCGTGTGGCGGCGGCAAAAGTCTTCCCCGTAGATATAGTCAGTAATGCTATCAGTAAAAGTCGGTTACCGTTGTCTTGTAATGATAATAACTTTTTTCCATGCGGCCTTTTAGGCAGTATCCCGGATAGCCCAAACGGTAGAGTAATCGGTTTTACATGGCTGGCACTGTCTCAGTGAAAAAGAAGCAAACACACTAAAATAAGGCATTAACTCATAAAGCATGTGTTGTTGACAACATATAATAATAGACAAAATAAGGTTTGCGAACGTACGTAGATAAAGATGAAAACAGCTAGACATTACTATAAACTCAATTAGTTAATGCGAAAAGACTAGTCGCTTAGTTAATTGAAGACATAGGAGTAAAATGACATCCAATAAATTGTTTTACTGCTTACACTGTTGTGTGATTTTTGACTTTCAAAGATAGGAATTATGCTTAGTTTTAAGGATAATAATGACGCCTGTGAGATGTCGGCTTTATTATTACTATAGTTGCAGTCATTGTTGTTTTGATGAACAGTGATACATGTAAGTATTACTATCTGATTTTAAATTTACAGAAAATTGTCAAATTGTCGAACAACAGTTCAAATTTGGCGCTTGAATAAACACGATTAATCTAAAAATGCTTCTTCACTAGGCATTTTTTATTTCTGATTACGTTGGTAAATTCTCTCGATCACGCTTATGAGCTAAACGTAACACTCTACTTAACAAAAACACATTACGGTTTATTTTGTTCGATTCCGGTTTATTCCAAAACTCACCTGCCTTAACTGGTGGTCGAATTGGCTTTAGAAATTTATCCATTTTAATCAATTATCATTTAAACTTTGGAAATTAAATTGTGATCAGTAAAACACAACTATCGACGCGGTGAATTTGAAAACGCGGCGGCATTTTCGTGTCGCATTAGATTTGCCGCTTCGAATATTCTCCAGATTTATATAATGGTGAGTTACCTCCGCGGCGATTTCACGTCAAAGTTTATAATCTGTTCTTATCTAACCCACATTAACATCATTTGAAAAAAAGCACTGGCGAAAAAATATTTTTCTATCAGCTCATTTTTCAGTTCACACGTAGAAATAACAGGTATGCCTCTAAAAGAAATCGTTTTTGATATATGCACAGTTCTACTATGATCATGTTTTCTAACAAGTCAATAATAAAATGAAAAACTGCTTTCAAAACGAACGTTTTAAAATGTGAATGATCGAATGTGTTTTGTTAATTATTTTTCCCAGTTATAAAAGGTTTATTTAATGTCAGAACTTCAATATTGTATTTTACTATTAAGTTTCTTTTTTAATAGTTATAGTATATTTGAAATTCATTAAACGTTATGTTCTATGTACTAATCTTTCTTTTAAGTCACTGATTGCTATTTGCTTAATTCTTTGCTAGGTGTTGTACACATCCCTATATTGGTTTACGTTACGCTGAAGGTAGTTGTCACATTCATTCTTATTTCATCTGGAAAATCCATAAAAAATACGTCTGTATTATTGAAAATTCCCTTGTTATATCGTTACCGATTTCTCCAATTTGGGAATTATTCAAACACAACTATTCAGTTATCTCAATCGAGACCCGCAATAAGAAAGTTATTCTATAATTTGACACTGCATTGATTTTGCTTGTAGTATTATACAGTAGATAAGCTTGTAAAAGGAAGAAACCATTCAATGTACTCTTGTTTGAAAACAAGTCGTAATCATGTAGTTTGTATATTATCTGCATGTTATTCCCCTTTCTTAATCTTAGATTAATAAGATTTTAAAAGACGCTTTGTCCAAAGTAAATACTTTGCTTATAATTTAATAAAAATATCAAATCGATTTTTTTGCATTAGAAATTTTACCAATTTGCACAAACATACATGTGTAGTGGGCTTTTTTCAAATATTTATGCCGAAAGAGATTTACATTTAATTTAAATAACTGCAAATGGTTTTCAAATCACGATGAACGTTGAAAAAGGCCAAATTCCATATTTATCTTTGCCTATACCTTCTTTGCGAAATGTATATTCAGAAAACTAGAAATAGGTTTACTGTCAAAGCATAAAATTAAAATATTTAACTATTATGTGTAAGGTCATTAATTTTGTTCTTCCAAACACTCGGAATAACAAAATTACTTGGTTTCTCTACTGATGTTTTTGTCAATGTTGGAGACGCGTGCATTGCTTTATTGCAGAAGACAACATGCTCAGAAAACTTGATTTAATTTTAAATGAATTTTAAGATGTTTTACTTAAATATAATGAAATTCTTTGAAAATTAATTGAACGATCCCCGTTTTGGGGTTTTGCTGACATGTGAGTAGGATATTTCGGTTATTATATAATAGTCAAGTGTATTGCTATATTTCATGGATAATGTCCAGAAAATGCTGCATTTTCAGATGATAATCACATCCGGGGCAGTGTTTAAGAAAAAAATGATGAAAAACGTGAAACATGCATATCAGGAATAGTAACAGTCAGAAACCTTAGATTCACCATATTTAGAACATGTGTGGTTTCCACATTCTAGCGTTAATGTTTAAATTTTGCCAAGGCTTAAATTTGCGCATATACAGTAGTAACACCCGGAAACCTCAGATTCATCATATTTAAAACCTGTGTGGTTTACCAAATGTTATTAAATAATGCTTCATTTGCAACAAATGAAAATTATTACATTTCATTTTTAAAAAATGAGGTATAGTGTAGAATGATTGAAATAGGAAGCACGGCGAAGCAGTGTTTACCACTTATTATTTTTATACAGATTCAGGAATAATTGCTCTGTCAAACAAGTATCTGTTACAAGTTCAAATGTGTTGCATGGTGAAGCCATGTTGAAAATTAAATAATTGATCTTCTGAAAATTTATTTATTTTTCACAGTCCAATAGTTTATGTCGAGCTTTTGTACAAATGCCTGGGTTCAGATGTTTTGAGTGTAAACATTATCTTATGATCGCTCACTAAGAAAATAAATAAATCATTTGAAAGTATATGCATGCATTGGGCAAATAATATTGTTTATATTGTTTTTTGTAATTTGTATTTCAGTTTGAAAAAAAAGAATATATGCATATCAGGAATCGCAACACTCACAAGACACAGCCTCCCCACGCAGCGAAAAAGAAGAGAGAGAGAGAGAGAGAGAGAGAGAGAGCGATGCTGAAAGCGTTGATGTTGGGACATTTAATGGTCATTTAACCCTCCATATGGGGACTAGGTATGGAATTTTGGGACAGATCGCATGTCCCAACATAAACGGTTCTTATTTCAAAGGAAATCACGTATCCGAAATTTTGTCGAAGTTTCCTGAGGTGGGGACGTAAGTACCTAGAAAAACGCCTCTCACTCTCAACACCGTATCTAGCCAGAATTTGGCGGGAAATAAACGTAACCGGAAGTCATTCTGAATACATCTGACATTTTCCAACAGCTGAAAAATGGCGGGAAAAATCGGGGAGGTAAACACCGAAATGGAAATTATACGGCGAAATGGGCGAAATGGAAATTCTACGGCGAAATGGAAGTAAAATAATACTTTAGAACATTTTAAAGAGAGATTTTATATTATAAACAATTGAAAAGATATTCATTGTACATATATGTTAAATTTCATCAAGTTCTGTCTATCTATACGGTAGTTATTGCAGTTTATAATGTCGTTTTCATATTCCCATGTAACGCGAAATGGAGATCTAGGACGTCGAAAGGGAATAAAACATCGCCCAGATACATTTAATAAATAAGATATACATATTTATCATTTTAATAATACTCAATATATTCACATTTGCCAAATGTCTTTTTCAATATCATTTCAATTACCGTACCGATTCAGATTGTTGTTGTAGTTTATTTTCCATTTCGCGGTACAGCGAAATGGAGTTATCCAACGGCGAACTGTAAACGAATAAAAAGAAGGCTTTAGTTAATATTTATAATTAATTCGCAATTTTATAATGTTAATTTTGAGTCCTAGGTATTTACCGCGAAATGGAAATTTAGTCCGCCGAAATGGAATTTAAATACGTAAAAGTGCACTGAAAATTATAGAGGACAGGATATGTAATAGATAATAAAGGATCGGATAATAAATACTTACATTAGCCAAATTTATATTAATACATTTTATTTTCCGTACTGATGTTAGACATCTAATTGTTATTTTCTGTTTCTGTGCATAATGTTTAAGATATTTCTATGAATTTATTTCTTGACTTTATCGTGCTGTGTTACAAGTCCTATGGAATGAAAACGGGATGTGGATGACGGTAATTACAGTATATAAAATAATATATATTCTTTAATTGCTATATTAATATTTTTATTTTCATTCATTCCAAAAGTTTTTAAATACAATTAACAGGTGATACATTTTATGTTACATGGCAACAATGACAGCAGTAGTATGATTGCCGCCATAAAAATCAATATCAGAACCCATTTATGTATTTAAAATGTCATTAAACATTTAATACATGTACATTCAAAATATATATACATATCATAAATGGCAAATGTGTTTACCCCCATTAACCGATGACATTTTTGTGCATTTTTATACAAAGGCTGATCACCGCGTCCTATCCGACCTTCTTATTTGCAATAAGTTGACGATTAGATTTTGGAGTTCGTGAACTCGATCTTTCTGAACGCTTTCTTTTGCGTTGATGTGGTTTTTTTCCGGCAGAGGGCGTTTTCATAACCGTTCTGTTTCCTGCTGTAGATGTTATAACATTTGGTTTTTCTCTTCCCTTGTCACTTAAAAATCTCTTTTCTCCGGCTTCCCGCTGTGATTGAGCCTCATTCACGAAATCATTCAGAATAAAGGTGATACACACTTTTTGCGAAATTATTATTAAAAATAAATCTAGATAGGTAATACATGTACCGATTAAGCAACAGAATTGCAGACTATACTGCGTGTTACGTTGATCATTTATCAAGACTTTTAACGTTTTTACTTCCACAGTCTTAACCCTTTCCTCCATATATACACTTTTTACGCATGTGCGACCAGTGTAGATCCAGATCAGATAGCACATCTGTGCCTTCTGATCAGGATCTGCACTGGTCGCATTTTGGTCAGAAAAGCGAACAGTTTAGACGACACGAATGTGCCAGCTGATCTGGATCTACACTGTCCGCCCATGCAATAAAGGTGTGTGTATGGTGGAAAGCACACCGTTCAACCCGATAAGATGAATGCCGTGGGTAAGACGACGGCAGTTGCTTGTGTACATGAACGTTTTTCGGCGAAACTGAGTATTGGCCTGATTTTTACATTTTCCGGCAATATCTAAGCAGACAAAAATATACATATTGATTCCCTGTTTGTTAAGGACTCTACTGACGAAATCTTGACGCACACAGGATATTATTTACAAAGAAATTTCAGAAAAAGTGTGCAATTTTTTGACAAAATATGTCATTTGACGAATCGGTCGCAAATATTCTTTTTCATTACCAAATCTGAAATATTTGAAATATACCATGATAAAGTTCAATTATTTCCCTGTAATTATTTGAAACCACAGCTTCCAATTCGCTTTCTCTAGAAAGATATTTTTTTAAACTTGGTACGTCGTGGAGATTTTGGTAACGACAACGGCCGTTAACACTTAAATATTGGTACAGTTGAATGCAGTTTCGTCAGTGGATTGGATAACGTAAACGGCCGTCAAGCGAAAATTAGCTTTGTATTTACAATGATTAACACTGGACCCGAGAACATAATTAAATGTTTTTTATTGCATCGTGATTTGACCGATGTTTTTTTAACGCGCACATTGCCAATTTTGTTGTATATTTTTTCCTTAAACAGCTGTTGAAAATGACATATTTATGAAAGTTTTTAAAATACTGTTTTACAAATTGAGTTTGATCTGACAGAGATTACGATTCCTTGTATTTAAACTATATTCTAGAGATATGACCATGACGTCTTAGCCGTATTGTCAGCGAAGCAAAGGTGACGACAATGATATATAAAACAGTGAAATATGCATATCAGGGATGGCCACATCCAGCAGACACAGCTTCCCCATACAGCCAAACAGCAGAGACGAAAAGAGAACATGGTATTACAATAATTAATTTCAATATAGACGCCATAAACAATTAACGAAAGTGAGAACCCGAGGGGTTACCGCCTTGGAACGGTCCGACGGCAAAACTTAGTCGCATAAAAATAGTTGTTTTTCGTCTGTTACAAATATGAAGCAAAAGAACTTCAAATACTTCATTCTGAGTTGAATTTTACTTACTTTCGTTGTCTATATAATTTTATTTATTAATCAGAAGTAAATCAAGACCGCCTGCACTTCGAATATTCTTAAAGAGTAATGGCTACCATATGAAATGAAGAATAATAACATTTATTTCCGAATTTTAAACCTATCATATTACGTACTCGGTATGGTTCGTCCCCAGATAAAGTTCGAGCTGAAATAATATGCGGTGCAACATTTTTTTCTCGTCTGCAGGCGGCTGTGCAAATGCATTAAATTTAAAGTTCGTAAAGTATATATAGTAAATAATATAAGAATTTGTACAAAGTTAGATAAAATATTATATTGTTTTCATTTGAATGAGTACAGACGCTTGTACTTCTCTTTTGACAAATGTACGAAATAATTGAATACTTAAAATTATTACAGTTCTAAAATTGCATCAACAACAAAACGTTAGGTAATATTATTCAACCTGGAAATCAGGTGTTTTGTTATAAATGATTTTCTTTAGGTAAACATACTTTTCAATATTTATCTTGATTTATACACAACAAGGAGTAGCCTAGATTTGTTAACACAAGAGTCTGATACACTTTATGCATAAAGCAGACAACAGCGACGTTGAAAATAAGTTCACTTGACGGCCGTTAACGTTATCCAATCCACTGACGAAACTGCATTCAACTGTACCAATATTTTAGTGTTAACGGCCGTTGTCGTTACCAAAATCACTACGACGTACCAAGTTTAAAAGTAAATATCTTTCTAGAGAAAGCGAATTGGAAGCTGTGGTTTCAAATAATTACAGGGCAATAATTGAACTTCATCATGGTATATTTCAAATATTTCAGATTTGGTAATTAAAAAGGATATTTGCGACCGATTCGTCAAATGACATATTTTGTCAAAAAATTGCACACTTTTTCTGCAATTTCTCTGTAAATAATATCATGTGTGCGTCAAGATTTCGTCAGTAGAGTCCTTAACAAACAGGGAATCAATATGTATATTTTTGTCTGCTAACATATAGCCGGAAATGTAAAAATCAGGCCAATACTCAGTTTCGCCGAAAAACGTTCATGTACACAAGCAACTGCCGTCGTCTTACCCACGGCATTCATCTTATCGGGTTGAACGGTGTGGAAAGGGTTAATATTTAAATTAAAAAATTCCACTCAGGCAATTTAAGTCGATAATTGATTCTCAAAGAATATATTAATTTAGCAAACTTTTCAGGACGTAAAATGCCTTCTGCATACTTAAAATTGCATATTTTTCTGTTTTGTACCTGTCTCATGCTTTTTTACCACGGAAGTAAATCAGATCAAACTGGATGGTCAGTGTACGTAATTGTTTCCTGCTTAACGGGGCACTTAATCCGGATGTGGACAATTAAACTACAATCATGTGCAAGAAAACACCAGCTGACGTATATTTAATACCTAAGGGCAGATTTTTGTTTTGTTTTAAAAGCCAATTAAAATAATACAGAAATGTAAAAAGTTGTTGTAAAATAAAACTACTGTTAATTTTATAAATCCATCAAACAAATAAAGCAAAATGGTGTTCAAATCAATTAATTTAGTTTAGTCATATTGAAGTCAGAATATTAAATAGGAATAAGTGTTGATTTTATTCAGTAAATTTACTGTTCTGACTCGATCATCTCGACAATACTTTGTATTTGAATATAAATTAACTATCTTGTTAGGTTACGCAAATTCTTTCAAATTCGGTATTATACGTTTGTTCAGATAATTTAACTTAATGGTTGAACCAAGGTAAATCCAATTCCCATAGACCTCAATGTTAAATTCCCAATATTCAATGCACATTTAACATGATTTCTATCATCTTAATTTCTAGACAACCATATATGACTGTGAAGATCTACATTTCATCTATTCAAAAACACATAGCAAATGGGGGGTTAACTTACTTGTAAGAAAATTACTGATCTCTAACCGAACAGACCCTATTTTAAACGCGGTATCGCAAATACGGTGCCAAATATATACATCCGCTCTTCCGGAACTAGTGCGCCTCTACCAAACGAGATATAGGCATGAAATTGCTTTCATTTATTTTCCTGACATGTTATTCCTGCAAACAAGTCACAAACAGGTCGATTTCTAACGGTTAAGAGGCCCCCAGATGAAGAGAAAAAATAGCATATATTGAAACGGACTTCATTCGAATGGACCACGGAGGAATACTGAGTTATTTACCTTAATGCAACCTAATCTTAAGTCAGGGTTGTTGTTGTTGTTTTTTCGCTGAGAAGAATCCATCATCCGAATTTGTGTCAGTTACTTAATGAGAGGTGCGGAACCGATGCCAAAAAATGTGGATTCGAATCTTTCACTGACAGGAAAAAAACACCTGAGAGATATTCTCCGTTTGCATTCACTTCGCTCAGGTGTGAAATGTCATACTTTCTAAGACAACAACAACAAACTTTTATTAGCAAAATCGGCAACCAAATGCCTTTGGCTAACAATGAACAGCATTTTTTTTTAAAACATATTGTACGCATTTTAAGGACAAAAGTGATGATTCGCAACCTCCGATAGATAAATGCATATAGATGACTTTAATTAATTCAGAATTTGTTTCGGTTTTGGTTGGACACGTTTAAAGCTTCGGTGCCTCAAAATGAAAATTATATATTTTTATGAATATTACAACAACAACAATTTTGACTTTACGAAATTTATCATAACTTTATTATCACCAGCAAAACAACAACACCAAATCATATTGAAAGTAAAACACAAAGCATTGATTGAGTCTAATCTCATAACTCACAAAAATTATACATGATCGTGTGATTTTACGAATTTGCAGTTTTTTTTCATTTTACAGCTGGAGTAAAATATTTTTATTTAAATGCTGAAATGGCACCTTGTTAAACCGTCTCCATTCAACCGCGAAACAAGGCAAATGCCGCGAGAACGAATATCGATTCAGCGCAATATGTATCGGCTCCCTCCTTTTGAGAAAATTAAAAAATAGTCTAACTTCAACCTCAAAACAGACTATCGCAACATATTTTTTCTAAAGAAAAAAATATATCACTTGAAAGATAATTTTTTCTTCTTTTTGGATCCGTTTGCACCTAAGCTTTTATTTCAATAGAAATAGTGTAATTATTTCATTAAAAACGAACAGATCGCCGATTTTGAACGATTTTCAAAAGAGTATATAGGAGGCTGAGATTGTTAACTTTAACCTTAAAACAGACTATCGCAATATACTTCAATATTTATAAAATAAATATATAAATATCAAGCAAAGATTCAATTTTATGAAACCGTTTGCACCTAAGGATTGAGATGAGCAGAAAAAAGTTATGCACATTAAACCTGTAAGTGCCTTCTTTTTTCTATATAACGAAAATTTCGCTTATCAGATAACCCGGTGAGGTAGTTTCTGCAGTATGGACATGTCGGTCCACACATCTAAATCTACCAGATGATGATGGAAGTTTGGGTGTAATCTAAAGTTGCCACTGTTTTTAATGGCCCGACATCTTTCGGTAAAATCTCCTTCTATAATAGTGTGTACCGTTTTTATAAACTATGTTTGTAATTGTTGTTCAACAGAACTGAACGAAACTTCTAGTGTTAATTTTATTTATTACAGTTCTTGAAGTTATCTAACTGGACGTAAACATGGTATCCAACCAATGAAAATACTAGTAAAAGAAATCTGAATTAATAATAAGCGAATGACCGGCACGTGCCATATGCTCAACACTTAGCTTCATGTTGCGTTTGCACCGCAGGAGTTAATACCGTGCTGTGATAAGTGTGGCATATGACGAATTGCCTGATACATCTGGTTAATGAATTGTAGAAGAAAAGGTTGTTAAAAAATTAACTGCATGCTAATTTAACTTCCACGAGTAGCAGCCATTAATCAATGTATTCTTCATTATTGTAAAAAAATTAAATAAAGTAACAGAATTTTTTAGAATTATACAAATGAACATTATCTTGTGATACATTATGTTCATTATAACATAACATGGGTAATATGTACATTGCTGACCGCACTTATGAAATTAACACTCTGTGAATAAAATAATAATAAGGGTTTCTAGATTTTTCTGATCTTTCAATTAAACATATTTTCATCAGTCCAGAATTTAAATAGATATTCATCCTTTGCAGTTATTTCTTCTTTTCTGGCGGTCAAATTCGCGACCTCGTTTAATAAATTAACATTGCGCGTCATAAATCTCAATAAAATAAGATGAATTAATGTTTTCTAATGTATTTTTCTAAATCTTTCATTAAAAATATTTTTTCCAAATCGATCAATAAATGGAAAAGATATGCCCTCTACGCAGTTGTTTCTTCTTTTCGGGCGCTGGACGGTTAGTGAATTCCTCATTTCTAGATGATCTTAATTAAATATAAAAAAGACAAGACATCTTACGTATTTTTTCCTGATATTTCGTTTTTAAAAGCAAATTTTTAAACTCTGTGTTTCAATAAAACAGATATGCCGTCATTTAAAATTACTTCTTCTTGTCTGGAACTCAGATTAGTGATCGCGCTCAATGAATTCGTAATTTCTGTACAGAAATCTTGGCTAAATATAAAAATGACAGTTTAGTTAGCGTAATTTTCCCCGATCTTTCATTTTAAATAAGACATTTTTAAAATCGGTCATACAAGATATGCTTTGTTAGTGTATTTTTCCTGATCTTTCATTTGAAAAAGAAATTTTTGAGAATCGGTTAAAAATTTAAAAAGATATGCCTATATTTCTTAATTATGATATTTCTTATTATGATATATAACTGTGTAACTTGTTTTTAGTTCCATTTCGACTTTCTAAATCTCCATTTCGCGATACAAAGGAATCTGAACACGACGCTATAAACTGCAATAACTACGGTATACATGGACAGATATTGACGAAAATTAAGATGTATGTAAAATGAATACCATTTCAATTATTTTTGTATTAATTTTCATACAAAAGTGTAACTTGGGTGTTTTTTTTATTTCCATTTCGACGTCCTAGATCTCCATTTCGCGGTATACATAGGAATATGAAGACGGCGATATAAACTGCAATAACTACGGTATAAATGGACAGATATTGTTGAAATTTAACATATATGTACAATGAGTATCTATTCAAATATTTTAATATGAATTTCCATTCAAAAATGTTCTGAAGTTTTATTTTATTTCCATTTTGCCTTAGAATTTCCATTTCGCTCATTTCACCGTTGAATTTCCGTTTCGGTGTTTATAAACGTGTTTCGGAAAAAATCAAGATGGCTACTCAGTGTACACTCGTCACGTAACTCGGGAGAATCGAAAAGGTTAGTGCTGTTGGCAGAATGAATGTTTTTAAAATCATCTAAAGGCAGTAGTTGACGGAATGAACTGCACTATATTTTATGTGTTGTTGGAATCTAGTCATCAACATTACTGCTTTGCATCTGCATCTTTTGAAATGCCTGGTTCTGCATATTTTCTGAACATTAAACTGTGCATTGATGTTGAAATGGTGTGATGTGTCCTCTATCATTTCTAGTAAATTTAGAGTTTGCATAAGTGGATTTGAAAATCACTTAAAACCAGTACATGGTGTTATGCACTAGTACCTTGTTTTCAAAAACAGCAGGGGCGGATCCAGGATTTCAGCGAGGGGGGTTCAACTCAGCGAATCATATTTTTTAACAGCGTTAATTGGTAATTTGTACGGAGCTTGAACATCAGCCCCTCGGACACGTCCATGATTCTCGATAAATAAAATTTGTAAGAGGCCCAAATAAATTTGTAAGATGCCTATCTAATCTAGAGGTCCGGGGCCTGCTCCCTCGGAAAGTTTTGAAAATCTGTATGCTAAATCCTGCATTCTGGGGTATTTTATAGCATGATTTGGACTTCTATTTCGTATTTTAATTTAACTATTTCCCTGTGAACAGTAGTGGTGAAATCAAAACTTTTAAAGTCGGTTTTATTCATTGTTGTTGATGTTGAACGTTGAAAATCTTAATTGAAGTAAAGAAATTAGTTACTGAAGTTTTTAATATACATGTATTTAAACAGCTTAACTACTTTAGAATATTAAGAATCATCCCCTCTAGGTATCAGAAAACTCGGCGAATAATCCGCTCAGCTTCCATCATTGGCAAGTCATAAATTGTCAGAATTAACAAAATATCTTGTTTTAATAAACGTAAAATATGCAAATGTTGAATAAAGAATAAAATGTCTCGAAATAAAATCATATTGTTTTTAATTAGAAGTAATTTGGAAAACGGAGCGGCAACGATAAATCTTCGTAGGATATAAAGTCAGGGGTTCCATTTGACCCGGGAGATGACTATTTGAATATTGATATTTTCAAAATCCCTCATTATGACCCCATGATTTTAGCTGAAAGGTCTTTGTTTTCCTTAAATGGGGGGTATTTTGGACATACATGGTCTGAATCCACTAAAAGAAACTAAAATGACCCTTGAGATTCAGCAGCTAGTGGAACCCCTGAAAGTTACGGTACGAGTATTTCGACTTTCAAATGCTTTATTTTCATGAACGGCACGAAATTCAGTCCACACAGATGCACTTTTATGAAAGAATCTGATGTAAGCAGAAACTATTGTGTAATGATTTTTGGCGCTGAAATCCAGTAACAACCATGTTTAATATACGCACGTGCTCCTGGGCGCGCCTGGAATATTTTGGGGGATAACTTTTTTTATTCAAACTTTACTTATTTGTTTTTTTTCTTATATTGCGAATATTAGCACTTGAAATTAATGATACATTTTATAGCCCTGACTCTCACTTTGAATGTTATTTTAGAAGTTGCAAAAGGTCGCCTTTTCTGTGATTTATCAAAATTTAATGCCCGTGACCAGAGACTTTGCAAAAACATACAGTACATTTAGCACCATTTGGTCATCGATTTCTTTCTGGAAATCAGTCATATTGATTCATACCTGCAAACTTCGAATCTCGAACCACCCTGGACGCAAAAATTTACGGAAATTAGGGGGGTTCGTCCGAACCCCCCCTTGACCCGCCACTGAACAGTGTCAAGGTGATGGAGAAAGACACCATTTCAAGGCATAAGTTGCATCAATTTAAAGTCATTAAATATTAGTCCCTCATGGCCATCTTGTTTCATACAGTTACCATCTAGTACATGGAGATAAAAATAAATAGGGACAAGAGAAGTTAATAGGGGACAAATCCGAACACAAATTCTCTCAGAAATGAACAATTAATGGGGACGAAAAGAGAAAACATTCTAGACATTTGTCCCAACATAACTTTTGTTGAAAAGAAATAAATGAGGACTAGGGAGATAAATATATTGAAAAATCCATAGTCAAGTGTATGACAAAATTTGATAGACAGGTCAGTCTGTTTGTTACCTTAAAGCATCAGCTTCCTTGGGTGAAGACTGGCAAAGGTGTTTTTGCCCATTTCAAGACACCTATGCACATGATAGCATGCCCGCATAAGACATATATTAGGACTTCTCATTAATATGAGTACAAAGATGGCCGTCACCACATGTCAAATAAACCATTGTATAAAGAACCCATGTGTATTTGTTTTAAGATGGAAACATGTTTGCACTTTATCTAAAAATGAAGCTTCTTTTGAAAGATCTTTTTGCCATGTACATGCTGTCAGTCATGGATTTCTTATTGTTTGTGATTTTGAGTCTGTTTTTGAACTCTGTGTTGAAGTTCTTCATAAAGAAAGAATTTTTCATCAAAAATGGGTAAGTGCTATGAGTAAGCAGGAAGTTTTGTTTATGATCATCCAGCAGAACAGCTTAAGACTTAGTGCAGAACTGGACCTCTTTCGAACAATCTGTGTTAATGTTGTTGTTACTTCCCAGTTTTATGTCCCTCCAGCCTCTGAATGAGGACATTATGGTGTGGACATACCAGCTTTCCATGGTGGAGGAAGACCCCAGGTGCCCCTCTGGGCAATTTTCAGGCTCGAGCGGACACCTGGGTAGAACCACCAATGTTCTGCAAGCTAGCTGGTTAGCTTCCTCACATGAAAGATCTTGAACCTGGTAGGTCTCGAACACACAGCGGTGAGGGGCAAGTGATTCTCAGTCCGAAACCTTGACCACTCCACCACGGACACCCCTCTGTGTTAATGTATCAAGTGACAATTTTTATATAGCCATGGATGAGTGGTGGCATTTGTGTCCTATGATACATTTCTAGTTGCTATAATATAATACTTAAGGAAATTGTGGGGGCATAAAACACAGTGCTAGTTCTAGTTTGAGAAGAAAATACATGTATTACGCTGTTCTCAGGGATTTCAATAGCTTTTGAAAACCAGGGGTCATCTGACCCCTGTTAAGAATTTTCAAGGGGTCATAATCAGACACAGGTCATATCTTGTATTCAGAAAACATTACTACTTAATATATAATTGCCTAAATTTCATTTCAATTTACTTTTAGGGGTCAAATATAATATATTTATTCCATAACAAAAATGCAATAGACACAATATTTGTGATTCATGCAAAATTTGACAGCTTTTTTCCTAAATACTCTTGCATCAAAATGACCCAAGCTTAAAATTAGGTAGGCTCAAAAGTGGAAAAAATTCAAATTTGCTTGCATTAAAATGCAAGAATCTGCATCTTTTGAAATGCCTGGTTCCACATATTTTCTGAACACAACGGCCCTCATATTGAACTTTTTGCATTAATGTTGAAATGGTGTGGTGTGTCCTCTATCATTTCTATTAAATTTTGAGTTTGCATAAGTGGATTTGAAAATCACTTAAAACCAGTACATGGTGTTATGCACTAGTACCTTGTTTTCACAAACAGTGTCAAAGTGATGGAGAAAGACACCATTTCAAGGCATAAGTTGCATCAATTCAAAGTCATTAAATATTAGTCCCTCATGGCCATCTTGTTTTCATACAGTTACCATCTAGTACATGGAGATAAAAATAACTAGGGACAAGAGAAGTTAATAGGGGACAAGTCCGAACACAAATTCTCTCAGAAATGAACAATAAATGGGGACGAAAAGAGAAAACATTCTGGACATGTGTCCCAACATAACTTTTGAATTAGCCTTTTAAATTATTCAAAAGCAGTTGCATCACACAACAGTGAATAGTACAGTTCTCCACCCACTTTCACTATAATGACATTCGTTAGTTGTTGCAAAGTAAATAGTACAGCGAGAACTACAAAAAAAAACAACAACTACATGTTTCTATCTATTTTACTAACATAAATAAAATCTATTGTCAACAGAATAAAGAATATAATTAATACACATATAGAAAGTGCAGATACCATTGGCATGATTTGAATACTTTCAGTACTTAGTGTTCTTGTTCATAATTAATAAATAATAAATATTGGAGTGGAATAAGAAATAATGTATCAATGTATAAAAACATGTTGTTTTTTTTGTTTTTTTTTTTGCTTCAATTTATAGCCGTTATTGGGTCATATTGCCAATAGCAAAACTATGTTTTTCCCCAATTTATGTCCAAAGTTTCACAATCATTGTTAATTGCATCTTACTGGTATTTCAAAATTACAGATTAATTTTTCATTGTGCATTCTTATTCTTTAAGATGAAAGTGTCTGAATAATGGGACACTTTCGGATAAAACAGACTTCCTGAAAGTCGTCGGACCTGTCCGGTAAAATTTGGACTGGTCTGATGTGATTTCCAATGTTGTAGGAACGAGTGTCTGGCAAAAATTTGATCTGCATATTCCAATTTTACTAGCTAAATTACAATTTTACTCGCTGTTTTGATTCAATACTGTTCCGAGGGAAATGAGTGAGATATCCGAATGAAATATTTTACGTATTCGTCATAATGACAATTCGTACCACTGAAAAAACCAACAAAAACAACCGTTTAATGTGTTAAAATTAATGTTTCAGTCAGACAGAATTTGTTTCGGTCAGACAGATTTTCATATCTTGTCTGACCACATGTCTGACACTTTTTTACAACTTTCGGGAAGTCTGATAAAATTTACTTTTCTTGTCATCAACAGTAAATGTTTGTGAATAAATTTTTATACAATTGAGTATGAAATGACTAGTGAAGCTGTTTCTTGCAACCTGAGAATAAAATTTATTATTAGCCCAGCTACTTCACTGGCTATATTCAGGTGCGGAATCGGACATGGTTTAGTAGTGTTGCTCGAACAGATTTTTTTCGCAGCACTTTTTAACTTTCATGGGGATTTGGCTTGAAAATAGACATTATCATGTATTTACAATAAATCTGCCTTAAACAAACCCTTTTCTGGAAATCATATGCTCCACCCCATTACATGTGCAGGGCTCTCACTGGAGGGAGACTTGGGAGAAGTGGTCTCCCAAAAGTGACCAAACTTCTCCCTTCTTTGAGCTATGGGAGAAGTCATTTTGTATAGACTATATAGGGAAAGAATTCTGTTGACTGCAAACTTCTCCATAATCCAGTAAGATTATGACAAAACTTCTCCCTGATTTGCAAGTCTAGTGAGAGCCCTGATGTGTACTGTTAAAGTGCTAAAGTGAACTCTGTCAGTTTACTAAATTTGAGGTTTTTGTCAACATTTCGAACATGGGCTGAAATTCAAGTTGATTGATAAGAAATCCAGTTTTGAGCCCCTAAATCCAGCATAAAATCCAGTTTCGACCGTTTTCAGTTATCACATGTATTATTTTTAATATTTTATCATGGATGTAAACAGTTGAAGATGGAAAACTGCTTTGCCTGTGGTAGTTGTGATATGTATAGTAATTATTATATAGTATGCCAACATATTAGTTATTATTATAGGACCACATTAATCTGTCTTTTACAGTGATCTCAGTAAGTCAGTAGGAAAGCCCAAGTTTCTCCCCCGTCAATATTGACCATATAAGTATTAGTGAAAAAGCTGATGTTTTGTTTGTTTTGAGCCCAGAATCTCCCTTGTTTCCATCATTAACGCTGCTTCTACTTTAAAAGGTAATGAAACTACTGTTTTTGACAATTTTAGGTTACTCACACTCATCAGTTGTTTTCAAATTCTTCAGCATAAGTCTGTCAGTGATTTGTGAGAGCGACTGGCATGTGCAAAGTAATATACTCCAGCATCTTCTCTTATCTAGCTTAAGGTCACAGTTACTGATTGTGAAAAACCCTCGTGTCATCAATAACAGCTGATTTACATTATGGTTGGCATTTCATGGGCATGCATACATGTTTTACAAATATCTCTTGTTTAATTAGTATTCTTAACACCAGTATTATGAACGTTATTACTAGGATTAATTATACATCTTGAGTGACACCTTACACTAGCTGAATTGTGCCAATCACTGTTGAAATTGTTGTCCATAACAATTATTTAAAGGAAATTACCTTTAATTAATTTATTAAGGATTTAGGACCATCATTGACATATTTCATATCTTGACACTGGATGGTAGGAAATCAATGTAACTTTAAAGTGTTAAAGACATACAAAATATAAGATGATTCACCGAGAAATTTTTCAAGACATTTTTATTTAACGGGAGATAATAGGTGTTAACATTTACATTAAAGCCTATGGAAAATATCGATTTTTTGCTGTTACTTTAAAATTATTTATTTTTTCAAGAAAGTCTCTTGGTAGAAAACTTAACAAACAGAGTTTGTGTACTATTTTAATAAGAAATCAGATATTTACCGTAGAAAAATGGAGAAATTAACATTTTTGTGTTTCCAAGGGAGATAACTCAAGACAACCATGTCAACAAGGGCAGATAATCACAAAACATTATCGCTCAACTGTTATTATCTGTAACTTGCCTATTGTCTTTTTTAAAGACATTTAATAACTAAATAACTTACATAATTATGGTTACTGTTTGGTTTTAATATGCTAATGATAGGTCTAAGACCTCAATTATTACTTTTTCATAATATAAAAATCCTGCATCTATCACTTAATCCCTGATTTTCTGGACACTGATCAACCCATCACTTAGTAAGGGCTTTTAAGATAAAATTTTTATAATGGTACAAGCTTAACAAAGTCACATTTGAACGTCCCAACAAATATGAGATAAACGTCCCAACAATATATTGGGACATTTATCTCATATTAATATTTGTGTGAAAACAAAATAATGGTACAAACTTAACAAAGTAACATTTGAATGTCCCAACAAATATAAGATAAAAGGTCCGAACGAAGTGTGAAACAAACATTCCAACAGTGCAAGACAAATGACCTCACTTATTGTGAGTGAGTGTTCCAGGAAAAACGGCATTGGGAGGGGGTGGGTGAACTGAAATTAATTGAAATTGGATGGGTTAAAGGTGATATGTTAGATATGCTGGTTGAGGGTATTTTAACATTTTAGTTGTGTTGCTGGGGGTGGGGAGGGGGCTAACATTTGTGACTAATATCCATTTTGTCAGTAATGCTGTCAACATGAAACTTCAGATTTACAATTTTATGTAATTGACACCTTTCTCATAACAAGTAGCAGTCCGGGGAGCTTCAAACATTTCCACTTGTTTCTTTTTTAAAAATAACCTTATATTATGAAATTTCACAATATTTTTGTGCATGAAAAAATATAAGTACTGGTTAAACATTTAGAGGTATGATACTGGATAAGAACTGTCCCCTATTGTTAAAAACAGAACAACTAGTGCAAATTCTGCATCTATTCCTGTATTAAACATTCAGAGGTTCGAATCTGAATATATCTTAGAAATAAGGACAATACACTTCATTAAAGTGACAATGCCGGCTCATATCTAAATCCGTATTTCATGTAATATGTAGAATATACTGGCGAATTAAAATTCGCCTGCAGATAAGTAGGATAATAATACATTTAAAGCAATTTCTAATTGTTTTGGTCGGTGGTATAAATTTTAATACTGTGTTGGGAGTCTTTGACATATTCCAATTCTATTGGTTGCGGGGTTAAAAATAAATACTATTGTGTAGGGATTAAACTATGATCGATTATAATCGAAAATCGATCGTTTTTAGGAAACCGATTTCGATGATCATTTACAAAGTTTAATAATCGATCATCGGTTTGCTGTTCTTTAAGCAGCTCACAAGGGAGATCACTGTATAAGAACAAAAACAGTGTTTGATATACAGTCAAACCTGTCTTAAGCAGCCACCCAAGGGAGTGACAAAAAGTGGCTGCTATATACAGGTGGCTGTTAAAGACAGGTTAAAAATTAATGAGAACAAAATGTCAGTTTAGGACATATTCAAACTGGCTGTTTAAGACAGGTGGTTGCTATTGACAGGTGACCGCTAAGGCAGGTTTCACTGTATATGACATAGATCAGTGTTATTTTGGTTTTAAATAAGCTTTGGAATATGTTCTCCCACTAAGTATTTCAAGAAAAAGACTCCTGTACCTGCAGCCTACACTCTATGCTCATTACAGATCTGGTTACATTAACAAACTACAATACATGCAGCCTGTGGGCTAGAAGTGCGGTTCATGTAAATGATATTTCTTACCAGAAAATACACCGATATCCTTTTGTAGTGCCCATAAGTGGTTATTTATAACAATAACCTTGTAAATTGCTTAACCATTACTTCATAGACTAAGGCCTTTATAGAATTGGTGAATATTGTAGATCCAGATCAGCCAGCACATCTTTGCCATCTGATAAGGATCTACAATGTTCTCTTTTAGATTCATTAGGTTGTTTCTGACCATTAATGGAACAGTCTAGATTAGTGTTTTTAAAATTTCAAAATCCCAGAACTAGGACATAGGCTCAAAATTTCTTGACTTCCATAATACACAAGCATCTCGTGCATTTCAAATGTGACATTATAGCTCAAAACAGTAAATCAGCAGTGTTTACAACTTTAACAAACATTGTTCAATATTTGACATGAATGTAAAACTAAGTCCCACACAGGACCACCAGGTTCCTATTTCAAAAGTAAAGGTTATAGTAAGGGGGTCAAAGGTCATGTAATTTTTTTCTGGCCCATAAATTTGACATGCATTGAGCAATCTTGTTTGTAATGTATTTTGCATAATTATGTTAACAACAGTGAGAATGAGTGTAACGTAAAAACCCAAGGTTTCGATCATAAAGGTCAAGGTCAGCTTTATGTAAAGTAGTACTAAATCTTTTCAGGTCCCAAGATGTAAAGTTGTGGGAAATTTATCATAACAATTAATTGTTCCACAAATTTTTAAGTGGTCTGTCTTTCTTCACATTTCTTAATACATCTTATCAATATTTCAGGATTGGAGGTGGTAGAGTTTACAGATTGTCTCAACTCCATGGATAGGTGTGACTCCCAGCCATTAATAAACCAGTCAAAATATATGGATCAGATGCAAGCTATTCCCTCAGAGCAAGGTTAGTGTTTTTATAAGACTCATTGATTAGGCTTAACAATAAATCACTAGATGCTTATTTGTGCTGCCTGTCCCCAGATGTTTCTTTATGTCCCCAAGTGCATAGTTGTTAGAGATTCACAACTTGGGAATTGTAAACATTTTTGTTGAGCTCGCTTGTAGTGAGCTTGATTGGTGAGCCTGTTAGTGGTGAGCTCGACTAAGTTGTCACATTTGCAGTCTGGTGTATTTGTGTGTTAGTGTTTATGTGTCAATTAGTGTGTACGTGTATCCATCCGGACCATTATGTTGACATGCATTGAGCAATATTGTTGATATTTGAAATAAATTTTAACTTTAGTTAGATAGTGTCAGGCACAAATACCAGGTTCCCAATTCGAAGGTTTAGGTCAAATATGGGAGTTAAAGGTCATCTCAAAGTTTGTCTGGCGCATAACTTGACATTCATCGATTAATCTTGAATGTTTGTATTTTGCATATATGTTTAGTAAACTGTACCTTAGTGAAAATTTGTGTATTGGAAAAAAAACCAAGATTCCTATCATACAGGACATGGTCAGCATTATCTTTGCTATTTAATGCTTAATCTATTAGGGTCCCAAGATGAAGAGCTGTGAGTATTTAACTTATCTATCTATATTTAAACAACTTTCTAGGTGGCTTGGTCTCTTTTCACCTTTCTAAATACATTTACCAAAATTTCAGGATTGAAGAAGGTAGAGCAGTTTACAGATTGTCAGATCGCGGTAGAGCAGTTTACAGATCGTCAGACAGTGGTAGATTAGTTTACAGATTGTCAGACGGTGGTTGAGCAGTTTACAGAATGTCAGACCATGGTAGAGCAGTTTACAGATCGTCCAATGGTGGTAGAGCAGTTTACAGATCGTCAAACAGTGGTAGAGCAGTTTACAGATCATCTCGACTCCATGGATAGCTGTGACTCACAGGCAGTCAAATATATAGATCGGATGCCAGCTGTTCCCTCAGAGCAAGGTTAGTGTTTCATTGAACTCATTCTTTTGATTAGGCCTAATTATAAATAATCAGATGCTTGTTTTTGCTGGATGTCCCCAGATGTTTCTGTATGTCCCCACCTGCATAGTTGTGAGAGATTTACAACTTTGGAATTGGAACCATTTTTGTCGAGCTTGCTTGTGGTGAGCTCTATTTAGTGAGCCTGCTATCGGTGAGCTCAACTAAGATGTCAGATTGGCAGTCAGGTGTGGGTGTGTGTTAGTTCTTGTGTCTGTCCTGACCATAACTTTGACACACATTGTGCAATCTTATTTTTACATCATTTGTATGTTTAACATCACTTAGAATGAGTGTAGTTAAACAAACCCAAGGTTCAGCTTATAAAGGTGAAGTCAGCATTATGTTATTAATCAAGTGAATTTATATTGGCATTGTTATTGGGCCAAGGGTAGTCATGTTGGCATGATGCTGAGGAAGAGATGAAGTGTCAGCTCTGATTAAAATGTTCAATCTTCAATCTACGCTAGTGACCAGGCTGGTATAAGCTACCAAGGAGATGCAGATATGAAGATTGTTTTGTTTTGAATACAAAAACAGCCTGAACATTACTACACACTGTGGCAGCCAAGTCTCTTGTTCTTCCAGTCTGAATTGGGGCCTACCGGTATACACAGTTACCTCCCATTGAGAGTGGTTTCCCTTGCTGATTGGGTAGTTCCGGTTTAGAAGCGGTAATAAAGCGTAGCGTTAAAAGTGTAGATAAAACGTCTCAAAGTGCTTTCAAAGTTAAAATGCATTGTCGAATGAACAAAAAAAGTGAAACAAGCATATAAGAAATAACCATCATCTTAGTAAATTGATTTTAAGTTAATAACTAAATGCAACTTTAGCTATGTACATAACCGCACGTATCCTTTATGAAAATATATTGATTGGCTGGCATGGAAATTAAATATTTTTAAAACTTTCACTTAAGCCAATAACCGTTAAGTCATGCAAACAATGCTTATTAAGAAAAGGGCCTGGTGTTTTATGACCATGTTACGTAATCTAATTAGCAACACTGGGTTTTACCAGCTGCAGGTGTGATATAGGTCTTTTGAAGTTCAGTTGTAGATTTGTGAGAGGTTGAAAAAGTTGCTTATTGGGGGTAATAGTGTTGTTTTAGAAAACTGACTATAGAGATTAAATATTCTAATTAATTGTCACACTGTTGTTTGAGAACCGAGACATTGACTATTTGATATTGGCATCTTAAGCGCTCCAAACTGAATTAAATAAAATAGCACTCAGGAAAGTTTTACCCAAACATTTTATTTATTAAATGATTTAAAATTGATTGTAAAACTAAATGAACTTAACAAAATTCTGAAACAAAGAGAAAAACGTGACAACATTATGAAACCATGTTTAAATATGTTTTAATTGTGTAAGAATAAGAACGAACATTTTGGAAAAAGAAAGAGCAGTAAAATGGAAAATACGTTAATACGAACATGACACAAATCTATGAACCGAATGGTGTAAATTTAATTTGTAGGAAAATGTCCAATTATTTAAAAAAATCTATTTAATTTCTTGCCATGGTCATGAAAGAACATGTATAAAAGTAAATGTGCATTTCATTGGCGGACGTCAATCTTTATTTAATAACATCTGTTAAAAATTTTGCTACCTGTTTATTAAGAGTTTCTTACTTTTCTTTTCATCAAATCATTTTTGAGCATAAGAAATGTGTATTTTTTTTTACTCTTTATTAGTTACCGAAGGGGTCGAACATAATGATGTTAAACACAAACCTGTCCAACATATTAAATGGTTTGAAGAGCAAATTTAAATATTATGCACTTGGCTGCGCTATAAAACTTTCATTTTTCCATTCTATGATAATAATCAAACATTTTTTTGTGCATTAGGCTAAACTCTCACCAACCAGGCCCTTTAAAAACGCATTTGAAAGGACCACGGATAACTACTGCATGTCTGTTTAAATTGTCAATCTCAGACCGGAACTACCCAGTGACAGGTGCACGTTACAAAGGGAGGTAACTTAAGACAGAATATTGAGATAACTCTGTATATCGGTAGGACCCCATTAAGTTTTTATCCAAATATATCCAAAATAAGTTTACTTTCTGGCACATTCCATCCACAACTTCCACATGTAAATACTGAATTTCACACGTCTGTAAGCTATCCAAACTAAGTTTTGATCCTTTTTGCAAAAGTTATGCTCAATAAACTTGCTCAAATGAAGAGTAATCCCTTAAAAATCACTGTCTTTTTTTTAGTTTCAAGAATTCTTGCTGCAGACATCCGCGTTGTTGTTGTACTAGCGAGTTAGATAAACTTAAAGACTTTTATTACACAGAAAGAAATCACCAAAAGCGGCAACATAAACTTATCCTCTGCCGCTTTGCTTAAAAGGAAGTGATTCAATTCATATTGGACCAGTTCATTATTCAATCAGAATCATGCGATCTCATATTGGCTCAGTAAAACCTGTATTGGCCCAGGTTATCTCGTATTGGCCCATTTGAGATTTCATATGAATTGGGTGTAACCCATATTAAGCGGACTGCATTGTACATATTGTGTCAATATTATTAAAGTTAATTTATAATAAATCTTTTCAAGTTTCAAGATCTAGAGCTTAATATTTACACAAATTCTAGGTGGTTTGTCTCTTAACATTTCTAAAAACATCTACCAATATTTCAGGATTGGAGGCGGTAGAGAACTTTACCGATCGTCTAGACTCCATGGATAGCTGTGACTCCCAGCCATCAATAAACCAGTCAAATATAGATCAGATGCCAGCTGTTCCCTCAGAGCAAGGTATGGCTTAACAATAAATCACTTGATGCATATTTTTGCTGCATGTCCCCAGATGTTTATTTATGTCCCCAAGTGCATAGTTGTGAGAGATTTACAACTTGGGAATTAGAACCAATTTTATCGAACTCGTGCAGTGAGCCTTACTTGGTAAGCTTGCTAGTGGTAAGCTCAACTTATATCATGTATATGACACATTTGCAGTCTGTTGTGTGTGTGTGCGTGCCTACGTACATACATGTATCCATCGGAACCATAACTTTGACATGCATGAGCAATCAGGTTTTTGAATGAATGTTAACCTCAGTTAGACAGAGTATCAGGTGCAAATCCCATTCCCATTTCAAAGGTCAAGGTCAAATTTTGGGTTCAAAGTCTTCTCAAAGTTTGTCCGGCACATAACTTTGACATTCAGTGAGCAATCTTTTTTGTATTTTGCATATATGTAACATCTGTGAAAATAAGTGTTTTTCAAAAACCCAAAGTTGCCATCATACAGGTCAGGGTCAGCATTATCTTAGCTAATATTAAATCTTTAAGGGTCCCAAGATACAGAGCTGTGGCCATGTTTAATTTATCACATCAATATTTTAACAAATTTCTAAGTAACTGTTCTCTATTCATATTTCTAAACTTTTATACGTCTACCAATATTTCAGGATTGGAGGTGGTAGAACAGTTTACAGATCGTCTCAACTCCATGGATAGCGGTGACTCCCAGCCATTAATAAACCAGTCAAATATAGATCAGATGCCAGCTGTTTCCTAAGAGCAAGGTAAGTGTTTCATTACTTCTAAGCTTGGAGTCTTTATGATGCATATTCCTAGATGTTTCTGGATGTCCCAACCTGCATAGTTGTGAAAGATTTAAACTTGGGAATTGTATCAATTTTTGTTGAGCTCGCTTTACGCTGAGCTCGACTTTAAGCCTGGAGGCGGTGAGTTCGACTTTGTTGTTAATATTAAATCACTAGATAATTGTTTTTGCTGAATGCCCCCAGATGTTTCTGTATGTGTCCACCTGTACAGTTGTGAGAGATTTAAACAGATAATATTATGCATTTCAGTCAAATTATGTCCCCTTTTCACTTGAATGAATCAAATAGTCAAGCATGCTGTCTCCTCTGACAACTCTTGTTGAGCTCGCTTGTGGTGAGCTCGACTTAAGGTTATATCAAAGAGCTGAATTGAAATGGGTGTGTGAAATCATGATTTCATAAATGTTCATTTGTTTTCTGACTTGTAAAGTTCTTGTGGCTTCGCATATCATTTACTGAGCATATGAATGTTTAAAGTCATGCAAAAACTAAATAAAAGTGTAATTGGTAGCAATTTCTTACCTTGAAAACAGACTCTCTGTGGGAGTCCGAACTTCCTATACTTCCACTTTTGTCAACAATTATTGATACACAAAGACAGTCCATAATAAGGACAACAATGTCTTAGAGTCTTATTCACTAAGCAACAGCTGAAATGCACAAAATCAACATTCTTAAAGTGACTTCACACTAAAATTTGGCATCCATGTTTGTTTACAAATTTCTCAAAATGCAAGGTATGGTGTACAATATAGGACATAACTTTCAATGTTATTATTGAATTATCTGCCTTTTAAAGTGAAGGTTAAATAGTACTTATCTTTAAACCAATGAAATATTTATGACTCAATGAAATGTTTTTTAATAATAACGAGTGTTTTGTAATATGTAAAAAGACAAATAATAACATAATTAGTATAAATGAACTTGTCTTATGTATTTAATTCTCCACGTTACAACGTATAACAGATAATTATTATCTCAACGGATCAATATACAAAACCGGTTGGTCCAGTTTTTGGGTATAAATACTCGTGCGGGTAGTTTAAATTCAGCTCTACGGAGACTTTTCATGGGTAACCTTAAATTTTGCGTTCGAATTCAAGAAATGTTGCTTAATTGCATTACTGTTATTGCTGCTAGTGCTGTGTTATGATTATATATTTTATTAGTATACGGTAATAAAAGAAGCAATGTATTCAAGCACGACAAACAACGCAATGGTGCATCATTTTCCATACGAAATTGCACTGGAATTCTTTACAAATTGGTCCCATTTACGTTGAGCGATGTTGCCATAGAGACTGCCATTTTCTTACGAAAATATAAATAGCAATAATTTTTGTAAAATAATTTAGTATTATGCAACATAGCCAAATCTGCGAAATCAGAAAGATAATTTGCTTTTTGTACAATTTAAAAACAAATTGTAGCACTTTTTGCAAACTTTTTGAACGCCCTCTTATACCTTATTGCTATCCAACTATAGCAAAATCGATTAGCTTTATTTAGACTGAAAAAAATACTAACATGTATTATTATTATTGACGAAACATTCCGATACAATACTATGTAGAAAACTGTTTCCTGTAATAAATAAATGTTCAATATGTGATCACAAGTGAAACAGGTACCTAGAGGGTGGGTTTAAAACATTGGTGAGAAGTATTTTTACAATGCATAAGACTGTTTACCTAATTTACCTAATAATATGATATTATTAGCCTTCCAACATTTCAAAAACACTTCTAAAACTAGTAGAAAATACGTATTCTTTAGTAAATATTATTTGGAATGTTATCAGAAACCTCAAAGTGATGTCCTATATTGTACACCATACCTTCAATTACCAAGTGCATTTTGGGAAGTCCTACTTTATAAACTTGTAAACAAATATGGATGTAAGATTTTTTGAACAGTCACTTGGAGAATGTTGTTTTCGTGCATTTCTACTGTTCTTTAATGAATTATCTTCTAAGACATTGTTGACCTTGTGATGGACTGTCTTCCTGTGGCATTAATTGTTTACATCAGTTGAAGTATAGGAAGTTTGGACTCCCATAGAAAGTCTTTTATCAAGGTAAGAAATTGCTATATATTTCTCTTATATTTTTACTTTTGCATGACATTTAACATTCACATGCTTCACAAAGATACTTCAAACTGAAAGAAGCTTTGAAGTCTGAGAAACAAATTTACTGTCATAAAATTAGGATCTTACACACCCAACTCACTTCAGTTATTCCATAACAAATGATACCACCTTAATGGGCCTTAAAACGGTGATCTCGATTTAACTGTCAAATTGCAAGTCCGATGTCTGTCCGGACCAAAACTTTGACACACATTGTGCAACATTTGGCATGAATGTTAAACTCGGTCACTAACAAACCCCAGGTTCCAATTTCAAAAATAAAGGTTATTGTAAGGGAGTCAAAGGTCATGTCTATTTTTATCTGACCCATAACTTTGACAGGCATTGAACAATCTTGTTTGTATTTTGCATATATGTTAACAACAGTGAGAATGAGTGTAGCGCAAAAACCCAAGGATCCACTCATAAAGGTCAAGGTCAGCGTGCGTTATGTAATATTAAATCTTTTCAGGTCCTAACTAAAGTTGTGATAAATTCATCATAACAGTTAATATTTCCGCAAATTTTTAGGTAGTCTGTCTCTCTTCACATTTCTTAATACATCTACCAATATTTCAGGATTAGAGGCGGTAGAGCAGTTTACAGATCATCTCGGCTCTATGGATAGCTGTGACTCACAGGCATTAATAAACCAGTCAAGATCAGATGCCAGCTGTTTCCTCAGAGCAAGGTTAGTGTTTCATTGAACTCATTCTTTTGATTAGGCCTAATAATAAATAATCAGATGCTTGTTTTTGCTGGATGTCCCCAGATGTTTCTGTATGTCCCAACCTGCATAGTTGTGAGAGATTTACTTGGGCATGGTAACCGTTTTTGTTGAGCTCCGTTTGGATAAACAAATCTTGCTGAAACTTTGGATATTGCAAGCTTGCAGAAAGACCTAGCTTAGAATTGGATTTGTGGCCAGTCGGTTCAAGGTCACTGATACTGATGATAAATAACAGTTTCAGCTTATTCAATTGCGTTAAAATAGAGGTATTTGCTGAAATTTTTTTGTAGGTAATTTATGTTCAAACTTAACTCAGCATTCGATAGGAAGGCGGTCGGGTCAGGGTCACTGTTACTAAAAAAGAAAAACAGTTTCCGCTCAATTACCAAAGATGGAGGGTTTTTGAGAAATTTGATTTGTATGTTGTTTATGAGCAGACAAAGCTTGGGATTTGGTTTTAGTCAAGTCAGGTCAAGGTTGCCTTCTCTTAAAAATGATAATACAGTTTCTGCTCAATAATTTGAGTTATTTGATTTTGGCTTTTTATTTTGGCTTTTCTGGAACATTGTTTACATGATTTCTTTGTTTCATTTTTCATGACTGTCACTTAAAATATTGTTTCAGACAGTGACAATGAGTTTGATTTGGAATGGGATGCAAAGATAAAAAAGAAGAAAAAAAACAAGGCACTGGTAAGAATATATTAATGCATTAATTTTTTATTAGCTTTCCTGAGCACTTTAGTGCTTGTGGTAAGCTAATGTTGTCAGTGGTTGTTCGTCGTTATGATTTGTCAACAATTGCTTTAAATGAGCTCATCTTCTAATACACATGCTGGATTTTCATGAAACTCAGTAGAATATATAATATAATGCTGCACCAATATAACTCAACTCTTTCTGGTCTGTTGAACAAGATGGTCACGGAAACTAAAAATAGAAAACCTTAAAACAACATCTTCTTAACCAATGGGAAGATTTTGATGAAACTCAACAGAAATGCTTCTTGGTTTGTACAGAAATAAATTAAATCATTTCAGTCTTCAGAACAAGATGACTGTCAGAGCTGAAAGTAGAAATTAGCTTTAAATTAGTAATTACATCTCCATAACTGCAGGGCAGATTTTGATGAAACTTTACAGGATTGATCCTTTTATGATATTGTACACTAATATTGTATGAGCCTTCAAATTTAGACCATAGCTACAGGTTTAGTTGGAGAACTGACCTTAGATGATGATTTATGACCTAGTGACCTACTTCAGCAGTCATAGAAATTATAACCGTATTTGTTTTTTTAGCACTAATCTTCAGAACAGCATTTATAAGGCCAATGGTTCTCTTTGTTTAATATTTTTAAATGTGTTGTATTTATTCTAGGAGACAAAAAGAAGTTGACAGTAGAAGAAAAGGGTCTGATTAACCCTTTGGTTCCCGTGCTGTAAGGATGGGGAAGCCACCAACTAAACAAGATGTGCATTCCTTACAAAAGAAGAATCCAGGGCTTGCATCACTACCATGGTTGAGAATAAAACACCAAGCCTGGGCATTGGCCCAGGTTGAACTTAAAAAGAATAAAATAATGAAAGATTTGAAACTGTGAAGTGACCAAGTGTCAATGTACAGTGGAAACCGCTATAAAGACCATCAATGGTTCTTTCAAAAAGTGGTCGTAATAGGGAATTGGTCTTATTAGTAGTGGGTTGGTCATTTTACCCATCCAAGATTGAAAAGGTTAAGCGCTATGATATAATTCATCTAAGAACTCGATAACCAAGGATCCTATTCTTCCATTGTGTCAGAACACGAACAAAAGCTGTAAATCTATGAAAATAAATTGATTTAAATTGATATATTGCTATTATATTTGAGAAGTAAAACTTAAAAGAATTTCCATATTTAATCAGAAAGAATTTCATAATTCACTTGAAAACAGCACACTGTGTATGTGATTGTGTCTTCTATCCACTGAAACTCTAGTTTCTGAGATCTTTTTGCATAGAAACAATACCCCTGTAGGATAAAAGAAAAAAAGGTTAATTTAACATCTAGGAAACGACCACTTAGCAAACGGGTAACTGACATTTGTCACTTTCACTCAATTAACAAAACTAGCTGCAATGTTAATAACATAATGCTGTTCATAACATATTGTGTTATTTTTGTAAAAATGCATGTCTGAATATCCCCTAAGCAGGATTAAATGTCACACAATTTTTGCTTTTATTTTTGTTTTATAAGCTGATAGCATGGTCTTATTTTCGAGATCAGTATACAAAAAATGTCATATAAATTGGTCATTTGGTCTCAAAAAATTGTCTTATTACGGAATAGCTGCTTGGTTTTAATATCCAGTTTTACGACCATTTAAAATAAAGGGAAAAAATTTGTTCTAAAAAATCTAGTCTTGTTAGCGGGTTGGGTTGGACGTAAAGCGAGTGTCCATTGTATGCATATAATTTACGTATTAAGGTTCAGCTTTTATAGAGCTCTTTGTTGTTTTCTTTTCCAAAATCTCACTGTTTTAGCTCACTAATCACATAGTGACACACTTGGTTTGTGCACTATAAGATAGTTATTTAGGAAAATCTTTTAAAATCTTCTTGTCTCAGACCACAAGGACTAGAGTTTAGATATTGGCATTTTCTCGTTGACTTCATTGGTAGCATTATAAATCTCCCACCTTATAGGTTTTATAGACAGATGAGCGACCTAGGGCCATCATGGCCCTCTTATGTTTACTGAAAGGATAGCACTCTGTTTTTTGTGTCGCCCTTTCGAAGAAATGGCGATACATAGGGACCGCTTTGTCCGTCCGTCATAAAAACTTAACGTTGGCTATAACTTTGTCATTTCTTAATATTTTTTCATAAAACTTTCAAATTATACAACATGCTCGAGATGATGCCAAATTCTCAAGGTTAAGGTCACATTTGATGGAGTTATGCCCCTTTTTGTACTTGGATTTTTACACGAAACCTTAGTGTTGGCTATTACTTTGTCATTTCTTAATATTTTTACATCAAACTTTCAAATTAAATTGCTGATGACAACACGCCCATGATGATGTCAAATTCTTTGATGGAGGTATGCCCCTTTTTTACTTGCATTTTTATTCCGACATAGCACCAGAGGGCGACACAATTGTTCAACTGAACACCCATCTAGTTTTTATCTGTTGTTTATTAAGTATTTATTTATTTTGTTGCATTTGTAGTAGAACTAGGATGGAGAGCCTAGATATTACTAAAGGTTTATGCCAGTCTTTTATGCCCCCACTTGCACAACATTTGCGTCGGGTCTGTAACTTAATCATGCATAGATTATAAAGTAACTTGGCACACATGTCTACCACATCATGATGATGTATTGTGTCCAAGACCCATGTCCCTACCTCAAATGTCAAAATCACACTTAAAATTTGAAGGTTCTCATTCTCACAGAGTTTAAAGATAGTTGGTCCTGTTCTCTCTTCTTTTCAAAATAGCTATATAGCAATACAAAAACCTTTTTGGAGGCATCTGTCACTTTTTTGTGACGGCCCTTGTTTTCTTTGAGACTGAGAGATATTTTAAATCTGGCAAAATATTTGTTTATGAAATGTCTTTGATGTAAAATTTATTATGTGCTTTAGCATCAACTAATTGGAAAGAGATATAAAATGTTTATTTTATTTCATTTACCAAGGAGTGCAAAAATGTGAAAGATCTTAGTGTTTCAAAATAAATTTGAATAGTTACATGTATTTTCAAAATACATAAAAACAAAGAGTCAAAGGGACATCTGGGCTCAAAACTTGTTCACTGGACCCAATCAAAGTTAAACTTTTTTAACACTCTGGAGGCTATACTTTTAGGCCCAAATGACTTGAAATATGCCAGAAACTTTTAAGTCCAACATCATATTAGAAGGCTTGGAACCTTGAAATAAAATATTTTACAGGTTCAAAAAGACTGTATTTCTTTGGTGTAAGTAACAAAAGATATTGTGAAATTGCATATAAATTGAAAAATAAAAGAGTAAAAGGATCCTTTGTGTTCTCTTATTTTATTAAGACTTGCTACCCAAATTCACATCAAGATAGTCAGTCATCTACAGTAATAGGCTATATAGTGCACAAAAGGGTAATTTTAGGTCAACAGAAAATAGGACTTCGACTTTACTTTTGGTTTAAAACCAGCACATGGTGCAATCTAAAGATGAATCGTATTACTCGAACAGGCTTAGTCGCATTTTATGATGCCTTTTGAATGGTTACTGTACTCCTGGCCCCTCAACCCTTAACGAGTATCGCCTCCAAGGAGCTCGAGTAAGGAACACTGGTTAAGTTACGTATACACATAGAGCAGAGTCTTGGTTGGCTCCCCAGTAACCACAGCTAATGAAGTGCTTTTATAGCATTACAGCAAAGGAAACTGTGTACAGAGAAATATCCCATTAATATCATCAGTAGTTTTGTCTGAGTTTATGTTGGGACATGTCCCTATTCTGTCTTTTCTCACAAAGTTGTGTATTCTCTCTCCGAAAATGATTTATGTCGGGACATGTTCCCACTAGGACATATCTCTTTTGTCCCAATAAGCTTCTTTCCCTGAAAGAGTTTTTGTTGGGACATGTCCCTAGTTTGCATTTTCTCTGGTCCCCATAAAATGTTCTTTTCCCGAGAGAATTTGTGTTGGGACATGACCCCATTTAGTTAATCTCTTGGAGTACTAGATGGAAAGCAAATTAAAAAATAAAGTGAGAATAGTGAAGGGGAGGGAACTGTGATTCAAAAACGCAAAGAGAGTGGTTTGTACGATACGTCCTTCTACGTGTCCCCATATTGTAGGATTTCATGTACTGTCCCCATTTTACGGTTTGAACTATCCAGAGAGAGAGAGCATGTTTTTTATAAGTACAGTCCACACTCGTTGTGTCAAACTCGCTCAAGTCGAAACATCGGTTATCGCGAATTAATTTCTCGGTCCCGTCAAAATTTGTTCTTTTTACATATAATGTTACGCCGTTTAAGTCGAATTCGACTTAAATAATGTTTTGATAAGTCGAACTAAATTTTAAACCCGCCGGCTCAATTATCCTATGTAAAGACATAGGATAAGTCGAAGTGTGAAAATCGACGCGGTCGAACAATGCGCGCGTTAGATCATCAAAGCGATAGCTTGTCAGGTTGGCAAACTCTCATGATTACTTAATAATCAATAATGATTGTGTGTTTTGTGAAATGTTCACTCAATTAATGCATTTATGCATTTAGATATTTTTGTTGTATTTTTAATGGCAATTAAAGACAAACAGCGATTAATTACGATAATGATGTGACCATCGTGCCCTTAAAATATGCGAGCATCCCTTTACGAAAACACATGCAAAAATGACTGATCCAAATGTAGTCAATTCGCATCAACAAAAAGAGGCACAAAACGAACGAGGAAAGAGAAAGATTATGAAACAAGGTATGCGGCAATCATGGAGGTCAAGCTCGAGAACATTTATTATTTAATTTTATGATGACGATGATACTTAGCCTATGTACATGTACATGTAATAAATAAAATCAATTTCATAATTTGTTTCATTGTTTTGTTTTGATATATACAAATAATGTTTGGTTTAAATATTATTAGAATATTGCATTGAGATGTTATGTTGGTATTGGACATACACACGCATATTCATGATAGATAAGAAGCATATACGGTATACTATACGTTCATTGGCGTCAATTCGGATGTGTCGAACTTCGGATAACTCGAATTAAAATCTACGGTCCCGGCGAGTTCGACACAACGAGTGTGGACTGTATGTCAATTCAAATAGGACGCCACAAACAATTAACGAAGAAGAGAACCTTTGAGGATACCGCATTGGGACGGTCAGTGGCAAAACAAATTGCCATGGTGGTTTACACAAGGTTCTAGGGTGCACCAACCTCACACCTGCCCCAATAGGTTCACGTATCACAAAACAAGTGCAAGTTTTCTTGGTGAAATAACTCCAACCCACCCACCGGCTTAACAATGTTGCATGCAAAAGCATACACACATATAAAAAAAATAAGAAGCTAATAGCATTGCAAAGCCAAAGGTTAGGTACTCAATGATACCGAGACCAGAGCTCCCGGAGTAATCAGCAAGAACACGATGACAGCCAATAAATTGATTAAACATTATTAAAACATTATGTGTGCAACGACTTGCAAATTATCGAGCCGATAACGATTCGTCGCCGTTTGCTAGATCGGAACTCAAACTTCCTCCCAGCGGAACTCAGAATTTCCCCCAGCTTATTTGTTTAGAACTAAAGTTTTAGTGTTTTTGGGTTGTTGTTTTTTCTTCCTTTTTTAATTTTAAATTTACGGAACAAAAAGCATGTCTTGCGCCATGGCAGATCTAACACTGAATTTATATGAAAACCAAATCTGTCCACAAATTCCAAGCTGTCATATTATGCCCTTTTTTCTATATGAAAATATTGAACTTGTACCAACCTATATCTGACAATGAGGACCATACCTACATTGAATACGTACTAATTGGTATGCAGATAGATGATGCTGATTAAGTTAAAATTACCGATAATATTTGTATTGTGTGCGATACGATAAACGCAAGGGCGAATCAAGAAACGTTTCAGTGGGGTTGCTAGTTCAACCCTTTTTTGAGACGGCAATATTTAATGTTCAGGTGGACTTTTGTCAGACTGTTGAAAATTATTATCACTACCGCAAGATTGCCCTAAACAAACCACCTTCGTAGAAATATTGCTTCCGCCCATGGAGCATATAAGGTTACTACCTATACTTGGGACTCACGTTTAAAGTTACATTTGAACGCGTTAATCATTCGTATCAAAAACTCTTTAAAGTATATCCAATTAGGTAATTCTCGTGTATTTCATTTTCAAAATATACTCAGCAGACAGAACAATCAATACAATGGTTTTTCACTTTGAAAGTTGAATGAAACAAAGGTAACATATTATTATAAATCTATTCAGAAGTGCTCGCACCTAATACATACTTCAACAATTAACAACAAAGAGGTTCATTTATTTCTAAAATCAAGAGTTCATTTCTAAGTCGGATCCACAAACTTCAACCTAAAACTTCGTTTTAAATTCTTTAATCACATCAATGCTGGACTAACCAAATGTTAATACAATGTAGCCAATTCGGACCCGACTATTGGTATTTTGCATTTCACATTAACACAGATTAAATAACATGGCATATTATTATGATTATTGAAAACACTCTTCGCTATGAAATCCGCTTAGTGATTCAACCACACCACCCCCTCCGCTCCCGAAGAAAAAAAAGAAACACAACAGTTGCAGAAATACTACTATATATAAAGTCACCATTATATGACACCGGTGACCGATTGTTACCAAAGATACTGCTTAATTACGTCCGCTGGCCGCCAAATTGCATAGAACGTGCTACTGTTACTATAAAGCATTTGATTTTAAAATGGATCGTACCAAAAATCAAACCGACTCCTCTTATATATGACTACTTTGCAAGGGGCGACTTTTTATTAATAAATAGTATTGTTACAAACTGGAAATCGAACCAAAAAAATACAGCGACAGCGATTACCAAATACATCTGAGCATACTACTAACTGCACGACAATAAAAAAATATCGCTTACAAATGTATCTCGTATATGTGACGCGTTACAGTTATAATCAACAGTATATTTTTACGCTGATAGCTGATTTAAACTGACGTCAATAATCATCGTTGCCATAGATCGGAAGAGTTCATTCAAAAGGAATATTTTTTGAGTCGGCAGACTCAGTGAAAACCAATTTTGGACAATCGTTTTTGCTTTACTATTAACCTAACAATTTGAGGGTTGCATGCAATACTGTCCTAACTCCTTCTTTATTTCAATGTAGTAACGACAGGACTTGCATGCTACCATAGAATGTATGCTTGCTACCCTAGAATATAGTTCTTAGTTTCAAAAAGTAAGTCAATGCTACAAAGCGGTCAATTTTGTAATTCTGTGCAAAACGATAAAATTTATATTAAAAAATATGGAATCAATCAATATTTGAAGAAATTTAACTCGTAACACGTTCGACAAGATTTTGAGTCATGAACGCGCATGAATACCTGATGGCGGAACGCCATATTGGATTCGACAACGTTCGGTGAAGACGAAAAATCCATCGTAATCAAATGAACAGTGAGTATTTATCGAGTTGTTTTCGTGATGCAATGTTTTTATAACACCCAGGTTATATTTTAATGTATATTGACAATAGAAGTTCTCTTTGTAAATAGAATTATTCATATGGAAATGGAGGTGGATTTGGTGGTTTTCGAATGGTAGCCTACGTTACAAAATCATTGTAAAACTTGAAATTTTAGATTCGAAAGACTACACCGCAGTAAACGTGATTTTGGCTCTTTGGGTTTTATTGAACGGTTACGTCATTTAATTAATAAATGCACTCTCCAAAATGAAAGTAGGAGTCTCAAAATCGACCGTAGGGCTAAGCGAAACTGTTTTAATTTAGGGCCCTAATCATTGTGGATATTAATTGTGGAACCTTGTAGAGATGTAAGTAATCAAATTATTTCAATGTATTGCATTGAAAAAAGTTGGATTTTGAACGATTAACGAATAACTTGGTAAAATATCGTCACTCGTGTAAGAATTATATTCCCATTTGAATGCTTTAAAGTAAAACATAAAGCATCTGATTCACAATGATTTTTATAACATTTTGATCTATTGAAAATTATGTTTAAAGTAATTTAAAATTCATACATGAATTGATTTAACAGGTATATTAATATATGCATTTTATGCATTTGATCATAAGAGCCTGAATTTCCATCAGAAAATATCCAGATCTAACCCATTTCCAAACCGTAACCAGCTACATAGTTGACACAAGATTTTCTGAAGTATACAATTTCAAAGAAATGAAAATCTAATGTTTTCAATAATTGCGTGTTATATGTAGACCTTATGAAATCCGCTATCAGAAGTTTTTCCTACTTTCGGTTTTGTCTTACACTCCATTCCATATGTCTCACAGGTCATTTAATCAGAACAGATATTCTCAAAATTAATAACCCAGGGAAAACCATAAGAAGAAAAAGAGTTGCACTTCAGGGATTCAAGTTTATACAGAAATGGGAACAATATTTATTTAATAGTATCTCTTAAATGCATTTCAGGTAAATTTTGCATCCCGGAAGAAAGAATTAAGTATTTATTAATTGATTTAATTATTCATAAACAGGTTTAGATGATTTTTGGTTCTGGTCAGACATGTATCAACCATTTGAACCATTTGAAGCGGTATAGAACTGTTTGACGTCATGCAATGAAGTGGACAACAAAAGTGAAGGTAGAAAATAATGTTTGAGTTAAATCCAGAATGACTGTTTAGGAGATGTAATTATTTTAAACAGTATATTTTAGTTTATTTGTAATGCTTGAGCTGTGATAACGCTGTCAACATTGCAACTGGTAAATTATTTTAACATGTTAATGGGTGGGGTACAAATCCGTTGCATTGGGAAAATGTAATATTTTTTCCTATCTGAATATTTTCTGATGGAAATTCAGGTTCCTGTAATTTGATAAATAACTCAAATTAGTTTCATAGTGTTAAATTAAGTCTTGTTAATAGTAGAATTGCCTAACAAAGTGACAATAAATTATGAAATGAAAACCAAAGATATACATTTTGTTCACTACAAACATGTGCCAAATTATAAAAATGAATATATTGTCTTTGATGTTACACCAGTATTAAGTATTGAAGTGAACCTAGGTTTACACAGTGTTTCAGTTCAATAATTTTGATGTAACAAGTATTCATTTATTAATCCTTCCATTACAAATTGTTTTTAAGGTAAAATAAACCAAAACTACTTAAGACATTAATTTTATGTCTATTTCATTCTATGATTTTTACCCAGACTTGAATTCTGATCAGCAATGTAAAATAAATTACCGGTAGTTATTTGAAAAGGAACCCACTTTGTGAATTTTAGTGATAACCAAATTTGACCAGTTTATAAGAGCAGTCAACACATTTTTGACTTTTTGCAGTCTGATACTTTCTGGTTAATTTTAAAGTGACATGCCTGGATCCATATTTTATTTTTTCAAAAGAAGGAAACACATAATAACTCTGGCAGTGATGAAACAATATGGATACTTAATTCAGTTAATCAACAGTTAATCAATATAACTTTATGAAATTTTCTTGAACGGCTGTTGGAACAGGCATTTTAACTACAAAACAAATGACAGCACTCTTTTTCACAGCAACTAAAGGAAAAACATTTTTCACAGTCCAAAAGATTGTGGGTGACTTTTTGTAGATACACATCACACCTCAGACTGAATGGATTTCAATGCAGAATAGAAACAATCTGAAGAAAGACGATTCTAGCAAAGTACAAAATGAACGTAAACTAATTGTTATGATCACTCACTTAAAAAATAAAATAAGTTATTATAAAGAATATTTGTAATTTGAGCAAAGATCAAAATAATTGTTATTATTTCATGGGTGCGTTTGCCTAAAAATCAGGTTTTTGTGTGTCTAAAAATGATTGATTTTCTTCATTTACCCTAAATAAATTTTCAGGATTTCAGGTTTTTTAGAAATCCTAACTTGTACCCTTGCAATTTTGTGTTTGTTAATTTCAGTGATAAAATCAAATGAAAGAAATGTGCCATCTCTGGTTCAAAAAGCATGAAATTGGAAGAGGAGTGGAAGAAGGATAATGGTATATTAAATTTTATTAATTGACTATTAATAGGGCTCTCACCAGACTTGCAAATCAGGGAGAGTTTTGTCATAATTTACTGCATTATGGAGAAGTTTGTAGTCAACAGCTTTCTTTCCCTATATCGTAAATACAAAATGACTTCTAACAAAGCTCAACAAAGAGAGAAGTCTGGTCACTTTTGATGAGACTAATTCCTTCAAGTCTCTCTCTAGTGAGAGTCCTGTATTAATATACAGTAAAAGCATTGCATACTTTGCCCTTTTCTTTTACATGACTGCAGTGTGGCAAAATCTCGAGGCATGTCATCACCTGACTTGAACATGCCATTTTCTTGGCAGACACTACATGGTACACCACATCAATATTTAAGTATTTTATAATGGCCCAGCAATTCTCATATTGGTCCTGAACACCTGTATTGGTTTAGTCTTCATATGAATTTGAACATGTTATTGGGCCTCGGGCTGTCCTATTTACCCTCGGCCTTCTGCCTCAGGCATATATGACTACCTTTGACCCAATAACAAGGTCAACTTGAATTCACTTGATTATTAACATTATATATAACAATATTCATCTGTGGGCCACCTTGAACTAACACGATGGGTTGCTTATTTGTTTTTTAAGTTGGGTAATCTCATATAAATGTGTCTCAAAAATCCAATGCTGTTTCAACTTTCATGGTTAATAACTTGACCCTTTACTCCATTTACACGCCATTTTACCACATGGGTAACCAGTGTAAATCCACATCAGATAGAGATAGCACAAATGTAGCTCCAGACCAGCTTGCACATCAGACATTTTGAGGTCTCATCATTCTGTATCTACTCTGTTCATTAGATACATTTAAAGCTCTAATTAACAGGAAGGAGATGTGTCAGCACCTAGATTTACAATAGTTGCTCATGTGTTAAAAGGTGTATCCAACGAATAAAATGAAGTATCAAAATGCAGGTGTTTTTTTGTAGTAATTAACCCTTTACTATAATATTATACACATTTTCATGCCTTTTCATGATCTGATCTGGATCTGCACAGGTCACATTGTGGTCAGAAATAACCTATTGAAATTTGAATAAAAAAGCTAACGCCGTAACGGTTTAGATCCTAATCAGGCAGTATGGATGTGTCGGCTGATTTAGATCTACACTGATTTCCCATGCCATAAAGGCATATGGAGGTAAAGGTTAAATGGGATAAATTGTGTATGAGCCTATAGGAACTGAAGATGGCTTGAAGCTTACACCAGAAATACCTCTTTTTTGTGATATTTATAAAAATAGATGAATTATGACAACATTGTAATCTGTTAACTAACCTGCAACATCAAATTATGTACAACTTCATAAGCAACAAAAAGTACAGTGAAATTGGTTTTGGTTATTTGTTATGATTAAAATACAACATTTATTTTCAGCCATGTGTATCATCAGTCTTGTGAAAGCTGTGGACTTGAAATGTCTGCAGAATTGGTAGATCATAAGGGAGCAGAATATGAATGTTACTGTAGAAAATGAAGACAAGGTTTGCATTTTTTATTTTCATTTATTAAAGCTGCATGAATGTATGATTGAGACACACTAAATCTATCTGTATATGTTGGTATTTGTATTTTTGTATCTTGTAACAAGAAAACATAAAATTGTGTTTATTTGTATGTGTTGACTTGTGAGACCTCAGTTCACAAGAAAATTAATCATCCTATATAAAAATTACTGTGTTGTTTTTGGCCCTTTCTTCCATGAATACATGACATGAGTGACCAGTGTATATCCAGATCAGCAGGCATATCTGTGCAGTCTTAACAGGATCTACACGGTTCATAATAAGCTTCATGAGGCTATTTCTTACAAATATGCAAACAGTGTAGATTCCAATCAGATCCAGATCAGACATCAAAGTTGTTCTTGCTGATACATGTACTGATGTATTGTTTTCCAGGTGTCCACTAGCTGCTTAATCTAAAGGGTCATTTTTTTGTGTCGCCCTTTCAAAAAAAGGCAATACATAGGGATCGCTTTGTCTGTCCGTCCATCTGTCCCAAAAACTTAATGTTGGTTATAACTTTGCCATTTCTTAATATTTCTTCATGAAATTTTCAAATTATATTGTTTGTGACAACATGCTTGAGCTGATATTAATTTTCAGGTCAAGGTCACATTTGATGGAGTTAATCCCTTTTTGTACTTTTTTTTAACAGAAAAACTTAATGTTGACTTTAACTTTGACTTTTCTTAATATTTCTACATCAAACTTTCAAATTATATTGCTCATGACAACACACTCATCATGACTCCAAGTTCTTTATGTCAAGATGGGGTTATTCCCTTTTTTGTTCTTGCATTTTTAACTTGATCTAGCTCCCAGGGCGACACAAGTGAACACCCATCTAATGTAACTTTTTGGTGGATTCTGGCAATTAATAACCAAAATTACCCGTAATTTAAAGAAAACAAAGACACTTCAGCTAAAATCATTACAACTTCAATATAAATAGGTTATTTGTTGAAATTAATATTTCAGGATAACAGCTCTACATGGAATGCTGTGAGGAGACCAGTTTGACAATTCTGTCTATGACTGTCTGAGGGAGCATACAGCCTTTAGATTGCCACTAATTCCTGCAATGGATCATGCTGCTTTTGTAATGGACAAGAATAAAAAAATCACAAATGTCGATACAAATAGTGGATGTGAAATGGAGACAAGTTATATAAAATATAACCAAAACGTTTTAATGTGCACCTCATTGAAAAAACATCAGTTGACAAAAAAGCATCAGTGTAATTGTGTGTTTGAACATTATTTGCTGAATAATAGAACCATTGAAAAAAACCATAGTGTCACTTGTAGTATTATTTTAAATCATGTGACCCAATTCTGTTTGTCGATTTCAAGTTTGAATATTCAAAGATTATGACTAGCTTAGCTACTTTTTTCTGTCATTGGTGTCACCGTATCTCAACTCAGAATTTTAGGTGCTGTCTAATGATACTGCGCTTGCAAACAACTGCTCACAGGATTCTTCCACACTTACAAAAGTATTCACGCCATTAAGGTAATATTCCATTCGTCATTGCACTCTCATTGATAAAATGAAAAATTAAAAAGTCTCTCTAAATGCAAAATGCAAGGACGAAAGGAGTAATACCTTTAAATAAAGCGTTGTGTTTGAGAACTGACCAGCGTTGTTTCACTGTTGACCATATGACCTATGAAGTATGATATCCTTCACTTAATTGTGATTGGTCAATTTCATTTTATTGTCTACATGTCCAATCATATTCAAATTATGCCTTTAGACATATTGTCCTACCACCAGGTTCGCTTTCCATGTCACCACGTCTGCAAACTTGATAACAGTATTTGTCTTGACTTGTTAATTGGACATAAATTGTTTTTGGGGTCGAAGATCTATGTCTCGGAGGACATAAAGTAAATTGTTCCCCGTTCTTGAGGCGAAAGTTTATTTCTGGTCCAACTTAATCAAACCCAAAAATCCATTGCTTTTCAATTGTGTTTTGATGGCCGACTCATCAGTACCTCCAGTCCTTTGATTTTAAATTATGGACAGTGAGTAAGATCATACAATTGATATTGGTAGACAACGACCAGAGATAATTATTTATGCCGAGCAGTTGATAAAGACTTACAGTGCAATAGGTATATTCAATCAGCTTTGACAAAACTACTTGACAAACTGCGAGCTACCTGGATTAGTCGCTCTACCAAAATGTTTGCTTGGGAATTCCTAATCATCTTTTAATAATGCCCAAAATATAATTCAGTAAACTACAACGTTGCGGAAAAGTGTTTGTTATTCCACATTTTAGCCTATCTTCTTTTCCGCAATTTCAAAGATTGGTGAGTTTAGGACAAACACACATTTTTAATATGGCCCAAGATTAAAAAAAATGTACATTAAATTTCTTCTTTTTACCAATATAAATTTCTACATGTTGTAGACCTGGTTAGTCCCTAATTTGAGAAACAAGGTCAATAGATGTGAGTGTACTTGTAAATGAACCACATAATGATGACAGTTGATAAACAATCTTTATATAAAAGTTGCTGAATCTGGTTCAATTAATAATCATTTCTGATAACACAATTATCGGTCAGTTTTATATTTTAAAGGGACTTGAATCGAGCAAACCAATCATTAAAACAATAAACTGATCTCACGCCTTGGTTACAGATTGAGAGCTACTTGAAATTTACCGAGTAGGTAAATTAATAATCATTTCTGATAACACAATTATCGATCAGTTTTATGGTTCAAAGCGACTTATATCGAGCAAACCAATACTTAATACAATAAACTGATCTCACGCCTTGGTAACAGATTGTGAGCTACTTTAAATTTCCCGAGTATGTAAAAAATCGTCTAATGAATTTTAGAAATTTTTTATACCAGAACTCAAAATATATCTCGTTTTATTAGTCTAAATCATCTTGACGTTTTGTCATTGATCAGTATCACATTGCTCCGGTGAACGTCTAGAGACATCGCGATATAAAACGTCTGACAGTTACATCACGATTTTGCAAGTACCAGTAGGCTGGTTCTCGACTTCAGTTTATCGCGATTTCTAAAATATATGAAATAAGTTAACAGTGCTTTAACCGTATAATTTACACATATGCACTATGACTTTTGGAAAATAAGATATCCAAGCTACAAAATGATGTATATGGTTATATCCGTCCACCATTATGTTATGATATAGTAATGCATCATTACATTACATGTATGAATTAGGATAATTTAATAAAGTAAGCAATTTAATTTATGTTACCGATTGAAAATGCACAAATAGCTAAGATACATCTAACAGATGATAACTTATGTACAAATAATTCAAGCAATACCACAAATCAAATAGTATTACTCTGAACATCAATCTAATGAATTAATTTAAATTTATGTATCAAATAAAGATATGTGGTAATGAAAAAGAGTGATTAACCACCTTTAATATGTCTATCAGGCGACATAAATGAGTACTGTAAAGTTTGACATTTCTGCAGCAACATATATGTCCGAGAGATTTTAGTTCATTGAGGGTAATTTAGTATCATATTCATCAAAATAAATCCCCATACATTACATAAGGTCATTTAATATCAACATTGCTGCAAGATTAAAACCACTTAGTGGTTGTTCATATCCGACAAATTTATTATGTATAATCTAGTGTTATCGCGAAAACATATTTATGTATATGTTATGTGGTAAATTTGTGGTGTGCCATCGTGTAGATAAATCATCACATTTTTTAAGTCAACAATGCACAGATAATTCGTAGTAAACATATACCAGCAACTAATCGTAAGTATTTGTATTTGTTTGTTGTCTAATTGTTTAAAAGGCAAAACAATCATGACAGCAAATTTTAAAATTGGAGTTTTCGGTGTCATATATTCACTAATAATATGTGCTGATAATTTTTGTCACGTGGTCATTTATTAATTACAGGGAAAATGTCAACTTCTGAAAGAGAACCGCTGGCAAAATTCATTTAATATTGAGACAGACAGACAGACAGACAGGCAGACAGACAGACAGACGGACGGACGGACCGACGGACGGACGGACATGTTGGTGTTAGTCAGACAGAAACTACTTTTATATTTTTTAATTTTGGATAAAGTACGACCTGAGTGCACTTGAACCCCCATTCCAAGAGTTACTGATATGAATTTTCCTGAATAGGTTGGCAACAATTGTTTACAAAAAGCACACAACATATTATTCCCCAAACTACGTAACATTTTATTGGTACACAATATAAACAATAAAACAGTTAAAGGAAAAGAAATGTGTTCGTTTCATAGATCACACTTGTACTTAAAAAAATGTTTGACAACAGTCGACACAACGTTTATAATGTTGTTAATTATTTTAAGAAAGTAACGGTTTTATTCACAAAATTGAAAATACAGTGAAACCTCGCTTTTCAGACCACCTCTGGGACTGGAATGAAGTGGTCTTGTGAAAAGGGACTTTAAAGTAGTCATCTTATTATCGAGGTGGTCTTAATTCCTCGTAGGTCTTAATCATAGGCTTTATTGTTATATGCAAACCGGGATTTTATTTGGATTTTATGAAGTAACTATTTAAAACAGCGCAACTTCCTCCTACTGTAAATCCACTTTGTGGGAATACAGTATCGTGGTTTAATGTTAAATCGCATTTTTGAGGGTTTATAATTTCGTTGATTTGTATTTCCTTCACGCATGTCAAGTTCAGTTATACATTTCGTGGTTGTTCCAAATTCGTGGATCGATCTGCCCACGAAAATTAGTACACCACGAAAATTAGTACATCCGAAAATATGTGAATTGACAGTATAACAAAGTATATAACTCGAGTTTTATATTGCAAATCTACTGTTCATATAGTGAGTGTGACGTGCGTCCTCTCTGCTTTTGCCACGTCCGACGAAAAACGCCGCGAACGTAACCTTCGCAGAACACGTACGGTCAAAAAAGACGCACGGCGGGTTGTGACCGGGGCTTTACCGCGATGCGCGATGTAACGATGGTGAAATCACGATGATAGGATGGCAAGATGATAAAATCGCGATGGCACGCTGATGAAAACTCGAAGGCTTGATGGTGAAACCACGATGGCACGATGGTGAAAACAGGAAGGCACGATAGTACGATGCTGAAACGCGATGTAATATCGCGGTTCAACCATCGAACCATCGTGCATCGCGGAAAAGGGAGAGAAAAAGAACTTTGTCCATACGGAACACCGTAGTGGACTTCCTTTATTTCGCCGGTTTTAATTTTCGCGTATTTCGCGCATGTGCTAATCGCGGATTTGAATCATTAGTAAAAATTAACCTAGCAAATTAATGTTGTTTCTTAATAAGGAATGAACTGTCCTTGAAATATCAATTTTTGTTTAAGCCCGAATATGGGTCCTCGCCCAGTCAAATGCAGTAATCGTACAAATAAGATGTATAAAGTAGATGAGAAGGAAACTGAAATTCAGTACACACAGCACACAATTATGATAATATTGCAGACTTGGTTTGACTGAGACTGTGTATGACCAGACTACTGCCCTTGATTGAGCGCATTCACAAATTTGAAAATAAACACTAGAAGTACAAAATTTAATTCATCACAAACGTCGGAGTTCATAAATATCTTTATCATGGAAGCTTTGATGGAGGTTTCTAATATTTGGATATTCATCAGGACAATAAAACAATTATATCGGTCTGTTTTAGAGTATCCTGAAAATATATGGAAGATTTGTGCACAGCTGACGTATTTTTATTGTGTTGTTTGTTTATGATCATGCATTCTTTCTTGCGTAAACTGTATATGTATTTTGCATTGGCATCGTGTTTCATTGTATCCAACCAGCCATGCTGATGCATACAGATACTATCCAGCATGAGCCATCATATTTTGTCTTGATTTCTATATAATAAAGAAAGAATAAAATTCTAAATATGTATAAAGTTTTTAGGTATTTGTACTAAAAACGATTTTTCAGAAATAATCATTATTGAATCATGTTCCCATTTTATATCGGCTTGAATTTTAACTAAGAATTTTGATATTTAGAGTTTTGTGAAAAATAAGAATTTTGAAATTAAAAAACTGCATCAAGCAACAACAATACAACAACAAGAACATAATTTTACCGGCAGTGAAATAATATAGTAATCTGTCCTGTTCTTTACAGTGCGGGGAATCACTAGGTTTTGTTTTGATACTATGCACGGTTAATGGCCGACCAAAATCGCCGGTAAGTTCATTATTTTTAGTTATTTTATAGCCACATCGGCTTTTAGTTTCCAAGATATAGCTGAGTATATTTCTAGTTTACCCTGTGAATTTCTTGTTTTAACAATGTGTGTTTGGGATACATTTTTTCACGTACGAACCCTTTTATTTTATATAAATGATTGATTTCGTTAGATTTTCGTTACTTATAAGTTATAATGTTTAGCGATTATGCTTTCAAGTATACATGATGATTTGGAATTTGTATTTTTGATATTTAACAAAATACCGGCACAATAAGTGAAATGATATTTGCCATGTAATAAAATTTTATGACATCTGTCACGTACATGTCATTTACGTTTTGTAGATGGACAATATAAAAGTTCGTGTTCAAGCGTGGCATACACATAAGAAAATTTAAATATAATTAATGAAATGTATGACGATACGTTACTTGTCTTTTACGATGTACCCAAATGCTTTTTCCATCCAGTAAGCTTGAATAAATTGTATCTCATCTCGCAAAATTGTTTTCATCCATTCAGATAATGACTCGTACAAAATCGCGCTTGATGCTGCCAAGGCCAATAAATGCCAGCAGAAAAAGTTCTTTTTAATGACTGATTTAGAAATCTATATTTTATCAACCCTGGATGTTATATCTTCTTTTAGTTATCTTAAGAGTGCTGAAGGTTGTCTTGTAATCTAAATTCTACTATCTCCGTCTAATTCTACACATTTCGTCTACACTTGTATCATTAAGAATAGTGAAATAAGATGGCATGTGACAGGTTTTCTAGCATACTGGTATACACTTTTTTTCAGTTCCTGGAAAAGATTCTGCCACCTGTCACAGGACAACAAATGTCATGTCGGTCTACACTTATCATCATTGAGCGAGCTGGAGGGCCTGAGAACAAGACTTTAGTGTCAAGCCTTCACACTGTTTTGTCTTTGATTCAAGATAATGTCGATATACAAACTGTTTTAAATTTCATCAAACTGTGGACACATTAATCAAACTTTTATTTGATCACTAGTTTTATTCTATTGTCCGAGACTGTCTTGAACAATAAATGTAAGATTAATCTTATCAACACTTTATGTGTAGCTTTTTTTCTTTAATTTTAGTCTTTCATCTCCTTCCATAATTTTAGAATAGCTCATCACTAAATTACCTAGAGACGGTGAAGGTTTATATTGATTGATAGTTTGATTTACTGATTGATTGGTTGATTGATTGATTTATCGATTGATTCTTCACTAACGTGGTGAGGGCTGACAGCGAACTAAATATTGTACTATCATGACTGGCACCAATTTGATACAGGACTAACATGACTTGAGTTACCTAAATATGTCACCAATGTGGTGGGGCCAATATGATACTGTAATAACATGATCTAGGTTTACTTGATACTTGACTAATCTGGTGGGGGTCCAGCTAATACTGGAGTAATATGGCAGGGACAACTGGAAAATTGACTTATGTGGCACGGTCTAAATTGGTGTTTGACTTGCATGACTGAGGCAAACTCGATAATGGACAAATTTTGTGGCAGGGAAGTTTATACTGACCTACATGATAGAAGGGTGAATAAGCTTATCAGGAATCGCCACATTCAGAAAAACAGCCTCCCCGCACAGTCAAGAAGAAGAGAGGGAGAGAGCATGGTTAATAAAATGATCAGTTTCAAAAGAGACACAACTTACAATTAACAAAAATGAGAACACGGGGGATTACCGCCTTGGAATGATCAGTTTCAAATCAAATTGCCACTGGGGGTTTAAACCAGGTTCTAGGGTGCACCAACCTCACACTTGCCCCAACCGGTTCTCATATCACAAAACAAATACAAGTTGTCTTGGTGAAATCACTCCAACCCACTTATCGGCTCAACAATGTTGCATGCAAAAGCACACAAACATATAAAACATAAGAATCATTGCAAACCCAAAGGGCGGGTACTCAGTGATCTTACCGAGACTAGAGCACTTGGGGGTAAAATCAGCAAGAACACGATGACGGGGATAAAAGAAAAAAATCGAGCTTCAAGGTTCTTTTAAGAAAAGATTTCCACATAAACCTCTTCATAAACTCTTAAACCCCTGCCACCGTCGTACCAAAGAGGTAAGCATAATGATCAACTGTAGAAGGGTTAATCATCAGGCATGCAGAGCGCTGTAAAATATCATGGTGGTAACCTGCCTTTTTAAATGTACAGATGGTTTAAATTTTACGAATAACCGGGAGAAATTAATATTGCCCTTTATCTTCTTAAGTTTGTAAATTTAATCTCAAAGAAAGAGGGAAATTTGATATTGGACTAAAATGACTTAAGCCAACTGGAGGGTTTTCTGTTTCTATTGCACCATCACAAATAGTTCTGAAATTCTTTTTGATTAGTATAGACCAAGATCAAGCTGAGGACTTGCATGCTCTAAGAAGGATCTTACCTGTTTTCTGGATGCAACAGAAATGCTGAATGGTAAACAGTTGCATAGGCTGATCTGGGTCAACCTTGGGATCTTGGTCGACATTGTGATCTGGATCTACATTGTGATCTGGGCCTACATTGGGATCTGGGTGTACATTGTGACCTTGCTCTTCATTGGGATCTGGGTCAACATTGTGATCGGGGTCTACATTGGGATCTGGGTCTACATTGGAATCTGGGTCTACTTTGGGATATGGGACTACATTGTGATCTTGGTCTACATTGGGATATGGGTTTTCATTGTGATCAGGGTATACAATGTGAAATGGGTCTACATTGTGATATAGGTCTACATTGTGATCTGGGACTACATTGTTATGTGGGTCTACATTGAGATCTGGGTCTACATTGTGATATTGGTCTACATTGTGATCTTGGTCTACATTAAGATCAGGGTCTACATTTGATAAACGGTCTACATTGGGATCTGGGTCTACATTGGATAAACGGTCTACATTGGAATCTTGGTCCACAATGTGATCTGGGACAACATTGGGATCTGGTTCTACAATGGATATGAGTCTACATTGGATCTGGGTCTACATTGTGGTATGGGTTTAAATTGTTATGTGGGTCTAAATTGTGATCTAGATCTACATTGTGATATGGTTCTACATTGATATCTTGGTCTACATTGTGATCTAGGTCTACATTGGGGTTTTGGTCTACATTTTGATTTGTGTCTACATTGTGATCTGGGTCTACAATGGGATCTGGTTCTACATTAATATCTGGGTCTGCATTGTGATCTAGGTCTACATTATGGGCCTGGGTCTAGATTGTGATCTAGTTCTACATTGCGAGGGCTCAGCGTGAAACTATCGTATCTGCATTTTGTGAAATTGTTCAGAAATTTGATGTAAATGGAAAATTCTTTCATTTCTTGAAAATCTTAAATAGAGCATTAATAACCAATCTGATCAGACACATGACTGATACTTAAAATACAATTTAAAAATTCGTACTTATTAAATTTGATAATATGTCAGATACAATAGTTTCACGCTGAAATTGCCATAAACTTAGAAAAAAACTCAGCGTGAAACTATTGTATCTGCAAATATTTTTTTCTTTTTTTAAAGAATGATCATTTTCTGAATATATTCAGAATGTTTATATTGTTTTTGTTAAAAGTAGATAAATAATTGCTTTTAATTTTGTTATAAGTTTATCTTTCATTGTGCTCAGCGCGAAACAACCGTATCTGAATACTTTTTTCCAAATGTTAATTTCATTATTGATTTTACCTCTTGTTAAATATTTCATAACAGAATTCAAAAATAACGTTGTTATTGCTTGTTTAATGTCTATCTTAAGAGATGAACACTTGTGCGCTTTATTTTCGTCCCTTGACAGAGGAGAAAACTTGAAATCTGGCACTTGGCTTTTTTTCTTTATATACTACTCAAAGTTTGCTAAGCACCAATAATATTTTTGTACATGTCATCTGGTGTATGCCGGTAAGTTATATTTTTTAAAATTTATTTTTATTCACCTGATTGATGACTGATTTGACTAATGTTTGTTGTAATGTGTTTACAGGGTTTATTTTGAATTTGAAATGTATATCGGGGATGTGCAAAAATCAATGTTATTGCATATAATAAAGACATTCCCTTAAAAGACTGCCCTTAAGGAATGTTGTGCAACTGCGCACAAAATTTTACAAAAGTGTGCATTTTTTCAACAGACAAATGGAAAACCAATTAGTTCTTATTATTATAAGTTGTAGGCCTTGTCAAAGGCTTGAAAAAAGCATTTTAGTGCATATTCTTGGGTAGTTTTGAAGAATACAGTTTAAAATATTTTACAGCATTTTATCTGAATGGAGGATTGATCGAATGAATGAGTGCGTGAATTGTTCAATTCCCGCATGAATATGACTAAAATACTGTTGAAACCGGGTGTTAAACCCAACAAATAATATGATACGTAAATAATGACGCTAACCGGTATGTATTTTGCGTCACAAAAATTCGGCTGCTGAACTCTTGAAACAAATCCGATGCTTGGGACAAACTATCATCCAAGGTGTGTAAGTCGGATATAAACCTCGTACATCGGTGTTTCTGTGTAGAAAATACCTGGCCACGAGCTTCATGAAACAGCTCGAGCGCTTCGCGCTCTCGGTGTCACAAGAAGCTCGTGACCAGGTATTTTCTACACAGAAACACCTCGTACATTGTACTCGGTTGATATCCTATACATATTTAAAGGCGTGAAGTTACGAGGTTCAACTTGAAATTTCGCCTATTTTATATCGTCCTTATTTAAAACCGGTTTTTGAAATTTTGATTGTCCTGTGCGCTCTAACAATTTACTTACACTACCGGCGACGTTTTTCACGTGCCCCCGCGTGTATACAGTACTCTGTACACTTTCATGAAATGATTTTCCTAATCCTATTGTCTTAGGATATCTCAAACGGAAGACATCCGAATATTGGAAGAAAATATTGATTTTGATGATAAAATGAAGCTTTCAAGTGAGCAGCGTGCGAGTGCTATAGGCCAACTAGAGGCTGGTGCAACAGCAGCACATGTTGCCCGTCATTTCGGGGTAAATGAAAAAATCATTCGTCGATTACGTAGGAAATTCGCAACGTATGGCACCGTGGCAGATCTCCCAAGTTCAGGAAGGCCGCGTGAAACAACGTTACGTCAGGATAGGCATATTCAGCTTACCCAGTTACGTTATCGCTTTGCAGCTCCAAATGACACGGCACGTAACACACATGGTCGTAATCGACCTCGCATAAGTGCCAGAACGATACGGCGACAACTCAAGGCAGTCGGATTACGTTGCCGACGGCCATATCGTGGAGCAAGATTAACTACAAATCACAGGCGTCTTAGGGTAGCATGGTCATTCGTCGATTACGTAGGAAATTCGCAACGTATGGCACCGTGGCAGATCTCCCAAGTTCAGGAAGGCCGCGTGAAACAACGTTACGTCAGGATAGGCATATTCAGCTTACCCAGTTACGTTATCGCTTTGCAGCTCCAAATGACACGGCACGTAACACACATGGTCGTAATCGACCTCGCATAAGTGCCAGAACGATACGGCGACAACTCAAGGCAGTCGGATTACGTTGCCGACGGCCATATCGTGGAGCAAGATTAACTACAAATCACAGGCGTCTTAGGGTAGCATGGGCGTTACGCTACCGAAGATGGCGCTTAAATCAATGGCAAACCGTTCTGTTTACGGATGAATGTAAATTTAACGTTGATTCAAGCGACCGCCGTCAAAATGTCTATCGACTCTCTGGTGAGAGGTTTACGGACGCCTGTGTGATTGAAAATGACCGCTGGGATGGGCCAAGCGTCATGGTTTGGTCAGGGTTTACAAATGATCATAAAATCCAACTTGTATTCCTCGAATATGGTCGAGGACGCGGTCGTGGCTTTACTGCACAACGTTATGTAGACCAGGTGTTGCAGCCGATTATTCTCCCATTCCTTACTGCACATCCACGTACTATTCTACAGCAGGACAACGCCCGGTCCCATTCTGCAAGGCTGACTCAAAACTTTCTGGCGGCCAACAATGTCCAAACGTTGCCATGGCCGGCTTTATCGCCGGATATGAACCCAATTAAACACGTTCGGGACTACATGAAACGGAAGATTAGGGCACGGAACTTGCACGACGTCCATCATTTACGTGACGCCATTGCTCAGGAATGGGACCATCTTCCGGCTAGATTCCTGAACAGACTCGTAGCGTCAATGCGTAAAATGTGCACTGAACTCATTCGGGTTAATGGGGGTCAACACACTATTGAAAAAGCGGTTTAATTTAAGACACACTCAATGCAATCATGTGTGTTTTGTTAATCGAAAAATAACAGTTTTCAACCCATTATCCTACCGGCAGTTCTGGCTTAAATTCCAAAATTCTTTGTTCATTAAAAGCATGTAAATTTCCTCTTTCCACCGATACCAAATTTATGAGTTTGCGATAAAAGAAAATAAAGATATCTTAGTTTTTGTAGACCGAACAAGTATATTTGCTCACTATCTAAACTTAAAGACAATAATGAATTGATACAGCTTCAGAAAATATTTGAATGAGACTTCAGCATATTGTGAGATAAATCTATAGGACAAATGTAAGAATATTTTATCAACTGAAAACAATACTATGATTTTGAATTGGAGGAGCACACCTTTTTCCTTTAAAATAAAACTAACTAAATAACACTTACATATTCTGAAACTCCCTGTTATCATTAAAACAGCTTTGCAACTTATACATAATTATATGCATATTTATACATTCATTTATTTGTAATCATCAGGTCTGTTTATTAAAATTATAAAAATATGTTGTTGCTTTTCAGCAAATAATGAGTATAAACTTTAAGCTTTAATTTTAACAAATTTAATCATTTTTGTGGTTTGCAAAATAGTTTAAATATGTTTTAAACAATTAGTACTGTTTCCAAACGCTCATGGTAACATATGCTTCGTTTGCTCTTTTTTAAAATAAGGTTTAATAGTATTTGAGTAAATTTTAGACACATTCTATTGTTCAAAAGATGGGCTTTTTTAAATTTCAAGTAGAAATTTACTTATTTTTTTTCTTAAAAAGACATTACTTTACCCTGAAACATTTCTAGAAGTGAAAACATTTTTGGCAAGATTTTTAAGAATTTACAAATCATTTTGTATCTAATTGTATTTAATAAAAAATACAGAGATATATTAAGATTAATGGTCATTTTAATGAGGTTCTTTTAACCGGGTGTTCCTACTTCATGCGCTGAATGTCTCAAACTTAAAAGCTCAATGAAATGTCAACAATCCTGGTGACATGTCATTTTTATTTTATATTTTTAATACACAAGTAAATATCCATCAATGCTGAAAAAAATCAAAATCTATAGGTATGAAAAAATAGGTGACAAAACTGTAGCAATCGTCTTTAAATCAGTAAACATAATAAACCATTGCAAACAGTGTAGATCCAGATCAGCCTTCCCATCCATGCAGGATCATCACTTAGGCTTGTTGCTTTTTGATTTATTATAGTGTGTTGGACCAAGAAACTATCAGTATAGAATAAATTTGTTTAAAAAGTTCAGTGTTGAATGTTGAATGTTGCGAATGTTAAATAAAATTGTTTCTACATAGTTGCAAAGTTGTTGTCAGCCGTTTAACCATTAACTTGATGAATCCGATTGCAGTCTTATCGGGATCTATACTGGTAGTTTCTTTTGACAACACAATATAAAAAATATTAACACAATAAGCCTAAGTCTTGATCCTAATCAAACTGCCTATATGTGAAGGCTGATCTGGATGTACACTTGTTGTTAATGGTCTATTAATATATTCACTGATTGAAGTCAAGTGAGTGCGCAGATATGATAGTTTCGCGCTGAGCACAATAAAAGATAAACTTATAACAAAATTAATAGCAAATATTCATCTACTTTTAACAAAAACAATATATACATTCTAAATTTATTCATAAAATGATCATTCTGTGTAAAAAAAAATAATTGCAGATACGATAATTTCACACTGAGGAAAAAGCCTTATCGCAGATACGATATTTTTCACTTTTTTTAAATTTTGAAAAGATATTAGATGTAAACGATACTTTTTTGTCAGATTATTGGGGCTATGAAAACAAGTCAAAATATGAAATAAAACCATTAATGATAAAAAGTGCAGATACGATAGTTTCGTGCTGAGCCCTCGATTGATATCTGGGTCTACATTGTAATCTGGGTCTACATTGGGATCTGGTTCTATATTGATATCTGGGTCTACATTGTGATCTAGGTCTACATTAGGATCTTGGCCTACATTGTGATCTAGGTCTACATTGTGATATGGCTGCATTAGGATCTGGTTCTACATTGATATTTTGGTCTACATTGTGATTTAAGTCTACATTGTGATCTGGGTCTACATTGTGATCTAGGTCTACATTGTGATCTAGCTCTACATTATGATCTGGGTCTGCATTAGGATCTTGTTCATTGATATCTCGGTCTACATTGGGATCTGGGTCTACATTGTGATCAGGGTCTACATTATGATTGAGGACTACATTTGGATCTGGGTCTACATTGTGATCTGGGTCTACATTGGGATATGGTTCTTCATTTTGATCTTGGTCTTCGTTGTGATTTAGGTCTACATTGGGATCTGGGTCTACATTGTGATCTGGGTCTACATTGGGATCTGGGTCTACATTGTGATCTTGGTCTACATTGGGATCTGGGTCTACTTTGGGATCTAGGTCTTCATTGGGATCTGATTCAACATTGGGTCTATAATGGGATATGGGTCTAAAATGTGATCTGGGTATACACAAGTCACGTAGGCGATAAAGATATTTGAATTTGTATTCTTATTTTATTCGCCATGGGCATTGTCAGACGACCAAATTTAAAGCGAATATCATGACATTAAATATCTGTAAACATGGACCGCTGATCATTGTCTGTTAAGTGCTGATTTTCGTAAGGTCATGATGTTTAACTGATAGATATAAGGTAAAATTGTGGCAAACACTAAGTTAGTTAGTGTTTAAGTGAAGTTTTAACAATTAAGAACACAAGTCACTTAGCAAGGCTCCATTATCTTACAGTTTGTTATTTTTTTAAACTTCACTTGATAAATACTAACTATGACTTAATTTTAAGGACCAGTTAATGTCTTCAGACCGCAATGGTTCCTGCTTCATATTAGAATCCTACTTCTGGCACAGGTATATCGGATACCTGCTGTTTAGTTTGTTTAATCTTAAAGATAAAAATCCAAAAAGTTTTATGCCATTTATTTATATACGATTTTACCTACAGGTAAATGCATTAACATAAATAAAGATAATTTAAAATCAAATTTGTGTATACATGTTAAATCAGTAAATAAAAATAAAATTAATACATATACTTCAATATGTTCAATCAATATATAAATGTACATTGAATATTTTAAATTGATATATACTTGAGCACAAAAGAAACGCCGTATGTATATTCTTTTAGCATTTTATAAATTGCTTAACATGACTGGATACTTGCTGTGTTAGGACATTCATTCATTATAAGAACCAATAATAAAATCAGTTTTTTGAGTGTGCATTATACCATGAAATGTTTGTCTTCTGATTCATAAATAGATTTACAAGTAACATTAGTTCACTACTTTCTTAGAGGTATGATTTCTGTTCATTCTTAAAAGAGACGTTTCTTTTGTGCTCGATTATATTTACGTGTATAATCATCATATACACTTGTAAAATCATTATGTACATTTAAATCAATATAGTACACTTGCACTTTTACTATATACATGTACATTCAATATAGAAATGAAATATATAAATGAAACATCCTTAGAAAGTTAGATTTTTTTAATTGTTACTTTGTTAATATTCAATAAACATACACTTGTACATGTATGTAATAAACGTTTGGAATATTTGTAGTTAATTTAACTATGTTCAAAGATCCGTTTCTATACAAGCGTTTAGTCTTATAAATACTTGTAAATTATTCTAAATATCGCCAACTTTGTTTCAATAAAGTTAGATTTAAAAAATCAAAAATTCTTGGCTTTTTGTGTACATGTATCATTTTATATTACGCATAACATTCCTTATGAAATATAAATCTAGTTTGCTTTGATATTTAATTACATTATTGTTTTTTTCAGAGTCAGTGATGCACAATCACCAAGCAACCTTGACGACGAGAAAATTAAATCTGTTAATATTGATAATGTCGGCGTTGTCTTGATCATCTGCACAATCGTCCTCCACTCCTCCTCGGATGGTCCCTGACACCTGTATAACTCCAACGTGACCGGATGTTGCAGCTGGCCGACACTGAGCAACAGTTCTCTGCATGCAGCAGACGACATTGTTACGTAGGATAGCTCTACACGTTCTAGATGTGTCATGTCCGATGATACTCGCGGTATGACGTCACCCATATCAATCCCCACAAGCTGGAGATGTTGTAGCTGAGTTAATGTAGGAATGGTTTTTATCATCTTCAGGCAGGATGACATCATGTTGTATAACATTAATGATGATACAATGTAGGACCGGTGCTGCATGTAGATCTTGCCACAATGTGGCGCTGGCTCTGGCTGTCATCTTCTCTGCAAACAGTGGTGGGCAGATTACGAGCTTCTCCAGACATGCTGGAGTCATGTGTAGCTCCCTACATCCCTACATGGTACCCTGAAAAGATGCAGCATCTCTAGCTCGATCAGACGATGAAGGTACAAGGTCACGTCACAATCACGGTACTGATTCCTGTGGTCCGAGCAGTTTATTAACTCCAGCTTGATCTGTGTCAGTGTTGTGGTCTGGCTGATATAAGCATAGAGATATTTAAGGTTACTCTGAGTCATGAGAACTCCACGAAGATACAAAGATTGTAAGCATGTCAGTCCTGTGAGCGCCGTTATACTGATATCAGACAGAGAGATCCATCCATATCCTGATAGTTTAAGACATTTCAATGTACGGGCTGATTCAGTGAGAATGTCCGCCAGCCATACTGGTTCCTTGCCACAGTCTTTTACTCTCAATTTCTCCAGGGAGGTGAACACGCCAGTATACAGCGACTGCATGAACTCTGCTATATCCTCGTCTAGATGTGATGCTAGTAGCGATTTCACGTGACCTTTGTTAAAGTGTATAACCCTTTTCAATGTAGATAAATCCGGAGAGTTCATGTACTTCTCAAGCACAACATAAAGATAGATGGGACAACTTGTATTTCCATTTCTTATAATCTCTTCTAAACACTGTATCTGCATTGATTGGTAAGAGCGTAATTTTTAGCGTCATCACTATACCTGCCAAACCTACACCTACGCGTCACACCGTCAAAGTCAACGATCTTTTGCAGCTCACCGGAAATACATGTATATACTTCCGGATTAATACCGCATACAAAAATAAATGGATTGTACATTTCTAATATGCCTGAAAGAGTTGAACACACATTAAGAATGGTTAATTTTACAGATTCTTTTTGCCATTCAGACGTTATATAAATAGCAGAGAATAATTCTTGTACAGACTTGTGCTGAAAGAAAACTTGATATCGTTTTACTGCAATTATGCTGCTGTCCTTGGTTTGACACAACAGTCCAACTTTTAAACAGAACTCGATTTCTTGTTTGGTCATATACTGTTTGGCATATTTCCTATCAAATATCAAAGATGATTCTTTTTTCTTGCTAAATAAAGCACAAAATGCTAATTTCCCGAGCTTCATAATCAGCTTGAAATAAAGGTAATATTTCTTGTTCTGTTTCAAACAATTTGGGACTGCAGCATTATCGTTTGTATGTACCTGTATATCCGGTAAGTCTTTTTTCTTAAGCCCACGTTTAAGTGTCAATTCAGTAATGTTACTGTAAATTTCACATTTTGATTTACCAATGGGAAGACCACTAAAGAACAAACACATAAGCTGAAGTAGAATATAAGGAATGTAAATAATATTCCCGATGTGAACTGTCTTGACTTCTTTATCGAAATCCTCAATATTTTTCACTGCTAAGTTCAAGTTTCTTTCATTTAGTATTCCGATCGCATTTTTCTCAAGCAGATTACGTGTTTCGTCATCAAGCACTGATATTTCCACGCGTCGATCTATATCTTTTTGCGACAGTCCTATAGTTCCAATCTTCCAGTCTCTGGTTGTCGTTAACACCGTGCAGCTGTCCGGGTGATTGTTGTGCGGTACCTCGGGTTTTCTTGGACAGCGAGCTGGATGAGACCATTAATCTAGGCCGTCCAAGATGACTAAGCATTTCTTTTCGTGCAAAATTCTTTCTATAAACTCTTTTGTGTACTGAGATTTACGAGACATACAGGCTGACAACATGTTCATAATCAAGTCATCGAGATTACATTTGGGTTCACTTTGATAATCCCTTAAATGTAACAGGAACAGAAGATCAAAGTATTTCGTGGCGGCTAACTCCTCATCGTCATAGTTCTGTCAGTGACGTCAGAGGAAAATGACTTTGGCACCAGGTCATGGTAAGTTTCTGTGACAGCGAGGTCTTCCCGAATCCAGCGTTCGCCGTCATGTATATCTTTTTGTATCGAACATCTTCGCTGACAAACAGCTGACTTATTGCAATTTTCTGCTTTTCTTTGCTATCAATTTCCGACGATTTATCTGCCTTTATCTGTGTGTTTTTGCCCGATCCGGATTTGTAAGGCTTGACGTAGGCCCACAAAGGAGGTATGACATACAATTCCTCAACGGGGACATAATGTTCGTCAACTAGAGGGGATGCCGGTATCATTCTCTCGTTCTCTCTATAATATGTCATGAGGTCATCTTTGAGATCTGTAAAACAAAGCATGTACTGTTGTATCATTAAATTTCGCGGGGACCCATTTTCGAGCTGAAGCTACACATTACATTGTGCCGTTGACATAAATTCACGCAGTTTTATTATATTGAGAAGGAAATCTTTCAACTTGCGCGCTTCCTATATCGCTAAATATATGAAAACTAAACACGCGCGAAATAAAATGATACTACAGTTTGTATATATAATCTCAAAGAACGGATGTGTACACGTTTTTGAAGCCATTGAATGACTAAACGCAACTTAAATTTCACTCTCAACAGATCCTTACATGTAGTAATTAATAAAAACTTTAGGCAGTTTGCGCCTTTTCAGCCGTTTATAGGCATTACATAATGGAACAATTAAACTTTATCACATCTACACCTTCCACCTTGAACTGTGTAGAAGCTGCTTTAAAGGATTTACTCTTCATCGTGCATAAAATCAGTTCAAAAAGTTCCTTGGTCAATATACGTATGCCACATGGCTTATACAAAACACTATAATGCAATAAATTCCTCGTACACATACAAGTTACAGCTGCATTTTACTAATGCCAGCATATTTGAAACAGAAAGTGTAGACATAGATCGATCTTCTCATTTATTATTTTTCAATCATTGAACTGAAATAAAAATAAACTTAAACCAGTAAGCTCTATGCTGTCTTTTTCTTGAATATTTTTTTAAACGTGTTTGTGTAAAATAATGACATGCATGACAGATCGTACACTTTCTATAGACCCCTCGTGAGGTATAAATAATACATATGGAATGGCCTTTTCCTTTTTACCCGAAGTAATGTTTTCACTTTATTAGAATTTATGTATTAGAAGTGATTCAGTAACCAACACATATCACTGTATATAAACCGATTGTATCATCTACCGGATATAGCGCACTGATTGTCACAAAAACATAGTAGACAGTTCAAAAGTGAGGAGATCTTTTATGTATTGTAATGGCAAATCAAATAGACAAATACATGTTATAACAGGCGATTCTCGTAGCACTTGTTATGAATGACATTGTTTCCTTTTGTATGAACTATACTTATGAATAATCGCTTAAATAACTCAAACTAATTACCGTTTGTACTGAGCTCTGTTCTAAAATCAGCGTAAATGTTTATGTTGTAACAGGGTTTGAGAGGTATTCCCATGCTAGCGATGATGTAACATATATTTTGTATTATTACAATAATTAGAACGCCGTAGCAGATCAATTTTACATCAAAACATTAGACCAAACATGCTTCCAGGTACGACCCAGTCTGTATCATTTGTATGTTTCTAGTGATCTATTTGTATCAGTTATAGCGATTTTTTAAAGATGATTTCTGTATACTTTTCGGATTATACAAACAAATATTTGATGTAAAATCATGTATTTTAAGTGCTTCGTACAGAAATATGATACGTTATGAAATATAAGGGCATCGGTGCCTTTATATATTGCGGCGACACGAAACAATTGAATCTACCTGACTTTAATAGTAACAGGAGTCCTAGAATCAGTGAGTGTAACACACATGCCGTTCTGAGAACTATAATTTACAAAAACAATAATGAATGTCGCTCCGAAATGTTTTGGATATATTAAACATGGTCTAAGGTTTGTTTTAAGTTATTATTTCGAAACTAAAGGTTCACGATTATAAATACATACGCTGCGGAACATGGAATGGTATTAATCTGAAATACCGCATTGAAAGTTCCATGTTCACTGTCATATGCATACCATCGTTTGGGATGAATCGAAATTGTACTTTTTATTAGTGTAAATATTGAGTTGCGCTGAATCCTCAATCGGGGCTTAATGGCGTGGGTAGTAATATGCATTTCCATTACTGCCTATGAACAGGCTCAAAGAAACCGAGCATGCAATATGTTCATATTTATGGTTTTCCGTGGCTTTCACAGTTCCCTTTTCATCTATTTTATGTCTTTTTCCTAATTATTGTGGTCGAGCATTAAATAGTGAACGGTAACAGTTCGTTGACGAGTATTTAAAGTTTGCAGGTAGGCGTGACATACAAATTCTGAGGCAAAGCAAGTTATTTAAATATTGATATTTTAAGCTAATGATAAACGTAAAATGCTTAACCCATTTACTCAATGTAAGATCAATGTAGATCATTACCATCTGCAACATCCATGTCATTTGATTGGGATATATAGTCACTTGTTTTCAGAAATATTCTAATAAATATTATATCAAATAGTGTACAGCAAAAACAACGTATTCCATATCGCATGGAGTAAAGGGTCAAATAGAACACTAACAAACTAAATCAATGTCTTGTTTTCCGCCTAAGGATTGACTATCACAAAGGTCTTCACCTGAAAGTCAGATATGTTCCTATGCTGTTTTCAGTTAAAAAATTAACGAATTCGCTTTCTAATATATTTGCATAATACATTTATACGCTATTTAATTACATATTTGACAACTAATTTGTGTAAACCCATACATGGCAATTTAATCGAAGACTCTTTTATCAGTAACAAAAATAGTTTCAGTTTATTTCGAGGTTTGTATTGAAAATAATAAACGGTGGCTAAGCTGCGTTGGGCCTGACAGTCTAATTTTTATACAAGCCTCCAAATTAACCTATAGTCACTGTTGTTCTTTGTGTACTCAATGTTTTTTTTTTCTCCAAATATACATAATATTATATATTATAGACAATATATGTAGAGAAACTCCTCCATCTCAGCTACAAGCATTAACCTGATAAAATCAGTAAATGCGCATCGCCACAAATGATACAGATTACTGGAAAACCATTCTACGAAGATCGCACTAAATGATACAATAGAACTAGGTATGTTCGCTGTAAATGATAGTATATCAATGCAATAGATGATACAGTCATTACGAAACACACCCATAAAACATTTTAATAATTAACGCTATGTATACATTAAAAGCAAGATTGTAATGTAAAAATCTTTATATTAATGTCATAGAGTCTTATTGCTATTATGTACTTGTTTATCGAAGCGTTTATTTGTAGAGAATAACAATATTTTTATACAATAATGTGGGTCATTTTCCAGACCTTCTTGTGATTAAATGCAATTTTGAAAGTTTTTATCCATATATATATACGCAAAACAAATTGTATTACAACCAATAATGACTATACAAAATATAACTTACTTGTTTTTGTTTAAAGTACTTAAAATGATCCTAATCATTCCATTTTCACTGTGTTAGTTACGAATTGTTTATATCGCAGCCATGCAATCAGCTCGCTATATCCGGCAGATGATGCAATCGGTTTATATACAGTGAATATAGTGAAAGTTGACTGTTTCACTGCGCATGTCTGTACTTTCAGCAGACAACGACAGTATTAAATCAATTTTGTCTGGCGGCTACATGTATAACCGCCAGAGAATCCTTAGCGAGTTTCAGTTATCTTTCCTTGAGGTTTAAATTAGGCGGTATTCCCCACGTTTACAAGTACATAACAACACCAGCTAGTGTTAGGTTTAAAAATACAAAGAACTTGGAGTCATATTACAGATGTATGTTTACCATTATCCCAACTGGGTTGCTGATAGCAATTTGATGCCACTTAACCTGGTCACTGATTTATTGCCATGCATATGTTTGGAATGCCTACATTACTGTGATATGTTAAACCTTCGAGTTGCACAAATTTTACTAATGTTTGCCATATAATGTTGTTCAGTGCGCTGTTTACACCTTCCAGTTGTTGGTATCAGCTGTACTTCTTCTTATCTTTATCACAAATAGTGCTTATTTACTCGATCAAGTTTATCCATGTCAAGGTTTATCATGAATTATTGTAATGAGCAGTAAGCCTTGTTGATAAGCAGCTTGAGAGAGAGTTTTTAAAATAGATACAGAGAGCAAGTGTGACGTCATCCAGCAGCCAATCAGAGGCCTCTAGATTTTGGTTTACAACAGTCGTTTATTTTCTGATAACGACGGATAAAGAGTCTAATAGTGAAAGGAAAGCCATTACGTCGTCTTTTACTTCCGTGTTTAAAAGATCTGAGCGAAAAATGGTTGCAAATTCCCTCACTGCGGCGGTCTGCATTTTTCAGTTACATTTATTTGTTATTAACAAGAACATCTCAATCGTTCGGTTTATTTCTCTGTCGTTTCCATACGTAAGTGAAAGTGCAGCTGTTGTGTTATCGGTGCAGAGTTGTTCACGAACATTTCCTGGTATAGTGGTATGCTGCATGTAGGATTGATATATAAAAAACGGGAAATAGCTTGTTAAGAAGTTTTTGCTAAGTGGTTGTTTAGAAACCTGGAATATTATGCTCGGTTGCGCTTTTGTCCCTACGTTTATAACACCAGGAAAGTACCTTATTGCGAATGGTTCCATGCAAACGTGTTTAAATTCAATAGGTATACATACGATATTATTATTATTATTATTATTATTATTATTAATGCTTTTGTTATTATAATTATTAATATAATTATTATAATTGCATTGTTATTATGCCCCCGAAGGGAGGCATATAGAAATCGCACTGTCCATCTGTCCGTCCGTCCATCCGAAATGTCCGGAAAAATCGTGTCCTCGCTCCTTCTCCGAAACCGCTATAGGGATTTCTAATTGAAGCTGTAAAAATATTAATAAAAAATCGATGTGTGTACATAAAATGATGATGTCACTGGTGATCTCAAAATGGCCGCCATTGCACACACATTTGGATCAATTTTGAACTGACCGTGTCTCAGTAACCAGTGGGCTGATAACATGACTGTATATTCTCAGTTAAAAAACGCATGTCGGTTTGAACGATAATCGTCGTCATTTTCTGTAAATTAAAAAAAAAAGAATTTTGCGCGTTCATTTGATACACGGGAATTTGTTTAACGTACATACATTACTTTTCAGTAAAACATTTCATCTTAAGACGATACTGACAGGTTATGCGCATTGGCAAGGGCTTTATACCATGACACATTTCGAGAAAGAGTTTTGAGACTGGTATCCGGTACAAAGCGTCTAACCAATCAACATTTTTGAGACCGGTATCTGATCTGAGGCAACTAACAAATCACAAGCTGGGGTTTCGAGACTGGTATTTGACGTTGTTTTTACATATTAAAATATCAATGTAATTTGTATTCAATAATAACTTTTAAAATAACGAAAGCACATAATACGTACTATATTTTTGGAAATCGTTGCGAAGGCACGGACCGATGCACGATCGACCAGATTAATAGATGGGTTTTTTAAAGGCAATTAGAACAAAGACATTTTCTCATTTTAATGTTTTACGTTCCTTTTCAAATTTATTGATCATAAGTCTGCGTAGAACTCAAGGGCTGCTGTTATCAAGATATAATTTATTTTTTTGTGTCACATGGAGCTCGAGACGAAGAATGCCCTCTATAAGTTTTGTACTCGAATTAAATAAGGTTGACAATAATGATAGACTTCACTGGAAATTGTATATTTAACATTTAATAAAATGTATTTCATAAAAATGTATCTGTCCCCGCAGCTCAGTATTTATTGATTACTTTAACACTATTGACATAGTATTATAATTTAAACGGCAAAATTATGGCCATTTTATTAAGTAACACCATGACTTAGTATTTCGCATTTCAAATTATCAGTTAAATTGTACTAGATTTATTTCGAAGGCTTATCTTCTGTCTCCTTAAAAACAAGTTGGATGAATAATTTTAAAATGGCCGCGGCCTTTGCTTTCTTGATGAAGACGATTACATTTAAAAACATTTAAACGAAACGAATGAAACAGCTTATGCGACATTCAATACTTATTGATATAAAGTCTTTATCCAGTGAATTTATAAAAAAAAAATTAATTGTGTTTCTTATCTCCGTCATTTGGTAACGCTATTCCCGAGCCTTCAATCTTTCGAGGAGAATGCTCGGAAGGTGTACCGAGAAGGCCTTTTGAATAAATCTAGAAAATCTAGGAATACTCGGTACGCTACAATTATCTTCCTAGGATTAAATCGTTTACGCATTACGATTTGCCGTTTTGTAAACTGACGCGAAAAAAGAAACGCAACACATCTTTTTCACACCCGTCAACACGCAGAGCCAGGAGCGGACGGCACACCCAGGAGCAGACATTATCATTTTCACTAGTTTTAATTAACGCTTGGAAAGACATATCGGCTGATTTTAAAAGTCAACTGAATTCTGCACCTATCCGTTGATATCGGAAATGCTAGAAAAAATAATAAACATGTTATAGCAATTTAAATACGGAAGTTTGTGTTGAAGTTTTGAAGTTCTGCATTTTATAGGAAAATGCTCAACAGATCTGATAATCTGCATAAATCTGTAAGCGCTATTTGAAAATTTAATCATTTCCCCGGCAATATGTGAAATATTAGCTCAGACAGAATTTCAATAAATTCGAAAGGGCTTAGTGAATAGAGCTGGGGTATAGAAATAGGCAGGTCCATAGAGCAGAAGGGGAATTTATTGACAGGGACCAGAAGCAGATATAATTTAGTACTGAAAATTGTTGTTTTGGCACTCTTTAACTGCGATAAAATGTGCGGAATTAATCTTGCTTTTAAAATTAGCCGATATTTCTTTTCACGAGTTCATCAAAACTAGTGAAAATGATAATTACCTACACCGCTGTCAAATATGAAAAGTGACCATGTCTGCTCCTCGATGTGCCTTCCACTCCTGAATCTGCCGGTTGACTGGTGTGTTTTCGTGAGCATTATTTATCCGTTGTCTTTACATTTTCTTCATCAAGATTATTTTTAGTGTGCTTGCTCTACATGTTGTTACACGCCGATGTCGGTGTGTTGATCCAACTACACTGTTAACAAATGATTTACACTCGAAATATTGTGTGAAATCTTTAAAAAAAAATACACGATGTAAATCATAACAATCCGATGTTGCCGGGCAATTATTGGCCGGTTAATCTATTTTATGCTTGTTTGAACGTGCAAAAATATTGGTAAAGTGTCAAACCGCAATTCATTAACGTCACCGATTTGTGATGAACTGCTAAGCCAGAAGTAGTGGAAATGCGACTGTGACAGCTCAGCCGTACTAGGAGTGGTAATGCATTCCATACATGTGTCATTTACGTCACAGGTTCATACATTTCGGCATGAAATATAAAGAAAGTATTGTCAAAAGTATAAATCAGACGGCGGCCCCGCTGTGACATTGAGAGTGTGGGTTTGACCCCCGGCCTGGGCCAGTTTAACATTAAATACAATTATAAGTTCTTATCATGTTCAGTTTCAACAATAACTTGTATGCACATGACTTAAAAATCATTGTTTTATTTTTATATTTCAACTACCACCGTATTCTACTTATTTCTCTAGATAGATAAATATAAATATAAGAAATTTCAATAACCTTTGAGTGTCTGCTCAAATTCTTTGTTTTCCCTAATTTCGTCGCATTGTTCTATTTCTCGTTTTTTTAGTTCTGCATGCCTGGTGATATCTTTCGTGAGTCTGTTGGCGAGCTCCTCCAGTTCCGTTTTCCTGACAGCTACAATCCTGTCAATCTCGGCGACAGAATCTGTCTGTAGTTTTGAGTAATGATCAATGATTTTCTTCAGGAGATCTGTGTGCTCCTCCCTGAAGGTGTCCTTTATATTATCTTTGAGTGCCTCGGTTATATCCTTCTCATGTATGGTGAGATCGTTTGTCTTCAACTGAAAGAAAAAAGAATGATAGGTGCACGTGTTTAATTTAACTCAGTTAGACACTAAATGAATCAGAAACCTAGGCCAGCAAATAATTACAATTTTTGATGGCTGTTTTACGAGTATTACTGTAACAGTATCAGCATTTTAAATATTAAATTTACTTTCCACAAAAAATGGATCCAAATAAAACAGCTGAAATAAGAAATGTCAACAAGCCGAACATTGTCTGAATGTTAGCAGAATAAAAACATACCATTCGAAGTTTTCTGACAGCATCCTGCGCCGAAGGATCGTTCAGTAAGCAGGCAGGGTCACATAGAAGGTTGATGAGATCAACAATGTAGTCTCTGAGATCACCATGATCACTGTCAGACAGTAAGTGATCTGCTGTGTGTCGAATTTCACGACCTACCTTTCGGGCCTATAACATATATATTAAATATTCTAAGCCGCAAAACCTTTTCTTTTTATTCACTATGATATATCAGTTATAAATTGCATTAGCTGTATATGGTGAGTAATGCTCGTTTCTTACTTTCATTTTGAGGCACATGCTAGAAAATCTGACACACTTTAATATTTCCAAGAAAAGCATTCTAAATTTGTGTTAACTTATCATCTTTACATAATTTCCAGTGTTTATAGCGGGCTCAATATTAGTTGTTCCTAGTGTTCGTGATCTTAACAAAGGCGTTATATGTTGTTGTTTTTTTTTTCAGTGTGTACCATGTTTCAGTTTCCAGCCGTCAACTATTCATCATGTTCATGTTTTTATTTAATTTCATAAGTTTTCGACAAATTTTTCGAAAACGCAAAAGCGTTTTACCTAATGTAAATTTGAAATATTATAATTATAGTGTCTATCTTTTTATACCTTTGTGCAGACGTTAGGTTCCGTTGCTAAGTTGTCTTGTATTTGTGTTGAAAAGGACAAGTTGTTGATGATCAAGGACACAATTCCGTTGAAGTCTGTCTCTATGAGCGATGTTGTGTAAGAATATCCGTCCGGAGGGAAAAAACATTTTGCTACCTCAAATGCGTCGGTACGCCATTTTTGTGGAGTTGTATTTTTCCACGACGGTCCTCTAAATCTATGATTTTTACCGCCCATAAGGATATTGCAAACACCTCGAGAACACAGATATTTGGGACCAGGAACTATATGACCATGATTCCTACTTCTTGTACACTGTGGTAAGCTATTGATCGTACATTTGCACGTGTTGCGCATATTTGCCGCCGGTACAAGCTGCAGCAGACGCTGGTGATGCCGATCAACCTCCGCACTGACAAAATCTGTCAGACCATCCTTGGTAAAGAGAAGAGCCAACGCTCCCTTTACCCAATTTTTTAATTCTTTATTTGCCAAAGTGCCAGGCCTGCCATAGCTAAATTAGTTATTGAATGCTGTTGTTGTTTTCTTTTCAATTGAAACTTTTTCAATTAAAGCACGTGTAACGTAACCAATGTTCATCTTCACATGTTTTGGAAGTTGTGTTTCCTATACATTATATAAATGAAAGAGAGATTCAATACAAATATAGACATAATGTAATGGAAAAATTCTCATCACAAAGAAAAACAATAATTAGAAGGGGCTACAGTTCAGCCAGAGTTGTCCAACACTACATAAATCTACTATATAATTATGTATTTTCCACACACAGTGCTTGAAGAGGTTCCCAGATTTTCTCGAACTTTGGTAAAGTCAATGTTTTGTGTGCATTATATTTTTCCGTTTTTTTTTAAGATGCTCACTTGTCTTTTGAAAACTTCAACATTAGGTATTGATGGCTTGAGTTTATTATTATTTCTTATTCCCATTTTAAATTAATATAAGAATTAGATGAAAACGTTTGGATATACAATCTTTCGTTTGCATTATTTCGCGTATATTTTCCTTGTTATGAATGTCTCTATGCACTGTATACGCCTGACATCGACGATAGCTTAATGTTGTTTCTGCTCATCACTCCTGAATTTCTTGTTTACATTCAACATTTACTGAAGTTGTGGATCATAGTGGACACGTATGCAACAAACACAATTCGAATTTAAATTGTTTTTAACTGTGCAAGGATTATAAGAATTTATTCAAATAACGTTACGAAATACCTATTAAATTGAATGAACGACCTCTTATCAAGATTGAATCATACGTTTAATATCTGTATAGGTTCGTTATGGTTGTAACTTGATACTTGAACATTTAAACTTCGATTAAATAAATGCGCCATAAAGCATATTAGGTTTTGAATAAAATAACAACACTAATTATCTGAGGGAGAACGATAGTCAAAATGGAATAACAATAGAAAAATGCTTACGATAAGCGTCTGAGGCTGAACCTCGCGAATTATCAAACGTCTTGATACAGCTGGGTAACTCAGCTCTGCTGTTGACCCCTCGGGATATAGCTAGTTTTATCGGCCTAGCGGTTAACCTCGAAGGTTATCATATGCTGGATAGATACAGCTGGTTAAATCGGCCTAGCGGTTTACCTCGTAGGTTATCATATGCTGGATAGATACAGCTGGTTATATCGGCCTAGCGGTTTACCACGTAGGTTATCATATGCTGGATAGATTCAGCTGGTTATATCGGCCTAGTGGTTTACCTCGTAGGTTTTCATATGCTGGATAGATACAGCTGGTTATATGGGCTTTGCGGCTGCACCTCGCTGATGTTCCTTTGTCTCGTAGATTGTTATATGAAAAAGTAAAACAATGGTGAAAGTTGTTTCGTCCTTGTATTCATAATTATCAAAAACCTATTATTTTTTTATTTAGTAATATTTTGGCATGCATTATTACGCAATGTAGTAGTAATAAAAATTACATTATTATATGATTGGATCTCATCATTTTCTCAAACTATGTGTGTAAACGCTGTGTTCTGGCAATGAAGATAATATGTTTGTTGGTGTAAACTGTGTCAATGTTAACCAGGTGACATGGTTCATATGTGACATATCATAACCACCTGGTTCGAATGGACTCTATATCGGAAAGGTAATCTATATCGGACATGTAATCTATATAGGACAGGTAATCTTTATCGGAAACTTTAAGGTAATCTATATCGGAAAGGTTCAGTATAATTAAATGACCTGTGTCATCTTGGATCAACAAACATAATGATTAATATCCATGTAAAGTAATACGTACTGATATTGTGCAATTCCACACAAGATTGTAAACTTCCTTCAAATTAAAACAACTAATATATGAACATTTAGAAAACACCTCCTTTATGAAATCATGTTTGTGTTATACATGAAGATTTAAACCCCGTGCACTTTAATACGTTTACGTTGTGTTCAACACTTATTTCCACCGTTCAATACTTAAATCTTTTCGAATTCCAAGTACATTCTTGCATTATCTACAACCACAATTTATCTTAATTTCATGGTTCTTTTATCATTTTCTTATCAATTACTCGAACAAAATGTAATTATTATTACGTCGTATATATCTCTACAGAAAAATTATATTTGTATATATCAGTAAAGCTTTAAAAACGCACTGCGCTTGAATTAACTGAGACTCCGCCTTTTGACTGTCGTATAGAAGCGCTAACAAACGGCGGTATTGTACGGGTGTCATTCATTATTAAGATAGCTGCCCATGCATTACTTGAGGCCATGCCCCTGTATTTGTCGTATCGAAGCAAATAATTACAATGTTTGGTTATATATTTGAAAAACATTCCTGTCATTAACCAAAATGTAGTTGAACTATTATTCTTGCTTATTTCTAAACAGATAAAATTTAATGCAAGTACAATTTAGTTATTCTTAGACTAACTTGCTGTACATGGTTATAGACGTGCCATCCAAGTTCTCAATAGAGAAATTTTCCCGCAACGCCTATATACCATAACTATCCACAAATGACCCTCTGACTGCCTAGACATTTACATACACTTACTTTTTACATATACAAACATGTGAGACAATTACATATACACATCTATTAGCATCGTGCTTCCTCTTTTTTATTTTTGGAGTTTTTATGCACACTAGTGCTATAGACAGAGACACACACAATGAAAGTCAGCTGGATCTTTCGATACACTGAATTGAAGATATATTATGTTAAAGGGAGATAATTCAATTCAAACAACTAATTTTCGAATTAAGGGATCCCCGAAAGGATTCATGTTTGTGGAAGTAAGATACATATGGTTGAGATAAGTAACCAACGAACAAACCTTCAGACATAAAGGAACAGATCTAAGCACCAGACACGGCGACATCGCCTAGCCAAGTGTGCTGTACATGGTTATAGACGTGGCATCCAAGTTCTCAATAGACAAATTGTCCGGCAACGCCTATATACCATAACTATCCACAAATGACCCTCTGACTGCCTAGACATTTTCATACACTTATTTTTTACATATACAAACATGTGAGACAATTACATATATACATCTATTAGCATCGTGCTTCCTCCTTTTTATTTTTGGAGTTTTTAACCGTTCGTGGCTAAGTACAGCTAGAACCTATTGCTTGTGAGACACGTGATTAACCGTGCGTGGCTTTGTATGGCTAGAACCTATTGCTAGTGTGACACGTGATTAACCGTTCGTGGCTTAGTATGGCTAGAACAAATTGCTAGTGTGACACGTGATTAACAATTCTTGGTTTAGGAAGGCTAGAACCTATTGCTAGTTTTTACACGTTATTAACCGTTTGTTGTTAGTATGGCTAGAACATATTGCTACTGTGACAGGTGATAAACCGTTCGTGGCTTAGTAAGGCTAGAACCTATTGCTAGTGTGACACGTGATTTACCGTTCGTGGCTTAGTATGGCTGGAACCTATTGCTAGTGTGACACGTGATAAATCGTTCTTGGCTTCGTATGGCTAGAACATATTGCTAGTGTGACACGTGGTAAACCGTTCGTGGCTTAATATGGCTGGAACCTATTGCTAGTGTGACACGTGGTAAACCGTTCGTGGCTTAGTATGGCTGGAACCTATTGCTAGTGTGATACGTGATAAACCGTTCGTGGCTTAGTATGGCTGGAACCTATTGCTAGTGTGACACCATTGTGGCGATTTAAAATTTATCTGATTAACGTCTAAACTACCGGAAATACAAGTATCTCTAACTTAAATTCGAAATGGCATGTTTACATACTATTGCTCTATGAAAGGCATTGTGCTTTATTTCCGTTATTCACGTTTTTTAAATAAAATGTGAAATAACAAAACTGGTATTTTTTAAATAAATAAGACAATAAGTTTACACATAATGGTCAATGTAGTAAAGAGAAACACGCAATAACAACAATAACAAAGCACAATCTCCTTTCACTGGACCTAGGTGACTTGGTCTGTGTATTATTGACATATTCTTCAATCGACTATTCCTTCTATATCTTCTCAACAGTCAATAAAGACATACCTAAGTATCAATGTGCGATCAGACATTGACCTACATTCTTCCAACTCTTTGAACCCAGTAAAAGTTATGGTTGAATCTATGAACATTACGATCATTATTGTTTCCTAGTAACGTATTTGCTATAGATATCGACATTAACATTCATGGGAAAACATGGTTAGATAAAACATTTAATCCAAATGAAAATCGAATTGTAGATTATGACTGTTTTTATTTTTGAAAAGCGGTAACTGCATAATTGCAATTATGTATTTACTGTGATTTCTCTGTCGTTCATGATTCGTTCAAATATCTGAAATGTTTAGAGAATTTTGATTACAGATGGCAAATATCGAACATTTCACAACATTCAAATCATACGAACAAAGGCGATCGTGCGTAAGTAAACTCCTTGGTCAAACGGTTTGCTCAATGATACAAGACAATAATCTTGTCAAAAGAGACATAACATCAACGGGTTGTTGCACTTTATAAATGGCTGCTTTAAAAAAGAATGTGATATAATATAGTTTACGTATACAATATCACTAAACGTAAATTACTCTCAGCGGATCCTTCAGTGAAAGACATGTTCATATTCTATGCTTTACAACATACTATTGCACGTGATATATTTCAATCAATGTATGCCTTTATAAAATCAAATAATATGAATGTTTCTTAAAGTAAGTATGTAAACGTGGCAACATAGGTTCATTTAACAAGACAAATCAAAATGCCTCTCAAAAATCAGTCGTACATTTCAAGTTTGAGTCGAGTTTTGACATAAGCTTCACTTATAAACTCGGCATTACCTCATATTGAACTTTAAAGCCTCTGTTGGTTATATTAATGAACTTGTTTTCACTTCGGCTTTATATTCCTTGACAAATGTTTCTGACTTATGTCAAGTGACCAATCTGCTAAATACCAACGTGATTAGCCGCCTTTTATGCAGACAAACAACAAAGTTATTTATCACCACCACCGCAGTTTTTGTGGCTTCTTGCAGACAGCCAGGAATGGTAACATGTCAGCATCAAATGCTGCCCCAATAATATGGTTTCATGCAAACAATCAGACACATTTATGCGTTATCAAATACGTTCGCCGAATTTATTGCATCTGAATGCAGGCATACATTGCTAGGTGTTGCTGCAGTTATTGTAAATTTTCTTAGACAGATATGCATTGTTATCTATCATCTATAATTACGATTTTATTAATGCAGACAGACAAACACTGATATGTGACAGCACCGAATGATGCTGCAGCTGCTTTGGCATCATACAGTCAGCCATAATGTCGCTTCATGCAGACAGACACACCGTTATGAGTCAGAACAAAATGTAGCAGCAGTTGTTTTGGCTTCAGACAGACAGACAGACAGACAGACAGACAGAACATATGCACAGTACAGCTTCAATAACTACTGTTATCAATAACAATTTTGAAGACTGTTGAGCGCGATACACACATTTGTGTAAATATTGAGTTGCGCTCAACCCGGGGCTAGGTGGGGTAGGCAGTAATCTGCATTTCCAGTACTGTCCATGAACAGACTCAAACCGAGCCTGTAATATTTTAATATTTGTCGTATTTGGTGGCTTTCAGAGTTCTTTTTTCTTCTATTAATAATAATATAAATTAAAAGATTAATTAAAGCGTTCATCTTTTTATAACAATTCATTGTATTGTTGTTGGTTTTTTTTTCAGCTAATCTAGTTATCGGTTCTTGTGTACGTCTGCACTTCCATATTTAAATTATCATACGTCTACACCTGTTCAAAAAGTCTTTTTTATGAAACAGGCATTATAAATATAATAAGAGCATACTGTTGTACTTTTGTTTAGAAACTGATTAGAACATGTATGAAACCCTGGGCCCAGCCCCGTTCTTTGTTTGCTCCCAGCCACGAATCGGTGCCTGGATGTGTCCTTATAAAATAGATAATTTAATATTTATTCGACTCTAAGCGGCGACAGCATTGAGTAGCTGCTTGTGCGTGAAAATCAATATTGCTCAAACCAGAAATCGGCTGAGATTCTGAGTCAAATTTATCTATAACTTGAATAAACATTTGCAGCCAAATCTATCGTGTGTCTTATGAAAAATGTGAAGCCCGGATACGTTAAGAATTTTAAAGATGTTTAGACCTTACTTTACCTTAGTTTGCATTTGCCTTGGCGTCAGATGTTACGGTGCCCAAATTCCTATACTTTCTAGTGACCACTATTATTGATAAAATAAAAACATTTATAGATGAATACATATTATTATGCTTATACATTTCCAGATTTAAGTCAAGGGTTTGATATTACGTGTTTCAAAAAGCTACAATAATGCGGCATTTCTGGTGGCGCAGTTCAATTGTTTTGGTGTCACCGGGTTAATGTTCTTTTTTATTTTCAAATTTGTCTAACCACTAAATATACTAGTTAACGTACCTAACAAAACACGCAGAAATCTGAAACCCGTATTAAATGATATTTTTGTTAAATCCTTTTATAAATGAAAATGAATATAAAGGGCTACGTTCTATTTATTATTGTGAAAACTCGTTTAGAAATTACAGCTTTATATTAATTTGATATCGTCCTTTGTCATTGAGTGAAACCAGAACATTTGTTTGAATCACACGATAATTCACAGCTGTTGTTCTAAAACTTTGGACTTTAACCAGGGTTCAAATACTTCTTTGTTTGTCTATCTACAATAAACTGTCCAATATGGATGCTTCATTAAGTCACTAGAACATATCAGTCTACTGGTAATTAAGTTAACAATTTGACAATTACTCTGTTTCTCTCTTCGATTAAGGCATTTTTTTCGAAAATTTCAAAGAAGAATGAGCCGATTCAGTTGATGATAACAAAATTTATATTTGATCTTTTCGAAACAAAGGGCAAAAACATCCCTAAAATCAACCATGATCCATTCTCATATGACAATTCGAATGTGCCCATTGCAAACTAATGTGCCAATGATGACGTATAATGATATGAAAAGTGTAAGCTCAGTAAGCTCTACTTGAGAGACTTTACTGTCGCAAACGGTTGCGTTTTGTCTGAACAGACACATAACGATGGCTTGACGTTCTTGTCGTCATCCGAAACGGTTTACATAGCTAGATTGCTCTACCTGTCGCAGGTAGTCGTGTTTGCACAAATCGACGTATTAAGGCGACAACTGTTTGACGACAGCAGCCGATTAATCTACCGACGTCAACAGGCGCGGCATTTAAATATCTATGTTTCTTTTTGCACCAGATATGCGCCACAAAGTCAAAGATACAATTTAATGTTTTTCTGGAACATGCTCCGACCATTGTGATTGTTCATTGATCTGCAGGTTTTATCTCAGACGTAAAAAGCACCGTCTGAAAACAATATTAGGCAACAGTTGCTAATCTATATTGCCCTAATCATTGAGAAAACGTCGGTATAAGGCGATATTATGACCCCCTTCATGTACTAGTATAATAAATTGTATATAGAGACCTCTGATTTTTCAAAAGTTTGTGCAAATAAAGTTTCTTTTATGCTGAATATATACCATTTAAACAGTATAGCAAATACTAGTATTCCATTACAGTAATTATTTTAAGGTGATTTGTTAAAAGCGCAATAATGTACATGTATTTCATTTTTGAAGACATTGTCGAATTAAGTCGTTACTGTGCAAAGCTTAGTCTAAGTCTTCAAGATATTGTTGTAAATGCTCATATGACTCTTTGATATATTTCTTGGAACATTTCCTAACCGGAGTGAGTCATGTGAAAGAAATTGATCATTCTCAATACATCCACATGAACAAAAACTTGAGCGATTTCAATTTTAAATGACAAGTGAACGAGATGTAAAATAAAGTGTACGATAATTTGTTAGAAATTAGATGAAAACTTTGCATCATATTGACAAAGTTCAACTATGTAATTAACGAACTTTTAAATTGAAACCGAAAGTAGACAACTGAAATGATCATTTCAGATATAATAACACAAACTTTATATGACATGACATTAAAGTCACAAGATCATGTAGTAAAATGGCTCATGCATTTCATACACATGCTATTTTAACTGAAGACTGCTGCAATTAATTGGTCCGATATATCTGAAATGAAAAACGCTAGTTCGTGATTGGATGTTTTTGTTGCGTAAAAACCAACGAAATGTGAACACATGTTTGTATGCATTGTGTAACTTGTACATGTATAATGCTTTTAACTCACTTAGATCAACTACTGCTAAGAAAGCACAATATTTTGTTCAGTAGAATTTCATATATATCATAATCTTTATAGTATAAACATATCACCTTAAGATCAAGTGGGCCATTAAATGAATAAGTGACTAATTTCACGAGTAGTTAAGTACAGTGTGTAATGGGAAGTTAAACCTGCGAAAAATACTAACATGCGCCATACCTAACAATAGTTACATTTCTTTGTGTCGTCTTAAACTTTATGCGTTGGATATTTTAAAGGTGCTGATAAGTGCAACGTTTCGCCTTAAACTAAATGAAATGTTAAAACAAATAGAGGTAGCAAATTAATTCAGATTATAGTTTGATATTCCAAATAAAACAAAAATGGGATTCCTAACCAAAATTTAAAGTATCCCCATCCCGGTTTTATTTAACCATGAGGTAGTTGGGGGAAAGAGAATTATTGCCCGTGCAGTCAACTGTTATAAATTTTAAAAAAAAGGTTGTTAAATTTAATTAAACTTGTCGCAATCACTGGCAGAGGGAGTCGTCTTTACAAATCAAAGTGGATTAATAACATCGGATGACTAACTTGTATCTACACTGTAGATAACCGCAAAACTGTGTCACCATGTACCTCAGAAACTCGAACCAGCCAGCAATGGTTCGAAAGTCCTAATCTACAAATTTGGTGATGGCTGATATTATGTGAACCATAACTGTAAACAATAGTAATATCACCAACCAGTTTGATTGAAAATGTCTAACTATATTATTTCAAAATACCATAAACAGAGAAAAAGTTAAAGCATTATATTTACGCAGCAAAGAAACACCGACACAGTACCGAAATGGTGCCACAAAAAAAAAACGATAAATGGTTTCAAATTCAGGGTTATCTTGAAAAAAAAAAGAAAGACATCAAAGGGAATCCCCCGCTCGCTTCTTCTGGAGCGCACCTGTGAAAACAATCGTTGGTTACGTAACATTCGATTTTATATAATAAATATAATTCATGAAATAAGGCCAGAGAAAATAAAGTATTAGATTCTCATCCGGATTTTGGGAAAAAAAGGTCGGGTGGGCACTTTTTAATTTTTATTTATTATTAACGAAGCAGGTTTTTCGGGATAGTCTAAAATCCATTCTGTATGGAACAGAATATGTTTCGATTTTTTTTACCAATATTTTTTTTTTGGGGGGGGGGCGGAGGGTTTTGGACAGGGGCGGGCGGGGATGAGAATCTAAAATATTTTTTTCTCTGGCCTAACATAGAAATTAAGTTATTGCAAATGTATTTATGATGCAAATACTTTTGTACTCGACCGTCTGAAAGTCCCTCCCCCACGCTCCACTCCCCCCTGACAGAAAATTTTCTTTGCTAATCATTTTAAAGATATGCGATGGTGTTTTATCAAGATATTTACCCAAGTTTAGTATGGTCTTAAATTTAAGTCGGCCATACGACACTAATATTTCGTAATTTACTTTGGTGCCACAGCGAAGTGAATGTCCAATATTTCTATCTAAATTTGACGTCAGATTTCGACGTCACGTGAATGCAAATTGGTGACGTCACCTTTGTTAAACGATGATATCACTCTTTAACTTCAGAAATTTGATATCATAGTGCGTAACTGCATTAAGTGATACATTATATCATCTTTGAATCTTGAGATCGTAAATATTAATTTGAAAAAAATCACGCCTGGCGAACGGTCAACTTAATTCTGAAATAGGTTTAAATCAAGTAGACTGTGCTCTGGTCGTTTAGTTAAATGTTAGAGTCAGTAAAAAACAGGTAGATGTGAGTTTTGTTTTTGCAAAAATTATAAGCTGGATCGAAATTTCCAAGAATGCTCAATGTTATTTGACCCGTTATATATGTAAATGAAATATCACTCGGTTAGAATATCTTTCCTAAATATTTTTGTAGAAGATTTTTTATGTCATCTTTTGCTATCGTGAGTTTAAAACACGCGTAGTATAAACATTGGTGGGTTTTTAAATCTCTTAGGCAATTCAGGCAGCCATGTCCCCAAAAATGATTTCAAAGTGACTGTGTAGAGGTCAAGTTGATCAAATTCGGTTCCTCATTACACAACAGTATATTTTAAAAATGTGTTTTTGACGCAAGCATCGATCCATTGTAGTACGTGTAATAAACTTTCGTACATGTTTTCTGGGGGTAGGGATATGCGTATGTATACTTTGCCGAATACCGCATACATCGAAGCCCAAGTTCAAGCAGTTAAGTTAAAACATATATTTAAGCCATAACAGGTTTTGATTCAATAATTATAATCAACTGAGTAATAATTATATTTCATTAAAACTTATGAAATCATTGCCTAAATGTAGAATAAGGAAACATATTACCATTAAAGCGACATGTATCGCTTTGTAAATGTCCGTTTTAGGACGAGTGGAACTGTGACAAGTTCAGATGACACTGTGATAACCGAAAGCTTTACACGTTAGTTTGGTAATTATAATTCTTGCATATCAGATCGAATTCCCGTGTTTTCACCGGTGCTGGGAAATGTCATGTTACACGCCTGTGTCAGGAGAGTCCCGTGCCATGACGTATTTGCACAATTATAATTGAAAAATAGATTCGCCCGCTACTACAAAATGAGACTGGAAATAAAAAACTTAATAAAATGATAAAATAGATATACGGCATGGAAAAAAGTATCTCAACGTATGCTCTGTTTGAAAGGAAAAGTCGGTCCATCGGAAAACTGGTTCGAGGCGGTAACGGAGCTGTGTCGAGTTTTTACAACAAGGTTCCCTCGGTCATATTTTCCCACCTGATCTTCAAAAACTTGAAAGATACTATACATTCCAATGGATTTGGTATTTCTTCGAGAGCTTGTTTATAAAAATAACAGTAAGTCTGGATGAATTTACTCGTATGGGAGGTTTACTAACACAGTTATGTCTTCCATTTATATTTATATGAAGAAATAACAATAATTTAATGGATGATGCACATTGTTGACTCTTTACATTTCGCTGCGGTTTAATGTTTTTCCTTGTTAGGGTCTTAGGGGTGTTGTAGAGTATTATCATAAATAGACCATGATCAGACCACGTGGGTACACATGATGATATTGATCTAAATACTGTGATATCACTATATCATTTCATTTTTGCGTATTTCGCGCTATGCAAAGTGCCCGAAATCAAACCCCAGCAAATTCAACCATTGAATATTTAATCTTATGTAAGAATACTACAAGTGCGCGAATTTTTGACCGCGCGAAAATATCATTTAGGCCTTTTGCGCGAAAGTTAATCCCAACGAAATTAAATTATACAATAGTAGTCGGTGACGATATGCAGGTTAAAGGTGAACACGCTTTTGATACACACTGTACAAGATCTATGTATGTTGGTGAATTGTCTCGTGTATAGATATCCTGATCAATAGTGTATGTCTGCTACTTTCTGCAGTTTCATGTAACAGACTTTGTAATCTAACTGGATATTAGTTAAAAGAAAAGAACCTCGATAATTCCACTACGCAGGATTTGAAGCGAAGTGAAATTCTCATTAATCACCAGTCGCTACTTTAACGTTAATGTTCTTAGTGTCTTATCCTGCAGACAAGATCACTCTTCACGGGAGACTAGAAACCAGTCTCCAATCCAAAGCAGCTGACTGGTTAAAACTGATCCAAGTATCCAAACTGACCAATCAGAAGCTGCTCAAATGTGTAAACTGGTCTACCATCTTTGACACAGGCTGAATTGCACAAGTTGATATAATCAAGTTAACAATAGATCGAAAGTAAACAATTCATGCTGGGCTAATATTAGGTATTGTTATATCATTTTATTCCCAGATTCAAGTAAATATCTAGCACCAGTTTCACAAATAAACTGCTCATTAAGGGGTCGCAAACATAGCAAAGGGCGAAAACTGGCTAAAATTTCAATAATGAATTTTGGGGGAAATACTTATTGGCACCTAGATTTTAGTAAAGAAATGTATTTAGTTTAGGATGTACTTAATGTTTGCAAGCTCAATTTAGTCTAATTCATGTTCTAATTACCAAGCACATACTAAAACAAAAGAAAAACCGTTTGCAATAGAACTCTAAAATTAATGGACAAGATACCAAAGCAACACATACCTAAAATAAGTATATGCTGGTCTACAATGTTTAGTGCCAATTTGTCAAAAAATAATGTTAGGGTTTTCAAGAAATTCAAGGAAAACTTACTTCCTGGTTCAAAACATCTGTCAGACCGTCTGACTGCAAGATTGCTGAATTCTCGTTGTTAGACTCTCAGACGGATCGACTGCTGATTTTGCGATGCCAGAGACTGCCATAATGCTGACTTCTCGCTACCAGTATGCCAGCTTTATTTAAAAAGTTTAGTAAGTATATGAAAGATCAGTAAGATTAGGAAATAGATTCGAACTTATCAGCAAATTCCTTCACATTTAACTTTTTCATCTACAGCAAATCGTCGAATACAAGGACGTAATCATAATGTTTATAGCTGTAACAACCGCCGAGTACCAGACCGTCATTATAATGTATGTAGCTGTAACAACCGCCGAGTACCAGACCGTCATTATAATGTATGTAGCTGTAACAACCGCCGAGTACCAAGCAGTAATCATTACGACTACATCTAAATCGGAGAGTACTCGGTCATTACATGTGTCGTGATGGCAATCCCCGTGACAACCGCCGAGTACCAGGTTGTAATCGTGGTAATCATGTTGACTATATCTATGACAATCATAGAGTACCAGTCCGTATTAATGAAGACTATAGCTATAGCTATGACAATCAAAGATTACCAGTCCGTATTAATGAAGACTATAGCTATGACAATCAAAGAGTACCAGCCCGTATTAATGAAGACTATAGCTATGACAATCAAAGAGTACCACCCCGTATTAATGAAGAATATAGCTATGACAATCAAAGAGTACCAGTCCGTATTAATGAAGACTATAGCTATGACAATCGAAGAGTACCAGTCCGTATTATTGAAGACTATAGCTATGACAATCAAAGAGTACCAGTCCGTATTAATGAAGACTATAGCTATGACAATCAAAGAGTACCAGCCCGTATTAATGAAGACTATAGCTATGACAATCAAAGAGTACCACCCCGTATTAATGAAGATTATAGCTATGACAATCAAAGAGTACCAGTCCGTATTAATGAAGACTATAGCTATGACAATCGAAGAGTACCAGTCCGTATTATTGAAGACTATAGCTATGACAATCGAAGAGTACCTGTCCGTATTAATGAAGACTATAGCTATGACAATCAAAGAGTACCAGTCCGTATTAATGAAGACTTTAGCTATGACAATCAAAGAGTAGAAGTCCGTATTAATGAAGACTATTATTATAGCTATGACAATCGAATAGTACCAGCCCGTATTAATGAAGACTTTAGCTATGACAATCAAAGAGTTCCAGTCCGTATTAATGAAGACTATTGTTATAGCTTTGACAATCGAAGAGTACCAGCCCGTATTAATGAAGACTTTAGCTATGACAATCAAAGAGTACCAGTCCGTATTAATGAAGACTATAGCTATGATAATCGAAGAGTACCAGCCCGTATTAATGAAGACTATAGCTGTGACAATCGACGAGTACCAGTCCGTATTAATGAAAACTATAGCTATGACAATGGAAGAGTACCAGTCCGTATTAATGAAGACTATAGCTATGACAATCGAAGAGTACCAGTCCGTATTAATGAAGACTATAGCTATGACAATCAAAGAGTACCAGCCCGTATTAATGAAGACTATTGTTATGACAATCAAAGAGTACCAGTCCTTATTAATGAAGACTATAGCTATGACAATCAAAGAGTACCAGTCCGTATTAATGAAGACTATAGCTATGACAATCAAAGAGTACCAGTCCGTATTAATGAAGACTATAGCTATGACAATCAAAGAGTACCAGTCCGTATTAATGAAGACTATAGCTATGACAATCAAAGAGTATCAGTCCGTATTAATGAATACTCTAGCTATGACAATCAAAGAGTACCAGTCCGTATTAATGAAGACTATAGCTATGACAATCAAAGAGTGCCTTTCCGTATTAATGAAGACTATAGCTATGACAATCGAAGAGTACCAGTCCGTATTAATGAAGACTAATACATGAGTACCAGGCCGTTATCATTACGATGAAACTGTGACATTGGCTGATTACTCGCTGTAATGAATATGTCTACAACTACCGAGAAACATAACGTACATGTAACAGGCCGACTATAGCTGTGACAACTGTTGAACACCAGAACGTAATAATAATGCCTAAAGCTGAGGCTTCCGCCGCATTATTAGTCGTTATTTTCGTAATTATATTAGGAAATTGACGGATGCCAGCACATAAGAATGACGACAGTACCAGGCCGTTATCGTTACGACTATAGATATGCCACCGTCCAGTTCCGTGCCGTCATCATGACGTCTCTAGTTGTAACTCTAACAGAGTACCGTGCCTGATATCATGACGACTATATAGCTGCGTCAGACGCCGAGTACCAGGCTGTTATCGTGACGGCTATAGATATGCGACTGCCCAGTTCCGTGCCGTTATCATGACGTCTCTAGTTGTGACTATCACAGAGTACCGTGCCTGATATCAAGACGACTATAGCTGCGTCAGACGCCGAGTACCAGACCGTTACCATGGCGATTGTAGCCGTAACGACCACGGCGTGCCGCACCGTAATCATGCCGAACAATTGTATTTTTTTATTTTGTAAGCGTTTCCTTTTAAAAAATTACTTGTAGTTTTTGTTTGTTCAAAATGTAATATGGTAGTTTTTAAACTGTTCATTTATTACTGAAGTTTATTTCTGTTAGAACTCATTTGATCTGCTTTTGTTCAGGGTAAGCTTTCTTCGGTCATTATGAGACAAATATTATGAAAATATGTGCAACTTATTCGATGACTGAACACCACAGGCGAAAAAAACGAGGGCATGCTGTGCTGTTCGTCCGTCGATCATCATGTTGTAATGTACGCAAAGGATTAGATTGAATGAAGTGGGTCTATTTACTGCATGAAATGTTAAGTTTAAATCCATATTAAACGCAACTTAAATGCATCTTTTTCGGAGATTAATCGCCTTTCTTTATTTTCAATTCTTACTTTGTTTTATCGGTGAAGTGAAATATTCATTATTAAGATACAGAAACCATTCGCTACTCTCGTAACGTTAACATATTCCTGCAAACTTTAATATGCCGAACAAATCATAGGAGATTAGAAACCAGTCTCCAATCCCAAGCAGCTGATTGGTTAAAACTGATCCAGTATCCTCAACTGACCAATCAGAAAGTAGAGTTCCATATGCTGATCGCCATCTAATCGAGTTATAAATAGATCAAAAGTATACAATTCCAGCTTGTCCAATATTATATATTGTTATTTTATTTTATTCAAGGTTCAGATAAATATGGCTTCCAAATAAACCGCTCAGTAACAAACGCAACTTGTGAACTTATCACCATCATGGTAAATAACTCATTCAGAGGATCTGCTGTAGCAGTTTATGTATATTTTTACTTCCGTTTTTTGTTATCCAATATTTTCTTATCATCTATTGTTTTAATTCATGGTTGCGAACATCGATGGACGGATGTTCGTGAAATTGGCAGCCTGGCAGCGTGAAGTTTGCAGCCGCACGGGAGCGTAAAGAGCAGCCTGTCAACATGACAACGTTTTAAGTTAGCAGCGTGAAGTTTAAGGCTCGATGAATATGATGTTAGAACGTGATCTTTAAACTGACATATCATTAAAAACGATTATTTTATATATGTTAAATGCTTTTAAAATTTTGTGAAAATTACTAAAAAACTTAAATTTTCTATCTATACAATTGATATAATGTGTATAATTTCATGACAATAATGTCACGTGAGATAATTTTATTTAAATAATCTCAGAAATCGGGATTTTTTAATTATTTTTGGAAGCGTTATTTTAGTTGCCAGATCATATCAATCATAGATGTGAAAGGAGATAAGATGTGAGATAAGAAGTGAAAATGATGACAACAGCAGTGAATCATCACAGAGACTACAGTAATCATGAAAGATAAGTAGATTGTTTCAACATACGTTCAGCATTGATGGGGTGAACATTCTCCGACGTTTCTTGAAATTACTTCCAGGGGTTTAAACACACACAAGCAAGGACGGACGGACGCACGATGACCATTCTTATATCTAACTACCGCTATGCGGCGTGGGAAAATAAGACATGTATTGCATATAAATGGAATGTGATACGTAAGTACGTATTTCCTCGTTATTCCATTTACAGTCCAGCCTTTGTTAAAGACAACCTTTAAACAAAGACCACCTGTGGATTAAAACCGAATCTTATTTGTCCAACTGGCTGATTTAAAGAACATCTTTTAACATGTGAACAAAAACCATCTCCGTTAGAAGATCACTTTTTGGGTTTCCCCTTAGTGGTCTTTGAAGACAGGGTTGACTGTATTTATATAATAGGTTTAATGTTGTCTAATGCTAAAACTCGTACATTTCTGAGGAAGGGTGATAATTGTTTCGCATATCGGTCACTGCCCGATATTGGTTGCTCGGTGTTAAATTTACCGTAAAATCCCAGACATTTCTCAGATTTGCATTTGGCCTAATGGTGAAAATGAATGTAGACACAAATATAATAAATAAATTTAAAAAATCAAGTTCCTGTAGCTTTGGTATTAATTTTGGGATTTTTTAGATCTGCAGACATATAAAAAACTGTTTCAAATATTTAGGAACAAATTAAAATTGTTAATATATATAAAAGTTTATTTTTCAATATATTAAAAAAATTGACCCCAAAACAAGAAAATACAATTTAAATACATTACCTCTTTACTCCATATATACGGGTTTTATCGCATGTGCCAACAGTGTACATGTAAGATCCAGATAAGCTGGCACATTCTTGCCATCTGATCTAGATCTATACTGGTCGTGTCTTTGTCAGAAATAACCTAATGAATCTAAAGCGAACAGCGTAGATCCTGATCGGACGGCAGGGATGTGCCAGCTGATCTGGATCTACACTATTTGCCCGTGGTATAACAGCCATATCCCATGGAGTAAAGGGTTAATAAGTTATTATTTATGGGGAAATATTTTGCTCAGGCTTCATGTTTGTAAAAGATCCTCAAATTGAATCCCCATGTTACATGTAACATGTCTTATGACAGTCTGCTAATTGTGCTGGTGTTGGTTGTTAGAAGAGGCTGAATTCATCATATCCTAATACAGACCTGTCCCTAGCATGACCATAATGCCATAATTGCTTACTTATTCGTAGACATTTAGTTTTCATTAAAGATTGAATCCATTTTTCATGATGTTTATTTGGGTAAGGAAAACATTTGGGTTGTTTAAAGTGTGTGAAGCCCGAAATATGTTTAGGCCTTATCGATATATTTCCATCTTATAGTATTTGACAAAGATTTATGAGAATTATGATTCTGAAAGACACACAACTAAAAAAACTAGTGTGGGATTCAAGGAACATCAATTACTGTGGTATCATTGAATTTCGTCGGGATCAAATTTCGTGCGTAAAACAAAGGCAAAATGACATTTTCGCGCGTGCATAAATTCGCGCAGTTGTATTATTCTCATTTTCCTAAATGTGATACTGATGGTTAGATCTCGGTGGGGTTTGATTTAGCACACTTTCAGAGGGAGAACAATTCTAAAATTACCCTCGCGAAAAATAAAGGTGCCACGGTATACTTAAGGTGCACTCCAACCTGTACAAGAATTGCTTAAACAATGAGATGAAAGCTTTCCGCAACTACGACAAACTCAGCTATGTTTGCAAAGGCCTCTAAAATGGAAATCGAAATAAAAACAACGGCGTAGATGAATCTCAGATATTTCCAAACCTGTTTATAGTAAAATTTAAATTCCACAAGACTCTACAATTCCATGTCTAGTGCACATTATACTCCTTTCATTTTACTTCAGGGCACAAGATCATAAAACTAAAGATGGAAACCAGACTCAAATCTCAAGCATCTGATTGGCTGAAATGGCGACCTGGTCGCCATTTCAGCCAATTAGATGCTTGAGACCTGGTCGCAATTTCAGCCAATCAGATGCTTGAGATTTGAGTCTGGTCTCCAAACTCAGTTTTATTATCTTGGGAGCAGAACAAAACTAACCAATAAGCAAGAAAAAAACGCTCATGTGACTGCGGACGTCGCATAGAAACAACAGTAGTATAACGTTCATGCAACTATGAGGTATGTTTGTGTTGTGATGAAATTTAATATCATTTTTCAATATCATCAGCTGTTTCTGTCATTGTTTTCTAGGAATCACTCGCAAAATACGTATTAAATTAGTTAAAGTGTACGGTACTTGAAATTTGAAAAATAAACTGACAATTCCAACACTATGTATTTTTCTAAAAATTGATTATAGATTTTCAGCATCCATTTTCTTTTCTTTCTTTTCTTTTTCAGCATCTCGTTTTCTTTTCTTTAAATGTTTCCTCGTTTGTATGACGTAACACGTCATAAAAACGAGGAAACATTTAAAGAAAAGAAAACGAGACATCGCGGTATTTTATGGTGGATAAATTCCTTCTTAATTTGGCATCTACTTAGTTTAAACAACATTTATTTCTTCGACAGTAGTATATATACAATACATCATGAATATTCACAAAAGGATTCAGAAAAATGTTAACATAAGTTGTGTAATCTTTCTCCTGGCACCTACTTGTGGCTTGCATTGAGATAGTAATTGTTCAGAATTCACATGTCCCTGACACCAAATGTTACCTTAGACTGAATTAATAATGACAGAGACTTAAACAAAAAGCAACGATATTCCCTTCAGCTCCAGTACAGCACAAAAGTTGTTTATCATAACTATTTCAGCAAATACTGTAAAACTATTCATGTTGACGGGAGAGCGAATTTGAGTGGATTTCTTGGGTAGATCGATCCACGAATTTAAAACCAACTCGAAATAAAGATTTAAACATCAACCGCAGTTTAGAAAATAAAGATCCACGAATTCAAGACCAACGGGAAATAAAGATTTAAACATCAACCGCAGTTTAGAAACTTAAGATCCGCGAATTTAAAACCAACGCGAAATAAAGATTTAAACATCAAACGTAGTTTAGAAAATTAAATCCACGAATTTAAAACCAACGCGAAATAAGGATTTAAACATCAACCGCAGTTTAGAAAATAAAGATCCGCGAATTAAAAAACCAACGTCAAATACATATTTAAACATCAAACGTTGTTAAGAAAATTAAGATCCGCGAATTTAAACACAACGCGAAATAAAGATTACAACATCAAACGTTGTTAAGAAAATTAAGATCCGCGAATTAAAAACCAACGCGAAATGAAAATTTAAACATCAAACGTAGTTTAGAAAATTAAGATCCGCTAATTTAAACCAACGCAAAATAAAGATTTAAACATCAAAAGTAGATTAGAAATTTGAGATCCGCGAATTTAAAACCAACGCGAAATAAAGATTTATTCATAAAACGTAGTTTAAAAAATAAGGATCCGCGAATTTAAAGAACTCACCAAAATGGTGTCTAACGGAAAACATCGAAATCTTATACCCACGATTATAAGTGCATCTACAGTAGAAGGGCGAGGGATGATAATCTCCATCTACAGTGGAAGGGCGAGGGATGATAATCTCCATCTACAGTAGAAGTGCGAGGGATGATAATCTCCATCTACAGTAGAAAGGCGTGGGATGATAATCTCCATTTACAGCAGAAGTGCGAGAGATGATAATCTCCATCTACAGTAGAAGGGCGAGGGATGATAATCTACATCTACAGTAGAAGGGCGAGGGATGATAATCTCCATCTACAGTAAAAGTGCGAGGGATGATAATCTACATCTACAGTAGAAGGGCGGGGATGATAATCTCCATCTACAGTAGAAGGGCGAGGGATGATAATCTCCATCTACAGTAGAAGGGCAAGGGATGATAATCTCCATCTACAGTAGAAGGGCGAGGGATGATAATCTACATCATGTCTTTTTGACGGGAAGGACGTCAACACATGACTAGATCTACGACTCTGTTTTTCCATGTGAAATATAATGTTAAAGCAGCCTATTCACGGTTCAGGGTGGAAGGAGATCAACACATAATTAGATCTACGACTCTGTTTTTCCATGTGAAATATAATGTTAAAGCAGCGTATTCACTGTTCAGGGCGGAATACTTCATTGTCTCAGATGTGGTTTTAATTATAAGTACTGCTCTTTTAACACCTCTAAATAACTGAACGGGATCGAATTTCGCCCAAATTTTGGAAAGATCGGTGCATTTAAGGACCTGTAGTGAATGAATTTTACTGTGTTAGTAACGCTATAACAACTTCACCTTTAAATATATTCACCTGTATGTTGATTGGATCAAATTGTGACATCCCATTTACTTTGTTTACAAAATTCTTCTTCAGTATAAATGATAAATGTTGATATTTGTAAACATTTCATATTTTCGTCTTGATACGTAACAAGGCACCTTTAACAGAATGTTTCCATTGTTTGCAGTAACCACAGCGTCATAGAAACGCTTGAGGAGCTCCTCGATGTCAAGTTAGGTAACTCTGTTTTCAGTTTATTCTCATTCTAGAAAACAATATTGGAATGGTAAACTATATTGTCCGTTTTAAAGTAAATGGGCTTGTTTTGTTTTGGTTTTGCTTTGTTTGTTTGTTTGTTTGTTTTTTTGTATGTTTCTGTTCTTTTCGTTTGTTCTTTTGTTATTGTTTTTCCCTATTGTTTCTGTTTCTTTGTTATTGTTTTTGTTGTCGTTTTTCGTTCCTGATATCACTTTATTTCGCAGGAACGAAATTTTGACTTTAATGCTAAAAATTATATTTTTGACTCGCATTTTCGCGCAATATAACTCTACTTATATAACAGAAATGCATGATTAAATTTATGTGAGGGTTTAAATTCGCGCATTGTATCGAGCGCGAAATCAACGAAAATAAAACCTAACCGAAATAAAATTAATAGTTCACATCATTATCCCGCTTGTTCTAAAAATCGGTTAATGCATTAACATTTAATTACAGAAAATACAATAACTACACAGTCACCTCTTTTTTTACCCCTAATTTCACGTTCAGTAATTTTCAAACGTATGCCGCGTCGTGTAATATTCAGTTACAGTAAAACCCGTCATAAAGATCACCCGGAAATTTAGTCTTTAAAGACCACCTCGATAATAAGACCACTATTCCAATGTCCCTTTCAACAGTTTTGCGTTAGTTTCTTCCTTATAATAAAGACTTCTCCACTATTAAGATCACTTGTCTATCCCCACATGTGGTCATAATAGAGAGGTTTCACTGTATTTTCTTCAAGTTCCACGGATGATGTAACTTCAAAAATTTCAATTGACTAGTCCCATGATAAGGATACATATATTTGCTTACTAGTATAAATACTGTTTACATATTCATCATGTATTTATGTGTTTCCATCAGTTCCTAAATGTGTATAACCCAGTCTCCGTCATTAACGTATAACAAATGAGATTATTATTATCATAGATAGTTTTACTACAGTTTGTAGAATTTAAGGTAGTTCATACTTCCACTTAGTACAGTTTTACAAATGATGAGCTCTGAAAATTAAATTATCATTTTTTTTTAATTTACAAACAAACTGTTATTTTATTGTTACAAACAGATGAATATTGATAATAACAGGAGACAATTGTTGAAAAAAAATAATTTTGTTAGAAAAGTAATAAAATGTCATTGAACTGGATATTGTAATTAATTATTTTGCATATACGCCTTTCCAATAATTCGGTGAATTTTTCGGTTACCTCCCCTATTCAGTCACGTGACTACTATACAGGAAAAATTATTGCTCGCTGTAATAATGTAATAGGGAACATGCACCTACAACTTTCGTTTTTCATCATGAAATTTCTTTTTTAAAATATATTTTCTCGTTTATCGTTGAATTAGTAATAATACATCAGCGTAATGATATTTTTTATCAAGAATAGTTTATAAAACAACAAATCTAATTTGACTAAAAGTGTAAAGTCATTATTCCCCGCGCCAAGGTTTACTTTAAACGACTTAAACTAACAGCCTGTGTTCTATCCACGGATAAATTGAGTGTCGTTTCCGGCTTAGCGTGTCTTATCAACTACTGACATGCCGGCTGCGATTGATTTTGAAAGCGGCATGTCATAAAAATGCCAAATTGTCACGCACAAGGGGTCCCCTGTCAATTACTTAGAAGAAGATATCACTGACCAATAGAGATCGGTTTATTGTTTTATGTACCTCCACCTCCCAATTAATAAGTATATCGAAATCCTTAATTACTGAATCGGGTAGCACAAGTATTTGATATAGCAGTTATATGAATTATTAATCCTTAATACGACAAGTAGAACCATAAGACATCAATTAGAAACTCATCTTAGCAGAACATTTTATAAATATTCAATCAAGCGATTGAGCGTTTTTACGCCTAAATGACAGAATTTCAAACCTTAGCAGTCTTAATGTGTCTTAACCCAGTAAACACCCGACGTCGGAACGACGTTGGATTAAGGTTGGATTTTTGTCGCGACGTCGGCGACCTAAATCCAACTTTAATCCGACGTCGAAAACGCGACGCCGTTTAGACGTCGGAAAATAACGTCGGATAGACGTCGGTTTTTGGTCAGATATTTGACTTCTAAATCCACAAGGAAAAATTATTTTCGAATAACTATTTTTCCCCAATTTTTCTATAAATATCCATAAATTAAATTTAAAAAAAAATACAAAAGAAATTTATTTCTTATTTTTGAATGGTTTGCTGTTCAATGGAAGGAATATTATCGAAACCTGTGCAATCGAATCTAAATGTAAACAATCCGCGCCATTTTGAACAAAGAAACAAAGAACAAAGACAAAGTCGACAAAACAATCTCAAAAGGGGAAAATATTATTTTATATTTGCCAGAGAAGAAGGATTAAGCAAGTATGTTTTTTTCGTATTCGTAGTTTGATGTTAAATTCTAGTTTTTGCCTAAATCTGGTTGAGATTCATGCCCACCAATGTGTAAGACACGTGGGGTTGTTTTCTTGAAATACGTTTCGTCCCAAAAAGTCTCGCTACTGAACTATTCTTATGATACAGAGCTCATCAAACACATAACTTTTATAAGAGCGGTTTAGAGATGTATCCAAAAAAACCTTGGTGGTATTTTTAAATAGTGTTATTACACTGATAGTAATAAAAGAAAGAGGGAAAAGGTTCGATTTCGGTCGGATTCTGGTCGGAATTTGGTTGGATTTTGGTCGAAACCCGACGTCAATCCGACGTCGGGAAATGACGTCTAAAAAACTTTCATTTCCAACCAAAATCCAACGTTGATCCGACGTCGGGAAATGACGTCTAAAAAACTTTCATTTCCAACCAAAATCCAACGTTGATCCGACGTCGGGGTCTGACGTCAATCCAACGTCTTTTCGACGTCAAATGTTTCCTGGGATTAATGTTAATATAAATGTTCCCATCATTATTTGCAGCCGGCATCTCCATCTTTATTAGAAGCCAGCATCAGAATCCTTTAATTTTATTCTATGAATGATACTCTTACGTAAACGAACAATCGGATAACCTTATTGATCCTTCTTAATTTTAAGACAGAATCAATCGTACCGTATTTTTGCTTGTGAAGTATACGTGACGTTTTCAAAAATTCAAAATTATTTGTTCATTGAACATTAACGGTACGATGAATTCAAGTAATAGATGAGTACAAATATAACGTACAGATACTGTAACCGAATGTTGACATGTCACGATTTCCGGAGTATAGTGCATTACCAGTCTTAGCAATTTGCGAATTTCATACCAGTTAAATATAATTTTAAGTATAAAATACATGAAGATGAAAATGCTGTATAGAAATTCATAAAATTAATACAGTAACTCACGTTTGTCCGAATCGCGTTTCATACTGCCCACTATCAACAAGAATGGTACATGTTCTTACAATATTAAAAATGCAAATATCTAACAAATAGTGAAAATTAAAATGTCTGACTTGAATAACAGACCAGTAACTTATTTTCGACCGGCGGCGACGATTACACACCTGAAATTTAATGGATTATGTTAGGCCTTATGTGCTTAAGCCATAGTCCGATTGTTCAACTTTCCTGTGAAGCCTCGTTTTGGGTTGATATCTGGTCACGGGAAGTAACTCGTACAGAACTGCGAAACTGTTTATTGGAAAGGCGTATATTTGAGTGAAAAGTGCTTTATTTTGACACCCAGATTAGACAACATAGCAGGTACCACATTTTATTACTTTTGAAACAAAATTCACTTTTTTTTCAACAATTGTATTCTGTAATCATCAATACTCATCTGTTTATAACAATAAAATAACAGTATTTTTGAAAATTGTTAAAAAATGGTAATTTTATTTTCACAGCTCATCATCAGTAAAACTGTATTATGAGCATGTATGAATTACCTTAAATGATCTACTCTCAATTTTGATGCCAAATGTTTAGGCATTAAGAAAAGCAGTAAATGAAAAATCATCGAAAACAAGGTACACACTCTTTTGGAATAGACTATACATGTATTGAAGTTGGGACATGGACAGCGAATAAGTCTACAGACATTCGTGAGCCGTTTTGACCAATTACGCCCCCTGAAATAAAATCTTCAATGTTTTCTCTAAAGCGCGAAGAAAAGCAGAAGTCTGGTATTTTATGGTTTTTAAAACCTTAAATGAGGTAAGATATATTGCAGACTCGCATAGCTAGTGCGCAGATTTGTGATATGAAATGTCTGATATTAATGTAGTTCCTGGACACGTCACCTGGATAGACAATTTTGATTGAAGAATATTTGTGTATCCGAACCATCCGAAATGGTGTACATTAATTTGTTGACAGAATCGGATAGCATGACTTAGACGTATCCATAAAATGTGCAAGAATTTTTGCATGCAGTCTTTTATTATACTGGCTGAAGATAGATGCAATAATAACAATTCTTACCAGATTTCACCAATAATAGGGCGGATCGAGAGGGGGGTTCAGTGCCACTGTGGGGCTGCTCATATTATCACTTATATCACTATCAGTCTAGGCAGCAGTATTTTATGTTTGTGTTGATTTAGGCCAGAAAGTTTGAAAGTATCATGTAACTACCTTAAGACTGCCCCAAATGAAATCTGAAAAACTTGCATCCGACCTGTTTACCCGGTTCCCATGATTTACCACATTAAACCCAGCTGGCATCCAAAACACTAAATAGACAGTCTGATGAGCAAACTCTAAATTATGAAATAGGAAATGGGCATGTTAGTAAAGCTACTTTCAACTGTCAGAAATTGTAGTGATCTACTGTATGACATTTATATTGCTGTGGTATCTTAAATGGTATGGTACATGTACAAAAAGGTAAACAAATAAATCTTTGTACCAAGTTAATGCTAATCTAAAATATCTTCGGGGTAATTTGTCTCTATTATTTCTTCTTTCCGTTTTAGGGTCCAACAATTTTGCGTATTTCGTAAAAATCTGTCATTATATGTAAATAAAAATTAGGTTATAAAGATTGATCGTTAATGTTCATTGCCAGCCCAGGTCCAGTGTTAGTGAAGAAATACATATATATTTTAATATGTTTGCATGAAATAATGCTCCGTTTACTGCGCACAAAAAACATATTAATAAAATACCGTTTGCATGAGAACTCTGGAATTGCTCTTTGGAACGTATAAGGGCCAACTACACTCCTCCCATGCACATTCATCAATAAAAAGAAAATTATCAAAATCTTAATAACAGCTAAATGCCATTCGTTGAAACTTCACACAAATGATCGACCGCACATGCAAGGCGTCCATCGGATTCATGAAAGTGACAATATCTAATCGTTTTTGCAATGCCTGTCTCGGAGCTCTATTCATATTTGTACGATTCAATACTTGATAGTAAACAAATGCACACTAGACGTTCGAATCTCTGACTTAACTGCAAGTATGCCACGATTTAACCCTTTACTTGATGGATACGGCTTTCATCTTGTGTGCAACCAGTATAGATCCACATCAACCAGCACATCTGATCAGGATCTACAATAGTCTTTTTAATATGCATCAGGTTATTACTGACCAAGAAGCAAACAGTCTAGATCCTCATCAGACTGCACTGTTGTGCAGAATAATCTTGATCTACACTGGTTGTCAGTAGGATTCAAGCCGTATTTCACTTTGTTAATGGTTAAAAAGCTATGATTTTAAAAGGAACCAAATTTCTAATTACTTCTTTAGTATACCAGCATCCGATCTATTTTAACAGCTTATTTATTTAGTCAAGAAGATCTAACACAAAATTACTGTATATACATTTATTTCATGAATACAGTGAATGTTAGCCTTTTGACAATTTTACAGCGCGTACTGTCTTGTTTACTATCTGCCATTGTGTTAAAAGTTGTTTGTACAACCTTTGACTTTTTTGTGTACCACGTGGTGCGCAAACACGTGTTGGTGACGTTATCGCCGGTACTGCTAGTTTTATGTTGGTCCACAGGAACCTGGATTTCTTTCAAAAATCACTCCGATCCCACATATATGATGTTTGACCCTATATACATATATGATAAACACAAGGAATGCAACGCATTTGTACCCCACCCACTAACACGTTATAAGAATTTTCCAGCTGCAGCCCTGACACAGAGTTTTCGCTGGTCAAACATTTGAACAAAATAAAAATCTATTATTAGCAATCATAGCGCTTCAATAAAAGTCATTCTGGAATCGGCTGTCGAACGTTTATTTCATTCTTCTTTTGTCATCCACTCCATTGCGTGACGTCACTCAGTTCTTTTACAAACGTGGATGTAAAATAATTATTAAGACTTTTTACCAGCCAAACATACGGTCAGTCAATGCAAATGTCCGTCTGTCAGTTGGACTTATCTGTTATATTTTTATTTTGACCTACAAAAACTTATTTTTGGACAAAACAACTGTTGAAATATCATAGCCTGGACCATTTTAAGATATAAAAAAGTGAAATATGCATATCAGGAATTGCCACACTCATAAAAACAATATGCTGGACTCTGCCTTTGTTTTTATTTTATTTTTGGGAGATTAAGGGTCTGCATTCATTAAGAACGTCAATACATGTACATGTTATTTTAATACTACTACTTTCAAAAGTTTACATTTTAATATAAGTTTTAAATATGTGGATATCTACCGGTATGTACACATATTTGATAAGCCTCAAAGACACTCGGAATTTAGATCCAGATCGGCCACCTCATGCAGGTAGACTGATTTGGATCTAAACTGCCTGACTAAGAAGGGCAGATAAAACTTAACCTAATGTATCTACAATCAAACAGTGTAGATCCAGATCAGACTACACAGTTTACACTTGTTGCTTAAGTTATGTGACTGAAGGCATATGCTTTCTATAAATGTAAGTTTAGTCAGTTATAACACACATATTTGTGCTTTTTTCAGGTGTGTTTTGTTGTTACAGTATCAGCACTGTGAAAACTAAGGCTGTTGCCTGTTGACTAGTTTAGAGCCACAAAGTTGACAGTTGCCGGTCAGTTTTCTGTACAGTAGGATTATGGCTATGGTGGGAACTAAATTTATGTCTCAGTAAGTAGTTATGTAAAGTAGTTACTAAAGCTTGGATTTGTTCTGATGCATGAAAGGAAAGCACTTTGTACAGAGCTCATGCTGGCTGCTTTTAAATAATAGCCACAACATTTTTAAGCCAGACATTAATAATCAGACTGTAGCGCATTGTTTTCACATGCGTGAGGATTAGCGTAATAACCGATTTGTTCGCATGATAATATCTATTAGTAAGATAAAATCACTAGTTATAGAAGTGGACCGTTAATTATAACTTCAAAAATATTAATGCGACCTCAATTAATATACCATAAACCGTTATAAACGATCCTTACCTAATAAACGCTTTCCATGTTAGCTTTTAGGATAAAAAATCTGTTAATCCTTATTTATTATCCAATATCCTTCTGGATCAAGTATTCAAATAAAAGTAACTAATTAAATAATAAGCACACACCCTTTTAGAAAATGTAACGCCCACGGGGGCGTTTTAAAGGAACTTTACGGTATAATGAGTTGTACATCTATGTATAATTACTGAAAATCTTAATCTTTATGGCATTTTTGAATCCTTCACTAATTATCTAACTATTGCTGACAAAATCGCTGTGTAACTGTAAGTCATTTTGTATAATTACCAAAAAAAGAGATCTTTATCCTTTGAAGGAATCTGTATCCTTATCTGCATTTTAAACTCTTCGGATGTTTTGCTAGCCTGCCAAACCTCCCAGATGTATGACTGCAGTTGAATTGTATGGTATTATTTCATAATACTTTTTTGCGTAGTCTTGCGAGTTGGTGATTATTTCATTCTGTTTACATTAAACTGCGCATAATAAATCAAAATTATTAACATCTTTCGCGGTGAGGCAGCCATTTTTCGTAGATAATAACTATATCCATGTGAAATAATTAAGTAAGTTTATTTTCTGGATAAATTTTGTTGTTATGTCTATAGCAGTATAATTTGTACCAAATTATGCAAAAACTACTATATATTAACATTTTGTACATAATTATGGACTGTCACATTAAGAGTTTTAAGTGTCTTTAAATTTAGAAGATTTAAGGGGATTATTTTTTCAAGTAAGTTTCATAATAAGATATTAATGTTAAAACACACTAACAGCCAAAGGCCCATTATTTTCTTATGGTTATATCGACAAACTATTCCCCCAGCTTTAAGAGTCATCAAAACAGGCTTTGTGATTAAAAATCTTCATTAGGCTAGAGAACATGTTATTGTTAAAGACACATCATAACAGTACCTAGTAATTTAAAATCTAGACAATAATTTTTAACTAAGTCATCCGCACTGACAAGAAAGTTGATAGATTTCTTCAACATTTCAGGCCTGAAGTTGACAACGACAGTATAAGTGCGGTGGTGGTGTTTTTGAAGAAAAGAGCTGAACTGGTACGAGTTATTTTTTTCAAATCAGTGCAGTCTTGTATATAAGCGTTGATGTTGCAGACAAGAAATCAAACACGATTGTTTAACCCTTTACTCTACATTTACGCCTTTTATCACATGGGCCACCAGTGTAGATCCAGATATGTCGACACATCCATGCTGTGTGATCTGGATCTACACTGTTTGCTTTTTGGTCAGAAATAACATTATAGCGAACAGGGTATTTCCTGATAAGACAGCACAGATGTGCCGGCTACACCCATACAATTAATGGTTATGTATTAAATGGTTAAAATCATATTCAGGGGCCAGTATTTCGAAGCTATCATAAGTGTAAAATTGTTCGTAACGTCATCTTACGGCATTCGTAGCCAAATTTTCCTGTATCTCGAGGAATTCAAAAGTTGCCAAGATTCGTAAACTTGGTCGTAACATACGGTAAAAAAATCGACCCTTTAATGTCCTCGTAACTTAATTAACTGCGCATATTCATCATATTCTCAGGAGAGGGGTATAAATTTTTGTACTTTCTCAATATTTATTTAATCAAATTTATTTTTTAAATGGTTTTTATAGATGAAAATGAAACTTTGAAAGCCACCAAATACGACAAATAGAAAAATATTGCAGACTCTGTTTGATTGAGCCAGGTCATTGGCAGTAATGGAAATGCATATTACTGCCCATGCTGTCTAGCCACGGGTCACGGGTCGAGCACAACCCAATATTCAATGTACTCGTATAGCCTGGTTAACACTGTCCCTGGGGTCAACCGGCAGAACAACCGTAGTGACAGCTGTAAAACTCGGATCGGAATAAATCGTGTTGAATCAGGGATAACATAGCAGTGGGCCCAGTGTTATTTAAAATTTTAAAACAACTGGAACTCCCCAGGAGCGAAACCAAATGCCGGCTTATTTAGGGGAGACCCGGGACACACTGAGGCTTTATACCGGCACAAGGCTTCATGAATCTTCTTAATTTTCATGACAGTTATTGATAATTCTTGTTTTTACTGTTCTCGATCAAAATTATCATGGATTCTAACACAGCCGCTAAAATTCTCCAAAGATAATGGATTAAATTCACGATTGTTAGAATATAAATAATAAATTGCCAACGGTCGACATTTGGTCTTTGTTTACAGGTGGTCTTTAGTACAGGTTGGACTGTATTGTGTTTGTTTGTTTTCAGTAAGTGCCTTTGTCATGAATGTCAATCTAAAAGTCGATAGGACTCAAACTTTTAACTTGGTTTTTCTATTTTTAATCGCTTCTAATTAGTCTCAAAGATGATAAGTCTCTTTATGCAATACTTCAACTTTATTTGACAAAATTTGTTCTTGTATTGAAATTGAAACAGACAATGTCTTACAATATACCAAAGATTTAAAATTAATAATTACATTTTGCACAAAGTAGGTCGTTTGCACTGGCTTCAAATAATCCACAAAGTAGACAATTTTGGCTCAGTAAGTAGGATTGTTGAATAAATAAACATTTTGCTCTGAAAGGTTTACTATATACCGATGTTTCACATGTCAATCACGTCATTTACATTATATGCCTTGTGTAACTCTTACGAATTCGTAACTTCGGGACGCGTAAGGATAACACTAAGTGGTGTTTTGAGATACCCGTGTAACGTTACCTTAGCGATTTCGTAACTCATACCTTACGATATGAACATATTTTCGAGATACTGGTCCCTGCATAGTCCAAGAAGCTGGTAGAGCATGTCACTTTGATTAGGGTAAAACTGACCACTCTTCAGTCTTAAGCTAGAAACTTTCTTGTATCCAGGTCGCTTAACATTAGTGCTTTTAAATATTTCGTAACAAGTGCTCAATGCTCTCTTGTTTTAAGTATGCTCATTTAAAATGGGACGTAATATGGAAACACCTGTGACAGGCGTTATTCATTAATTTTCTGCTTTCTAACTTTAGTAAAACTTACCCAATCTTCATCAAACTTGGTCAGTATGTTAATGGTCATAATACATACATCCTTCTAAAGTTTGAAAATTGCTCCTGGGAGTAGAGTTACAGCCCTTTATGGCATATTATTGACCAAAGTAGCACCATCCTCTCTCTTTAAAAGGCTTTAACCAATCTTTATCAAACTTGGTTTGAATGACGCTTGCATGTTTTTACATATGTTTTTAAGTTTAATAGCCAGACAAATTGATCTTTTCGCTCTTGAGCTATGGCCATTTAACTGCAAAATTAACTTTACAACAGCTATCTCTATCTTGGACAGCCGTTATCTACTAACACTAAAACTTAATAGGAATTAGAGTTTTGACGTTATATCTCAACAAAATTTGGTAACCAGCCAAATTGCTTCTCGCCCCATCACTCTGGAGTTATAACCCTTTAATTATCTAAACTTTACCACATTTCCCCTCTCCGAGTTTTGGACTGTCATGTATACGACAATGGTAGTAGAAAGACAGAACACTCAGAAATCTGTCTTAGACAATCATGTCTTCATTTCAGACAAATATATAAATCTGTAAACATTTGGTCCATAACTGTGATCGTGGGCAAATGTACTTGCTGTAGCACTCAGTCATGTTGAATGTGATTTCTGGATGAAAGCATGTGCAAAGCTGTTAGTACAGTATGAGGTACTGCAGTTAAGCCTATCCTCAATGACTACTCAGAAGAAAACCCAAACGTGGTCTTTAAGGCAGGTGGTATTTGTTCACAGGTGAAGTTTTCTTTAAATCAGTCAGTGAGACAAATGAAGTATTCTTTAAATCAGTCAGTGAGACAAATAAAGTGTTGTCTTAATCCACAGGTGGTCTTTGTTTACCGGTGGTCTTTAGCACATGTGGTACTGTTTATCACTGCACAGTGCTCATTTAATTAATCATACACTCAACTTCACTAGCTTGCATTCATATTGTAACATTAAAAACTCAAAACATTTATCATTTTCAGATCTGGAACAATATGCTTAGCAGACAAGATGAATATGAACTGTACAGAAGATGTCAAATAGACGGTGGCTTACATTTCCGAAAATCTGCAGGTATAACAAAATTGTGGAAAAAGTAAGCTTTCAAAATTCAAACAATCCTTTCTGGAGTTTTTTTACTGGTAGGAAAAAGTGCTCAGATAAACACAATGTGCATACAATTTCAGATATTTTGAAAACAAATTTCACACAACCACTAATCTTGACTCTACTATATGTTCTATATAGTCCTAAAATCAAACTTTTAGAAATAACTAACTAGTTGTTAAAGAAACACTTTTATTTTATCAGTGCTTAGCTGCATACAAAGCTAAGTCAGTTTGCAAAGCAATACAGATTTTACTTAATTCAGAAATATCAGGCGTTATTAAAAATCGGGTAGCAGTTTCAGATTCAAACATACACATTTATCTTTAGCCTAAATAGGGATTAAAGATGATCGAGTATAATTATAGAAAATTGATCGTTTCTAGAAGAGGTTGGCGATAATCGAATACGAAGTTTAATAATCGATTGTCGGTAGTTAATTTTCTTGCTGTTTCTTAAGCGGCTCACAAGGGAGATCACTGTATTAGAGGTTGAACCACTCTAAATCTAATGCCCATAGGGCTCAATGTTAAATTTCCCAATATTCAATGTACATTAAACATGATTTCTATCATCTTCATTCCTAGACAACCATATATTGGTGTGAAGATTTACTGATCCCTAACCCAACAGACAATATTTTATTTTAAATACGGTATCGCAAAAATGTCTCAAACCGGCAAATATTACAATAAAAAAATTAAAAGATCCCCAAGTATGCAGTGAATGAATTCCATGTTTTATAAATTAATGTCAGAATATGAAACATCAGATGTCACCTTCAAGAAACTGATCTGTTAGCTCTGGTGATTCTTGTGATTTATTGCCATACATAACACATGCATACTAATTAGAGGCAGGACTGTTTCTAATGTGATTTTATTTCAAATCAATGGAATAGAAACATTTGTATTTTTCAGGTGTGTTTGAATGTTGCATCATCAGTTCTATGGTTGTTGACCAGTTTTGAGCCACCAGGTGTATGTTCTGTACAGAAGGATTATGGATATGATGGAAACTGTATTATTCAGTATGTAGTTAACCCTCTACTCCATATATTCACATTTTTACGCATGTGTGACTGGTGTAGATCCAGATCATCCGGCACATTCGTTCCGTCTGATCAGAATCAGCACTGGTCGCATTTTGGTCAGAACATGTTAAACGAATCAAAAAGCGAACAGTGTAGATCCTGATCAGACAGCACAGATTATCTGGATTTACACTGTTCGCCCACACAATAAAGGTGATTCTATGGAGGAAATGGTTAAATAAATTAGATGTTTGATTTATTGCATGGAAGGAAGGCACTTAGTACATGTATATGTATTACTATTAGTAAATTAACCCTTTACTTCATGGTATATGGCTTTTATCAGATCCCAAGGATGACCAGTGTAGATCCAGAACAGCCTGCTCATAATGCTTACTGATCTGGATCTACACTGTTTGGTTTTAAATGTATTAGGTTATTTCTTACCAATCCACATATATGACCGCTGATCTGGATCTACACTGATTGCCCATGTGATAAATGGTGTATTCATGTCGTAAAGGATGAAGATGTTGTTTGTTTTTTTTGCTAGATAGCGGTTTTGTATACCAGCATAGATACCATAAGGAGGAAATCTAGCATCAGTGTAACAAAATGGGCATAATCTTCTTCGGGCATGTTAAGGATGCTAGAAGGACATTTTCAAGACAGATGATGTATTAAGTATTAGCTGACAGTGGCAATTTTCTAAGAGGTTTAATTTGTTTTACTTTATGCCTCAACAAGAAAGTTGATTGATTTCTTCAACATTTCAGACTCGAAATGAGATGACTATGGTACAAAGGTGGCGTTTTTGAAGCCTGACAGAATGTCCCACTGGCTATGCTGATGATATCAAAAACAGAAAAAAGCTGAACTGTTAAGAGGTTTTAATGTATTGGTCGATGCTGCAGACAAGAAATCAGACAAGATTGTTTAAAAGCTTATTCTGGATAATTAAAGAAGTTTGGCATAAAATTGGAAATCCTGTGACGGTCATGTTCATACAAGTTTTCTGCTCGCTAACTTTAGTAAATCTTATCCAATCTTCATCAGACATGGTCCAGTGTTTTTTTTATGCCAAATATTTGGAGAAATAGGGCCCCATTCCCCCCTCAAAATAGTATATATTTTTCCCCCATGTTCAAATAAAAATTCCCCCTTTGCTGGAGTCTGTAACTGATGTTGCGATTTGTCCCGCTTATATGAAGATGATAAATCTTTTTTTCTGATGCAAGAAAATTCAACTCTGGGAAGTATGAGGCAAGATTTATTTGGTTGAACTACAGTGTTAGCAAAGCAAAAAGCAAAAGATCAGTGAATACTTTGTTTAATTGTGTTAGACAGCTGCAAGTATCTTCCAAATAGTCCCCCTTTCCTTTGTTCGTGTCGCAATTTTCCCCCTCCAAAGGGCTGCGACCCCCTTCCCCCCAAAAGTGGAAAAAACACTGTGGTCAGCATGATAGTGGTCATGTAAATGTATCCTCCTTAAGTTTGATTATTATCCAAATTGCTCCTGGGGGAAGAGTTACCGTCCTTTATGGCATATAATTTAACACATTGCCACTTTACTCTCATTAAAAGCCTTTTTAACCAATCTTAACCAAACTTGTTCAGACTGCTTAATATATGTTTGCTAAATTTAATAACCAGCTAGATTGCTCTTCTAGCTCTTGAGTTATGAAAATAACCGCACATATTTTTCATCTGCCTGTATTATGGAAAACCATTATCTACCTTTGCTACAATTTAATTAAAATATTTATATGTAGTCGGTACTGTTATCAGTTATTAATCGGTTACTAATGTCATGAAATGATGATCACGTTTATCAGAGTTAGCCTCACAACCTTTTATGAGTGTTGTCCGAGCTAGCTCAGTCAGTAGTTTGCACACAGTTATATTTCTAGGTGCTGTCAGCGTTAGGTACGGGTTCGATTCCCACTACGGGCAATATCATTTAATGGCTTTTGGTCTTGACTATGTTTGGGAACCAGCCAGATTGCACCACTCCTCTCCAATGTTCAAACTCACCCCCACATCATTCTGGAGTTATGGCCCTTTAATTGTCTAAGCATAACCAAATTGGCTCTGTCCACTCCCTGATTAGTGTATTTTGTTGCAGTTTTGGCACTCTTGTTCAATACCATGCTGGAAGAGAGCACCTGTTATAGACCTGTTTGTGAATCACAGCTTCAAACTGAGTTGTTGAAGGTAAGATAGTTAGTGCTCAGCTGTTTTCAGATAATAGCCACACAATTTTTGAAAAATAATTTAATAGCCAAAGTTTATCGTGGTGTGGACACATGGGTGGGAAATAGCATTTAAATACATTTAAATATAATCATTTATATTTTTGTTTATTTAAACGATTTTATATGTGTCGCAGGTAACTGTTAGACAAAATAAAGTGATTGTTATCAATTTTCCCCTGAGAACGTTTATATGTTATTTGGTAGTTTGCACAGACAATTAAGAAAAAGGCCAAAGGTATATTGTCTAAATAGAGGTCGTGAAAATGGGTGGCAAACATTAATACTGGTAACCAACAGAAATTTCAATGTGAAATAACAATTCAAAAGCAATGAATTGCCAAAGCAGCTAATCAAATACATGGTTTAAATGTTTGATCGAGAATCGTTCAATTCATCACTTGGGGTCTAGTATCCTGTTATGCTCTGTGAGTGGATTCAGATTTTGGCCCATAACTGTGCTCCTGCCAACTGAACCTTGTTGTACCACTGAATCAGCACTGATTCACATTAAAAATGATGTCTTGATGAAATTAAGCTTTCACTGAGATTTTAGTACACGGAACTGTAGTGCTACAAAAGAAATCTTTGCCCAGAAAATGTTATTTTCAAATTGCATTTATGACAGTTAAAAAACTTGGATATTTACATTCAAAACTCAAACCTTAATCATTTTCAGATCTCTAATAATATGACGAGCAGACAAGATGAATCTTGAATGTG